>OY856369.1:10979611-12179611 GCA_963693475.1 Ectropis crepuscularia | reverse complement strand
TAGATGGAGTGACGATTTACGAAAAGCTGCTGGAGGCGGTTGGAACCGTAAAGCCGAGGACCAGGCTGAGTGGCGTATTATTGGAGAGGCTTATGTCCAGTAGTGGATGAATGTGGGCTGATTATGATTATGATGATAATCCGGAATTATGTTAGGAAATTTTAATATAGGTAACATTAAATATGATAAGTATATTTACTAATTACTACTACAAGTACTTTTTTTATTTCACTGTGTTTTTGTATTGAATTAATGTTAAATATTATAAATGTATACACACAGTTAACGCAGTGTCTTAAAACCATTTTGTTCTAGTTACTAGTATAGTTTTAATATTAGACGCCTACTACAATAGATAATTTCGTGATAGAACAGAATATTCTTTATTAACATACTTGAAAAATCTAATAACATTATTCACTCCAAGATACATATTCACAGCATAATATATAGTCTACCTACTTACACAGTTTCTTGAAATAAAACATCACCTGTTTTTTACAAAAAAGAAATTAACTTTTAACTTTGCGGCCATTTTAGAACCCATCACACAAAACTAAACGTTCCAGTGTCTCCCTTCCTACGGCCGAAGCTTGATGATAAGCTCGCTGTACCCGCATATTCCTTTCAAGGAATTCGAGATGGTTTCCGACGGAAATAACTTCACCTACCGAGCCAATTAAGGAGATACCAAACTATCTTTTACCTACCATATTACAATGTAGGTACGTTTAGAAATTACCGATAAAATGAAACAATGTAAAGTAAAGATTGATTTGCGTAGTATGGGTATAATGGTAGATAGAATGGTCTTGGAAGTAGTTCCGCCTTTCGGCATGCAAAATAATATATAAAACAATTTGAATCTACATTAATTAGCCAATCAAAATTAATTTCAATCTAGACACAGATTCATCATCATCATCGATACACCGGTACTTCTCCTCCTTAATCACTAGTTTCTGTTTGATTAATAGGCAAGCTGATTAAAAAAACTAATCTCATAAAGTAATGTAATTTTTCTTTTGTTTTATTTTATTTCAATAAAAACTGTAAACTATTTGCAACATGTAGATTCTTAACTAAAAACTACTCCCTAAATAATCCACGCCGAACCGTTCCCGGCGCAAAGGTGCCCATGATGCTGGCTGCGTTCCCGCGTTGGATGGCAATGGGCAACCTTTGCTCCAGGAACAAACCGGAGCGGGAGTCACCCGTACTCTCCCTGAGCCTGCTCCCCAACTCTGAAATGAACGTTTTAGCTTCTGCTCCCCAACAACCCAAGGTCTCCACGGCGACCGCGACATGCACAAATTCGTACAGAGACGTTAATGCGCTGTACTTATCCTTTTTCTTATCAGCAGCATCCTCTGCCGCGGCTGACGACGAGTGCTTAGTACGACTCAGGTGGCTGGCGGCGACAGTGCTGACGCAAGTGGCGTCCCAAATTAGGCACTTCCCGTTCTTCCAGGGCACCAGAGTCAATCCATCCGGTCTCTTGCCGTCCGTCTTTTGTTTCACAAACTTAAAATTATAGCTAAACTTCTAAGTTTTAAGTGACATCACTTCATTGTACGATTTCTACGAAATCCCCTCACCAGAAGTTTACCTATATTTTTGGCGATTATTATTATAAATTTGATAAAATAATACGTGTCCCATATATTTTTATAATCTACCTGATGGACTAAAATAAGAATGGTATATTTTGACAACAGACACCATCCCAATCGAAATCGGGTTGAACGGCTAGTTAAAGTAAAACATCGAATCAGACTACAAAGTAACATTAATATATCCATTGATATAAACCATGCGATGCGCCCTCCCAAACTTTAAGCACACAAAATTATGTCCTCGTTGGGAAGAGTGAGCTCACTCTTTCCGTTCTAGTCGATTGCAGGATGCAGTGAACGCCGGACGTTTTTACCTATCACTATTCGTTGTCAACAACCAAAATACGTAGAACCACAGCATACCTCACCGCTAGCGATTCTAGAGGCCAAGTAGATTAGTGGTGTTTAAAGCTCTTGTAACTCAGACGCAGTTTGTTACCAATTTCAAGGTGCTCAAGGCACATCCAATGGTTTATGTCTATGAATATAATATCTACATAATCATCTAAGCTTTTAAGTAAATATAAGATAGGTAAATAATTCAGCCATTTAATATATGTATAGCTCATATTCCTTTGAGTTAATACAGAACCTTAATTGAATTAAAGTGGTTGAAAGAACATGTCCAGACCGTTTGTAAATATTTGATTAATTTATTAGAGTAGATTTATATGCCATCGAACATTAACTATTCTACTTTTGATGCATAAAATTATTACTTACTTTAGTAAAATCAAAGATCAGTCAGTTTTATTTCTAAATTCAACCCCTGACTTTCCAAGAGTTCAGAAAAAGGGCTTTTCTAAAAATAATTGGCAGACTTAAGGCCTGTTTTCATTTTGATTAATGCGAATGAGTAGTGCAGGTGTTGAGTGATTAGTAGTAAGCACGTGTGGACAACGATTGATAATTGCGAGTGCATAGTAATCATTCGCGATTGCTCACTCGCACTCACAATCGCAGTAATCAAAATGCAAACCGGCCTTAACGCGCCAAAAGACGTTTTCATTTCATATATGTATCATTTACGCTTGACCGCCATCTCGCCTGGTGTTAAGGAACGATAAGGACGTGTCAGTCTACGATGGAGCGTGCTTACCTATGGAGAAACTGACTCACACTCGATTTGAAGACACCAAGATTGTAACCATCGGGGAAAACCCACCCAGGCAGCGTTCCACAGCCTAAAAAGATAAAAGATCGAATTGATAAGCTCCTGTTTGGAAGTCGGTAAAAAAGATATTGTAAAACTAGAAAAAAATAAAGTAAATTACATACAGTCTATTACACTACCTCTTAAAATTATGTTAAAAAGAGTATCAAAATGAAAAACCCAACCAAACATTTTGCGGAGCGCAATTTTTAATTATATCGGAATCGGTTTTGCTTCATTGAACCGATGGTTTTGAGCAAGAAGTACTTACACCAATTAATTGTTCGACTCTGAAAGGAATTGTTCGAACATTGTTCGAATTCACGGAGCCTTATTCGAGCCACTTCGTTTGAGAGCCTCGATTCTATTTTGCGGTGAATTCGGAAAGTTTATTTTCCGTTTTATAAATCCAAACGCTTCGGAAGTCTTGATGCTTGTTTAGGAAGGAAATGTTTAGACGAGTAAGTGGATTTATTAACTTTAGGTATTCATCTCATCATCATCAGCACCGGCCTGTAATCGTGCACTGCTGGGCATAGGCCTCTCCCATAACACGACACTCAGGACTTATAGACTACGGGACCGTGTACAAAATTGATGGGTCATTTGAACGATCAGGAGACATATGTATAAATATAGAAGGGTATAAAATAATAAGATCCAGCACTAAGTCGTGATTTGTAAGCTTGGATAACTTACAAATGAGTGCAGGTGAAGATAGGGGGAGTTGCAACCCTTGATCTTTACTCCTTTTCGCGTGATTTTTGTACGGCGTTGCGGAATAATGGATTATTATTGAGGTATTGACACTGTATGGAACCAATGCCGTACATAATCAAATGATCAAATTTACCCTGAAAATTGCAGGAAAATCAAAACATCTTCCCGTTGGGACTAACTAATGCTGCATGTTATTATTTTATACCCACCTATCTTTCTACATAGGTCTCCTGGTGGTTCAAATGACCCATAAATTTTGTACACGGGCCTGTAGTCTATTACCTACGTTTTCAATCTCCACTACCTTTCGAATATCGTTACGTCATAGAGCGTCCTCCAATACGTTTACCATTTCGCGGTCTCAAAATATTCAAGGTGCACGTCAGATTCCTCGCAATGTTTTCCTTCGCTGTTTTAAAGCTCCTGGCATTACCCACATGACTTCGAAAAGAGAGTAGTGCGCGTGGGATCTGAACCCGGGACTCCGGATCGGCGGTCGCCGTTCTCCCGACTAGACCAGCCACAAATGACTAAACCAACCGTAACTTCTAATTGTGTAAACAATATCACGAATACATTAATTTACATTAATGCTTTCATCAGCCAGGTCTACACCACCATGTTTGATCTTGTCTCACATACATGCCCAAAATTTGCTTCCAGCTCTTGGAATACTACGGCTAAGTGAGCTCTCATTCTAACTGCGACATCAGGCAAGTCGCTGCCTAAAAGTAAGTCTATTCTTACAAAAGTTGATTATTAAAATCAAAAGTTTATTCTTAGATCAAAAGATTAGAATCAAAAGTTTATTCTTAAAAAAGATGGCACAAGACCGGGGGGTCTACCGCCTAACGAAAAACGCTTTGACCCTTTGATGCTTTGGCATGGCCATCTCTTTCATTTCAAGCGAGAAGAAAAAAGACAGCAACGTCAAAGCGTCAAAGCTTCAAAGCGTTTTTCGTTAGGCGGTAGAGGCCCTGATTGCATGTCTGTTGTGCCTTGTAATTTGGGTCGGCCCAGTGCGGGACGCAAATTGCGTTGATACTCTGGCACCACCACATCTTTTTTTTTTAAGTATAGAGGGACGCGACTAGCAGAACATTTGTCTGATGGTAAGCAACATGCCTGCCACATAACAGCACAGTGACACGCAGCTATTGAAACATGGAGAGTACAAATTATTACCTAGCACTGCACTGCGCTCTTTAATCTAAGATCTTATATCTCTAAGCACTGTAATTTATCTGGAAACATTGCCTTTCTAACCGGAAGACAGTAATGTTTGCACATCACTGCTTGGCGGTAGAATAACTGGCTAAGATGTGGTCCCCAGGCAAATTCTCCTAAGTTCCTTCCTACCCCTACATATATATGTAGTTATATATCTATATCGATATATCTATAGATATGTACATGTAGTTATCATTGTAATTTAATTATATTTATAAAAGTTAATAAATATCTCTTTAGTTTCTTGAAAACAAGTTCAGAGTTCTAATTAATTGGCAAAGAAAACATTTCTTTAAAAGAGCTAGTGTTCGGTGTTACTTAAAAGGATTGGAATACTACTTAATTGTTAGGAATTCGCCCACTCCATACTTCAACCTCGAGATTTTGATTAAAAGCTGAAGAATAAATAACAAATAATGTCTAGTGCTTCTTAGAACATGGGTTGTTGTGTCTACCGGTTGGAAACTAGCAATTAGATCAAATAACATTCTAAAAATATTTTTTACCTTTAGAAATGGTTGGCTCATTCGCATAATATCAGATTCTCGAAATATCAGATTATCGATGCTTCAGGGTATACCTACATGCTTTTTATATTTCCGAAGACAGAATTTTCTTTTCTATATACTATCCTGTATACTATAATGTAATGGGCACTTTTGTACCAGGTACCTACCTACTGTTATTTTTTTTACTTATTTTTTTTTACATAAAGAGTGACAAGACGAGCAGGACATGTGCCTGATGGTAAGCAACATGCCTGCTACATAACAGCATAGTGACACGCAGCTATTGGAACATGAAGAGTCCAAATCATTACCTAGCACTGCACTGCGCTCGTCACCCAGAGATCTAAGTTGTTATATCTCTAAGCCCTGTAATTTCTCTGGAAACATTGCCCTTCAAACCGGAACACAGTAATGTTTGCATGTGCTTGGCGGTATAATAATTGGCAAAGGTGTGGTACTTCCCCAGGCGGACTCTGCTAAGAGTCCTACCACTACATGTTACATGTTAGCGGTGCGATGGGTTATGTGATTGTGTGAATTATTGATTTATTGTGGACTTTATATATTATGTATTGCGCTAGATGTCCGCCCCGGTTTCATACGTGGTACATATATAGCTCTTATCAGGGATCCCGTACGTATCCAACAGTGAAAGAATTTTTGAAATCGGTTCAGTAATTCCTGAGAATATCGCGTTCAAACAAAAAACCTCTTCAGCTACCTGCTACGCCACCTTTAATTGGTCGTACCAACTCAGATTTAGAAACTTTGATTAGCAAAAGTTCACATTTAATGACGCAATCTCAGACACGTGCTGTCACGTCAACGCACGGTACGAAAGCTCTCAAAGAGAAATATTTTTTCCCG
This sequence comes from Ectropis crepuscularia, assembly GCA_963693475.1. Classification (NCBI taxonomy): domain Eukaryota; kingdom Metazoa; phylum Arthropoda; class Insecta; order Lepidoptera; family Geometridae; genus Ectropis; species Ectropis crepuscularia. The sequence goes on along the minus strand of OY856369.1, from coordinate 12,173,516 downwards.
TTTTTGTTACATTCTTCATTTTTGCTTCTCATCTATTGTTAGTAGCGTTATGTTATATAGCCTTCGTCGATAAATGGACTATCCAATAGAAAAAATCTTTCCATTCCATCCCGAGATTCTAGGGTTCAAAGAAACTCTTAAGCTTTATAATATTGGTAATCTGACTACATGGTACTACATGGTTTGGGTTTTTGACTTAATTTGGTATGATAATGAAATGTAATAATGTAAAAGGTAATTCGTTTTATGGAATCATTGCTGAAATAAAGTTTTTTTTATTATTATTGTTTAGAAGCTTATTTGGGGCAAGATGTTGGTGTTGCGTGAAAAAAATACCTCCAATATTTACAGACGTGTAATTTGTACATTTATGAATAAAGTACTTTGACATTGACTTTACCTTTATTTACTAGTAGCAGTTTCCGTTTCCGTTATTTCCCCGTGATAAAAGGTAGCCTATGTGTTATTCCAGACTATAATCCAACTGTGTCCGAAATTTCAGCCCGATCAGACGTTTCAGGTTCCCGATTTGTTTGAGCAACAAACACCCAAAAATCCAAGCATCCCAATATTAAACATCCAAAATTTTACACCTATTATCTATATCTATATCTATACTAATATTATAAAGAGGAAAGATTTGTATTTTTGTATTTTTGTATGTATGTAATAAACTCAAAAACTACTGAACCGATTTCAAAAATTCTTTTGCCAAGAGAAAGCTACATTATCACTGAGTAACATAGGCTATTTTTATTACGAGAAAAAAATAGTGATCTTTGGAATTTTTTACTAAAACCAACGCAAGGTATAAAAAAAACAGCCATAAAATGGCTTTCATCGCATACGCTGCGGAAAGTACCAATGATAGAACCAAACAATGTTCTACAATATTATAGAACGTATTAAAATCTACAAAAAACCTCGCGAGAGCATATGTCTAACTACAGTAATTACGTCGCTACAACTGCTTTTTTACATTTTAAAAGAAGATAAAAATGCCGATCAACTTAAGGCCATGCTATTCATACATTTGTTTTAATTCTTATCAAAATAAATTATTTTTCAATCAAGACTGCTTTATTACCTATCGATTCCTTTTTGAATTATTAAAATCGGACATTCCATTCAAAATATATTACGAAATTAAAAATATCCATCCTAAATATTTGCAACGACGCGACGGCGACGGCCGGCAGAATTATGAAGAGTGTACATACAGTACAGCGTTCATCCCAGTCAGAGTGATTTTATCTCAGAATACTTCTTTATCATGTACCACGTAGGTACATCGTTCCAAGACTAGGTACTCAAAATCAAAGAAATCACTTTGAGAGAAGCTTCAATTTCTCGGTGTCCGTTGAGGCTGAGAGAGTTGTTTGTGGTAATATTATTATTTTGTTTTCCCTCGGAATTATGGCACATTTTTGAAGACAATTTGTGTCAAGACATCAAACATACATCCCAACAACGAGATCCGGATTATGATGTATATGTCGCAGCCGGATTGTATAGTTCGCCGTATTACATTACGGCTAGCCGTTTTGAAAAACGGGGCCGTTTTGTAATGCGGCGGTTCAACGATTAGCCGTATTGTCATTGCAATACGTTCTTCAATAAGGCGGTCCACGTTCAGCCGCATTGTATTACTGCTTATGTTGTAGGAAGACCATATTTAAAAAAATAACAACACAAAATCTAAATTAATTTCATTTATCTGAATAAATTGATCGATTATTTCGTACGATATTCCGTACTATTTTTTTTACAACATTTTACCTCTCACATAAAGTTTGAAAGCCCATAACTTGATATCGGTGACGGTACACCTAAGAAACATGGTGAACTTCCATAGACAAGGGTCTATTATCGAAACATGTTCCATCGTAGATAGCATCGTCGCTTAACATCAGGTGAGATGGTGGTCAAGTTACGACCTATTACAGTTTTAAAACTACTTGCTTGGCTCGCTCCACTCAGGACCTCCCTTGAGCTTCTGGCTCCCGCATTCTTTTAAATACACTCTAGGGGTAGTAGCGCCAAGACTAGGTGGAGTCGGGGTGCTCCGGGTCGGATCGGGGTCTCATGTAACCTACCCGGTCCGATTTAGTCTTAACAAGGTGAACGGTGGAAACGAAATAGTATCCAAGTAACGCCCAGGGTGATAAGTGCCACCCTAATAATATTGTGTACGATTCCTCCAAACTCCAGAATCCACTGTCACTTTAGCAATTTAGGAACACACAGTATTCAACGCCATAGTTGTTGTTATATCAGGCAGCGCCATGAGTGTTAAGAATCGGAACTAAAAATTGTCAAAGAGGCGGTTAATCTCTCGCTTTATTACATTACGGCTAGCCGTGTTAGCAATTTAGGAACACACAGTATTCAACGCCATGGTTGTTGTTATGTCAGGCAGCGCCATGACTGTTAAGAATCGGAACTAAAAATTATCAAAGAAGCGGCTAATCTCTCGCTTTATTACATTACGGCTAGCTGTGTTGAATAACGTACCTATGGCGTTGAATACATTCCAGTGGTTTTTAAATCAGCTGTATTCAATCCGGCTGATCGTTAAACCGCCGCTTTACAAAACGGCCTTTAACCAACTAAGCCACCAGGCCAGGCAGTTTAATGTTTTTGAACTTTAAAGTTTTGGTTTTTAATTTTGATCTTTTGGAAAAAATTGGTCATGTACATTTCATTTAGCATACCTACTTAACAAAAAATTTGACCCCGTGCGAAGCCGGGACGGGCCGCTAGTACCTAATATATTTAGGATGATTATAGATATCGCCAATCTGCGTAGAATTAGATCCTACTAATATCTTATACCTTTAAACGAGCAATTCTCGTATACAAATATGTATACATATATATAGAATCAGGATCTCGGAAACGGCTCGAACGATTTTGATGAAATTATGTATGTTTCGGGTACAATAAATCGATCTAACTAGGATTTATTTTTAAAAAACGGATATTATGCGCGTTTTTAGACAATGAAAAACAGTCACATTAGACATTAGAATGCGAAGGTAAATTTCGCCGCGTGACGCGACAGCGTAATAGCTCAGATGGGAAGTCGGGCGGTCATATCGGTCACGAATTAGCAGCTCCGGGTTCGAATCCAGACGGCTTCTCTTTTTCTTCATGTTTCCTTTTTTTTTAAGAAAATCTGTTTCTTGGAGTCTTATCTGTAGGTACCTACCTATCTAAGTATATTTAAACCGAGCAAAGCTCGGTCACCCAGGTACTAATATATAAACGCGAAAGTTTGTAAGAACGTATGTTTTCTGTCTTATGTTTGTTACTTCAAAGTCTTGAACGTCGCCCAAAAATTGCTCGCCTATCGGGTTTTTATCGGATACACTTCGGAGAGTGTGCAACTGATTTGCATGATCTAATACCACCTTGTCCTTGTCTATCGGAATGCTCGTAGCTCGAAAAAGCGACATCGTTTCATGGTTGATATTCCAAAGACACGAACGAAGAGATTTGACTCTACTTTTGTGATAAGAACGTCTAGGCTGTGGAATACGTTGCCTGAGTGGGTTTTCCCCGATGGTTATTTCTAGGTAAACACGCTCCATCGTAGTCCGCATCGTCGCTTATCATCGGGCGAGATGGCGGTCAAGTGTAAGCCTATAAAAGTAAAAAAAAATGTTACACATTTAAAAATTTGAAGAATTAAGAATTTTAAGGGGTTTGGATAAAATTTTGTAAATTTAGACATAGGTAGCGTATTTGTTATCTTTTATCCCGGATTGAAAAATATGCGGCTGAAACCGCGGGACGCTGTTAGTAATTAAAGTAAATTGTGTAAAGTCACAGCGGAACTAAGTAAAGAACCGAGTAGAATCATTAGTCGCCCCGACTCAGCATGTTCGTCGATACAGTGGCTTGAGAGTCAAATGGAAGTCTTGTGTACTACTAATGCTTGTTCGATGTTGCCCGCGGGCGCTCTGCATGTATCGATGTGTTGTACTGTGCCACTTGTTCTAGGTATTGAATTGAAATGTAATGGCGATACCTTAGATAAAGAATAAGTAAATAGATCAGGACTACTCCACTCTATCTACTCTATTTCTACAAAAACGTAATTGTGAAAAAAAAATTGGCAGTCATAGGAACTGCCGATAGAACTCAGAATTTGATAGCTTACCTTGGAAACTACACGGGTGTAACCGGAGGGCGTGGCCTCGCCATCATGGCATGGCCCCCTAGAAATGCGTCAGCATTTCCCATTGGCTGACGCATTTCCAGATGCCCAATCGCCAAGGTCCCGAGTTTACCCGAAGATTTCTTATCATACCCGAGCGTGACGGTAGAATCCAATTTACACCCTATGAAAAATTTGTCTAGGCGCGCCTAAAGAAGTTTTCACTTCAAAAACTCGCAACTTTCCTACTCTCGTTCTACTTCGCTTCGTCCGATAGAAGATTGTTTGACGTTTAAATGTTCTCAGCATACTCTAATTAGAGTAGGCTTAGAACATTTAAACGGACAAAACGACGGATCGAAGTAGAATCGGAGTCGCGAGTTTATTTCGAAATTACGTTTTCGTAGAAAAAGAGTAGACGTCCAGGTTTTTCCGCGCGGTTAATTTGTACCAATCGTAAGCAGATGAGGTGTATGTTAGCTATGGCGTCATAGTGATGTGCCGCGATAAATGTATGACACTTCCACAAGAGCGATCAGACCCGTGCTTTCGGTGTAAAGCGGTCGTTTTAACTCTATACTTAGTAAATGGAAACTCTTTGGTAGATACTTACTATGCTAGCGATATTCACTATATTCAGTAGTGGTAGGACTCTTTCCTGAGTCCACTCTTTTGCGAGTAACGTTAAAATGTTAGTAGGGATGTACAAATTTCAATATTCTCCATACCAATGTTACAAAGAGGGTAGATTTGTGTGGTTCTACCAATCAAACTCAAAAACTGATTTCATAAATACTTTCACCATCAGATTCGATTATATTTCCGTATATATTTTACACCCAAGTAAAATATATACGGAGTTAGTCGATTATGTTTTATTCTAATATTTATTTTGCTCGTGTGAAGCCGAGACAGATTGTTAGTATATTAACGAGTATTTAATACGATTTTTTTTAATTAGACCATAAAAAAGTATATTGTGTGTATTTTTACAAAAAGCTTTGCATAAAAAATGAACAATAAATTTGGAGGGTACCCCATACTTAGAACTGAAACTCAATTTTTTTTAATCAAACCTATACGGGATCTCTATCGATAGGTCTTTAAAAATGATGTAGATGTAGAGGTTTCTACATATCATTTTTTTCTACACTGAATAATTTGCGCAAGAGACACTTCCAAAGTAGTAAAATGTGTGCCCCCCCCCCCCCCCCCCCCCTGTAACATCTAAAATGAGAGAATAGTAAAACTAAAAAAAATATATGATTTACAACTACTATGCAATCTTCCATCGAAAATTGGTTTGAACTCGATCTAGTGAGTAAGTTTTTTTAGTACGGCATAAAATACACTATTATTAAAACATCGATCAAAGTTACACCGAACTACAAGAACTTATGTATTATGTTACTTGCTGCTACGGAACCCTTGCACTTGGCCGCTTTTATATATTCTCTAAAATCAACATATAAAATGTTCATCTAAACATATTTTCCCACAGAATTTTCAATGTAAATCCATAGGTACCAGGAAAACATGAGTACCGTGGAGTTCGTAGAGGTCGACCACAATCAAATTAGCAGTAGCATTGCCACTTACCGACCACTCTAGCCTGACCTTCCCGGAATAACTGGCAATTGAAATTGCTCATTCAGCGAAAACCTCAGAAGGTCGGGAACAGGCGGGTAAGTTTTGAAGGCATATTAAAGGCCGCGCCACCACTAAAGTGTTCCGGCGAAATTGTTGTACTAATTCTATATTTTTTTTGTAATTTGTATTTTAATTATTCTATGATTAATTCGCTATAATCCTAAAAATAACGAATTAGTCCGTCAGCTTAAAATTTTTAGCATTTTTTTTTGGTTCACAAACAAAAAAAAATGCCAGTCATAGGAACTGCCGATAAAAGTGAAAACTTATAACTCAGAATTTGATAGCTTACCTTGGAAACTACACGGGTGTAACCGGAAGGCGTGGCCTAGGCATCATGGCGTGGCCATCTAGAAATGCGTCAGCATTTCTCATTGGCTGGTGCAATTCTAGATGGCCATGCCATGATGCCCAGGCCACGCCCTATTAGCATTTCCCACTGGCTGACGTATTTCTAGATGGCCAATGGCTATGGTCCCGAGTTTACCCGAAGATTTCTTATCATACCCGAGCGTGACGCTAGAATTAAATTTATAGCCCACGAAAAATCTGTCTAGGCGCGCCTAAAGAAGTTTTCACTTCAAAAATTATGAAGATACAACAGTGCTTAGAAGTATCGCGTGACGTCAATTATCGTTACAATTTTTACCCACTAGTGACGTCACGACCCACACTCTGGAAATATAATGGAGATATGATATCTCTCTCGGTATTTAATAATTTGAGAAAACCAAAATTACGTGTCCCATATTTTTCCATGATCTAGCTGACGGACTAATTGGAATGGGTTATTTCTGACTCAGTCCGATACCCTATTCTATAAAAACTAATTTTATACATGGGTATTCGTTTCTCATTGTAAAATAGACAGTGGCGCAAATTATCACCGGTCATGAAGTTGGGATGTGGAGTCTAGTATACCTGAAATTCTTTGGAGTTTTTATTTTTTATTTTTCGTCAACTTGAAATGAAATACTAGAATAAATAAAAGAGGAAAATAAGGACGTTAACATCTTGAAATGTAGTTCGTTAGCTCTGAGTGTTTTTTACCCGACTGCGCGACGCAAAGGAGTGGTAATGTGTTTAACAGTCTATGTATGTATGTTTGTATGTTCCTTTGAGACACTATACAGACAAAACGCCTGGGCCGATTTTTATGATTCACACGTCAATCGATTCCTCTTAATCTGGCGAGTGACACTAAAGACATGACATTAGTGTAAGTCCAATATGGCGGTTACCGGACGCCATTTAGTCCAAATTAAAAAAATGAAAATCACCAAACTATGTCAAGAGAGGTATCGTTGAATAGGTATTTAAAAATAATGTTTAGCTTTATCTCAATGTTTTTCGATTTGACTGACCGTTTAGGATGTATATCGATTTAAAGTTGAGTAACAACCATTCTCACATTTATAGGTTTTTAGGTAGCAGAAAACTTCGTGTAACTATCTGTACGTGTGAATGTGGATGGACATTATATACTAATGTATCTAGTAGCCATCGATATAAATCAATAGATGTGCCCTGAGCACCTTGAAATTGGTAATAAACTGCGTCTTTGTATGTATCGTAAGTGGTTTGTTTACAAACAACCATTCTACTTGACCCCTATAATCGCTAGCGGCGAGATTTGCTGTGGTTTTACTTATTTTGGTTGTTGACACCGAATAATGATAGGTAAAAACGTCCGGTGTCCACCGCGTCCTGCAACCGACTAGAACGGAAAGAGTGAGCTCACTCTTCCCAACGTTGACATGATTGCGTGCGCCGTGAAGTTTGGGATGGGGCCCATCTTGGGTTCTACGATCTATGCTAGTAGGTATATTGGACTACCTTTTTTTCGTACGTGCAGGAAATAATAATAATAATATAATAATAATATTTTTATTTCAGACATCAGTCCATAGTGCATATACATCAAATTACAATTTTACACAACAAGAAACATTTATAAACAATAAACAAAACATAACTAACTTATGAGCCCAACTGTTAGACTCACTAAGTGCCTTTGGATCGGACAATCGGGTTTTGTAGATATAGTGTTAAGAATGCTGTTTTGGCTGCCACGTATTCTGCTTAGTAAGGAATGCGCTTTTGTCCTCATGATGGCATGAAAACCATCAGTGTGCGCTTCAGTGAACATTCCTGAAGCACTACAAAAGCGTGGCAGCCCCAACAACATCCTGAACCCATTATTATACTGTACTCGCAGAGCATTGTAAGATTTTTTGTTAAATGAAAACCACAGGCCGCTAGAGTAGAACGATTGACAAAATGCTTTGAATAGAGCAATTTTAACATCGCTCGCACATCGAGCAATGTATTTACGCATACTCTACTCCCCCGCCCGGGAGACACAGCTGGGTTATGTTGCACTCTATATCATGTATGGATATGGTGCCCCTATCTACTAATAAACCTCCATGGGGTTTCAACTCTGCCGCTGATAGTGGGAACACGGAACCGCTCTCGGATTGCTCCGCCTCGGTCGCCCATCTCCAACTTCAAACGATTTAGTACTCAACGTCAATCGAAAACCTATACTAACACAAAACTATATGAATTACATGCAGTAGAAAAACCTACATATTATATTAGTAGAAACGAAGACATTTGGTCACCAACCAAAAGATGCATATTATTATGTTGAGCATATTAACATTCACAACATTGTTCATAACTAAAAAGTATAAAATAAAAAATATAATTTAAAAACTCAAAAACCCGACTGCGTAAAAAGTGAACCAAACTACGTACTCGCATACTAAAAAAACTGAAAAGAATAAAACAAGCATTTAGATTTCTGGTGGTCTAGAATTCTATAATATGTTATTGTATTAATACTATTGAAATAGATACAATATTTTATAATAAAAGAACATTACAACTGAACTTGCCCTGGTGCCCGGGCATAGAATGTGGCATCGGTCCCCCCCTGCCTGTGGTAAAAGCCCATAAATGGGGAAACCGACTGATGGCGGTTAAACCATCACAACAAATGGCACAATTTAAATCTCGGGCGGTGACGGGCAGCAGCGTCACCGGTGCAAGAAATTGTGCCCTGCGGTCGCCAACCCGCATGCCCAGCGTGGCGACTATGGGCAATACCTCCTATGAAAAGTCCAAGAAGTAAAAGGCCCCTAGTTCCCGGCCGCCCTGCTATTCCTGGCCAAGGAGGCGGTCATGGTAACGGCAGGGCAGGGGGTGCGAAGAATCCCCGGGCTACCGTAGGCCGCCAACCCCAACTGACCCTGGCTGCATACAATGGACGAACGATTCGCGACGACGATAGGCTTGCGCAGCTGGAAGAAGAGCTGACCCACATAAGATGGCACATTCTTGGGTTATGTGAAGTCCGAAGAGCGGGAGAGGACACCGTAACCTTGGAATCAGGCCATCTAATGTACTATCGTGAAGGTCACCAGTTATCGCAAGGTGGTGTCGGGTTTCTGGTTCACAAGACTCTCCGTAACAACGTTTTGGAAATTGCAAGTGTGTCTCCGAGGGTCGCGTACCTTGTGCTGAAGTTGAGCGAGAGGTATACTCTCAAAGTAGTCATGGCGTACGCACCCTGGGAGGCATACCCAGATTCAGAAGTTGAGGCTTTGTATGAGGACATATCAAAGGCACTGCACCATACCTCCAAAGCCCACTTCAACGTTGTTATGGGGGATTTTAACGCCAAAGTGGGAGTACGGACTTGCAGTGAATCGGTAGTAGGACCATATGGTTTGGGACGTAGGAATGACAGGGGCCAAATGCTGGTCGACTTCCTTGAGAAGGAAAGGCTGTTTCTAATGAACTCTTTCTACAAGAAGCAGCCCCAGAGGAAGTGGACTTGGCGAAGCCCCGACGGACGGACGAAAAATGAAATTGACTTCATCATTGCGGATAAACGACGTATATTCAGGGATGTCTCAGTGATCTCTAGGTTTGCTACCGGGAGCGATCACAGGCTTGTACGAGGCACCCTGAATATCAATTATAAGCATGAACGCGTCCGTTTGATGAGGTCAACGCTCCGTCCGAACATTCTCCAAACCATACTTGAGTCTGAAACATTCCAGCTAAAACTGGAGAACCGATTTGCTGCCTTGGAAACCACAGACAGCGTTGACCAGAAGCTCGACGGAGTGGTGGATGTCCTACGAGATGAGGGCACAAAATTCTGCAAAATGCGGCGCAAAGGCAGAAAGTCAAAGCTTTCGACGGAAACTCTGCATCTCATGGAGGAACGACGAAATCCCACGTTAAATTCGTCAGAACAAGGGGCTCTAAACAAGAAGATTACCAAACTTGTACGACGTGACCTCCGATTAGCTAACACGCTCTTGATTGAAAAATCAATTGAGCAAAATCGGGGGTCAAAAGTGTTCGTCAAGTCACTAGGTAGAAGCCACCTGACGAAATTAACCACCTCGACGGGGAGAGTCGTTGTATCCAAAGCGGATATTCTCTCGGAAGTGGAAGACTTTTACGGCCAGCTGTACGCATCGCATGCTTCTCATCTCCCACAAAACCAGGACAAAAGAGCTACTCTAACACGCCACTACACAGAAGACCTGCCTGAGATCAGTCTGGACGAAATTGTGATGGCTCTTGGACAACTGAAAAATGGAAAGGCCGCGGGCGAGGACGGGATTACAACAGAGCTCTTAAAGTCTGGTGGAACTTCACTGATAAAAGAGCTCCATGAACTGTTTAATGCCGTCCTCTTCACCGGGATAACTCCACGGGCATGGCATAGAAGTGTGGTCGTCCTCTTCTTTAAAAAGGGAGATAAGACCCTTTTAAAGAACTACAGACCAATATCGCTTCTGAGCCATGTCTATAAGTTATTCTCAAGAGTTATCACAAATCGTCTCGCCCGAAGACTCGACGAGTTTCAACCTCCTGAACAGGCCGGGTTTCGAAGTGGGTACAGCACCATAGACCACATTCACACGGTACGGCAGATTGTACAGAAGACAAAGGAGTACAATCGGCCACTTTGCTTAGCGTTTGTGGACTATGAGAAGGCATTTGACTCGGTCGAAACCTGGGCTGTTCTGGAGTCCTTACAGCGATGCCAAGTCGATTGGCGATACATCGAGGTGATGAGGTGTTTGTACGACGCCGCTACGATGGCGGTTCAAATTCAAGACCAGCAGACTAAACAAATTCCTCTGCATCGAGGCGTGAGGCAAGGGGATGTTATTTCCCCGAAATTGTTCTCAAACGCACTAGAGGATATGTTTAAGACGCTGGATTGGGTTGGACGTGGCCTAAATATCAACGGCGAGTACATCTCTCACCTACGGTTTGCAGACGACATCGTCATTATGGCAGAGTCGCTGGAGGACTTGCAGTGGATGTTGGATGGCCTGGCTAACGCTTCTCAACGCATCGGCCTCCGGATGAATTTGGATAAAACCAAGGTCATGTGTAACGAGTTCGTTGCACCGGGGCCGATTGTCGTAAATGAAATCACTCTTGAAATTGTCCAGAAATACATTTACCTAGGGCAGACGCTCGAACTAGGTAGGAGTAGCTTTGAGAGTGAGGCCATGAGAAGAATCCAGTTGGGCTGGGCAGCATTTGGAAAACTTCGTCGAGTCTTCTCGTCACCCATCCCACAAAGTCTTAAGACAAAACTGTTCAACCAGTGCGTTCTACCTGTTATGACCTACGGTGCTGAAACGTGGACACTGACAGTGAAAATGGTCCGAAAGCTCAAGGTCGCTCAGCGAGCTATGGAAAGGGCTATGCTTGGGGTTTCTCTGAGGGATTGCATCCGCAATGAAGTAATTCGTCAGAGAACTAAAGTCACCGACATAGCTCAGCGTATTAGCAGACTGAAGTGGCAATGGGCCGGTCACATCTGTCGCAGACCCGATAACCGTTGGGGTAGACGGGTTCTGGAGTGGACACCGCAAATCGGTAAACGTAGTGTAGGACGCCCTGAGACTAGATGGAGTGACGATATACGAAAGACGGCTGGTGGCGGTTGGAAACGCAAAACTGAGGATCGGGCTGAGTGGCGAAATATAGGAGAGGCCTATGTCCAGCAGTGGACGAACACGGGCTGATGATGATGATGATGATGACAACTGAACAGTCGGGATCCATTGAACAATTACAATGTATGTCGAATAATAAAGGATCCCGACTCTTCAGTTGTAATGTTCTTTTACTATAAAATATTGTATATATTTCAATAGTATTAATACAATAACAGATTATAGAATTCTAGACCACCAGAAATCTAAATGCTTGTTTTATTCTTTTCAGTTTTTTTTAGTATGCGAGTACGTAGTTTGGTTCACTTTTTACGCAGTCGGGTTTTTTGAGTTTTTAAATTATATATTTTTATTAATAGTATTTCTTATATCAGCTATCACAAACCACTTAGATATTTATCCTATTGATATTTATCCATAATAGTACTATATAACGCGTACCTAAATAGGTATTAGTGGTCCTTCTTATGGTTTTCGAATATTGCAACCACTACAACAGAGTTATTGACTCTCGGAATTATAATTGATTGATTGATAATTCTTTATTGTTCACAACTTGAAATAATACATATAATATAGGAAACAGTAAAGCTGGTGAAACAGCTGGCGGCCTTATCACTGAAAGCGATTTCTTCCATGCAACCTTTATAACTCAATAACTCAATTTTTTTAGTGAAAACTTATGGCGCGCTACATACAGATTTTCTATGGGTTGTGAATTGAGTTTTGCTCATAGCCACGCCCTCCGGTTTCACCCGCTTAGTTTAGTTAGTTTAGTAACCATCGGGAAAACTCCCTCTCAGGTAACGCATTACACTATTGTTAAGTACGTAATTTATTCTAAATTAAGAAGACAATTGGTCCATAAATAAAACAGCTATGATCAGTCTACAGCATTATATTTCGGAATCAATCCTTCATCATACCAACTTATTCACAGCTGCCTCGTGCAGCTGAAGTACTTAGTACATTTTGTAAAATATTACAAAATTAAAGAAAACGCTTTACAGTACCTTAATATCAGTAACAGATGTACAATTATCACTTTTACTTAGATATTTATCAGTTTACTAGTACTTTTAATTTAAACTTTTCGCTTAGACTTGCTGCTGTATATATGATTTTTCTTATTCGTCTGTTTTACGAGCAAAAACAAGAGCTTGATTGTTTCCCGCCAAAACGATCAAGCCACAGACTATATACAAATCAAACCCGGAATTGTAGGGTTGCCATAGAGTGCATTTCGGTGTTCTTACTATTCTTTCAATAAGAACTTATATAAATCTATATAGGTATATAAAAGCGAAAGGTCACTCATCACGGAATCTCAGAAACTACAAATGCTAGGAATCTGAAATTTTGCATGGAGGTCCCTTTTAGCACGTAGGCGCTCGCTAAGACGGGGTTTTGCGAAATTCAACCCCTAAGAGGGTGAAACAGGGGATGAACGGTTGTATGAAAATTCGTGATTTTCAAAGTTATAAAATTTTGTATCTAGACACTTACTTGACACGAAGAAATTAAATGTTTTTTCTATTAATTTTGTAATTTTGAACTGTACGGGGGTGAAATTGGGGTTGAAATGGGGGATGAATGTCAATATGGAAGTTCCCAACCGTTGAAGATAAAACCATGAAATTCTGTATAAAGACACTTGACACGTTTGTTCTATCAATTTCGTAATTTTGAACTGTACGGGGGTGAAATTGGGGGGGAAATGGGGGATGAATGTCTATATGAAAGTTCCCAACTGTTGAAGATAACACTGTGAAACTGTGTATAGACACTTGAGACGAAGCCAACGAATGTTTGTCGTAGCAATTTTTTTATTTCGAACTGTACGGGGTTGAAATTTAGGTTGAAATGGGGGATGAATGTCAACACGGAAGCTTCCAATCGCTGAAGATAAAACCATGAAACTCTGTATATAGGCACTTGACACGAAGCAAATAAATGTTTGTTCTAGCAATTTTATAATTTCGAACTGTGCACGGATGAAATTGAAGTTAAAATGGGGGATAAACGTCAATATGGAAGTTCCCAATCGATTAAGATAAAACTATGAAACTCTTTATATAGGCACTTGACACGAAGCCAATAAATGTTTGTTCTAGCAATTCTGTAATTTCGAATTGTATGGGTATGAAATTGGAGTTTAAAAAGGGGGACGACGTCTCTTACGCTTTCACACCTACACAACTGAACCGATTTTGATATAATTGTATGAAATTGTTTTATTATACCTAAGCTGTTTTAGTAACCGTAAATATATCTGGGTATAAAATAGGTTCTGCCTGATTTACCTTAGTACTTATTTCACGCGGACGAAGTCGCGGGTACCAGCTAGTTACTAATATTGCTAACACTATTTTTTTTTAACTTCTATAGGTTCACACTTGACCGCCATCTCGCCTGATGTTAAGCGACGATGCGGTCTACGATGGAACGTGTTTACCTAGAAATAACCGATTCAATATTACTAATATACAATATTACTACTACACTTTATTACTACAATACTATACACAATAGCTAGGCTAGCTATTTGAAAGTGACGAGTTATAAAAATCACCTAGTTATAGCCATCTGTGGCCAAATTCTCTCGGTCCCTTAAAAATCCTACATGATCCCATTTATTCATACAGCTCATTATGGCATGATCATAAAATTCAACAAAATCATAAAATACGAAAAGTTATAATTAAGGTAAAACGGCACCTCATAAACTTGTAGAGTGGGGTCCACACTTGAAAGTTGAGGAATAAAAAGTTGAGCAATTCTCAGAGCAGGGAAAAGTTTCTTTTGCAAATCAAGAATCAAGAATTACGTACCTACTTAGCTCTTCGTTTTCTAGAACCAAAGAAATAAAATCGGACAAAATTTGTTTCGTTAAAATATGGTTTTAGGATTATTCTAATGTTTATAATAATTATTTGTTTATTTAGGTAATTTTTTGAGTGTTATATTCTACTAACAGCACCCCGCGGTGTTACCCGCGTAGTTCCCGTTCCCGTTGTTTTTCTGGGATAAAAAGTAGCCTATGTGTTCTTCCAGACTATAATCTATAGGTATTTTATGTGTTCCAAATTTCAGCCCGATCCGTTCATACGTTGGGACGTGATTGAGCAACAAACATCCATACATTGACATTTAAAATATTAGTAGGATTAATAATCACATTTTGTTAACCGCAAGAGCCCTAATTCACACGACACAGGTCACCCTAGTGTAGGATTCTCAGTTTTTTTGTCTGTCTATCTGTTTGCTGTTATCAATTGAGTAAAAGTATTCCTTACTCTAAGAGTAAAAGTAAACAATTAAATGAATGTAAGAATTTATATTAACAACTGTTCGATCTTTCTCATATAAAATTTCAAATAGGGATGCCCGTCAACGACTTAGCTCCACCTACTTATAGCCCCAACTCCTCTAAAACTCTTTTGAGATGGGGGGTAGAAGTGAATGGTATCCCACCAGCGTAAATAAATTTTATCAGTCATAGGTACCCATTTTTTTATATAATCAGGTACTTACTTGTTCTTTTATGACACATATTTAGACTCAAATCCCAGTATTAAATACAATACTATAGTGAAATACACCACAAACAAATACAGGTGACAACACTGCCTACTCTCTTGATTTATCTTAGACAGTGAGTTATTTTATTTTTTTATGTACAAATATACCTTTATGTTGTGATTATTCACGTATTTTATCAACCCTAAGTTTTTGCAATATTTATATATAAATCCATACAAAACATTAAAACCTAAACCTAGATCAGGCAGCGGGCCAGCGGGGCAGGACCCAAGCTACCATCGTTTTTTTTTTCACCTATCTCCCAACAATAAAACAAAAAGTTAATATATATATACCTACCCTTTTCTCTTCACTTTACAAAATAAACACTTTTCACTTAATTCTTCTTTCCCGCCAATTTTTAAGTTATGTCCATTCCCGTCAATTTAAAAAACAATATACTCGCCGCTTTCCCGCCAATATTTTAGGTGTAAGCATTTTCAATGCTAGGTATTTACCAATAAATGTATAAGAAAACTAGCGGCCCATTCCGGCTGCGCTCGGATATTGTCATATAAAGACTATTAATCGAAATAAAAACTATCCTATCTCTCAAGATGGACCAGACTGCTCGCGGTGTGCCAATTTAATTTAAAACCGGATAAGTAGTTTAGGAATCCATCGCGGACAAACATCGTGACAGTAGATTTATATACAAGGTGTTGCAGAAAGGTGCAACAATATTTATGGTAGTTCATCTACATTAAGTTTTGAATCATGTATGTGAAAATTAGGCATGAAAGCTCAAAAATTTTTTTCTATAAATAATTTTTTTTTTTCGGTTGTTATTTCATTTGACATACCCCTAATGGCCAGCAGGTCAACTACGAAAACAAGCTCCGATCGATCGGGTCCGACCGACAGCTGTCCGATTAATCGAATTGTAGCTTACCACGAAAAACAATCGGATCGATACATCTCGGTCGGAAGTCATAGACTTAGGTCGGCTGAGGGTCGGATCGAATGATTTGAAACCTTAGTGATGTCCTAACCAAAACGGTTTTATCGGTTTTTGATTTTTTCTTTTGATTGTAATATATCTGTCGAATTATCAATTATAAACACAATATAAATAAAGAAAAACGTATGTTTACTTTAGTTTTTGTATATTATTTCTGAAAAGTCACTTAACAAGCATGATTTCGATATTTCAACTGTATCGTGACAAATACAAAAAACACTAAGTGCCAATAAGGAAAAAAAAGACGTGTCTACGTTATGGTCATCCAAAAATCAAAATAAACAATACTAAATCTTGCTAAAATCAGTTTGTTTTTAGTTTTTATGTTACTTTCTCAAATCAACGTAAAGGAGATAACAAATTTGAAAAATTCAGTGTTAGAACTATACAAGCACACTTACTTTTTTGCTGTGATAATTGTGATGTATTTTCGAGCTGTTGTAAATAATCTACACGATAAATAATATCAACAAAAGTGAAAAGCATAGTACAAATTGTACGTTAGGTTCAATATTACGATTATAACAGTGCTTATGTCCCTTTTGGGTTCACGAGAACATAATTATAGTGTTGACACATTCGGGTTTTGAGAGATGACTTCTAAAATGACATTTACACCGGCACCAGCGGACCAGCGCAACTTGAAACTCTATTGGACTTTCTGGATGTATATCGTATTGCCTCAAGGAATACTGAGACGTGGAAGGGCATATGTGCATTTCTATCAGCTATGAGAACCTCTCCACACTGTGTACCACACTCAATAACTTGGGACAGTGTTCCAAATCCACAAAATTATGATAAAAAGTAAGTATAATAATTCATCCTCTTGGCCTCTTGGGGCTTGACTACTTAAAGTTGAACCTTTAATTATACCTAACAGTTGTTGAATTTTAAATAAAATGTGGAAGTGAATAAAAAAAGATACAAGTACACTATTGCAATTATTTTCTTAAAAAATATATACTTCTTACACCTAGTGGTGTCTATGTACTAATACATAAATACTTATGTAATTTATCTACATTTTGCATATCTCAATTTGTTTTATTATTCTAGGTATGCACAGATGAAAGGATATAATATCACTCATAAAACAGCAACTCACAACAACAACAAGCAGGGAATAAACAATGATATTTATAATGGGAGATTGATTTGGCGAACCGCAGACATCAGCAAGAGTGTTGGTATTTCCTGAGGTTTTTTTTCCATTTTTATAAATCCTAAGCCCGGATGTTTGTTAATGTATAAAAGGGGGTACCTATCTCTTTTTATGTTTACTTGTCAGTGTTGATTAGTTGGTTGCCATCCTTGTCATTTAAAATATCTATTGCAAAACTAATGTCTAAAATCGTAAACGTATTGTATAGTAACAATCCTAAAAATAACACTTAAACCGTTAAGCTTTCAAGTTTTATAAAATGTTACTAGTTTCTTATACATGCAACAGAGAGAGAAGGCCGAACCCCAACTGTGGCTACAAAAAGGGGGTCTCTCTATGCTGAGCAGCATAGACTTTTAGACTTATATTAAAATTAAAAGTAATAATTGATCAACTACAATGATTGCTCTATAGGTTATCTAAACATTCCTTACAAATTTCATCATAGATTTGTTTTGTCATAGGTCCCGCCTGTCCAGAGAGCATGTATAGAGTGACGAGACGAGCAGGATATGTGCCTAATGGTAAGCAACATGCCTGCCACATAACAGCACAATGACACGCAGCTATTGGAACATAAAAAGTCCAAATCATTACCTGCAGCACTGCACTGCGCTCGTCACCCAGAGATTATTACATTTATTATCAAAATCTATCCAGACTGCAAAATACTGGAACGCGCAAAAAACATAACCCTTCCAGTAGGGTAAAAGCACTACTAATTTAATTATAGTTTTGTCTTGTTATAGGTCCCGCCAGTCCAAAGAACATCGACGGCAGCCATCACGCCTATCTGATGGCTCAGTACCGGAAAGGCTGTTCTATTCATCATCATCAGCCTGTGTTCGTCCACTGCTGGACATAGGCCTCTCCTATCATAGGCCACTCAGCCCGATCCTCGGCCTTACGTTTTCAACCTCCACCAGCCACCAGCCATCATATATAGTCACTCCATCTGGTCTCAGAACAAGCTTGTCAGAAATGCACCGGCAAAGAATTGAGGAGCTGGCGAGCATCAAAACCGATTTTCATGAATGGTGCAGGCTTTTTCGGCAATCTTTAAAAATTATAAACCAGAAAAATATTAGCCATTTCTTGTTCTGTGTAAAATTGTATTAGGCTAAGATTAAATTGTTTGTTTAACTTTATATAGGTACTTATATCATTCCAAATAATAAAAACGAAATTAAAGTTTTATTAGTTTTATTCAGTAATACATTTGTTTATTTTAATTAATTTATTTATATTTGACGGGCCTAGTGGTTTAGTTTGCAGTAAGACTGCCTGTGAAGCCGTAGGTCATGGGTTCGATTCCCACCCAGAGCGTTATTTGTGTGATGAATACAAATATTTGTTAGGTGTCTGGGAGCCGTTATGTACAATAAGTATGTAGTATGTATTTACAACTATGTTAGTATTATATCAGGTATCTAGCTCATATAATACAAGTTTTACTTAGTTAGAGGCTAGATAGCTGATATAATACTTACATAGTTTTTAAATACATACTTGTTATACATTGAAACACCCAGACGCAGTGCAAACATTTGAATTCACACAAATATTTGCACTGGGTGGAAATCAAGCCCACAACCCTCAGCTCCGCAGGCAGAGCTACTACCCACTAAGCCACGAGGCCAGTCTTACGTTTAATAAGTATGTATTTACAACTATATAAGTATTATATCACGAGGCCAGTCACGCCACAATATGCACCAATATTTATTTATGGCAGAAAATTTAAATTAAAAAATAATCTATTGACAATCATAACATTAATATGATAAGTATATTTATGTTTTTTTATTGTAGCATAGAGTGACGAGACGAGCAGGACATGTGTCTGATGATAAGCAACATACCTGCCACGTAACAGCACAGTGACACGCAACTATTGGAACTTGAAAAGTCCAATCATTACCTATTTGGACTTTTCAGGTATGTTGCAGTGGCAGGTATGTTGCTTACCATAAGATACAGTCATGTCCTGCTCGTCTCGTCCCTCTATGCTACAATGCACTGCACTGCACTTGTCACCCAGTGACCTAAGATATTATACATCTAAGCCCTGTAATTTCTCTGGATGTATTACTTATATACATTTCGAGCATTTTTACCATGAATGGTAAAAACTGATAATAAAATTTACAGTACATAATCTATTTGAGTAAATACTTTGTTGTAACATTACTTACGTCATCACCATTTTACATGGATTAATTTTAGTCAAGTTACGGCTGGTCTAATCGGGAAAACGGCGATTGCCGATCCGGTGACCCAGGGTTGAAAACGCGGGGTCTCCGGATCCGCACCACTGTCTTTTCGACGTCATGTGCGTAATGCCGCTAACTTAAAACGGTGATGGAAAACATCGTGAGGAGACCGACATGTACCTAGAATCTTTTTAAGTGATTTGTCATCCACCAACTCGCACTGAGCCTGCGTGGTGGATTATGGCCTTGATTATCTCCCTGCGAGAGAAGGCCCCGAGTCCCACCAGATAAGCAGTTTTTTAGGAACACTTAGTGGGTTGCTCATGCAAAATTAGTCAATTTTTAAAGATACAAGCTTTACACGATAGTCGCACGACTAGAAAATTGTTATCGTGGATTTTAACGACGTAACTCTTGTCAAACTCAAATATTCGGTCGGACAAAGTGTTTTCGGAGTAACATTTATGACACAAAAACTGTCAGATTAGCGTCGGTCGGAAAGAACGAAACGACCGATCCGATCAAACGACCGATTGTCTTTCGTGGTAGGAAACGTCATATGTTCGGCCGATAATATCGTTTATCGGACTTCGTAGTAGACCTGCAGATCTCCGCACGGATTTTGTACGATGTCGCGGTGTCGGCGGCAAGGTCGTTTGTCTGCTGTACGTGCTTTAGGGTTGAAGCTGGTGATTTGGTGGGAATTTTACGTCAAACTTTGACTCGAATTATCTCGTAATCTACCGTGCTGAGGGGAAAGCGACCTTGGGTGGTGAAGTGTACATCAGTGTTAGAATGGACTGTTAAAATATTGTTGGGGGTAAATCCACCACGTTGTATATTGAGATGTTCTTACATGTTTCCCGCCAATGAAAACGTTTTCCGATTTACAGATTGAAGTGATGAATATGTTACGATGAAAGTTACGGCTGGTCTTTCTAGTAGGGAGAACGGCGACTGCCGATCCGAAGACCCCGGTTCAAACCCCACACGCACCACTGTCTTTTCGAAGTCATGTGCGTAATGCCGCTAACTTAAAACGGTGAAGGAAAACATCGTGAGGAAACCGACATATACCTAGAATCTTTCGAAGCCATGTGTCATCCACCAACCCGCACTGGGCCAGCGTGGTGGATTATGGCCTTAACTCTCTCCTTGCGAGAGAAGGCCCCGAGTCCCAGCAGTGGGAACGTTTAGTGAGCTGTTAATGATGATGATGATGATGATGAATCGAAATAAAAACTATCCTATCTCTCAAGATGGACCAGAATGCTCGCGGTGTGCCAATTTAATTTAAAATCGGTTAAGTAGTTTAGGAATCCATCGCGGACAAACATCGTGACAGGAGATTTATATAAATATTGAGATGTTCTTACATGTTTCCCGCCAATAAAAACGTTTTCCGATTAACAGATTGAAGTGATGAATATGTCCACAGCATATTATTGTAATATAGCCAGCAGATTTTTTATGCGAATGCTAATTGTATGGAAAAATGTGCTTTCGTGTCTAATATTCACATATGTGATTTGATATTTAGTATAGAATAGATGAACTAACTACCATAAATTTAATATGTGTTGGACATTTCCGCAACTCGTTTTATGTATGTGACATTATCATTGACATAACTAAATGTGCTTATCAAGTTTCCAATTGCCACCTTCTTATTGAAGAAATCAAGAACTATCTTCGATAGATATTTTTTTCTGTAAACGCCTCACTGTAGAGTTTTTTTTTAATATCATCTGTTTACGGCCAGTAAGAATAGGTTTTCCCGTTTCCCGCCAAATTTTTCCACTGTACTTTTATAAGGCCGGTCACAGTTTTTTACATTTTGTGCCCTATTCACTGTTGCCAGATTGGGAGTTTTCCCCCCAAATTTGGGGTTTTTTTAAAACCATGGGGGGAAATTTGGGGAGACAACATTTTTGGGGGGATTTACGGAGGGAAAAAATTGCTTGGGGGAAATTGGGGATTTTTAATTCCCAAGTTTTTCGATTTTTTTTCTTAGCAAATACGGCACTTATCCCAGTGTTCTTAGTACAAAATAGGAATCACCATTTCTTATGTGAACTTGTAGATATAATTAATTAAATAAATAAATATTGGTGGACAATTCACACACAACACCATCTGACCCCAAACTAAGCAAAGCTTGTGTGATGGCGCCCAGATAGCTGATATAATACTTATATAGTTTTAAATACATACTTATTATACATAGAAACACCCAGACACAGTGCAAACATTTGAATTCATCACACAAATATTTGCACTGGGTGGGAATCGAACCCACGACCCTCGGCTTCGCAGGCAGAGCTACTACCAACTAAGCCACGAGGCCAGTGAATTTATGGAGTTATAGAAGCTATTTAGAATAGCGTTATTACAATTCATAGTTAGGAGATTTTTTTCTCGTTCTGGGGTTTTTTTCTTGAAACCCCTGTTTTTTGGGGGGATCTCGGGAACATTTTGGCGA
Organism: Ectropis crepuscularia; assembly: GCA_963693475.1. Lineage (NCBI taxonomy): Eukaryota > Metazoa > Arthropoda > Insecta > Lepidoptera > Geometridae > Ectropis > Ectropis crepuscularia. Next base: position 12,151,296 of record OY856369.1, on the reverse strand, counting down.
GAAATTGAGATGGTCAGCGTAAAATTGTGTTTTAGGGGAAAGTTAATGCATAATTTACAATGTTTTTTTTTGTAGAAAACTCGTGTTTGAGGGAATTTCGAAAACATTTTGGGGGGAAATTGTTATGGTTTTCTGACAACACTGGCCCTATTTATTATTTCGTGTCACAGTTCCAAGCCCGCCATAGCTCCGCCCACAGCTCTCAGCAGATGGCACATAAATCCCTGTCGCGGCGCGCACCTGGCTCCTCGGGATTTGCTTTGTAAGCGTGCGACCTTGTTATATTGCCAGTTACGCAGTTTTGACTTGATGATAACAGTAAGTAGGTGTTATAGACGATGCACTTTGGATCTAAAACGACGGTAAACATCTAATTAAGCATAAGCATATTTTTTAAGTGATTTTTTTTTGTGACGCACCACCTATAGATTTTTTAAGTGGTGTGAATTGAATTCTACTCGGGAATGATAAGAAATTTTCGGGTAAGCTCGGGACCATGGCCATTGACCATTCTAGAAATGCGTCAGTATTTCCCATTGGCTATCTAGAAATGCATCAGCGGTTCTAGCTGGCCTTGGTCATGGCCACGTCTTTCGGTTTCACCTGTGTAGTTTCCAAAGCGAGCTATCAAATTATGACTTATAAGTTTCCACTTCTATCGGCGGTTCCTATGACCGCCAATTTTTTAAATACTTTTTTATAGTATAGAGTGACAAGACGAGCGGGCCATGTGCCTGATGGTAGGCTATATGCCTGCCCATAACAGTATCGTGAACCGCAGCTATCGAAACATGAAGAGTCCCAGTCATCACCTAACACCGCACTGCGCTCGTCATCCGAAGATAAAACGTGTTTCATCTCTTAACCCAGTAATTTCTCCAGAAACATTGCCCTTCAAACCGGAACACAGTTAAGTTTGCTTGGCGGGTTGGCAGCAGAATAGCTGGCAAATAAAAGTCGGCTTATGATTTTTCAAAATATATTACATCATGTCAGTGATATGTGATATGATAACACTAACTGAATCGTGCGCTCGTTGCTACGCCATGTATCGAAAATTGGTAGTACGAATTCAAACAAATTCGGTTACCTTAGGTTCTAATGACGCAACCTTTAAAAGATAGACGCATGCTGTCACGCAACGAAAGCTCTCAAAAAGCAATATTTTTCCCCCGTTTTTGTTACATTTTTCATTTTTTATGTTCCGCTCCTGTTGATAGTAGTAGCGTAATGTTAAATACTATTAATTGAATGTTAAATATTATTAAAATTTAGCCTATAGCCTTCCTCGATAATTGAACTATCCAATAGAGAAATAGTTTCCGAGATCCTTGCGTTCAAACAAGCAAACAAACTCTTCAGCTTTATAATATTAGTATAGGTTTCAGTGAAACAGTGAATGTTACATTTATGTTTGCGGGCACAAGTGACTAAGGTCCTTGTCCGTGACATGTGGGTAGTTATCCAAACCACAACACAGCCCGAAGGGAGATTACCCGAGGTGAATTCAATTACGACAAGGCCTCGGGGAGCTGTTACGTCATCAGTCCTGCCGCTTGATTCTGTAAAACAAAGTTCAAAACGGCTGGAATGTGTGTAGCGACAACAAATCAAAACCAAAATCAAAAATATGTTATTGCCTAAAACTGTGTAGGTACATTACATGTTATGAAGTTACGGCTGGTCTAGTCGGGAGAACGGCGCCTGCCGATCCGGAGACCCCAGGTTCAAACCCCACACGCACCACTGTCTTTTCGAAGTCATGTGCGTAATGCCGCTAACTTAAAACGGTGAAGGAAAACATCGTGAGGAAACCGACATGTACCTAGAATCTTTCGAAGTCATGTGTCATCCACCAACCCGCACTGGGCCAGCGTGGTGGATTATGGCCTTAACTCTCTCCTTGCGCGAGAAGGCCCCGAGTCCCAGCAGTGGGAACATTTAGTGGGCTGTTGATGATGATGACATTGCAAACTGTTGTTAAAAAAAGTATCAAAAGATTTATTACCCACTGTATTGGGTGTGCAATGTTAAAACTTTATATCCCACTTCCCACTAATATTATAAATGTCAAAGTATGGATAGTTGGATATTTGAATGTTTGTTGCTCAATCACGCCGTAACGTATGAACGGATCGGGCTGAAATTTGGAATACAGTTAGATTATAGTCTGGAAGAACACGTATAGTTTTTAGGGTTCCGTAAAACGTAAAAACGGAACCTTCATAGATTTGTCATGTCTGTCTGTCTGTCCGTCCGTATATCACAGCCACTTTTTGCCGAAACTATGAGAACTACACTATTGAAACTTGGTAAGTAGATGTATTCTGAAAACCGCATTACGATTTTTACAAAAAAAGAAAAATTAGGGTTGCCCCCCATACTGAGAACTGAAACTCAACAAATTTTTTTCTTCAAACCTACACGTTTGGGGTATCTATCGATAGGTCTTCAAAAATGATGTTGAGGTTTCTAATATAATTTTTGTCTGCACTGAATAATCTGCGCGAGAGACACTTCCAAAGTGGTAAAATGTGTGTCCCCCTCTAACTTCTAAAATAAGAGAATGAAAAAACGAAAAAATATATATGATGTACATTACCATGCAAACTACCAACGAAAATTGTTTTGAACTCGATCTGATTAGTATTTTTTTTTATCTTATATATAAAATTCTCGTGTCACAGTGTTTGTTTCCTTACTCCTCCGAAACGGCTTTACTGATTTTAACCAAATTTTATATGCATATTCTGTAGGTATGAGAATCGGCTACTAGCTATTTTTCATACCCCTAAGTGACAAGGGTTGTTCACTAAGGCAAAACAACGTTTGCGGGGTCAGCTAGTTACGTTATAAATACAAACTTTATTCAAACTTCGATCAAAGTTACAACGAACTACAAGAACTAATGTGTACTATGTATATTATGTTACTTGCTGCAACGGCTCATTCACTCTTCATGGGCGACTCCAACTCGCACTTGGCCACTTTATTTATGTATCTTACTGGATAGTGAATAAATTTTGATCGTTACTTGTTTGGTAGAAATTACTTCAGAGGTGGTCTCACATACATTTAGCTGTATACACAATCTATATATATAAAAGCGAAAGGTCACTCATCAAGGAATCTCAGAAACTACAAATGCTGGGAACCCGAAATTTTGCATGGAGGTCTCTTTTAGCACGTAGGCACTCGCTAAGACGGGGTTTTGCGAAATTCAACCCCTGAGGGGATGAAACAAGGCATTGTATATACGGTTGTATGAAAATTCGTAATTTTCAAAGTTACCAAATTTTGTATCTAGACAATTGACACGAAGCAATTAAATGTTTGTTCCATCAATTTTGTAATTTTGAACTGTACGGGGTTAAAATTGGGGTTGAAATAGGGAATGAAGGTCAATATGGAAGTTCCCAACCGTTGAAGATTATTTATTTATTTATTTAACAACTAAAACGATTTATAAATAAACCAATTACATTAGTTGTCAACAATACAATATGTTATCAACAAAACAAACAAGATTTTTATAATGAGACTAACATACACGTTTCATATTATTGAATTAATAAATGTCAAGTGATTGTAAATCATTAGACCTCTAGGTCTAATCAAAATTATAGCAAAACATAAAATAAATTAGATTTATATGTCAAAGATACAATAGTGTACAAAAAATAATAATAATAATGTCAATATTTAGATACAAAATGTCAAAATTAAAAAGCTTGTCTAATTTAGAGTTCATCATTCTCACTAATCTTGCGCGCCCTCATCTCACAGTACTTCAAACACTCGGACTCTCCAGTCATCCGCAAACACGTCACACTCAGGTGTCCCGACCAGGAGAGCATTGAAGCTAGTAAGAGTGCAATGAATGGGGGACTGTCCGTGCGCTATGGTTCTAGCCGGAGGGACCGCGAACAGCGAGTGCTGCCCGCGACGCGGAAAACTACCCGGATCTGGTACGAACAGCCGAGAAAACTTATTCAGCAGGTTCGGTGCATCAATCCTACCATGAAGAATCTTACACATCATAACCATCTGGTTACGTTGCCGCCGGACTTCTAAGGAGTTGTACCCCAAACAGCCTAGGAGAAAGTCGGTTGGGTACATATAGGGGTAGTAACCAAATCTCTGCTTATATAGAAAACGTAGAAACGCTTTCTGTACCTTCTCTATCATGTTTGTGTAAGATTCCTCATGCGGACTCCATACACTAGAACCAGCCTCAAGCTTACTCCGGACAAGTGCTTCAAAGAGTAAGATAAAACCATGAAACTCTGTATATAGATACTTGGCACGAAGCAAACGAATGTTGGGTCTAGCAATTTTGTAATTTCGAACTGTACGGAGGTGAAATTAGGGTTGAAATGGGGGATGAATGTCAACATGGAAGATCCCAACCGTTGAAGATAAAACCATGAAACTCTGAATATAGACACTTGACGCGAAGCAAACGAATGTTTGTTCTATCAATTTCATAATTTCGAACTGTGCGGGGGTGAAATAAGGGTTGAAATGGGGATGAATGTCAATATGGAAGATCCCAACCGTTGAAGATAAAACCATGAAACTCTGAATATAGACACTTGACACGAAGCAAACGAATGTTTGTTCTATCAATTTCGTAATTTCGAACTGTACGGGGGTGAAATTGGGGTCGAAATGGGGGATGAATGTCAAAATAGAAGTTCCCAACCGTTGAAGATAAAACCATTAAACTTGGGTCGAGCAATTTTGTAATTTCGAACTGTACGGGGGTGAAATTGGGGTTGAAATGGGGGATGAATGTCAACTTGGATGTTCCCAACCGTTGAAGATAAAACTATGAAACTCTGTATATAGGCACTTGGCACGAAGCCAATAAATGTTTGTTGTAGCAATTTTGTAATTTCGAACTGTATGGGGATGAAATTGGAGTTGAAATGGTTGACGAATGCCTCTTTCGCTTCACACCTAAACAATTGAACTGATTTTGATGAAATTATATGAAATTATTTTATTATAAGCTGTTTTTAATAACCGTAAATGAGTCTAGGTGGGTATAAAAATAGGTACTGCCTGAGTTACCTTAGTATTTATTTCGCGCGGACGAAGTCGCGGGTAACAGCTAGTACAATATATTTTTAAGTATAAAAAATATATTGTATTTCCCAGCTGTCCCACTGCTGGGCAAAGGTTCCCATTCCTTCCACTTGATCTGATCCTGTGCTTCCATCGTCCAATCTTTCTTTAACGCTCCGAGCTCGTCGTTCCATCGTGTTGGAGGACGGCCCTGGGGTCGACTAGCCGATGGTTATAAAATACAATAACTCTTTATTAAATAGCCACAAAGCACAAAAAAATACATCAAATAATACAAAACAGAAAAAAAAATGGCAGTCATGGGAACTACCGATAGAAGTGAAAACTTATAACTCAGAATTTGATAGCTTACCTTGGAAACTACACGGGTGTAACCGGAGGGCGTGGCCTCGCCGTCATGGCATGGCCATCTAGAAATGCGTCAGCATTTCCCATTGGCTCACGCATTTCTAGATGGCCATGCCATGATGGCGAGGCTACGCCCTTTCAGCATTTACCATTGGCTGACGCATTTCTAGATGCCCAATCGCCATGGTCCCGAGTTTACCCGAAGTTTCTTATCATCCCCGTGCGTGACGGTAGAATTCAATTTAGGTACACACCACGAAAAATTTGTCTAGGTGCGCCTAAAGAAGTTTTCACTTCAATATGTTTTAGTAATTAATTATATACAGAATCAGAATCAGAATTTCTTTATTGCGTAAACTGTGTACAAAGATGTTTTACAGTAGAGATATTATAGACACAACAGTTTTACCCTTTGCGGGCATGCAAAAATAAGCCTCTTTGGTATGAGGTTACAAAACAATCAGATAAAATTAGGGATTAATTAAACTAATTAATATATCTAACATTACTAAAAGTTATTTAACTCTATCTATACTTTAAACAAAAACAAACAACAGAGACAAAGAAGTTTTGAGTGAACAAATAACATAACAACTAATTTAAATAATTAAATATAATAATAAAAAATTAAATAAAAAGGCAGACAAAACTAATAATCAGCCCGACAACACAAATGTGGCGCTGTGATCTTAACATAACTGTCAGACTGAAGTGGATATAAATTGAGACATTCAATTTTACAATATTATGATTTACATTAAACATTTATTTTTACATAACATAAATACCTATTTATATTAATATACACCTAAATAATATAAACCTATTGTGTATAAATTATTATGATTCGTCGAAGTATTCTTGGAGTATACTCATATATAAACAGACTTAGAAGGTCTTATAGACACTGGCGTAACCAGCGCAGAGTTAACCTTTACAGAATAAGGGTCGGGAAGGGATTGAAGGCTCATGTTGTCGCGGGATTGACAGTCCTGTCAATAAATGCCGATTCTGTGAAAATTGCCATATTATAAGTAATCGCTTTATTTGAAATCTGCTATAAAAGTACCTATCTCTCGACTTAGTATGTACTATGAAAATAATAATAATAAAAGGAAACTTTCACTAGACGGTTGGATGGCGGGTCAGATGCACGCGGCGGTCATCCTCGACACAGCGCGCATCGTCAGGAGGTTCCTCACTCTGCAGCCCTAACCACCGGTAGCTTGGGCCCTGCCCCGCTGCTGGCGGCAAACTAGGTTTAGGTTTTTGTAATGTTTTTATGTTGTTTTTTATGCATTTACTGATATTGTAAAAACCTAAATTTAAGAACAATGATTAAATGACTGAATAATCTATATATATATAATAAAGTGGCCAAGTGCGAGTTGGACTCGCCCATGAAGGGTTCCGTTGCAGCAAGTAACATAATATACATAGTACACATAATTCTTGTAGTTCGTTGTAACTTTGATCGAAGTTTCAATAATAGTGTATTTATGACGTACTAAAAAAAAACTACTCATCAGATCGAGTTCAAACTAATTTTCGTTGGTAGTTTACATGGTAATGTACGTCATATATTTTTTTTAGATTTTTCATTATCTTACTTTAGAAGTTGGAGGGGGGGGGGACACACATTTTACCACTTTGGAAGTGTCTCTCGCGCAAATTATTCAGTGTAGACAAAAATGATTTTAGAAACCTCAACATCATTTTTGAAGACCTATCGATCGACACCCCACACGAGTAGGTTTGATTTAAAAAAAATTGTTGAGTTTCAGTTCTCAGTATGGGGAGCAACCCTAATTTTTATTATTTTTTATTTTTTTTGTTCGAATCTTAATGCGGTTCACAGAATACATCTACTTACCAAGTTTCAACAGGGTAGTTCTCATAGTTTCGGCAAAAAGTGGCTGTGACATACGGACGGACAGACAGACAGACAGACAGACAGACAGACATGACGAATCTATAAGGGTTCCGTTTTTACGTTTTACGGAACCCTAAAAATCAATGCCAATTTTCGTTGTTATTGAACTTCTCCTAAACGGCTGGACCGATTTGAATGATTTTTTTTGTATACGTTTGGGTAGGGCCCCGGAAGGTTTAGATTCACAAATCAGCCCGGCAGATGGCGCTGCAGTTGATATCTAGGTTATTATTCGAGCGAAGCGGGAGCAGGCCGCTAGTAATAAATATTTCTCAAACAGTACTTCCTACCCATCAACCACCAACCACCAACCCGCACTGGGCCAGCGTGGTGGATTATGGCCTTAACTCTCTCCTTGCGAGAGAAGGCCCGAGTCCCAGCAGTGGGAACGTTTAGTGGGCTGTTGATGATGATGATGTGACTTCCTACCCAAAACTAAACAGAGCTTGAAATATAGGAAACAGCTGATGTAATCCTACTAATATTACAAATGCGGAAGTTTGGCTATTTAAATGTTTGTTGCTCAATCAGGCCGAAATGTCCGAACGGATCGGGTTATAATAACTTGTAATTCAGATAAATTATAGTCTGAAATCTAGTCGCTAACTTAAAACGATGAAGGAAAACATCGTACCGGCATGTACCTAGAATATTTCGAAGTCATGTGTCATCCACCAACCCGCACTGAGCCAGCGTGGTTGATTATGGCCTTGACTCTCTCCTTGCGAGAGAAGGTCCCGAGTCCCAGCAGTGGGAACATTTAGTGGGCTGTTTATGTTTATGTATAGTCTGGAATCATCAGCGCTCATGATTCTAAATTTTTAATCCTTCGTTTACTTGGTTATCAAAATTGAAAAAAGCAACTTTGTACCTTGTATAAAAAAAATTGGCAGTCATAGGAACTGCCGATAGAAGTGAAAACTTATAACTCAGAATTTGATACCTTACTTTGGAAACTACACGGGTGTAACTGGAGGGTGTGGCCGGCCATCATGGCATGATCATATAGAAATGCGTCAGCATTTCCCATTGGCTGACGCATTCCTAGATGGCCATGCCATGATGGCTAGGCCACGCCCTTTCAGCATTTACCATTCGCTAACGCATTTCTAGGTGGCCAATGGCTATGGTCCCGAGTTTACCCGAAGCATTCTTACCATACCCGAGCGTGACGGTAGAATTCTATTCACAGCCCTCGAAAAATTTGTCTAGGCGCGCCAAAAGAAGTTTTCACTTCAATAACTATCGTTTTTCATTGTAACAAAACACAGTTAACGAAGTTTCATGATTACATCTGTATTAAACATTAATATGAATTGGACGGGTGATTGTGCGGCGGTCTGCCGGGTCGCTAACTTGTTGCAAGGCTGTGTTGATTCAATTAAGCAACAATTTACACTGAAAGCGCTTGTGTTTACGGTATCCGGCATTGCGGTACACTGGGAATTACCCCTCTCTACAGATTTACGCAAAACATTATAGTAAAGGGCGTAAAATGTCTAAATATCTATGCTCAAAATCAATGATCTCATTTTTGAAGTGAAAACTTCTTTGGCGCGCCTAGACAGATTTTTCGTGGGGTGTGAATTGAATTCTAGCGTCACGCTCGGGTATGATAAGAAATCTTCGGGTAAACTCGGCGCCATCGCCATTGGATAGCTAGAAATGCGTCAGCCAATGGGAAATGCTGAAAGGGCTTGGCCTGGCCATCATGGCATGGCTATCTAGAAATGCGTGAGCTAATTGGAAATGCTGACGCATTTCTAGATGGCCATGTCATGATGGCCAGGCCACGCCTTCCGGTTACACCCGCGTAGTTTCCAAAGTATGCTATCAAATTCTGAGTTATAAGTTTTCACTTCTATCGGCAGTTCCTATGACTGCCAATTTTTTTTTTCTTTTTAACTTTCAAAGGTTTACACTTGTCCGCCATCTCGCCTGATGTTAAGCGACGATGTGGTCTACGATGGAGCGTGTTTACGAAGAAGAAACCGATTCACTCTCGATTTGAAGACACAAAGATTGTAAAATTGTAACTATCGGGAAAACCCACTCAGGCAACTTATTCCACAGCCTTGACGTTCTTATCACAAAAGCAGAGTTGAATCCGGAGGCCAAGATTCAAATCTCACACGCACCACTGTCTTTTCAAAGTCATGTGCGTAATGCCGCTAACTTAGAAACGGCGAAGGAAAACATCGTGAGGAAACCGACATGTACCTAGACCCTTTCGAAATCGTGTGTCATTCGCCAAACCGCACCGGGCCAGCGTAGTGGATTATGCCCTTGACTCTCTCCTTGCGAGAGAAGGCCTCGACTCCCAGCAAAGGGAACATTTAGTGGGCTGCTCATCATTGAAAATTGGTGTTTTACAATGGGTAAAGAACCAATTTTCGTTATATCTACATTGAACTCCTAAAACACTCTTAGTTATATCAATGTGTATCAGAGATAAATGTAACACAGGCATTAGTGTGATCCCAGGACTCAAGTATTCAACTAATGGCATTTATTGCCAAAGTGGCGAGACGCGAGCGATATAATTATACCTACTAATGCCAATGCTATTTCGCTGCTATTTACTGCGATGTAGAAGCACGAACTGCACGAACAATTCCTCCTCATCTCCATATTCTCCATCTCCGTGTGTAGAAGCTAAAAAAATCAGAAACATTTTTACATTGACACTGACATTCAAATTTATATGACGCTGACATTATTTGGTACATGTCTTTAGTTGTGGCTGTAATGTTTCGAACACATTTATTATACCTATTCGATTTTATAAAATGTGCTATTCGACTTTTGAATTTAAGTCAGATTTTTTTGGACTTGGAGATTTCAAAATCTTTTCTTGGTTTCCAATGCATCAGTTTTGTTTTTATCTGCTTCACTTCATTTGTAAAAATGTCCTTTTCTGAAATCAGAATAAAGCATATGAAGCACATATTAAGCAAAGGATAGTGAAAAAAGGAGTTTAATTCATCGGATTCATTCTTTTCGAGAGTAATCTTCTGTCATCTGTCTCATCTGTCACCGCAAAATTCTCAACACCCTCAGATTATAATCTAACGCATGAGATGGATTATTTGGGATGGATCGGCTAAGTATCAGCTTGCGCCTCTGGAATAGATCGAGAGGCGTGCCAAAAGGCTCACAGGTAAAGACACTCTGGTGCGGAAAAGACTTCAACGTCTTGAACATCGCCACAAAATTGCTAGCTTTTAGGTTTTTTATCGGATACACTTCGGAGAGTGTGCAACTGATCTAGTACCACCTTGCCCTTTTTTCTATCGGTCTTCTCGTAGCTTGAAGAGGCGGCACCGGTTCATGGTTGATGTTCCATAGACCCGAAAAGATTTGACCCTACTTTTGTGATAAGAACGTCTAGGCCGTGGAATGAGTTGCCCGAGTGGGTTTTTCCTGATAGTTATAATATTGGTGTCTTCAAATCGAGAGTGAATCGGTTTCTTCTAGGTAAGCACGCTCCATCGTAGACCGCATCGTCGCTTTTCATCAGACGAAATGGTGGTCAAAAGAAAACCTATTAAATGTAAAATTAAATAAAAAATGAAATTATTTTATCACGGTAGATTAAGTTAGTTTGTAATCTGGCAGCGTTAGATATTAATCCGATAGACGTCGGGCTGTAGGGTATGGGTAACGGAAGGGTAGTATGCGTAAGTGCATTACTTCCACGTAAAATAGATCGCTACAGCCTACAGCATTAATTATAATAATGCTAGACGCCCCCTGCGGTTTTACACTCGTAGCGTTTTCATTCAAGCTATTTTCCTGGGATAAAAAGTAGTGTATCTGCTTATTATGACTATATTTTAACTACGTTCTAAGTTTAAGCCAAGTACACCGCTTCACTAAAGGTATTTATGTCACCTTAAAATTGTTAATACCGTCATATTATAATCTATCGCGTGAGTTAATAATCTTACGGTAGGTTAGGTTCGTTTTGGGGTGCGTGGCTCGTGAACGTCCACGTGGTGCACCCTGGGCATCACACAACAACTTGCCTCGGTGGCATCTTGTTGTGTGATGGCAAATCCCGGCCGGCGCTGGGAACTTTCACACGCACTCCTCACCCCCTTGAGCAGTGCGTGTAGAGGTTGGGGAGGGGGACTGAAAGACTTGGGAAGGTTACTCGGTTGATGTATCGGCCAAGTAAAATTCCTAAGTCTTCCAGGTGAGGGTTCTCCACGAGCACTCTGAATAGCAGAGTGCTCAGTGGAAGGACAAGGGCTGCGAAGCGGCCATTGAGGCGGAACCGCGGCTATCCCTAGCCGCGGTGTTGAGGGCGGATCTCTCGCTGCCGATCATCATTGCCGTGACAGGCGAGGTGAAATGTTTCTCGGCAGTGCGAGGACCTGTGAGTTGGAGGAACGAGCAATAGCGCTCCTCCACTGAGGCGGAAGCAGACACGTGGCGAGCCTAGAGAGTCGAGCCTCTGGGCTCGCACCCCGTCTCCACCGGAAGGCCTGGGGCGTCGAACGTTTAGGGCCGTCCAGCACCCCACCTAGAGATAGGCCTTCGAGGAGGTGACACGCCGCTGATTTTTGGCGTGTCGCTGAAACCAAATGCGGGGGTACTGACGCCCCCCGCGAGGCGGGTCTGCAAGGGCGGTGCCAAGGGTCAGAGAGTCAGAGTCGTTGACGAGAGTGCGAAAAGTGACCCCGCGACCCAGACCCTTGGCCATGTAGAAGAAATCTGTGGGGGTTTTAGTGGGTAGGGGCACCATGTCTGTCGTCGTCATGGTGTCGAGCCCGACATACCTCACCATGTCCCTGCATGGTGGGGATACGTAAATGTATTTCACCCACATAAAAAAAAATTGGCAGTCACAGGAACTGCCGATAGAAGTGAAAACTTATAACTCAGAATTTGATAGCTTACCTTGGAAACTACACGGGTGTAGCCGGAGGGCGTGGCCTCGCCATCATGGCATGGCCATCTAAAAATGCGTCAGCATTTCCCATTGGCTCACGCATTTCTAGATGGCCATGCCATGATGTCGAGGCCATGCCATGATGTCGAGGCCACGCCCTTTCAGCATTTCCCATTGGCTTACGCATTTCTAGATGACCCGAGTTTACCCGAAGATTTCTTATCATACCCTCGGGTATAATATAAGATTTCTTATCATACGCTAGAATTCAATTTACACCCCACGAAAAATCTGTCTAGGCGCCCCTAAAGAAGTTTTCACTTCAAAAAGGTTAGGTTCGTTTGTAATCTCACGCACGTTGTTACATTATAATGTGACGGTTTTTAATATTTTTCGGTAAGATATACATTACTGGCAACGGCCAAGTTCGCGTTATTTTCCCACCATAAATAATAACCTAAGTACCTATCTATTATTTCAGGCTATACCTAACATGTTTGTGTTTCAAATTTGAAGCCGATTCGTTCCGACCGCATTGAGCTACAAACATCCAAACTTTCGCATTTATAATAGTAATTAAACATGTACTTAGTAAGACTTGCTTTATTTTATTTAATAAACACAGGAGCTAAAAACTCTTATCAAAAATCCATTTTAAATTTAATTTCAAAGACTTATCGAGCAAATTAATCAGCCCTTGAAAATCGATAGATCGCTGCACTATTCGACTATTCCTTTCGTTGTCCATTCTCGTGTGATTCTCGTTCTCATCTCTACCGCTGATTTGTTTGTTGACGAATTCGGTGTTTTGGTGACGTGTTTTTTACATTATTTCTCTGTATTTAAAGCTATTTTGGCTAGTAAACGAGCAGTTTCCAACAATAAAACAGTATATTCTTTTGTCCAAAATGCTTAAAGCTGTAATACTTATTGGTGGACCACAAAAGGGTGAGTTTTGATCCACGTAACCGGTAAAGATAATATAAAATTTCTATCACCTATTTAAACGTACATTTACTTGCAAAGGCGATATTAATTAACTATAGTGCATCTGATAAACCTACAATTGAACTTAACTTTTGAGTAGATAACGTACTTTGTACGTACATGCTTTATACATAAGTATATCTTGGGGTTATCTTTTGAAGCGAAATATTTATTACTCACATCCTACGTGTCTTATATGACGTTATTAATTCATAGAATTTACGTAAATTTGGAATAGAATTATTGTATGTAACGATTATGAGAGGATTTTTATTTCTGGCCTGTCTCGGTTGAACATAGATAAAGCCAAAAAAATGTATTAATTCTTAGCGGGCTTGGGTCAACGCCCATAATACTATATTCTAACAACTAGGTATCACATATGTGTTGGAATGGTTTTTATTGTTGTTAAAAAAAGAAAATTAATACACAATCAGATGCAAAGTATTCATTTGCTATGGAAAAAATGACATAATAGTGATATCCCAACACTTGATTGTTGTCTTGACTTGACTTGACAACATTGATGTGTGTAAAATGCAAGTAATGAATGACAGGCAAGTAGCTTTGAAGCTGCAGTGGAGCAGTAGTTGTAATGTCATATTTCACAAAAGTGAGGTATGAGGTTCATACTCTGTCACACCTCTTTGAGCATTTTTCTCGTATCTCCAAGTATTTTATTACTGCAGGCTTTAACGGTTAAAGAAAATGTGTTGAAGAAATCTACATATTTTTAGGCAAGGCTTCTATTGAGGACATGTGTGATGCTACATCTAGTAAGCATTATGGATTATAGCCTTTACTCTCTCCTTTTGAGAGTCCTAACTGTGGGAATAAATTAATAAAGTAGGCACTTAAATACATTTATCTTTGAGTACTTATCATAAGCTGTTGTGCCTTAATCATACAGTAAAAAAGTATGTGTGTTAATCTGTTAATATTTCTCTTTATTCTTCATGGTAGGAAGTGTAACTTCAACCATAGAATAGAATATCTCCAACGCAAGAAGTATTATCCTGGAGTTGATTACAATTTTTACTAAAATATTGACTAGCCAACATCAGGGTGTTGGTTATTTCTCTCATCATTTTTCCCTAAAGCAAAAAAAAAAATGTTTGTCTGTAAAGTCGGTTTACTGACGATAGAACGTGACAATGTCTTAAGAAAATACTGATGGAATGGTAGCATTTTTCAAAAGAAAATTTTAATTTCATTTGTTTAATAGATTTGTATGTAAAAAGTAATCAGTAGAATTTAGTCATTTTCAATCAAAACAATGCAAAAAAGCTTTTAGATGCCGGGGATTGAACCCGGGGCATTTCACATACAAAGCGAACGCTCTACCACTGAGCTACATCCCCGCTTGAACTACTGGTCGAAATAATTAATACAACTGTAACAAACATGCGGCGAGGTAACGACCGACGGTAACGGTACATGATGTCATGTTTTGTGGGCGTGCAGCCGGCTTCATCGAATTATAAGACGTTATCACATCAAAATATAACTTCGAAGAGAGACGAACTTCTTAGCATTTCGTGGATTCACCCTGCAGGTGCAGAGTCCATTGTGTGGCAGAGAGAGAAATCCCGAGTAGACCTCGAGACTTGTGACACGGGTGTAGGTTTAATGGGCCCCTTGCCGACATACATCAACACTCACCTACTACAACTACTCTAGTTAATTCTCTATTTCGAGAGCTTGGAGCAGAATTTTGGTAGATATTTGAGGCAACCTGAAAATTTGTCACATACCTAGATCTCCTGTTATATCCCAGAGGTGAACAAGGAGATGCCGACCTGGCTGGTGAGTAGCAGGGCAAAATGAATCCCTCAATTTAGATCAGCTGGCAGGTAGATAGTCCCTCCAAAATGATCTCTCTTTTTGAAAATTCCTATTTTTTTGTTATAAATAAATAAATAACACCCAATTTAAATTTCTAATTGCCTCAAACCCATTTTATTGTAAATTTTGCAAAACATATTTGCATGCGCCTGGCAATGTTAAAACCCCAACTAAATGATCTATCTGCCTTATTATTATTTTTTCTTTAAACAATAAATCACATAAAAATGGCATATTGCCTCAAATGTATTTCACTGAATAAATATTTTTTTTAAATGTGTGGATCCATTTTGCCCCACCTCTCACCAGCCAGGTCTGCACCTCCGTGTTGGGGAATAATAGGAGAGCTATGGGACAAGTTTTCAGATTGCCTCAAATTTCTTTTCTAGTGGTAGGACGCTTGGCAGAGTCCGCCTGGGGAAGGACCGCACCTTTGCCAGTTATTCTACCGCCAAGCAGTAATGTGCAAACATTACTGTGTTCCGGTTTGAAGGGCAATGTTTCCAGAGAAATTACAGGGCTTAGTGAAATAACAACTTAGATCTCTGGGTGACGAGTGCAGTGCAGGGCTAGGTAATGATTTGGACTCTTCATGTTCCAATAGCTGCGTGTCAATGTTATGTGGCAGGTATGTTGCTTACCATCGGGCACATGTCATGCCCGTCTCGTCACTCTTTACTGAAAAAAAAATCTACCCATAATTTGTTAGCTCTGAATATTAGGTAGTAGCATAGAGTAAGGTTTCTTATGTATTGTTTCTGTTTTAAGGCACTCGTTTCCGCCCGCTATCGCTCGACACCCCGAAGCCCCTGTTCCCCATCGCAGGGCTCCCCCTGATCCAGCACCACATAGAGGCGTGCGCCAAACTGCCGGAATGCAAGGAGATCCTGATCATCGGCTCGTACACCACCACACACATGGCACAGTTTGTGAGCGATATGCAGAAGGAGTATCATGTTATTATCAGGTCTGTTCCATTTCCTGTCCTATTAAAAATACAGTTATTTAACCTGTTTATGGATTCGGGAAGAAGTTGAGCAAATTTAGACTCAATCAACAGGAATTTAGATCTAAATTAACAGGAACGCGGCGTTCCACCGTTGGGCCCATGCCACGTAATAGAGGTTAATGCAATTGTTTTTTTATTGAATAGCGATGGAACGACCGGACATGTGCTGTAAGAAGATTATTAGGTTGGTATAATAAAAGTGATTGTAAAATGCCAATGGTGAAGAAAACTACTTACCATGTATAGAAATGTTCTACACCACCTGCGGCAAAGGAGATGGCTGCGCGGTCAAATGGACCTGGACCGGTGCAGAAGAAGAGGCGCCCTGGACAAGCGAAGAGAAGGATGCAGAGGCTGCGACAGCTGGAGGCGTCCTCTGGCGCTGTGTTGGGCGCAGAAGGTATTGGGCGAGGTGGCAACGAGGCTTCGAGGCCTAGTTCCACCTTGCCAAACAAAACCGGTGGTAAAAACCACCGAAAAAAACAATCTGCCTACCTCAAAGAGGAGGCCGTAAGAGCTGATGCCATAAATCAGTGTCTAGAAGGCAATGCAAAGGTTACGGGGCTAACGGAACTTGCGCCGGCTGTCATGGCGTGCATGGCCCGAATAAACCCGAGCAAAATAGGTGTAGTCATCGACGGGGCGCCGGACCCAAACTACTCAGTGGTGATGTCCCACCATTCGGCCCTTCCCGTCAGGGACAGTGTGCCGGGCGGCTGTGCAGACGGATCCGCGGTTGTGACGGACCGCAAACCGATTAAAACGGCAAATGCCGAAATTAATAAAGACCTCGAAAAGAGGAAAGTTAAGGAGAATAAGCCAACGATACCAACAGAGGTTGCAAAAGGTAACGGTGAGGTCCAGCTCCCGAGTAGGCCTCTGCAGACACCATGTCCGTTGGACAAGGGAGTCGGCGGGGTGCAAAAGGGGTGCGACGGTGCCTCAACCGCGCCGATTAGGGCTGATGTGGTATCTGAGGCTAATGGTGCTTCATGTCAGGGCGTAGATTCAACACGACCGACTAAACGCCAACGAAGCTCTGACCAGGTGTCGCCGGGTCTTGCCGGTGCGGACAAGAAACTGTGCATGGCTCACGGGTCTTTTACTGATCTGACGAGACTGGGCGAAACCGAGGGAAGGGCTATTGGACGAGAAGGGCCGCAGGTGGTGTCATATGCCACTGCTGTTAAACGGTACCGTGTGGTGGTGCAGGACAGAAGTGGCTTTATGATGGATACGACTAAAGCGACCCTACTCCGAAAATCCATAGATAAGGCGCAGTACGAGCTTTTTAAAGCAAACCGTGCTGTGCCTAAAGACCAGAGACGGCTCCCAGTGTTTGGACAACGCCTTGCCAGACTTTTACATGGTTGCCTTAAAATTACACCCTGCGACGACTTCTCGCTGGCGTGGCTAGTTTCGGCACTCGAAAATATGCCGCCAATGTGGGAAGGATCCAGGGGATTCCGAGTAATACCTGAGAGCGAGTTGCCGAGATACAACACAGGTATAATCTATGTACCAGACTTTAATGAGGAACGTGATGATCTCGAGCGATGGCCTTTCATATTAAGAGAGTTCCTAGCCGAACTAAACAAAAGCTTAAACATAGAAGGCTGGCCAATCTTCAAGCACATTGTGAGACAGAATGGCCAAACCTTCAATCACATTCTTGTGATGGGCATACCGACAGTGGATGTAGAGAAGCTTAAACAGGTGAACAACCGCCTTCACTACACCACTGGATCAGTCTACGTCAAAGTGAAGGAAACCAAAATCGGGGGATCAGCGAGACCAAGGGCGGAGGCCGGGAGGGTCGCCAGCGCCGTGGAAAGCGGTGAAGGCACTTCCTCTGTGGCCGCAACCAGTGCGGAAACGGTACCCCCGGAAGATAAGGAGTGGACCAGAGAGGAAGTTGACCGTCTCTTGGAAGTGGACGGCGAGGGCGAGGACGATATCACAGGCGACATTATGGGCCTGACTATCTTCTCGCCCTTGTCGCTCATGGATACAGAGCGGGAATGCGTTGCCTCTGACCACTCCCTAGATAATTAAGAAAGAATAAGAAGTAGGAGTAGGAATACATTCTTAAAAATGGATAAACACTTAAAAAATTCGAACTATAGTAATAATAAAAATAAAACCAACAATTCTGGTGTCTCAGAATCGACAGGAAACGAGAGCGTAGTCTCAATACACATCATACAAACTAATGTCCAACACAGTGTCACAGGCTCCAACACCCTGCGAAGAACACTGGAAGAACAATCAAACACAATAGCACTGGTCCAGGAACCTTATCTCCACCAAGGCAAGGTAAGCGGGTATACAGCCCTTAAGGGCAACGTTTTCACGCCTCCGGTTCAAAACAAAACGCGTACTTTTATATATGTACCCAAATCTCTAAAAGCAACGTTAGTAACACACTTATGCACCGACGACCTGACGGTGATAAGACTTGATACGGGCTTAATAAGTGGAACCGGTTCCATCTTACTAGCCTCAGCATACTTCGATGGAGGACTAACTGCACCACCACCTGAACTAGAACAACTAATGCACTTCTGCAACACCAATAATATCGAATGTGTCATCGGTAGCGATGCAAACGCACACTGTACTGTGTGGGGCTGCCATGACACAAACGAAAGAGGTAAAGATGTGCTAGACTTTGCACTAAGGCACAACCTCAACATCCTGAACAAAGGAGCGGAGCCGACGTTTGTTACTTCATGGGCAAAAACTATAATAGACATCACATTAGCAACTAACGCTATTGCCGAAACCATAAACGAATGGCGCGTAGCGACAGACGAATATTCCGGCTCAGATCACCGAAGGATCAGGTTCAACCTGAAAGTAAGTAAACGACATCCACGGACATACAGAAATCCGAAAAAAACTAACAAAATTGTTTTCGCGGAATCACTTGATAAGATACTGCTTGAAAGCGGAAAGGAAGCAGCCGTAAAAGAGCTTACAATAAATAAAATTGAGGAAATGGTAGACTTTCTAACCAAAACCTTAACTAAAAGTTTTAAATCTTCATGTCCTCTAAGAACAGAGAACATCAAAACCTTGGACAAAAAAGACAGATGGTGGAACAAAGACCTCACTAAACTGAGAAAGAATGCACGACATAAATTTAACAGAGCCATGAACACCAATCAAGATGAAGATTGGCAGGAATATAGAAAAACTCGACACATGTTAAAAAGAGAAATAATCAAAAGCAAGAAAATCATGTGGCATAAATACAGCAGCTCAATTCAATCAGAAAGCGAGACTGCTAGGCTAAGAAAACTAATAACCAATGTTCCTCAAACCAAACTGGGAACGCTAAAGAAACCGGACGGATCATACACCATGTCTGAACGAGAACAGTTTGAATTACTTCTACAAACACACTTTCCAGACTGCCGACTAGAATCGGAGGAAGGGTGGGATAGCCAAACATACCAGAGGCCTTGTAGGGAGGACTGGGACTTTGCGTCATCAATAGTTACTGATGAAGCACTGTCCTGGGCGATCAGCACTTTCCAACCTTACAAAGCTTCAGGACCTGACGAAATCTTTCCAGCACTCCTGCATTGGAGCATGAGAAAGATCAACGCGCACCTTGCAACCCTATACAGAAGCTGCCTCGCGTGGAAGTACATTCCTAAAGCGTGGAGAGAAGTGAAAGTAGTCTTCTTGCCTAAACCAGGGAAATCAGACTACACAAACCCTAAGTCATTTAGGCCCATCAGTCTAAGCTCCTTCCTTCTAAAAACACTGGAGAGGCTGTGTGACAAATATATTAGAAATGGTCCGCTGCTGGATAGTCCAATTAATAAGAACCAACATGCCTACCAATCGGGCAAATCGACTGAAAGCGCTCTGCATCAGGTAGTACACAAAATCGAAAGCGCAATGGAAAGAAGACAGTCATGCTTGGTAACCTTCGTCGATATCGAGGGGGCTTTTGACAAAACGACCTTTCCTAGTATAGAGGAAGGATTAAGGAGACACAATGTCGATGAAAGAGTGAACGGATGGATCACAAAAATGCTGTCGAGCAGAGCAGCTAACATAGAATCCTCGACAGAGTCGCGCTGCATACTCACGAGGGGATGCCCACAGGGAGGAGTAGTGTCTCCTCTCTTATGGGTAATTGTAGCGGATGAACTGATCGAGCTCCTAAACAATGAAGGTATAACTACCGTCGCATATGCGGACGACCTAGCAATTATGGTCTCTGGACTCTGCGAATCAACTTTGTGTGTAAAAATGCAAATGGCACTCAAAATACTTGAAAAGTTCTGTGGAAATCGAGATCTGTCTGCTAATCCAAATAAAACAGAAATTATATTATTCACGCGTAAATCCAAAATAACAAAACTAAAACTTCCCACGCTATTCGGAACGCAATTGACGCTCAGCAAGGAGGTAAAGTACCTCGGTATATGGTTGGACAGTAAGCTACTGTGGACAAAACAACTTGAGTATGTTACCACAAAGGCTACAAATATTTTATGGCAGTGTACCAAAGCGATTGGCAAAGATTGGGGACTTAAACCAAAACTATGTCGCTGGATGTACACAGTAGTAGTACGACCAGCACTCACTTACGGGTGTGTGGTGTGGTGGCCTAGAACCAATCTGGTGACCACAATCTCCAAATTACAAAAGCTTCAGCGGTTGGCTTGCTCACTAATCAGCGGATGTGTAAAGTCGACACCATCCGAAGCACTTGACATAATACTCGGCCTGCCACCACTTCATCTGCACATACAGCAGGAGGCAATGGCGGCAGCGCTGAGAATTAAATCGACAGACCAATGGAAAGGCTCCGGGATTCCCACAAATCACTGTAAAATCCTAGATCGGGCAACGAGAATTGTTCCAGGCGCATGCCAAGGCACGGATCGTATAGCCACGACATATCTAGATGGGAAGAATTATGGTTTGGTTACAGAAGACCATGACAAAACAAATACTGCTGTGGATAGCAATAACGTATGCCACATTTTCACTGATGGTGCTAAAAATAGTTTGGGAGCAGGGTGTGGATACCACTCACCAGAGCTAGACCTGGCAGAATCATTAGCCCTAAACAAAACCACAACAGTATTACAAGCAGAGGCCATGGGCCTCTTGTTAGCAGCTAAATCAGTACTTAAAATAGAAAGACGTAGCAGCAAACCAGAACTAAAATTCGTAACGGACAGTGCAGCTACTATTTACGCTCTACGAAGACCCACAACCAGGTCAAAAGTGATAGCTGAGTGTCACTCTACTTTACAGAGTCTTGCACGCAATCATGATGTCACTGTGGAGTGGACCAAAAGCCATAGTACATGCCAAGGAAATAAAAAAGCAGACGTACTTGCCAAAGCAGGTTCAAAGAAAAACATCAGGGTAGATATAGCAGAAATGTGTAAGCCTACTGCTTCAGAAACGCGGAACCTGCTATGTCTACACACAGAAAAAGAGCAACAAAAACTTTGGGACAAATCCATAAAGTGTAAACACACAAAATATGTGTTCCCATTGATGGATAAAAAAACTACCAATAAACTCCTAAATTTATCAAGACCAGATATCCGTCTAATGATAGGCCTCATCACTGGCCACTGTGAGTTAAACTACCATCTTCACAAAATAGGATTCACCGATAGTCCCCTTTGCAGGGGCTGTTTGAGGGAGAATGAAACCGTGGAGCATGTGCTCCTACGCTGTGAGGCCACGGCAAACATAAGATTAAGATCAGGACTCCTTGAAAGAATTCCAAATCAAGTTTACAGAAACACACCACCTGACGAAATGGGAGTGGAACTGGTATGCCGGCGACCCAAGGCCGTGGTCAGCTATTTTAAGGAGCTCGGCTGGTTTGGGTAGGCGGGCAGGGGGGAAGTGCACAATACACCCCTAGCGGGACGTCAGTGCAGGCCTATCACCCCCACCCTGAATTAGAATTAGATTAGAAATGTTCTAGGAAAACTTATTTATAAGTTTATTTCGAGCGCCAGTCTTCCTTCTATTAATAAAAATTTGCTAACGGATAGATGGTTACGGTGAGCCTTATTGGTACTTTTAATCGAGAGCCTTGGGGGCGATATTATTCTAAGAAGTAAAACAATATATAATTTGAATAATATTTATTGTTTGATGTTATTTGAAAAGCCAAAGGTGGGTTATCGCTTATGCTATACTACAATTATTTAATAATTTAGCTTCTAAAGTCCATGTCGTTGTACAAATAATTTCTTATTTCGAGTAGAAAGTAGGTTAGTTATTAGAATTTAATCTATCTATTTAAACCATTAATTCAAGTTGCAATAAAATTGTTTTACATAATCTAATAGGTTAAAATTTACCTATTAGAAGCTTAAAAAATGTTTCTTATCTGACCTTATCATTCTTCAGCCAGCCGCTAGCACGAGGAATGTTGAAAAGGACGGGCGGGGCCGTGGAATTAAGTCATATTAGATACTAAAGTGAACACCGAAACATCTTTCCTGAAGGGAAATATATGTGTTAAAGTTATTTGTTCAAAAACTAATTGGTAATTAGGTTACCATAGTATAAGTACTTATGGCCTTTTTAATATAGGTCCATAGAAAAATATTAGTACGATCTATGTAGTAATTAGAAAGGAAATACTACATAGGGAAAATAAACGGGTAACGCCCTACGGGACTATTCCACGCGGTATAAATAAAATGTTATTCTTGCACGCGGTACATGACCTCGGCAGGCAAGAAGAGAAGTACCGGAAAATCACAGCTAATCCATTCGGAAAGCCAGACAGCAGCCCAAACAGGAGCCAAAGCAGGAATCCAAACAGGAAACGCCTTTCATATTAGGCTGGGGACAACAATAATTGTCTTTAGCAATCTGATCGAAAAAATATGGCGTCACTGGGCGCGTGCTTTTCTTTTACAAAAATGTGAAACTCACCGTTTCCTGGAGAAAAAGGATGACGACACGTCCTATATTGCTTCCAAAGCAATGAGTACATTGCCTATTTTTAAAAATAAGGGCTTCTTATTTTATAAGAATTCTTTTCTCCAAATTACTATGGGAAAATCCATCAGCTTGTATCCGATTACTCCGGATTTAAAAGCACAAAGCCGACTGCTTCCAAGTTTGAGAACTAAAAAGACTCTCCGTCGGCGCGAACGCCGACGGGCAAGTGACCGAACTAATCAACTGTACCATAGATCAAACCCGTCTGACAGTGACATTTCCATTCCATTCGAAATAGTTTCTGTTGTCAACGTCACCTGTCAAATCACAGTTCCGAGACAAAATACGTATTATAGCGTCCGAGTCGGAATTCTAAGATATTATCGACCTAATAACAAAAAAATGACCTATGTGACGAAATTATGTCACAGTGCCTCATGGTAAGAAACATTCCTGCCCATAACGGAGTCTGTCCTGAAAAGGATCCAAATAATAACTTAGCACTGTACTGTGCTTGTCCATAGATATAAGATTATGTATGTCTAGGCCCTGTAATTCCTCTGGAAACATTGCCCTTCAAACTGGAACACAGTGATGTTAGAACATGGAGCGCACTACTGCAGTTTCTTAGTGTTTACAAAAAAGCAATACCTCTATACCTCTATTATATGTAATCAATACAAATTTAATTAATTAAGTTTATCTTTTCTTAGATGCTATCTTATTGATTATGTCTCCAACACAATTTTATAATTAGATTGTTATTACTGTAGATAATCTTATCTTGTATTTAGGAGTATCCATGCTAGTTTGCAACTAATAGCTATACTTGACTTCTATTAAAGTAAATTAGAAAGTTTATTAGCTTGTCCTTAATTTTTTAGTATCTGTTTGTCAAATGTACTTTAATCCATCTAATATTATAAATGTGGCAGTTTGGTTGTAGTGCTTAGTAACTTTTTAACAACTAAAAATCTGGCTGTGATTTGGAACTCTATAATTATATTCCTGTCTGGAATAACACATATCTACTATCCTGAAAGTGTGCATGGTTCCTTAGAGGATGATCATCATCATCAGCCGCAAGACGTCCACTGCTGAACATAGGCCTCCCCCCTAGATTTCCACAACGAACGGTCCTGCGCAACCTGCAACTAGCGGTTTCCAGCGACCTTTGTGAGGTCATCTGTCCATCTAGTGGGAGGCCGTCCAACATCTTCCTTCGTGCGTCTTCCGGTTCGTGGTCGCCACTCGAGAACCTTTCTTCCCCATCGGTTGTCAGTTCTGCGAGCGATGTGGCCTGCCCATTGCCACTTCAGCTTGCTTACTCTTCGAGCTATGTCGTCTACTTTCGTTCTTTAGCGAATATCTTCTAGCGATTCTGTCGCGCAAAGAGACTCCGAGCATAGCTCTCTCCATAGCTCACTGTGTGATTTTGAGCATAGCTCTTTTTCTCCTTAGAGGATGGTCATGTTCAATATTGTATGTTCTTTTAGGCCACTAAAAATAATACTTTGTTTTTTTGGTCTACTAGATTTCCGTTCTAAATTGTTTTTATTGTAAGGTTCAGGATCACTTCCTGAGCACAAACTCACAAAATACTGACAGATCCAGGCGGAGCTTCAAGCGCCATCTTGAAAAACGATGATGATCTATATATTTATCAATGATTAATAATTTAAAGAAACATACGTAGTATTTGATAAAACAACACCGCGTCCCATATTTTTCTATAATCTACCTTGCAAATTAGAATGGGATATGTATATATATATTTTTAAATAAAGAGTGACGAGACGAGCAGGACATGTGCCTGATGGTAAGCAACATGCCTGCCACATAACAGTACAGTGACACGCAGCTATTGGAACATGAAGAGTTCAAATCATTACCTAGCACCGCACTGCGCTCGTCACCCAGAGATCTAAGTTGTTATATCTCTAAGCCCTGTAATTTCTCTGGAAACATTACACTTCATACCGGAACACAGTAATGTTTGCACACAACTGCTTGGCGACAGAATAACTGGCAAAGGTGTGGTACTTCCCCAGGCGGACTCTGCTAAGAGTCCTACCACTACATATTTTGGACCCAGTCATTGTGTCAGTATTTTTTACTAATCTAACGGACTAATTCTTTTTTTTTAAAGTGAACACTTCTTTAGGCGCGCCACAGACAGATCTTTCGTGGGCTGTGAATTGAATTCTAACGTCACGATCGGGAATGATATGAAATCTTCGGGTAAACTCGGGATCATGAGCATGGCCATCTAGAAATGCGTCAGCATTTCCCATTGGTCGTCTAGAAATACGTCAGCATGCTTATGGCCACGCCCTCCAGTTCCACCCGCGTAGTTTCCAAAGTGAGCTATCAAATTCTGAGTTACAAGTTTTCACTTCTATCGGCAGTTCCTATGACTGTTCGTTTTTGTTAGTCATCAAGCTTTTTTTTTAAACTGTAATAGGTTTACACTTGACCGCTATCTCGCCTGATGTTAAGCGACGATGCGGTCAAGATGGAGCATGTTCACCTAGAAAAAAAACGATGCATTCTCCGTTTGAAGACACAAAGATTGTAACCCACAACGTATTCCACAGCCTAGACGTTCTTATCACAAAAGTAGAGTCAAATCTCTTCATATAGAACATCAACCATGAAACGATGTCGCCTTTTCGAGCTTCGAGCATTCCGATAGAAAAAAGAACAAGCTGGTATTAGATCATGCAAATCAGTCGCAGACTCTTTGAAGTGTATCCGATAAAAAACCGATAGGCTCGCAATTTTTCGGCGATGTTCAAGACTTAGTTAGTTTAGTGGGGCCTTTTCCGCGCCCTAGCCTCTTTATTGGACCATTGTGCGTCACTCGTACTTCCCTTTCCTACTCCAACCAGCCCAGGCCGTCCTAGAAAGCAAGCATCCTGTTAAGGTTGCGATAGGCATCCGGAACTGACGACGGAGATTGGAGGAATTCTGGCTGATGTTCAAGACTTATTGTTTTTCAGGTACCTCCAAGAGTTCACTCCTCTCGGTACTGGAGGGGGTTTGTACCACTTCAGAGATCAAGTCCGCGCCGGCAGTCCTTCTGCTTTCTTCCTTCTCAATGGAGACGTGTGCGCTGACTTCCCGCTTAGAGACCTCTGGAAGTTTCACGAAGAGAGGCCGAGCGCTCTTGTAAGTATCTTAAATAAATCATCATATATCTTATACCTTTTTGTAGAGGTAGGACTCATTGCAGAGTCCGTCTGGGGAAGTACCACGGCTTTGTCAGTTATTCTACTGCGAAGCAGCGGATGTGCAAACATTACTGTGTTCCGGTTTGAAGGGCAATGTTTTCAGATATATTACAGGTCATTGAGATGAATCATATTAGATCTCTGGGTGACGAGCGCAGTGCAGTGCTAGGTATTGATTTGGACTCTTCATGTTCCAATAGCTGCGTGTCACTCTACTGTTATGTGGCAGGCATGTTGTTTACCATCAGGCACATGTCCTGCTCGTCTCGTCGCTCTATACTAAAAAAAAAATACCATAGCATATTTTTAGCAAGTTACGGTCTTATCAGGAGAACAGCGACTACCTCTGGTTGGAACTCCATACTACCATTTCCACTGGACCACCAGAGGCCGCGCCGGTATATCAGGTTGCAAACTAATTCAAATATTACAAAAAAATCCCGTCTCCGATCCCGATCGTTTTCCCGCACACACATGACTAGAGTTTTATTGTAAAAAATTGGCAGTCACAGGAACTGCCGATAGAAGTGAAAACTTATAACTCAGAATTTGATAGCTCACTTTGGAAACTACACGGGTGTAACCGGAGGGCGTGGCCATGAGCATGGCCATCTAGAAATGCGTCGGCAGTTTTCACTTCAAAAACTTAGAGACTAAATTAATAAATAAGTGAATATTTCAGGTAACAATAATGGGGACAGAGGCGACTCGCCAACAATCCATACACTACGGCTGTATGGTACGAGACGCTACAAAAGCAGTCAGCCATTACGTGGAGAAACCTAACACCTATGTGTCGACCCTCATCAACTGCGGAGTCTATGTGTGTTCCCTCAACGTCTTCCAAACCATGGCCGAGGCTTTCCAGAGGAAACAAAGTGGATTTTATAAGTAAGTTTCGATGTTTCTATCATCTTCTATGTGTAAATGTTGTTTATAAGTTAATGAGCAGGCCACATCGCTCGCAGAACCGACAACAGATGGGGAAGAAACGTTCTCAAGTAGCGACCACGAACCGGAAGACGCAGTGAACGACCTCACAATGTACAGATGACTTCACAAAGGTCGCTGGAAACCGCTGGTTGCAGATTTCGCAGGATCGTTCGTTGTGGAAATCTTGGGAGGCCTGTGTTTAGCAGTGCACGTCTTGTGGCTGATGATGTTTCTATCATCTTCTATGTATAAATGTTGTTTATAAGCTAATTGACAGGACACAGCGCACGCAGAACCGACAACCGATGGGGAAAAAAGGTTGGACGACCTCCGAAATGGACAGATGGCTTCACAAAGGTCGCTGGAAACCGCTGGTTGCAAGTTTCGCAGGACCGTTCGTTGTGGAAATCTAGGGAGGCCTATGTTCAGCAGTGGACGTCTGGACGTCTTGTCACTTATGACGATATAAGTTAAGATTAAGACGCCTGTATGTCCACAAAGTCATTACGTAGACACATCGCTCGCAGAACCGACAACCGATGGGGAAGAAAGGTTCTCAAGTAGCGACCACGAACCGGAAGACGCAATGGACGGGCTCCCCAATGAATAGATGACTTCACAAAGGTCGCAGGAAACCGCTGGTTTCACGTTGCAGGACTGTTCGTTGTGGAAATGTAGGGAGGCCTATGTTCAGCAGTGGACGTCTTGTGGCTGATGATGATATAAGTTAAGATTAAGACGCCTGTATGGCCACAAAGTCAGCCAATACGTGGAGAAATCCAATATGTATGTATCGACACTTATCAACTGCGGAGTCTATGGTGTGTTCGCTCAACGTCTTCCAAACCATGACCGAGGCTTTTCAGAGGAAACAGAGTGGGTTTTATAAGTAAGTTTTGATGTTTCTATCATCTTCTTTGTATAAAAGTTATTGTTTATAACTTAAATTCATTCTGACAATTTTTTTTAAGAAACTGCAGTTCTATGGTGTATCGAAACCAGCTCTAAATTTAATTTCTTCATATCTTAAAGACCGTGTACAGATAGTCGATGTTGACGGTGTGCAATCAAATGAGTCGCCTATAAGAATGGGTGTACCACAAGGTTCCATACTTGGACCTTTCGTGTTTCTTTTATACTTTAATGATCTACCTTTTATGAGAAAGAAACATAAAAATATAGAAATAGTTATGTTCGCCGATGATACATCACTTCTATTCAAAATTAAGAGAGAAATAAACGTAATTTAAAACATTGCGTACTAAATGGTTTGATGCAAATAATCTAATGCTTAATCCAACTAAAACGAAATGTATTTATACATTTTTTATTATTATAATGTGTTACCTTAGGTGCTAATGGAGCAACCCTTAAAGCATGCTGTCGCGCAACGAAAGCTCTCAAAAAGCAATGTTTTTCCCCGTTTTTGTTCTATTTTTCATTCATGTTCCGCTCCTGTTGATAGTAGCGTAATGTTAAATAGCCTATAGCCTTCCTCGATAAATGGACTATCTAACAGAGAAATAATCTTTCAATTCGGACCAGTAGTCCCGAGATCCTTGCGTTCAAACAAACTAACTCATCAGTTTTATTATAACATAGTTACAACAATTGCCATCTATGGTTTGAAACAGAACAGACGTTTATTTGTTGGACTACTGCAAAAGAGTTTACGATTTCTGTTCCAACTTTCTCGGATTCCTTACCAACTAGGTTAATAGCAGAATTCGCTTACGTTTGCGATCTGTTTAATTTAATAAAATTATTATTGGTTTACTTTGATTAGACTTAGCTGGGTGCCCTTTGAATCCGCGGGGCCATGGGCTGAAGCCCAAAAAGCCATATGGTCGATCCGGCCCTGCACCCATCCAAATATCTTTTCGTACTACTAAAATGTACTAATAAGTTCGCAAGATCAATGTACGAAAAACTCTTCTCACAAAATTAGAATCTGTAGGGATTAGAGGCAAACCTTTATCACTCATTGAATCATATTTAAAAGACAGATGTCAATCGACAGCTATTAATTTTTATAACAAGAATAAAAAAACGATCGAACTAATTAAAACAGATTTCAAATATCTTCACCTAGGGGTACCACAAGGCAGTATCCTAGGGCCATTACTGTTTCTCATCTATATCAATGAGCTACCATCTGTCATAGGACACTTATGCGTGATGTATGCTGATGATGCAACAATTTTTATACCCCGAAACAACCTTACTCCAACAGCTTTTGAAACAGAAATTAATGAAACAATAAATAGGACGTCGTACTTTTTAGGTTCTGTCTTTCTAAAATTAAATTCAAATAAAACAAACTATCTACAATTCCGAACCACCAAAAAAACACCAGTAAATTTAAATATTATTCACAATAATCAAACAATTAATGAAGTTAATGAGACAAACTTGTTGGGTGTCACTCTAGACTGCCACCTTAACTGGAAGGCACATATCCATAAAATAAGTAACAAGATAAATGGTTCGTGCTATGCTTTATCTATTTTAAGTAGTATCACATCAAAGGAAGTTGCAATAAACGCTTATTATGGCTACGTTTACCCTCAGTTAAGTTACGGTATTATTTTCTGGGGGAACTCAGTTACAGCTCAATCAATTTTTTTACTGCAAAAAAGATGTTTGCGTAATATTTTCAGAATGAAAAGTACTGATAGCTTACGTGAAGTTTTTAAAAATAATAAATTCCTGACCCTCGTAAGCATATATATAATGGAGCTATGTCTGTTTGTCCAGAGCAGTAAACATTTATATTTCTGTGACAAGTCTAGTCGTGTAAATAATTTACGAACTAAATATAAGTATAACTTGTGTGTCCAGCAGTGTAATAATGCATTATTTCAAAAAAGTACATTTGCAAGTGCCATCAAAGTTTTTAATCATCTACCTTTGAAATTAAAAACTTTGAGTAGCCCTAAATTTAAACAAGCTCTCAAAAATTGGTTAGTATCTAATACATTTTATGATCTCCAAGAATATTTTAGTAAAGATACAAATTAATACATTCTCTCCATTTTTAATATAGTTCGTTGTGTATCTTAATGTAAGTTTAGTTATTATGTTATTTAATTGTTAACTATTTTAGTCTCTATTTTTCATTAAGTAAATGATAAATAAATATTGTACGTTCGTAATGGACAGAGCTGTTGGAACTACTTCAATTGTATCACCTATGCTATGTACACAGTTTTTTACAATAAATATTATTCTATTCTATTCTATACGCGAACGAAGTAGCGGGTTCAGCTATTGTATTTTTGAAGTGAAAACTTCTTTAGGCGCGCTATAGACAGAATTTTCGTGAGCTGTGAAATGGATTCATCAATCGTCACGCTTGGATATGATAATGGATCGGATCGGATATGAAATCTTCGGGTAAACTCGGTAAAAACGGCCAGGTAGGTACCAGGTACCAGGGCAACAGAAACAGTAAAGAGTTTCGATTACCTACCTCCAACAGCCCAGCGTTTATCTCCAGATACCAGGACAACAGAAATATAAAAGAGTTGCGTTAGCCCCTAGGTACCAGTACCAGGGCAACAGCAAGTTTTCACTTCTATCGGCAGTTCCTATGACTGCCAATTTTTTTTTTAAATGAGGTGTGACGAGACGAGCAGGACATGTTTGTGCCTGATGGTAAGCAACATGGTTGCCACATAACAGCACAGCGACACGCAGCTATTGGAACACGAAGAGTCCAAATCATTACCTAGCACTGCACTGCGCTCGTCGCCCAGAGATCTAAGATGTTACATCTCTAAGCCCTGTAATTTCTCTGGAAACTATATTTATGTTTAATGTTTATGTTTTCAGTGGCAACGGAGTGAACAGTCCAGACTACATGTCCTGGGAGCAAGACGTGTTAGCGCCGCTGGCGGGAACTAACAAGCTATACGCTTTACAGGTATGTCAACGTGTATGTCAAACATCACTCCGTTCCGGTTTGAATTTATCGATATTTTCGTAAGCACATCACTAATAATCGATATCGATAAAATGTATAATATATTCAGCTATACGTGAGAGCGCTTGGCGGAGTCCACGGAACGAATGCCCGGTTTACATTATTCCATTATTGCCAGTTATTCTGCCGCCAAGCAGTAATGTGCAAACATTACTGTGTTCCGGTCTGAAGGGCAATGTTTCCAGAGAAATTACGGGGCTCGGGGCTTAGAGATAGAACAACTTAGACCTCTAAGTGACGAGCGCAGTCCAATACTGTAAGTGATGATTTGGACTCTTCATGTTCCAATAGCTGCGTGTCACTGTGCTGTTATGTGGCAGGCATGTTGCTTACCAACAGACATTTGTCCTGCTCGTCTCGTCACTGTTCTGTAACTTCTGTAAAGTCTATCTCAAGTAGCGACCACGAACCGGAAGACGCAGTGTTGGACGGCCTCCCACTAGATGGACAGATGACCTCACAAAGGTCGCTGGAAACCGCTGGTTGCAGGTTGCGCAGGACCGTTCGTTGTGGAAATCTTGGGGGGAGGCCTATGTTCAGCAGTGGACGTCTGGAGGCTGATGATGATGGCAAAGTCCTATAAAAATGTATACAAAAATTTGACATAAGTCAGTACAATTGTTATAAAAACATATTATACTCATATAATGATTGACAGTTTTCTGTACAATAATTATTATAATACAGTAAAGTAGTCATTTCAAACTTTGAAAATGTATACAATTTGTATGCTCTTTCTTTTGTTTTTATTTTTTATTTATTGACGTGTAAATTGTACATTTATGAATAAAGTACTTTGACTTTGACTTTGCCCTTCAAACCGGAACACAGTTTACAATTTACTGGTTGGCGGTAGAATAACTGGCAAAGGTGTGGTACTTCCCCAGGCGGACTCTGCCAAGAGTCCTACCACTACTAAAGAGGTTTGCAATATGGTTATGCAAGATATTTAATAGCGTCGAAACAATGGCTACATAGTTTGAAGCAGGGTTTGATCTTAGAGAGAAATAAATACATTCTTCATTGTGTTGTCCCAAACAATCAGGGCTTAATTGATTCTCGTTCGACATTTCTCTAATGGAAGCACTTCAGATAAAATGAAGTCAAAGTCAAATCACTTTATTCATAAATGTACAACATTTATGAATAAAGTGATTTGACTTTGACTTTCATCCACATCATAGCAATGTATGTAAATAATTCGAAAATCGATGGGTGCCGTTGCACTCTCGGCCGCAACTACTTCGCAGCCAGGTGTAAACAGGTAAAACAAATACTAGATTAAAGAAAAAAAAAATCCACAACGAACGGGGTCCGTCCGTTGTGGAAATCTAGGGGCCTATGTTCAGCAGTGGACGTCTTGCGGCTGACGATGATGATAATCTATATCTTTTTTTTATCCGCAGGTAACGAACTGGTGGTCACAGGTGAAGACGCCCGGCTCCGCGATATACGCCAACAGGCACTACCTGGAGCTACACCGCGGACGGAAGTCTCAACAGACTCTGTGCCAGATCCTGCCCGATGTCTTCATACATCCCAGCGCCAACGTGGACCCCACTGCTGTGGTAAGTCATCAGGCGTCATTAACATCAGGCGAGATGGCGGTCAAGTGTAAACCTATAAAAGTAAAAAAAAAATTATTTTTTTTACCTTTCATATACAATACCATCTGATCCCAAACTAAGCAAAGCTTGTAAAATGGCGGCCAAATTGCTGATATAATAGTTATATAATTGTAAATATATACATACTAATTAACATAGACAGGCCTCGTGGCTTAGTTAGTAGTAGTCCTGCCTGCGAAGCCGAGGGTCGTGGGTTCGATTCCCACCCAGTGCAAATATTTGTGTGATGAATTCAAATGTTTGCACTGTGTCTGGATGTTTATGTATAATAAGTATGTATTTAAAACTACAAAAGTATGATATCAGCTATCTGGCCGCCATGGTGTGTGAATTGTCCACCAAATATTGATTATAGTACATTATGATATAAGTGCGGTAAGTTGATAATTACAGCCGAGGCTTTATTGCTAGCTCGAGCCGAAGGCGAGAGCTATAATTAGCAGAGGCTGTAATTATCAAAGCGCACGTATGTCATACGACGTTTTATAACATATTTGCGAGGAAATAAACAAAACTCTGACGACATTTTCAAATAAAAACAATACAGCGAAAAAAACGCGCGGAATAATATTTACTTGATCACAGATCACAGCACAGAGTAAGTAATCACTATGGATCACAGATTAGCAATGCGCGCGCATCGGCGCCTTTTTTTTTTTAAGCAACGGCACAGAACCAGCTGGTATGCCATTAATAATAAAGTAAATTAATATTTTTGTGTTTTGTTACAGAAAAATTAAAGTAATTTATGGTCTAAATTAATTAAATTAACGAATTTAATAATTTTTTATTATATTTTACCTCTCAAAGTTAATTTTATTCATAAAATGTTGACCACACTTTTCTGACATAAAAACTCTTTACTAAGATTTAAAAAGGTACCTTTCGTTTTAGACGGAGCATATCTCTCTACCTAGTCTGTGGACGGAGCATTTTGAAACCGTGCGTTTTACATTACACATTACAGCACTAGTGCGTAATAAGATACATTACGATACAGAAATTGGTCCAATAAGAGACCCTTTACGAGCAAATATGTTATAAAGTATATTTATAAAACACATTTGCTCGTGAAGGAAAACAAATCGTGCCTACTTACCTGTTTATTCACTGTAATTCTGTTTAGCACAATCGGCTTTTTATTACTTCTAAAAACATTTGCATCCTAAGGTTGAAGATATCGCTTTTAGCGATGAGGCCGCCGATTGTAACACTGGTTTTTATTGCTCCTTACCGCACAAGTACGTAATGTATCTCATTACGTACTTGTGCGGTAATGTAATGTAAAAAACGCACGGTTTGTTAAAATGCTCCGTCTAAAACGAACGGTACCTCTTTAAATCTAAGTAAAGAGTTTTTTTTTTATCAGAAAAGTGGTAAACATTTTATGAATTAAATTAACTTTCACAGGTAAAATGTAATACAGAATTATTTAATTCGTTAATATAATCAATTTTGACCAAAAGTTACAACAATTTATCTGTAACATATTAACAAAATTAAAAATATTAATTTACTTTATTACTAATGGCACACTGGCTGGTTCTGTGCCTTTACTTAAAAAAAAAGCTCCGATGCGCGCACATTGCTAAAAAAAATATTCCGCATGTTTTTTTTGCGCTGCATTATTTTTATTTGAAAATGTCAGATTTTTTTTTATTTCCTCGCAAATCTATATATATAATAAAGTGGCCAAGTGCGAGTTGGACTCGCCCATGAAGGGTTCCGTTGCAGCAAGTAATACAATAGCAAGTAATATACATAGTACACATAGTGTTTCAATAATAGTGTATTTATGACGTACTAAAAAAAAAAACTACTCATCAGATCGAGTTCAAACCAAATTTCGTTGGTAGTTTGCATGGTAATGTACATCATATATTTTTTTTAGTTTTTTCATTCTCTTACTTTAGAAGTTAGAGGGGGGGGGGGGGACACACATTTTACCACTTTGGAAGTGTCTCTCGCGCAAAGTATTCAGTGTAGACAAAAATTATCTTAGAAACCTCAACATCATTTTTGAAGACCTATCGATACCCCACACGTGTAGGTTTGAACGTCGTATGACATACGTGCGCTTTGATAATTACAGCCTCTGCTGATTATAGCAATAACGCCTCAGCTGTAATTATCAATTTAGCGCACTTATATCTTTGTACTATAATACCTACATTTTTTTTTGGTGTTGTTTCAGATCGGGCCGAACGTCTCGATCGGCGCAGGAGTGTCCGTCAAGGCGGGAGTGAGGATAAAAGAATCAATTCTACTCAACAACGCTACAATACATGAACACGCTCTCGTTATGTACTCTGTTGGTTAGTTTTACTTATATATATGTACTAGCTGAACGCGCGCGCGTTGCTACGCCATCTATCGAAAATTGGTCGTACCAATTCAAATTTTGAACGAACTCAGTTACTTTAGGTTCTAAATGACGCAACCTTTAACATATGACATAATATATGCTGTCACGCAACGAAAGCTCGCAAAAAGCAATATTTTTTCCCGTTTTTGTTACATTTTTCAGTCATGCTCGGCTCCTGCTGATAGTAGCGTAATGTTAAATACCCTATAGCCTTCGTCGATAAATGGACTATCCTACAAAGAAAGAATCTTTCAATTCGGACCAGTAGTTCCAGAGATCCTTGCGTTCAAACAAACAAACAAACTCTTCAGCTTTATAATATTAGTATAGATAATAAGTATGTATTTAAAATTATATAAGTATTATATCAGCTATCTGGCCGCCATCACACAAGCTTTGCTTAGTTTGGGGTCAGATGGTGTTGTGTGTGAATTGTCCACCAATATTTATTTATATGTAGCTTTTTGAAGTGAAAACTACAAACGATACATATGACGACTTATATCTTGATACTTGATATGAAGCAATCCATACACATATTATAATATAAATTAGTATGAAAGTAACTTTGTCTGTTTGCCTCTTACGCTTTCACACATAAACAACTGAACCGATTTTGATTTAATTAAATAAATAAATAATATTGGTGGACAATTCACACACAACACCATCTGTCCCCAAACTAAGCAAAGCTTGTATGATGGCGACCAGATAGCTGATATAATACTTATATAGTTTTAAATACATACTTATTATACATAGAAACACCCAGACACAGTGCAAACATTTGAATTCATCACACAAATATTTGCACTGGGTGGGAATCGAACCCACGACCCTCGGCTTCACAGGCAAAGCTGCTACCCACTAAGCCACGAGGCCAGTCAATTGTTTTATTATAAGCTGTTTTAGTACCCGTAAATGCGTATGAGTATACAAATAGCTACTACCTGCGTTACCTTAGTATTTATTTCGCTACAGCTTACAGCTAGTGTTCCAATAGCTGTATGTCACTGTGCTGTTACGTGGCAGGCATGTTGCTTACCATCAGGCACATGTCCTGCTCGTCTCGTCACTCTTTATTTAAAACCTGACTATCTGTAACATAATTAAGCAATATATGTTTGAGTAATGAAAAAAACATACTTACCGATATGATACAAAGCCACATACTTACATATAAAAAAAAATGGCAGTCACAGGAACTGCCGATAGAAGTGAAAACTTGCTGTTGCCCTGGTACTGGTACCTAGGGGCTAACGCAACTCTTTTATATTTCTGTTGTCCTGGTATCTGGAGATAAACGCTGGGCTGTTGGAGGTAGGTAATCGAAACTCTTTACTGTTTCTGTTGCCCTGGTACCTACCTGGCCGTTTTTACCGAGTTTACCCGAAGATTTCATATCCGATCCGATCCATTATCATATCCAAGCGTGACGATTGATGAATCCATTTCACAGCCCACAAAAATTCTGTCTATAGCGCGCCTAAAGAAGTTTTCACTTCAAAACATTTTTTCCTTTTTTTTTTGTTTGTAGTCGGCCAAGAAGCGTCGGTGGGCTCCTGGTCCCGCGTGGAGGGCACGCCCTCCGACCCGGACCCCAACAAGCCGTTCGCCAAGATGGACAACACGCCGCTCTTCAACACGGACGGACGACTCAACCCCTCCATCACCATACTCGGTAACATTACATTTTACTTCAAATAATAGTTTAAATAAAGAGGCCAAGTGCGAGTTGGACTCGCCCATAAAGGGTTCCGTTGCAGCAAGTAACATAATATAAAAAAGTAAACATAGTTCTTGTAGTTCGTTGTAACTTTGATCGAAAATTTAATAATAGTGTATTTATGACGTACTCAAAAAAAACTAGTCATCAGATCGAGTTCAAACTAATTTTCGTTGGTAGTTTGCGTGGTAATGTAGATCATATATTTTTTTTAGTTTTTTCATTCTCTTACTTTAGAAGTTAGAGGGGGACACACATTTTACCACTTTGAAAATGTCTCTCGGGTAAATTATTCAGTGTAGACAAAAATTATATTAGAAACCTCAACATCATTTTTGAAGACCTATCGATAGACACCCCACACGTGTAGGTTTGGTGAAAAAAAAATTTTTGAGTTTCCGTTCTCAGTATGGGGGGCGACCCAATTTTTTTTATTTTTTTTGTAAAAATCTTAATGCGGTTCACAGAATACATCTACTTACCAAGTTTCAACAGTGTAGTTCTCATAGTTTCGGAAAAAAGTGGCTGTGACATACGGACGGACAAACAGACAGACCTGACGAATCTATAAGGGTTCCGTTTTTACATTTTACGGAACCCTAAAAACACGCTTTTAGCACGCATTCGTATCGCATTCAGCAAACCCTTTCATTTAATACCCATATCGTGGGGGTGCATTTCAAATAGCCAATCCGCCATCTTGGATGTCCGTCATGTTGGATTTAATATCTACGCCCATATATATGATTGAGATACCCTCCTTTTTGAAGTAGTTTAATAAGATAAATATTGGTGGACAATTCACACACAACACCATCTGACCCCAAACTAAGCAAAGCTTGTATGATGGCGGCCAGATAGCTGATATAATACTTTTTAGTATCATTAAATAAATTTTAATGCCTTTGCCTTGAACATGCCCTTAAACGAATACAGGCTGATAACCAGTAACCCTGTATAGACAGTCTTAGTGAAAGCTTCTCATGAAATTTGGTCGAATGTCTGAATTTAATATATTAATAATTGTATTTAAGTCGGTTTTGAAGTGAAAACTTCTTTAGGCGCGCCTAGACAGATTTTTCGTGGGCTGTGAATTGAGTTCATTCGTCACGCTCGGGTATGATAAGAAAGCTTCGGGTAAACAGTAAACTCGGGACCATGGCTATTGGTCATCTAGAAATACGTCGGCCAATGGGAAATGCTGAAAGGGCGTGGCCTGGGCATCTTGCCATGGCCATCTAGAATTGCATCAGCCAATAGGAAATGCTGACGCATTTCTAGATGGCCATGCCATGATGGCCATCTAGAAATGCCATTTTTTTTTGTTTTTCGGTAAATAAATTATTATCAGGTCCATATTATGGCCTAGTTAGCCCGAAAAAAAACCTGGTTTAATTGTATTTTCGTTTCAGGCGCCGGCGTGGTAGTACCAGCGGAGATGATACTACTAAACTCCATAGTTCTACCGCACAAACACCTCACCAGGAGTTTCAAACACGAAATCATATTATAGTACCTGAATATATTTATATAGATTATTATCACATGGATGTATATCTGTATCATATTATTAATATTGTAAACTATCGGCGCCTCGCTGTTTTACAATACAATACAATACAATTTATTGGCACCACAAAGTTGACAACAAGTAACACATAAAATAACAAAACAA
Source organism: Ectropis crepuscularia (assembly GCA_963693475.1). Classification (NCBI taxonomy): domain Eukaryota; kingdom Metazoa; phylum Arthropoda; class Insecta; order Lepidoptera; family Geometridae; genus Ectropis; species Ectropis crepuscularia. The sequence continues at coordinate 12,112,690 of OY856369.1, read as the reverse complement.
AATGGGTTCCTCGGTTCCTGATATTTTTCCGGAATAAAAATTAGCCTATTATAGACTACAGCTCTGTGAACAAAATTTACGTAGTAAATGAACCAGGACACCTATGTAGGATGATAGAAGGGTATAAAGTAATAAGATTCAGCACTATGCCGTCACTTGTAAGCTGTCCAACTGAGTGCAGTCGAAGAGGGGGGGGGTTGCACCTGCAACCCTCGATCATTTCTCCTTGTCGCATGATTTTTGTACGGCATTGCGAAAACTATTATTAGGAGAGGTATTGAAACTGTATGGAACCAATACCGTACATAATCAAATGCCCAAATTTAATCTGTAAATTGTCGGAAAACACGATTTTTTCCTACAAACTAATAATACAAATTTTAAATTTTTATTGTTTCAATACCTCTTTTAGTCTATTATTCCGCAACGCCGTACAAAAATCATGCGACAAGGAGAAATGATCGAGGGTTGCAACCTCTCCTCTTCAATTGCACTCAGTTGGACAGCTTACAAGTGACGGCATAGTGCTGAATCTTATTACTTTATACCCTTCTATCATCCTACATAGGTCTCCTGGTGGTTCATTAATCTTATTACATTATCAATAATATAAATCTTATTACGTTAGACAATCTTGACATAACGTATGAACGGATCGGGCGGAAAGTTAGAACACATATAATAAGATAAATATTGTTGGACAATTCACACACAACACCATCTGACCCCAAACTAAGCAAAGCTTGTACGATGGCGGCCAGATAGAGAGACGTACTTCTTAGCATTCCATGGATTCACCGTGCGGGTGCCGGGTCCATCGTGTGGCAGAGAGAGAAATCTCGAATAGACCCCAAGACTTGTGACTCGGGCGTAGGTTTAAAAGGGGCCCCTTACATTGACGTACGTCAACACTCACCTTCACTACTCGTATTTCTCTCCCTGCCCAGCCAAATCCGATATGATCCTACTAGTGCAGCTTTAGATACTCGTTCTAGTATAGAACTTACTGCACTTCTGGACAAGCCAAGGTCTTTCAGCAGATTATGGAGAGATTTTGCTGGTATACCTCTCGCTCCTACTGAACCTCCTGATATAATACTTGTATAGTTGTAAATACATACTTATTATACATAGAAACACCCAGACACAGTGCTAACATTTGAATTCAACACACAAATATTTGCACTGGGTGGGAATCGAACCCACGACCCTCGGCTTCGCAGGCAGAGCTACTACCAACGAAGGCTACTTTTATCTCGGAAAAATAACGTGAATAGGAACCACGTGGGCAGAACCGCGGGGCGCCGCTAGCAATAACATATATATCATAAGATTATAGTTTAATTATAATCAGTTTTTGAACGTTTATATGGCCTTTTACGGCATCAATACTACGTTATACACATTTTGAGCACAAAAGGCGATCTTATCGTTCTGTTTTTGACGTGATAACGTCTTATAATTCGATGAAGTTGACTGCACGCCCGCAAAACTGTAACGTTCCGCCGTTACCGTTAGTTCGTCTTCCGTGCCATGCGGACGAAGCTGAGCGCTGAGGGCGCCACCCGCCGAGTCGAGCGGTATCACTACTCGCGCTATCAGCGTACTGATTTCTTAAGACGTTGTCACGTTCTATCGTCAGTAAACCGACTTTACAGGCAACCATTTTTTTGGTATTGTTTTTATACTTAAGGAAAGATTGTGCAAACATTACTGTGTCCCGGTTTGAAGGGCAACGTCACCTTGAGATACTTTAGTCTCAATCCAATAATGTGTGTCGTCATCCAGAAATTTAAGATGTTTTGTGTTCATGGAATTTCACTGGATACATTGCCCTTCTAGCCGGGACACGGTGATATAAACCAGGGGTCGTCAACGCTCGGCCCGCCACTATTTTGTGTTGTTTGTTTGACTATATTGTATTTTTTTTTTTGTATTGAGTAAATAGTTTATTGTCATAAATACAAATAAAATTAAATCATACAAAAATACACATCACGCACAGAGACAACATACACTATAATAACCCGCCTTGAATCGTACCTGGTGCATATACCTACTATACAGGGTTATTGGTAATCAGCCTGCATCTTTTTAAGGGTATGTTAGGTACATTCAATACGTCAACTTTTGTTCTACAGTTTTAAAAAGAAATGTGTTTTTTTTTACAAAAAAATAATATTTGCACGGTCTAAAAGCATCGAACTCTTCGTAACAGTTCGTAACAAGAGCGCGTACGCTATTTAATGCGCAAAAAATGATGTGCCGAAGTGAATAAACACTAAAAAGTCGCTAAACAGTACAAAAAAAGGCAACAAACACTTTTTTTTGGGTTATCTATTGAGTTTTAACGAAAGTTGTAGAACAAAAGTTGTTTGTTTAAATATACAGAACATGCCCTTAAACGGATGCAGGCTGATTACCAATAGCCTTGTATTGTTTTGAATATTTAATATATTAATATATCTATTAATGCACTACCTATGAAATTAATGAGTTGCTGATGTATTACAAACTTTTAGAAATGCGGCCTTTTATCGACTTTTTTCACCATAAGGCCCTATGGCTCTCAAAACGTTGCCGACCCCTGGACGTCTACTCTATTTCTACGAAAACGTAATTTCGAAAAAAAAAAACACGCGACTTTCAAACTCTCATTCTACTTCGTTTCGTCCGATATCACATTGTTTGACATTTAAATGTTCAAAACGCTTTGACATTGCAGTCTCTTTCATTTCCAGCGAGAAGAAAAGAGACAGCAATGTCAAAGCGTTTTCGTTAGGCGGTAACCCCTTGATTTAATTTCAATTCAATAATCAGACCGTTGCAAAACGCCGTTGCATCCGACACGGAATCTCATCTCTCGATCTTTGTCTTATCTGTTTAGCATGACAAAAACCGAGAGATGAGATTCCGTGTCGGATGCAACCGAATGGCTTTAGAATAGCTACCCAGGCAACCTAACGTTTGCATATTCTATGGGCTTCATACTTTGATAAAACTAAGTAAACGAAGATGAGGTACGCTCTAATATAAAGACAGCATAATGTGGCGAAAATCTCACACAAGTATATACGCAATGTGCACACAGCTTCACTTGCATTGTGAGAGACGTTTGAATGAATGACAAAGACATCATGACAAGTAGGCAGTAGGTGGAAATGAGATAGCTATACATCACATTAAATTTGTTTAGATATTTTTTTCGACAAGAATAGAAAGACATACGAATGCACTGGCGTGAAAGAGACAAAATAGCCGCAAGTAACATATCGCCGGTCGTGTTGCACTCTTACGCTGTATGTATATCTGTATCTTTTTAGAAATGGCCAATTGTAAAATTGTTTACAACAGAAAAATAATGTTTGATGTAATAATCATTGAACTGTTATGGCAATAATTAAAGATTTTGTGTACTTACGCATGAAAAGTGATTTTATGTGGCAGGCATGTTGCTTACCATCAGGCACATGACCTGCTCGTCTCGTCACTCTATGCTATAAAAAAACCATGGAACTTGTTCTTGGTCTTTGAACTGTTTGTGTACCTTGCAAAAGCAGAATAAGACACTATTACGGCTCGTATCGGATTTTTTTAATTGTTAGCGAACGTCCATTCAACTTGTGGCTCCTGTTGCGACTGAGACTCAATCAGGAGACGTCACCTGATTTTACATTGCCATCGTAGATGAGCGCGTGCCGCTTCTTAGTGTTTTAAGAGTTCAATGGCTTCATACTTTCGATTGGTATAGAATTTGTCTTTATAATCAAAACGGTGAAATTTTTGAAGTGAAAACTTCTTTAGGCGCGCTATAGACAGAATTTTCGTGGGCTGTGAAATGGATTCATCAATCGTCACGCTTGGATATGATAATGGATCGGATCGGATATGAAATCTTCGGGTAAACTCGGTAAAAACGGCCAGGTAGGTACCAGGGCAACAGAAACAGTAAAGAGTTTCGATCACCTACCTCCAACAGCCCAGCGTTTATCTCCAGATACCAGGACAACAGAAATATAAAAGAGTTGCCTTTGTACCAGGGCAACAGCAAGTTTTCACTTCTATCGGCAGTTTCTATGACTGCCAATTTTTTTATTTTTTATTTATGAATTAATCATACTCTGGTCTAAAATTTGCTAGGCAACCCACATGCAATATATTTATTGATCTATTAAATTAAATATAAAATAGGTACGTTTCATCAAATAAGCAGCTCTGTCAAGGTCGTTGTATAGCGGGATCTCCAACTATTAGTAAGTATACATTCTATGATATGACAAAACCTTTTATTGTTTAAGACAATACAAATATTTATACAAAATGCTAGTTTTAAGTTGCATCGGAACAAGAATGATATAATGTCTTGATATAAGTACCTAGATACATTTTTATTGATTACAAATTACAAGTGTGTTTTATTTAAATCTTCGTATACATCCGTCAGTTAAGTTTTTGAAGAGAAAACTTCTTGACTGATTTTTCGTGGGGTGTGGAATTGAATTCTAGTGTCACGCTCGGGTATGATAAGAAATCTTCGGATAAACTCGGGACCATGGCCATTGGACATCTAGAAACGCATCAGCCAATCATCTATTTTAACCCTCAACCAAAATATGGGTGGTGTAAGTTTTACGTCGATGTCTGTCTGTCTATCTGTATGTGTGTCTATCTGTCTGTTGTCTGTCTGTGGCAACGTAAAGCTCAAACGGATGGGCCGATTTCAATGTGATTTTTTATTTGAGTGTTAATGTTTGTGCGGTGGTTCGTTGCTATGTTTGGATAATATCAATTCAAGATGGCCGCCTCCACAAAATGGTGGACAAAATATGTCTTTACAACTTACCTCAATATGGGTGCCAGTGAAAGGACTTGATTAGTAAAATACTAAATACTATGACAAATTTCAAATCCAAGATGACTATCACCACAAAATGGCGAATTACATAACTTTTTCACTACTACCTCAATATGGGTATCAAAAGAAAGGGCTTGACTAGTAGAATACTATGCACTATGACAAATTTCAAATCCAAGATAGCTGCCACTACAAGATGGCGAAATACGTTATTCATACAGTCTAACCATTTCCTGCACCTTGATTCACAACGCAATCGAGTTGATCTTGACACGGAATTAAACTTCTCAATCTTTGTCTTATCCGTTTAGAACGATAGATGTGAGAATTGTCATTCCGAATTTCAATCTTTCGGATTGGGTTGCAATTAGTACGCAGATTTTTTGTCCATAGATTCATGTTCGTGTAATATCGATTGGTGTGATTGACGCATATTTCGACAAATTTCATTCGTAAAATTAAATTTGTAACATTGGAAATAATATGAGTACTGTTTCTAAACGCAATCCGAATGGCTAACATTCGGAATGATAATAATGAACCATTGTTTCTCTCATTCATTCTAAACGGGTATGAGAAAGACCTAGAGGTTTGATTCCGTGTCGAAATTAATCCGACTGGGTTCAGAATCGCTACCCTGGTGTTCACGTATTTTAAATTTAAAAGCAATCTATATTAATTATTCGATCAAAATCAAAATTGATATAGTCGTGAATTTTATTTCTATTATATAACCCACCTTTATTTTGCCTGGGTAGCGATTCTGAAACCATTCGGTTGCATCCGTCACGGAATCTCATCTCTCGGTCTTTGTCTTAATATCTGTTTAGCATGACAAAGACCGAGAGATGAGATTCCGTGTCGGATGCAACCGAATGGTTTCAGAATCGCTACCCTGATATCCTTACTTACACTTGACTAACTTACTAACAGTTCGTTTTGAGCCGAAAAACGAAAATTATCCCGATTTGATAAACCAGCTGATAAGTGATCGACGGGAATTCAGCCGGACTGTAAATTTCGCCGGATCGCAATCACTAGTGCGATATTACGAGTCAGTTGGCGATTGGTGAGTTGAACTGGGGGCTGTGTATTGGTGATTTTTGTTTCAGACATTATGTCCGGTTTTGTTGCGTCGCGTCTGATAGCCATCACACGGGAGTCGCGAATATTGTTAAAAAAAAGCCGGGTATCGTGTCTAATTAGTCGCAATTGCTGTGAAATATAGATCAATAGTGTTTTCCCTTGGTGGTGGGCTGTATTAACAAGGTGAGTGGGTATTAAAACTAACATTGTGTTTATGTTATAACGTAGGCGTCCATCATGGACGTCCCAGAGGTTGTCCCGCCGGACCCTCCGGATATGTCTTCGAAACCAGCGATAGGCTCGAAGCGAAGCGCTGCTGAGATAGATTCCAATGAATCAGTTTCGAAAAAAACTATGGTGAACTCTGAAATGGCTTCTGCCTCATTGCAAAATGTATTTATTCACCCTAACCTCGTTATCGGTATTAAAGAATACACATCTTTGGACAAAGGCCCGTTCTTGATCCACGTTTCCCGAAATGACCCAGATCCAGCAACAGGGTCCTCTATGAGACCAATAAAATTCGGACAGCTCCTTTCCAAAAACCATATTCCGAACATCTGCCCAGACGGTATTAAAAAAGTAGGTAGAAATAAACTATCTGTCGAATTTACTTCATACAGCGCGGCGAATACTTTCTTAGATAACCCTATTCTAGAAGAAAATGACTATCAGGCTACAATCCTTAACTATAATATTACGAAAATGGCAGTAGTTCGCCAGGTCCCTGTCGACCTATCCATGGCTGAGTTTGCAGCCTCGCTAGTCGTACCTGCTGGGTGCGGCTGCCTACTAAAGGCACGCAGATTTAACAGGAAGGTAATGGTTGGAGGAAAACCATCTTGGGTTCCGACTCAAACAGTAGTTATTACTCTACAGGGCCAAATCCTTCCTCAACGAGTTTACCTATTCCACACAACTCTTCCAGTAGACCTGTATCAGTTCCCAACCATACAATGTCACAACTGTTGCCGGTTTGGCCAGGTAAAAGCGCAATGCCGCTCGACCCCAAGATGCTATAGATGTGCCCAACCTCATTCCGGGGAATCCTGCAGTATCGAAGCGTGCGAGTCTACGTGCCTCCACTGCTCCGGTCAACACTTTGCAGTCAACAAAAGCTGCCCAGAGCAAGGTAGACAGAAGGCAATTAAAACTTTGATGTCCCAGGACAACATCCCATATACCGAAGCTTCCCTCCGTTGTCCAAAGTCAATTAGACCGTACTCAGACATAGTCAAGTCTACTCCTGTCCCATCTTCCCATCCTCCTTCCCCTCAGCTAGCCCAGGCCAAGACCCACAATAGTTATAAAAAAACATTCTTAATCCCTCCCCGAACCAGAGCTCCACTGAATAAAGCATATGACAGAGCAGCTCACGAGTCTATAGTCGCTGAAGAAGCATCAAGCTTACCTAACGGTTATGCTTTGTCCCAGTCGTCCCCACTCCCTCAGGATCTCGGCATCCTGGAAGTCCTATTGTCTGCTATCATTAACATAATTTCCCAAAGCAACTCCAATATACCGTCCCATGTCGCCCAAAAACTCTCCCAAATCCTATCCTCAAACAATTATGGATCAAGTAGTTCTCCAGTGGAACGCCCACAGTCTTTGTCCCAAGCAAGCAGTCTTCTTCATTTGATCAACAAGGATAACCCAACAGCTATCGCTGTCTCGGAGACATGGTTGATTCCGGGTTCCCGATTTAGGGTCCCGGGCTACGTGTGCCGGGCTGATTGGATTCTGGAAGCGCATTATTTATAAGGCGCTCGCTCCCTTTTTCCCAAATCCCTCTCCCTCCCTGCCCTCCTGATATAAATATTGTTGCTGCAAAAGTGTCTGACATCACATATGTATCCATATACATTCCTCATCCCAATTCTACACTCATTGCTGATATCCTCCTCCTAATCACATCTCTGCAGGCACCTGTGATTGTGATGGGAGATTTCAATGCTCATCATACATCATGGGGCTGCAGTATGGATGATGACTTTGCCCTGTCCCTCCTGGACATCTTGGATGACTCCAACCTTTGTGTTCTCAATGATGGTTCCCTCACCCGTAGAGTCTCTCCTACACAAAACCCTAAGAGTGCAGTAGACCTCACTATATGTTCTCCCTCCCTAGCCTCCCTCTTGTCGTGGCAAGTTCTACCACACTCTTATGGTAGTGACCACTTCCCGATCTCTATTTCTTTCCCAAACAGATCCCTTCCTCCTCGTAACTTTAACCCTCTCCTTAAATACAGGATCTCCAACCCCAACTGGGCACCATTCTCCCTTTCCCTTGAAAACAAAATAGATTCTCTCCCTCCATCAAACAACTCCAATGTCATCCAGAATTACCTTAAGTTTGTTGAGTCCATAACTTCCAGTGCGGATGAAAATTTCCCGTTGAAAAAGCCTCCCAATAGTAAAGTTTCTACGCCTTGGTGGGATGCAGATTGCACAGCCGCTGTTAAAAAAAGGAAAGAGGCAGAAAAAACATACGATCGTTCCATGACGTTAACAAACTACCTTGAATATCAAAAGGTTGCAGCCTCGGCATCTAGGCTTTTAAAAAAAAAGAAAAAGCAAGGCTGGATTAATTTTTGTGAAAGTTTGTCTCCTAGAACGCCACCTTCTGTGGTATGGAGGCAAATGAAGAGATATAGAGGTTCATTTGGTTCTAATAACTCAGCAAATAGTGACCCATCTGAATGGATTGAAATTTTTTCTGACAAGCTAGCCCCGCCTATCGCACCAAACGTTCATTGTTTACTTCCTAGTCCATCTACTCTTCCATCAACCCACAATTTAGACTCCCCTTTTTCATTTCCTGAACTCCAAATAGCTCTTAGTGGCCTTAGAGACTCTTCCCCTGGTCACACCCTCGTCACTGGCTAAACAGCGCGAGCTAAGTACCTACTCGTTCGGGTCCTCCCGGGTGTACTAAAATCACAAGGCCGCCGGCCGTTTGCCCGAGTTGACGTGCGAACGAACGCTGAGTGCGCGCATAAATAATGTTGCGGCGTTATTGTATTGTGAATGGCTGCAATCTGCAATAGCAAGAAACTAAAATGTAGAAGTAATTTATCTTATTTTAAATTGCCGAAACAGGAAGCAAGGGAAGTGTTTTTATTGTTAATATTTATTTTTGAGCTAAATTTTGGTAGGTTTCAAATTTCAATCGAACTGAATATAGAAACAGTAGTGTGTAATATGTATAATATTTATTTTGAATAGATACAGTAGAGGTTATACATATACATACACATTATTTTGTCTGAAATACCTTTTACCCCATCTTTATTATGTCGCATTAAGTTTAATAAAAATTTTGACGAGATACTTTTTTATTCATGTACATAATGAATGATACTAATTTGTTAATTTATTCGACGGTATGAAAACAACTTACAACTACCTACACTGTATAACCAAAATAAACTTCAGTATCAATTGACTATAAAACGTACCTACTTAAAAAAAGCTATAGAATTTTTAACCGAATTCAAAGAAGGAGGCGGTTCTGGGCTTAATTTTTATTGGATGTAAGTATGTTTCGCGATAGCTCAGCTAATTGTGAATCATTTTTTAACCCCCGACTATAAAAGGGTGTTCTAAGTTTGACGTCGATTTTTTTAAAAAGGTTTATTTTTGTGCGGTGGTTCTTAGCTATGTTTGGTTAATATCGATTCAAAATGCCCCCTCCACAAAATCGCGGACAAAATATTTCTTCACAACCTACCTCTATATGGGTATCAAATGAATGGGCTTCTCTAATGGAGTACTGTAGTGGTAGGACTAATAGCAGAGTCCGCCTGAGGAAGTACCACTCCTTTGTCAGTTCTTCTACCGCAAAGCAGTAATGTGCAAACATTACTGTGTTCCGGTTTGAAGGGCAATGTTTCCAGGGCTTAGAGATCTTAGATCTCTGGGTGACGAGCGCAGTGTAGTGCCAGGTAATGATTTGGACTCTTCATGTTCCAATAGCTGCGTGTCACTGTGCTGTTATGTGACAGGCATGTTTCTTACCATCAGGCACATGTCCTGCTCGTCTCGTCACTCTTTATTTAAAAAAAACACAGTAACGTTTGCACATTACTGCTTCGCGGTAGAATAACTGGCAAAGGTGTGGTCCTTCCCCAGGCGGACTCTGCCAAGAGTCCTACCACTACTACCACCTACCACCATTTCGTACAACCCTAGCACGTTTGGTCAATGACGTAAGCAGACGACAAGTCACATGGTGCGCACGGCATTTACAACTCTGCGTGGGTGTGTTAAGGTGTATTTATGCTTACAAGTAACAGTAGGTAAGTAATATAAGACAGTTTAGGTTCTTATCGTGTAGGTATTTGCACTTTTGTATGGAAGTGATGCATCTGTTACGAAGTAACTATTTTCTGATCTGTGCCCTGGTGCAGATGGCATCCCATACTCATTCTTAAAGAATGCAGCTAATGGGACCAAGATGTTCTTTATAGACATCATAAATAGTTTGTTTGATTATGGTATAGTCCCCCCTCCGTGGAAATCCCAAGTTATCATCTTAAAGCCCGGTAAAAACCCATCCGACCCTAATAGTTATCGGCCTATTGCTCTGTCCTCAGCACTAGCAAAAACTGCAGAGCACATGATCAAACATAGGCTAGAATGGTTTGCAGAGCATAATAAGTTACTGGCAAAAACTCAGTACGGGTTTAGAAAAAGCATGTATATATAAAGGCAGCTCATTTTATCACCCGCGAAGACTAATAGATGATGACGTCCCTTGCATTCTTCGCAGCTTTCTCTTCCTCTCCCGTCTCCCTTACCCACTTTTACAATTTCCCATCCTGCCCTTATATTCTACGCCCTATGACGCGTTAACTTTACTACCCAACAACATCATCATGGATTTTGGGGTGGACAAAAACACCATAGAAGCGAACAAAGTATTCTGCTGTAAAATTGAAACTGAATATAAAGACTGGTTCAAAATTGTCACAGATGCTTCCAAGTCCCCTTTCAGCCCAATTGGTGCTGCGGTATGGATCCCTTCCACCAGTATAATCTTAAATTTCAAATGCCCATCTGTAACTTCCATCTTTACTGGCGAAGCAATAGCTATCCTAGAAGCCATCAAATTCACCATATCCCATAACCTCGACAAATCTATAATTCTTACAGACTCCAAGAGCTGCCTCCAAGCTATCCTCTCCAATCCTTTCCGAGCAAGATCCAGGTTCCCTATAATCCTGAAAACCCGAGAAGCCCTACTAGAATGCCTCGGAAGTAATATTAATATAATTCTGGCTTGGATCCCTGGTCCCTCAGGTATTCTCGGTAACGAACATGCAGATGCCTGTGCCAAAAACGCCGCATTGTCTGGATGTCTCACATATTCCCAAATCCATGCTAATGATTTGTCCACTATCCTAAAACCAATGATGCTCAAATGTTGGACTCAGAAATGGCAAATTTCTAAAAAAGAAAAAGGCATATTTTATGGGGAACTCCAACCGGAAATCCCCCACAAACCTAGGTTTTTCAAAATGCAAAAAGCTAGCAAAACTACCACTTCCACAATATCTCGTCTTCGCCTAAACCACGCTTGCACTCCTGTCTTTCTAGCCAAGCTCAGGATAAGCGCAGTTTTCTTTATACGATGTCATTCCTCCCAATATCCACCGTCCTACCTCCGTTAAATGTCTCCTGTCCCTAGTAAATACTCCATTTGTATATATTCTATGTAAATATATTAAAAAGAACAAAATAAAATTGTAAATATACCTATTCTTATATCTGGGTAGCGATTCTGAAACCATTCGGTTGCATCCGACACGGAATCTCATCTCTCGGTCTTTGTACAGATAAGACAAAGATCGAGAGATGAGATTCCGTGTCGGATGCAACCGAATGGTTTCAGAATCGCTACCCTGATTTGCATGAAATATTACTTAAGTGTTTGTGGTTCGTGTTGTCCGGTGTCGGTATGTAGTTAGAAATAATTATTTATTTTCCAGAAAAAGGGGAAAACACTTATATTCGCTGAACAAAATTCACCACCCAGAATATCTACACCAACCTCCTCGTTTGACGGTCTATCTTTCTACGTGACATTGGCGGAATTGTGAGGCTAAACCACAATAGGAGCCATCATAAACCAAGAGTTGAAGTTGAAGTTGACATTATGTCCATTTCTATAATACGTCAATGGCTACGAGTTTTCGAGTATAACACTTGGTCTGTGAGTATAACGTTAACGAGTTACGATGTTAATGTTAGTGATTTGTGAGCTAAACAAATTACGTTTGTTAAGGTTTGTTACCATATTGAGTTATTGACGTAAGTACCTAATGTTGGAACAGAATGCTGAGCGACCCGGAGCTCATGGACGCAGCTTGTACCAAGACTGCATTGTCGCTGAGTAATAGCTCCAGCAGCTTAGATGAGACCACGCCGACTGTAACTCCTCTGCCCGTACATCAGGTACTCGGACACCCCTCGAGTGGCAGCACAACACCGCCGCACACACACAAACGTTCCAAAGGAGAAACGTTACAATGCGAAAATGCACGTGAACATAAAACAACAAAACAAGGTCCTTTAAAGGAACAAAATAAGTTGCTTACTGAAAAAATACTATATAAATGTACAATGTGTGACTATAAAACATTATCTTCAAGTCTATTAAAAAAACACAAATACAAACACTACAGGAAAAGAATCTATCAGTGTGATCTTTGTGACTATAGAGCATTTCAGCAAGCTCACTTAATGATACACATTGGTACACATACTGGTGAAAAGCCATTTGAATGTGATATGTGTGACTATAGAGCACTGAGATTAGCCACTTTAAAACGACATAAATTTGTACATTCTGGAGAAAAACCATTCAAATGTGATATGTGTGACTATAGAGCATCTGCATCAGACAATTTAAAACTACATAAATTTAAACATACTGGAGAAAAACCTTTTGAATGTGATATGTGTGATTATAAAACAACAAATCCAACCCGTTTAAGTTGCCACAAGGCAACCCATACTGGACTTAAACCATTTAAATGTGATATGTGTGATTTCAGAGCATCACACATATACTATGTAAATCGGCATAAATTGAGACATAATGCAGAAAAACAAATTAAATGTGATATGGGTGATTATAGAACAATATGTACAAAAAGTATAAGACAACACAAATTAATTCATACTGGAGAAAAGCCTTTTGAATGTGATATGTGTGATTACAAAGCATCACTGGCATCAACTTTAAAACGGCATAAATTGAGACATACTGGAGAAAAGCCACTTAAATGTGATATGTGTGATTTTAGAACAATACATACAAAAAGCTTAAAACAACACAAATTAATCCATACTGGAGAAAAGCCATTTAAATGTGATAAATGTGATTACGGAGCAAAACTAGCAAAACATTTAAAACAGCATGAATTGAGCCATACTGTAGAAAAGCCATTTAAATGTGATATTTGTGACTATAGGACATCATATCAAAGCAGCTTAAGACGACATAAATTAACCCATACTGAGGCAAAACCATTTAAATGTGATGTGTGTGAATAAAGAACATCACAGGCATCATATTTAAAACAACATAAATTGACACATAATCAAGAGAAACCATTTGAATGTAATATGTGTGACTTTAGAACAATACGTGCAAGCAGCTTAAAAGAACATAAATTTACCCATACTGGGGAAAAACCATTTAAATGTAAAATGTGTAATTATAGAGCAGGTTATAAAAGTATGTTAAGAAGACACATTAAAATAAAACACTTGAGATAAAACCGGCCAAGTGCGAGTGGGACTCCTGCACGAAGGGTTCCGTACCATTAGCAAATAAACGGCGAAAATCTCTTTGGCATTATTCAAAATTTCTTATACATCGCAATTTCCGCAGACAGACAAAAAACTTTACTAATAATGGTGTTCTTCCTCACTCCTTAGGGAGGAGGTCAGGGGTCCGGTCCGGTGACCCTCTTTGCCGGTGAAGGCCTCGGGAGTACACCGACTCCTGGGTAAATTTTACTAAAACATTGATTTTTGGATCATGATTTTCACGATGATTTCTATATCGCGATCTACATATTTTTTACTAGTGGCGCCATCTAGTTTTTTTTCGCGATGGAAATCAAGCAAAAATCAAGTATGTTGTATGGGAGCCTAGTCTTGTAAACCTCATCAATCATTCAAGAATTGGTAAAATATTTGTATGCCTACCATATCAGGCAAAACATAACGACTAGCTACTTTGAAATTTTGTAACCTATTATATAATTATATCATACATTATGTGTGTCTGTAATTTACTCATGTTTTGAACAAATAAATTATCCACTTTAGCTTTTACCAGAGAGAATGCAAAATTTGACGTTGTAAGTATTAGCACAGATCAGAAAATAGTTGGTATTAGTACACATTAGTATATTCACAGATCGTAGAACCCAAGATGGGCCCTCCCAAACTTCAGGGCGCACGTAATCATGTCAACGTTGGGAAGAGTGAGCTCACTCTTTCCGTTTTAGTCGGTTGTAGGAAGCGGTGGACGCCGGTCGTTTTTACCTATCACTGATTTTGATCATTTTGAACATAAATATAAGAGATTATGCCTGTGCTTTCAAAAAGTTTTCTTTTATAAAAAAAATTCAAAATTATAAAAAAATTGGCAGTCATAGGAACTGTCGATAGAAGTGAAAACTTATACCTAACTCAGAATTTGATAGCTTACCTTAGAAACTACACGGGTGTAACCGGAGGGCGTGGCCTCGCCTTGTTGGCATGGCCAGCTAGAAATGCGTCAGTATTTCCCATTGGCTGATGCGTTTCTAGATGGCCATGCCATGATGGCCTGTCAACGCCCTTTCAGCATTTCCCATTGGCTGACGTATTTCTAGATGGCCAATACCCGAAGCTTTCTTATCATATCCGAGCGTGACGAACGAATTCAATTCACAGCCCACGAAAAATCCGTCAAGGCGCGCCTAATATTGCATTTGACGCATATTGCATTTGACGCATCTATCAGAGCATAATTGTAGACTAAAAGCCCGTGAACAAAATGTACGTTGTAAATGAACCACCAGGAGACCTATGTAGGATGATAGAAGGGTACAAAATAATGAGATTCAGCACTATGCCGTCACTTGTAAGCTGTCCAACTGAGTACAGTTGAAGATGGGGGGCAGCCTTCGAACATTTTTTTCTCCTTGTCGCATGATTTTTGTACGGCATTGCGAAATAATGGATTAGGAGAAGTATTGAAACTGTATGGAACCAATGCCGTACATAATCTAATGCCCAAATTGACCTAATCTGTAAATCGTCGGAAAATCACGAATTTTTCCGACAAACTAATAATTTAAAACTTAAAATTTATATTTTTTATAGTTTCAATACCTTTTCTAATCTATTATTCTGCAACGCCGTACAAAAATCATGCGACAAGGAGAAATGATCGAGGGTTGCAACCCCCCCTCTTCAACTGCACTCAGTTGGACAGCTTACAAGTGACGGCATAGTGCTGAATCTAATTACTTTATACCCTTCTATCATCCTACATAGGTCTCCTGGTGATTCATTTACTACGTAAATTTTGTTCACGGGTCTGTAGTCTATTGATGACATATTCCACATTATGTTCTTTTATTTTGCGGCTGGTTACGAATCAGTCAGTTACGAAAGTGGCTGAAAGCAATTATGCAATATATAGATGACATCGAACGACCAACAGCAAACCTACAATGCAGAATACACATTTGTGCATTGGTGTCCCTACCGACTAAATCTCTAGAGAGTAAACTTTCAAACCAATCATATCTTTTTTTGAAGTGAAAACTTCTTTAGGCGCGCCTAGACAGATTTTTTGTGGGCTGTGAATTTAATTCTAGCGTCACGCTCGGGTATGATAAGAAATCTTCGGGTAAACTCGGGATCATGGCCATTGGCCATCTAGAAATGCGTCAGCCAATGAGAAATGCTGAAAGGGCGTGGTCTGCCCATCATGGCATAGCCATCTAGAAATGCATTAGCCAATGGGAAATGTTGACACATTTCTAGATGGCCATGCTATGATGCTCAAGCCACGCCCTCCGGTTACACCCGTGTAGTTTCCAAGGTAAGCTATCAAATTCTGAGTTTTAAGTTTTCACTTCTATCGGCAGTTCCTATGACTGCCAATTTTTTAATTTTTTTATTGTCCCGATATAATGACCGGGCTCTCGGGCTTATCCCTAACATGTGGTGGGTCAGGGGTTTCCTATCTAACCAATCATATCACACGTGACTTACTAATAGCACAGTATAAAGAAATACTACCGATGATGTCTAGACCGCCTGATCAGCCCTGAGCCGCGCTCCTGCAATACTAACATTGGAATGTAGGCAATACAGGAGCGCGCTTCCCGCGTCTCACCCCGCACGCCCCGCACGTTGCCCCGTCTAGACGGCTTCGTCGAACGACTATGATTTAATAGACTATTAATAGTAACAATTTCAAGATTTTATCCGGCACTTTTGAAACATTTGCGTTTGCGCAACAGAGCAATTGCTCCATCAAAATCTAAAGGCGTCTGAACAAAATCTTCACATATAAATAATAATTATTGAAAGTATTGAATCATGGGTTGTTTAAAGATTTACATCTGGACGTCTACTTTCGTTCTACGAAAACGTAATTTCGAAGAAAAACTCACGACTTTCCTACTCCTCTACTTCGTTTCGTCCGATAGAAGATTGTTTGACGTTTAAATGTTCTAAGCCTGCTCTAATAAAGGCCGATTTAAACTGAACGAACGTAGAGCTAGAGCTGGAACAAGAGCATTCTTTCTCGATCTTTTAGTGTAAACGAAAGATCGTTCTTAGCGTTTTCCATATTATAAATTACATAGAATCTTTGCGAATGCAAACAAAACCACGAAATAATGCTCTACGTTTGTTTACACCAAATGAATTTGATACAGTGGGGATAGAATGAGCATTCTCTCGTCTGATGTAAATCGGCCTTTAGAGTAGGCTTAGAACATTTAAAAGGACAAAACGACGGATCGAAGTAGAATCGGAGTACCTAGGAAAGTTGCGAGTTTATTTCGAATACGTTTTCGTAGAGAGTAGACGTCCTTATGTTAGAGCACCTTGAAATTGGTAATAAACTGCGTCTCTGCGTGTATCGTTAGTGGTTTACACATAACCAAAAGTATTTATTTATTATTACCTGACCACTAGAATCGCTAGCGGCGAGATATTATGCTGTGGTTCTACTTATATTGGTTGTTGACAACGAATAGTGATAGGTAAAAACGTCCAGCTTTCACCGCTTCCTGCAACCGACTAGAACGGAAAGAGTGAGCTCACTCTTCCCAACGATAACATAATTCCGTGCGCTCGAAGTTTGGGAGGGCACATTTGATGGGTTATATCGATTTTTTGAAGTGAAAACTTCTTTAGACGCGCCTAGACAGATTTTTCGTGGGCTGTCAATTGAATTCATTCGTCACACTTGGCTGCGATAAGAAAGCTTCGGGTAAACTCGGGACCATGGCTATTGGCCGTCTAGAAATACGTCAGCCAATGGGAATGGCCATGCCAAGATGACGAGGCCACGCCCTCCGGTTACACCCGGTGTAGTCTCCAAGGTAAGTTATCAAATTCTGAGTTATAAGTTTTCACTTCTATCAGCAGTTCCTATGACTGCCAATTTTTTTTACGCTTTTAGTCTCACGTTTTTTTTGAGTTCTATCGCGCATCAAAATCTCTATTTACCCAAGCTTGCCGTAAGCACCTAACTTCGTTCCAAACATTGAGATAATATTAACGTAAATAATTTCTCAAAGGTTCCAAAAATGTTCATAGGTGTAGTCTAGGGGGAAAAAATTGGCAGTCATAGGAACTGCCGATAGAAGTGACAACTTATAACTCAGAATTTGATAGCTTACTTTGGAAACTTCTGTCTAGGCGCGCCAAAATAAGTTTTCTTTAAAAAAAAAACTAGTTCCGTTTGATTGTGCCGTGATAACTTTGAGGATTTGCCATAGGAGGACGCAACACATTTTCTTGCTAACAAATTTTTTCATATATTTTTGCGGGGCGCGGTGTAACGTATATTTCACACATTTGTAAACTTGAACTCAGACAAGAGCAACAAATCTTTGTATAAACTCAGACTAAGACAAATGCTACACACCACACACCTTTAGTAGTGGTAGGACTCTTGGCAAAAAAAAAAGTTTTTTTTTTGCCAAGAGTCCTATAAAAAAAAAATGTTTTTTTTTATAGCATAGAGTGACGAGACGAGCAGGTCATGTGCCTGATGGTAAGCAACATGCCTGCCACATAACAGCACAGTAACACGCAGCTATTGAAACATGATAGTACAAATCATTACCTAGCACTGCACTGCGCTCGTCACCCAGAGATCTAAGAGATTATGTCTCTAAGCCCTGTAATTTCTCTGGATAAACCACACCTTTACACAAGTACCACACCTTTGCCAGTTACAGTTATATATTAAAACATTACTGTGTTCCAGTTTGAAGGGCAATGTTTCCAGAGAAATTACAGGGCTTAGAGATATAATATCTTAGATCTCTGGGTGATGAGCGCAGTGCAGTGCTAGGTAATGATTTGGACCCTTTATGTTCCAATAGCTGCGTGTCATTGTGCTGTTATGTGGCAGGCATGTTGCTCACCATCTGGCACATGTGCTGCTCGTATCGTCAGTCTTTAAATAATACAAAAAAAATACACTTAAACAAAACATGCACACATCTACGAAACGCTTTTGACCATTTTAGGGACAATAAAGCTCATTTGACATTCTTATGGGCACGAGTTAGCAATATATATCATCATCATCATCATCATCAACAGCCCACTAAACGTTCCCACTGCTGGGACTCGGGGCCTTCTCTCGCAAGGAGAGAGTTAAGGCCAGTGCGGGTTGGCGGATGACACATGACTTCGAAAGATTCTAGGTACATGTCGGTTTCCTCACGATGTTTTCCTTCACCGTTTTAAGTTAGCGGCATTACGCACATGACTTCGAAAAGACAGTGGTGCGTGTGGGGTTTGAACCCGGGGTCTCCGGATCGGCAGGCGCCGTTCTCCCGACTAGACCAGCCGTAACTTCAATAGCATAGCATAATAGCATAGTTCTAACATACCCCATGCTACCATGCTACAACTAGGCTCATAGAACCAAAATAATTGTTGGTCTGAGTGTGTTTTTTTTTTTATAGTATAGAGTAACGAGACGAGCAGGATATGTGCCTGATGGTAAACAACATGCCTCCCACATAACAGCACAGTGACACGCAGCTATTGCAACACGAAGAGTACAAATCATCACCTAGCACTGCACTGCGCTCGTCACCCAAAGATCTAAGATATTATATCTCTAAGCCCTGTAATTTCTCTGGAAACATTGCCCTTCATACCGGAATACACTAATGTTCACATTTCTGCTTGGCGGTAGAATAACTGGCAAAGGTGTGGTACTTCCCCAGGCGGACTCTGCCAAGAGTCTTACCACTACTAAACTAGATAACTATAATCTAGATTGAAGGTCAGTGTGTTAAACGTGCCTTATCTCTGACTTACTATAACAGCTGTTCGCAGCTGCAAACATTTCATTGACCAAACATTTTCGTCATTTACACAACATTATCTAGTTTCGATTGATGATTGAAGAAGATTGAGCGTTTTTTAACTGACTACACAAAAGGAGAGGTTGTCAATTCGGTGGTATAAAATGCTTTTTGTATGTACCTATGTTATGCGATACCGAAAGCTCAAGGTCGCTCAGCGAGCTATGGAAAGGGCTATGCTTTGGGTTTCTCTGAGGGATTGCATCCGCAATGAAGTAATTCGTCAGAGAACTAAAGTCACCGACATAGCTCAGCGTATTAGCAGACTGAAGTGGCAATGGGCCGGTCACATCTGTCGCAGGCCCGATAACCGTTGGGGTAGACGGGTTCTGGAGTGGAGACCGCGAATCGGTAAACGTAGTGTAGGACGCCCTGAGACTAGATGGAGTGACGATATACGAAAGGCGGCTGGTGGCGGTTGGAAACGCAAAACTGAGGATCGGGCTGAGTGGCGAAATATAGGAGAGGCCTATGTCCAGCAGTGGATGAACACGGGCTGATGATGATGATGATGATGTTATGCGATAGGCGATAGATCCGCCGATTGTGAATCGATATCAATGTGTCTTCTTTTATTTAGTAGATTATAGTTTAGAGGTGGTGCCAAATAAATTTTATGAAAATCGGTAGGGCGGTTATTTAAATATGAACATTACTTTCATTTACTGGACGACTTCATGATTCTTTCTAATGGGGTTTGGGTACTTTTGTATGGACTCGTGGCGTCGTTTTTTTTTATTGGTCAAAGATCTGATATCACTTGCTTGTAACAATAAATTACCTTGATTCTATTTGTGCAATCAGATTTGCTCTAAGTCATATCGGAGCTGAGTTATGGCCTGTCAAAGTTATTTATTTTTTGGATTTTTTGTATGGACAAGTGACGTCGTTTTCTTTTTAGCGTCCAAAGATTTGTTATCACTTTTTTGAAACATTACCTTATCCAAGGGTATTTTTGTAATCAAATTTGTTGTAAGTCATATCGGAGCTGAGTTATGGCCATTCAAAAAAAAATGGCCGCTATAGCAAATGGTGGCACTAGTCCACATAAGAAAAACCCAAAAAAAAACTTTGAACGGCCATAACTCAACTCTGGTATGACTTACATCTGATTGCACAAGTACCTTTTCGATAACATCATCAACATCAACAGCCCACTAAACGTTCCCACTGCTGGGACTCGGGGCCTTCGCTCGCAAGGAGAGAGTTAAGGCCATAATCCACCACGCTGGCCCAGTGCGGGTTGGCGGATGACACATGACTTCGAAAGATTCTAGGTACATGTCGGTTTCCTCACGATGTTTTCCTTCACCGTTTTAAGTTAGCGGCATTACGCACATGACTTCGAAAAGACAGTGGTGCGTGTGGGGTTTGAACCCGGGGTCGCCGGATCGGCAGCCGCCGTTCTCCCGACTAGACCACCGTAACTTATATCCTTTATACCTTTTCGATAAGGTAATGTTTAAAAAAATGGCAACAGATCTTTGGCCGCTAAAGGAAATGGCCGTACTAGTCCATACAAAAAAAAAACTTTGAAAGACTATAACTAAGCTCCGATATAGTTTACAGCAAATCTAATTGACCTGTGCAATTAGATGGTAAGCAACATGCCTGCTACATAACAGCACAGTGACACGCAGCTGTTGGAACATGAAGAGTCCAAATCATTACCTAGCACTGCACTGCGCTCGTCACCCAGAGAGAGAGAGAGAGAGTCACATCTAATATATCTCTAAGCCCTGTAATTTCTCTGGAAACATTGCCCTTCAAACTGGAACACAGTAATGTTTGCATATTACTGCTTGGCGGTAGAATAACTGGCAAAGGTGTGGTCCTTCCCCAGGCGGACTCTGCCAAGAGCCCTACCACTACAAAATTTATTTTGTAGATTTGTACCATTGAATGCCATTGATGGTACAAATGACACAACTTTGTATCCTTAGTACCATGAAAGAAAAATGAAGATATTCCCCCGTAATTGTCAACCGATGCTTATGGAACTAGTGATATAACCAAAGACGTCAAATGTAAAAGACACACAAAGGCTGCTCGGAGACCTGATAAAAAATCATATTTACATGTGTTGGTGACTAGTGTAATGATTCGGATTATAATATCGTCTTGTATCACATTCACGCACAGAACATGCCACAATATAAATAATTTAATAACATCGTCTGCAATCCAAGGATTAATTAAAAAATACACGATTTTCACCGCGACGAAATCAGACTGTTACGTTCGGGTATACTAAAATATTGTAATGACGTTACTTCATTCACTTTCTCTTCTTCTCTCGAGCGATTTCCACTTGAAAATGATTTCTCGCTCACTCGCTTTGTTGATCTTTTTCAAAAAAAAATCTTCATCTATGGAAATAACTTTGTATCTTTAGTACGAAAAGTTGTGAGTCATATTTATGTCTCCATCCGATTTTGAAGGGTAAGAAAAGTAAAGATTTGCCTTTTTGTTGTTGTTTGTTTTTACCCGACTGAAAGAAGGGTGATGTTTTTCGCGCGTATCTTGTATGTTTGTAAATTTCTTTATTCCCACGTATCTTCCATACGGCTGAATGGATTTTGACGATTCAGATGTCGTTAGATTTGTCTCAATTGCCCAAGTGTCCTTAGATAGGTACCTAGTTAATAAAACCAACATACTCGAAATTTGATGCAAAATTGTAAGTAGGTACCTAGCTGAATTTTTTTTTTATCTAGCATATCGAGTAGTAGTACAGTCATTTGGTCGAAAAAATAGAGGTTACCTGGAAAGTTTTCCGGGAGTTTTGAAATTTAGCAATTTTATAGATTTTGGTATGCTCTTGCCAAATTTCAACTTTGCCACCTCGTATGGCGGCCGCTCGCGCCGCCATATTGAAAAAATGGCGCCCAAAAGCAGTGTTTAGATAATAACTCCTTTCTGGCGCATTTTACAGGAAAAACATAGTTATTCAAAATAAAAGTAGAGAAAATTTCCTAAAATTTATGTCTTAACCTTTTCTTTCCTAAAATCAATAGTTTCGGCGTACGAGCACCGTAAACCATTATACATCCACACCAACGTGTAATATTTACTTTAAACTGCTCATATTGTGATTTGTAAATTATAAAAATTATACGAAGGTTAAATAGCTTACTGAAGCTTATTTCTTGCAAATGCAAGAAAGGTTGTCAAAAAGCTTGCGGATGCAGAAAAGCAGAACTAAAGTGCTCCGTTGTGTGTACGAACTGTGGTGGTTCTTGCGATAATTCGCCATTTCTGTCACAAGACGACATTGAAGAAGAAGAAACGGACACTATTCTCGAACAAATAAACGATGACATCGAGAAGGAAGAAGACCACGATGAAACTGATGATCACATCGTCGATGATGCCGAAGAAGCTTCCGTCTTCGATATTTCAATCGGTATTGAAGACGATGAAGACCCAACACCTGGTCCGTCAAGAAGAATAAAGCGACGGAAATTGACCTAAATACTTAAATAGTGAGTCAGATGTGGATTAGACCGACTGGGGGATAGATACCACGATAAAAAAAATGCGCCGATTTCTCTACCTCATGGTGGTGTGGAAACGAGTATTTCTGCCGAAACGTGTATTGAATTACACTTTACGGCGCTCCTACGCCGAAACTATTAATTTTAGGAAAGAAAAGGTTAAGACATAAATTGTAGGAAATTTTCTCTACTTTTATTTTGAATAAACATGTTTTTCGTGTAAAATGCGCCAGAAAGGAGTTATTATCTAAACACTGCTTTTGGGCGCCATTTTCAATATGGCGGCGCGAGCGGCAGCCATACGAGGTGGCAAAGTTGAAGTTTGGCAAGAGCATACCAAAATCTATAAAATTGCCAAATTTCAAAACTCCCGGAAAACTTTCCAGGTAAAAATACTAAATGACTGTACTATAGGGTATCAAAATAAAGAAAATTTAAAGACCATTACAAATATGTACATATATGTTGTGTAGTTAAATGTAATTTGGAATAATTACAAGCATTTTAATTCAATCATTCGAATATATTTGTTTGCAATGCCTTCAGATGACACAAGATTTTAAAAGAAGATTGATAGATGATATTGATAACGTATTAAACAAAACACGAACGAAAATAATAATTGAAATAATAATCTTAGTTATAAGTACTTAGTTATTTCCTTATATCGTGGTTTGTATATTCGTAGTTATATATATTCGAGTTATTATCGTAGTTATTATGTTCGTGGTATATATATTCGTAGTTTGTGTTTTGTTTGACACGCCGTCAAGAGTAGGTATTTACCAATATTTTTTTGCTAGATTTACGAAGGTAATAAAACAACACGGTTTTGTTCATTGGAGACTGCCGAAAGGAACACTAATAAGTACACAATAAAATAAATAATTTAAAAAATAATTAAACCCGACTAAAATAAACAACAGATAAACACTACAAAGACCGAAACAAGATTGACAAAATAAAGTTTGTACTAAAACATTATTACATTATAAGCTGAAAGTCAGAAGTAAATAAAAAAAGGTTATAGTAATGACAAAAATCACGGACCCCGGAGGCTGTGGAGTGTTTAAATTAAATAAAAAATAAAATAAAAAAAAAGCTGAAAGTCTATGTTAAATCAATTACCTACGTAATGTTTGGTGGCAGGCGGGACTCATACATTTTCTAACGATTAAAAATCATTTTAAAAATGGGTGCCGCCTGCCACCCAACATAATGTAATTGATTTAACATAGACTTTCAGCTTATAATGTAGTAATGTTTTAGTACATCATACTTTATTTTGTCAATCTTGTTTCGGTCTTTGTAGTGTTTATCTGTTGTTTATTTTAGTCGACTTTTTTTTTTTTAATTATTTATTTTATTCATAGTATGTATTTCTGATTCGATATCTTGAACACTGGCCTTTTTTAACCGACTTTAAAAAAAAGTAGGTTTCTCAATTCGTAGGATACTTTTTTTTTTTTTTTTACAATATAGAGGGACGGGTCGAGTTGGACATGTGCCTGAGGGTAAGTAAACGCCTGCCCTTTACAGCACAGTGCCACGCAGCTATTGACACATGAAGAGTCCAAATCGTTACTAAACTTTGCACTGCGCTCGTCCAGAGATATAAGATGACTCTACTGCCCAGTAATCTCTGTAGAAACACTCACTCAAACCGGATACAGTGATGTTTGGATATTACTGCTTGGCGGTAGAATAACTGGCATAGGTGTGGTACTTCCCCTGGCGGACTCTGCCAAGAGTCCTATTTACCACTACATCAAAATCAACAGCCCAATAAATGTTCCCACAGCTGGGACTCGGGCCTTCTCTCGCAAGGAGAGAGTTAAGGCCATAATCCACCACGCTGGCCCAGTGCGGGTTGGTGAATAACACATGACTTCGAAAGATTCTAGGTACGTGTCGGTTTTCTCATTTTAACATCACCGTTTTAAGTTAGCGGCATTACGCACATGACTTCGAAAAGACAGTGGTTTGTACCCGGGGTCTCCGGATCGGCAGGCGCCGCTCTCCCGACTAGACCAGCCGTAACCACAACAAAATAACAAGAATTGTTCACTGTTTATTATAGACTACGGGCCAGTGAACAAAATTTACGGGTCAAATGAACCACCAGGAGACCTATGTAGGATGATAGAAGACTGTAAAGTATTAAGATTCAGCACTATGCCGTCACTTATAAGCTGTCAACATAAATACCTCTTTTAATCTATTATTCCGCAACGCCGTACAAAAATTATGCGACGAGGGGAAATGATCGAGAATTGCAACCCCCCCTCTTCAATCACACTCAGTTGGACAGCTTACAAGTGACGGCATAGTGCTGAATGTTATTACCTTATACCCTTCTATCATCCTACATAGGTCTCCTGGTGGTTCATTTACTACGTAAATTTTGTTCACGGGCCTGTGGTCTATTATTTACTGCAAGTTTTCTGCATAATATAGTATATAACCGTGTGTTTCGGTATTTAAACTAAAACAATACAGTCACATGACGCTCTCAAAAGAATACTCGCTATAGGAAAATGAGTTATCGACTCTACGAATTTCATTGTACAATTAGTACGTTGTAGTTATTTAAAATTTTGTCCATTTGCATTTGTATTCAGCATAAATCGTTGTTTGTACATATTGGTTCATTGTAAAACACTACTTAGTTTAAAAAAAAACTCATTGAATGTTTTTGAATGCATGATACGTGTTAGTAGGTGGTGCCAGGCACCGTGCTAACAAATGCATGAGTTTGGACGTTGGCTGGTTGACGACCTTAACGAATTTTGTGCTTATTTAGCGGTGACTAATGTAGATATTTGCATATTTTTTTTGACGTGATAACGTCTTATGATTCGATGAAGCCGGCTGCACGCCCGCAAAACATGACGTCATGTAACGTTACCGTTACCGTTAGTTCGTCGTCAGTGCCATGCGGACGAAGCTGAGCGCTGAGGGCGCCACCCGCCGAGTCGAGCGGTATCACTACTCGCGCTATCAGCGTACTGATTTCTTAAGACGTTGTCACGTTTAACTATCGTCAGTAAACCGACTTTACAGACAACCATTTTTTTTAAATCATTTATAGGTTTACACTTGACCACCATCTCGCCTGATGTTAAGCGACGATGCGGTCTAAGATGGAGCGTGCTTACCTAGAAGAAACCGATTCACTCTCGATTTGAAGACACCAAGATTATAACCATCGCGAAAAACCCACTCAGGCAACTCATTCCACAGTCGAGACGTTCTTATCACAAAAGTAGAGTCAAACCTCTTTGTTCGTGTCTTTGGAACATCAACCATGAAACGATGCCGCTTCTTCGAGCTACGGGAAGTCCGATAGAAAAAAGGGCTAGGTGGTATTAGATCATGCAAATCAGATGCACACTCTCCGAAGTGTATCCGATAATAAACCGATAAGCTAGCAACTTTTCGGCGATGTTCAAGACTTTGCAGTCTTTTTCGCACAAGAGTGTTATTGCCTATGAACCTTTTAGCTCGATCGATTCCAGAGCCTCAAGCTGATACTTAGCCGACCCATCCCAAAGGTGCGAACAGTACAATACAAGAGCGAATCTGTGTTTTATATAACAAAAGCAATTGTTCAGACATAAATCTGTAACGCCCTTAATTCTCACATTGTCGTCAAAATTACAATTAACTACACGAGCACAATGATGGTAAGCTCCACGTTGCATATTCCGATATTATTATTTTAGATTGGAATCGCAACTATTCAGGAGATTCAATTAATATAGCGGTAGAACTCTTTGCGGATTCCGCCCGAGGAAGTATAAATAAAGAGTGAGGAGACGAGCTGGACATGCGCCTGATGGTAAGCAACATGCCTACCACATAACAGCACAATGACACGTAGCTACTGGAACATGAAGAGTCCAAATCATTACCTAGCACTGCACTGCGCTCGTCACCCAGATATTTAAGGTGTTATATCTATAAGCCCAGTAATTTATCTGGAAACATTGCCCTTCAAACCGGAACACAGTAATGTTTGCTCATTACTGCTTGGCGGTAGAATAATTGGTATCCCAAGGGCGGATCTTAGGAGGGATCATCCCCCCCTGGGCAGGGTCCAGAGCCTAAGTGGACTGATCCGCGGGTCTACCGCCCAACAAAAACTGCCTTAACTTTTTTTTTATTTAAATTTTACAGCTCCACAGACTCCGGGCTCCGTGACCTTTGTCAACTGCCTTAGCTTTGATATTACTGTCTCTTTTCTTCTCGCTAGAAATGAAAGAGACGGGCAATAGCAACGCCAAAGCCGATTTAGTTAGTAGAGGGGCCGGCCTTGCTCCGTTACCGTTTCAAAAATCTCGGATATTTTCGGATAGATAGACCTACTAGTCTAGTAAACAAATGCTTTTTAGGTCGACATTTTTTTCGACTTCCAACATTATGATTGTGTTGTCATTCGATTCGGAATGACATCTAGAGTGCTCGCAATATAACTCTGCGCGTAGCAAAATATGGAACTAATTGACAGGCCGTCAACTTCACGTCAACTTCTTATTTACGTCAGTTGACAAAAGTTTGTTTACGTTTGGTGTATTTATTAATTTTCAAAATAATTAATAGCTTTTATTATGCCGAAAGTGATTAAAAGTGCTGGCCGTGGCTGGTTCTTGAAAATCAATCGTGGTTGTGAAGAAGAACGATACAATAACGGGCCAAAAGTCCAGTTTTCCAAACGCAGAGCTATTTGACAACTAACATGTAGGGATACCATAGCAATCAAATCTCCACTTATTATCGGCATATTTTAAAGCTGAGGCTTTAGGTTGAGGTGCGGCTTTGGGTTTGATTGTTTTATCGCCAATTTACCCGTGGCACACCCCGGACACTCGGCCTAAAATCTATACAGACGGTGCAGTTGACATACCTACACTCACACAACTACGCATATGTCGTTCGAACACATTTACGCATGTGTGCGTGTCATCTAGGGTTACTAAATTATTTTAGTAAGTTAAGTACACTTACCCAAAGAGAAAACTTTATTCTGACAATATATTAATTAATCACTCCACATATTTCGCGTATTTTATAGACTAGTCACAGAACATTAGATTAGCTATAACTACGTTCATAAGATGCAAAGGCGTTATCACAGTTTACTATATCAGAGTATTATACACTGCAAAAATTACTTATTAATTATTAACACATCATGTCAGCGACCAGTAAAGAGAAAGCACATGATTTTTCAACTCAAAACTCCAAATTAAATGTTGTAAACAAACATTACGAATTGTTATCAACTACGGCCGATAATGTTGCTAGTTCCGGATTTAATTTATTACTAATGCTTAAAAGAATATTACTTTTGTATGTTGATAAATAGTGATTTATTTATTCGCATTATAGTAAGGATCGCATAAAACTTTAAATATTGTGAATTTGCGCCGAATAAACAAAAATCGGTTTCAATTTTAAATTAAATTCAGAAACTTACTTGACCAAATTTCAACGACGATCATAAAAAACTTGAACAAAAATAAACGAAAGTAATTTTTAGTTTTGTTTTCATATTTCAAAACTATGATCTACCAAAAAAAAAAAAGAAACATCATAGAAGACATGGCCCAAATCGTACCCTGACCTTGGCACAAAATAATTGTATCTAATCTCAAAAAAATCTAATAATTGTATGCAAATATATTTTAGGAAAAAAAATTACACCACTCCCATAACCCAAATTAGTGGCTAACATGTTTTTTTATCAGTGTAGTTTTGTAGGCGTTTTTTTAAAAGTTCACCAATACTGTTTGCAATCCGATGTAATCATAATCATCATAACATCTTAGCATATACCTCTCTTCAAGTACGCCTCATATCCCAGGCCTATGCTAGTGCTGTGCTCGTGCTAGTACTTGTCCAGATTTGACCCGCGATGTAAGCATACTGATAATTGAATACAAAGTCCAAAGTACATTACCAAAAATAAGCGTATTATCATGAATTATTTTACTTTCACTCGTTAAATTTGAATTCAATTCCAAGGCCACCCATCGCGAAAAGAACCTAAGTATATTCGTGCATTGTTTGATATATATCTTTATGACTCAGCCGGTATATATATTATTTTTATATCATTAACACCAAATTATACAATATATTTTGTTCCATAAAACGAGCTTTTGACACGAACTTCTACAGGCAAAAAAACGCAGGTTAGCCACTCAAACGGATGATGATGATAGTTTAGAATATTATTACTAATAACTTAAAATCCGAGGTACATCAAAAAACCCAGGTGGGCACCTGGGTTTTTTCAATGTGATTTGGGGTTATGTCCTTTGTTTCACAATAAATGGAGCTATCACGTAACAAACATATAAACGAATTGAGATCCGTCTCCTTTTTTGAAGTTGGTTAAAAATGAAACTAAATCGTAGTAGTACCGGTAGTACTAGAACCGGTAAAGTTTATAAGTAAATGTCAAAGCCGTTAATTACTGAATAAGTTTTAGTTTAAAAATATCGTTAATTTTTTTTTGGAACTATCCATTCCAATAGTCAATGTACTCGTATCCTCTTACTGCTTTTAATGAACGGTTGTTGCGAAATCTTAAATAAGCATACTACTAGATGAAATCCTATATTCATTGTTCACTACTAACCGACATAATATATACATGGACGCACATAAAAGTACAGATAGTCTAATATAGAACCTCTTTCTTTTATTTGAGTCGGTTGAATGCTAAGAAATAATCACTTACCAATAAATCTGAATAGTAGCAATCTTAGTAAAAAAATCCACTAAATTGGCAACATTAGTGACTAGTGACTTCGTAAATTCCGCGCCATCACTCGTTACCATACGTTATTGGCGCCACTGACGTATTTCACAACGATTAACTTAACACAGTTTATAAAAATGATTCAATCTTTGTAATAATTCTTATGAAATGAAAAATCTCTTATTCTTGTTTCGTATAATAGACGAAAAATTTGGTACCATTTTGTTAAATAATACAGCATCATGGTCGTATTCTCATAGAAAATTATCGTCCGATATAACCCTTCGTTGAATCCGCCTCGCGTCCGCGAGGGGGAGGAAGCTTGAAATTGGCGGGGGGTGGGGAGTGTCCGTTCTATCTGTATTATCTATTCTATGCCCGTGGGAAAAAATGTGAGTGCTTAAGCCCGAATGTGAGAAACTAGTTATAAATGTTTTTTTTTCATAAATTACAAATCAAAATAGAAAACACAGTGACACAGCACTGAAGATCAGCTGATTGTATCTTTCTCGCTTGGGTACACTCGGCGGTTCCATGTTCACCCGATCGACCCTTTCACCTAACAGCGGTGCGCCAAAAGAAATTTTACTTAATTTTTTTTCAACGTTAGCTTGAATGCTCTTTGATCCTTAACTCTGTATTCATTACTGTATTTTTATTGTAGGCGTTTCAGAACGTATTGTAACGTGGTAATGGACAACGCATTATACCACTGCACTCAGATAAATAAAGCGGCTACAATGGGAAATGTAAAAGAAGAAAGCCAAAAGTGGCTTAAGAAAAATGAAATAGATTTCGACGATTGTAGGACAAATCCGCAGTTACTCGAATAAAGAGGCACAAAAAAGACCCACAATACCAAGTAGAATAACTATTAAAGGAACATGGACAGGAACTTTTGTGGTTACCGCCGTGATTCATCGTGATTTTTACCCTATTGAAAAAAAAAGATGATTCTATGGAAGCCAATGACTCAATATAAGAACGTTTATGCGCCAAATTTTCAAATAGTGTTATTAAAGGTCTCAATAAATAAAAGATTTACAAGTTTAAATTAAATTCTTGTTATTTCGATGTTGGTGTAGGTTGAAAATGACAGATTTTTTATAATGTAATAAACTATAATAAAGTATTCCTGGTGGTAAGAGACTCGGACAGCCTGTACCAATTACCAATGATACTTGGTCATACTGAACCAAACCAGCACTGCAAAGGCGTTCATTACTTCGAGACATTCGTTCTTGAGTCTCAGTTGTCGTGTAGTTACTTAAATTGCTTCCCTGAAAAATCCCTTCCCGTACCTGTTTTATGAAGTTGTACGTTCCCAATGAAGGGGAAGGGAACCTATTAGCTTGACCTGGCAACATTAAGTACGCCACCAGTCGCGCGCAGACTTATACTGCGAGCACATAGATAGTTTTTGAGAACATGCTGTCACGCAACGAAAGCTCTCAAAAAGTATTTTTTTTCCCGTTTTTCTTACATTTTTCATTCATGCTCCGCTCCTGTTGATAGCAGCGTAATGATAGCATATAACCTTCCTCGATAAATGGGCTATCCAGTAAATAAATATTGGTGGACTATTCACACACAACACCATCTGACCCCAAACTAAACAAAGCTTGTACGATGGCGGCCAGATAGCTGATATAATACTTAGATAGTTTTAAACACATATTTATAATACATAGAAACACCCAGACACAGTGCAAACAATTGAACTCATCACACAAATATTTGCACTGGGTGGGAATCGAACCCACGACCCTCGGCTTCGCAGGCAGAATTACTACCCACTAAGCCACGAGCCACGAGGCCAGGCCAGTCAATAGAGAAAGAATCTTTCAATTCGTACCAGTAGTTCCCGAGATCCTTGCGTTCAAATAAACAAACTCTTCAGCTTTATAATATTAGTATAGATTAAGTGAAAATAAAAAAGGGGTTGCGTTATTTGACAAGAAGTCAAAATTTCTATTTCAACGAATAACATACGAATTATTTATATATAAGCATGTCAGCAGAGTTTCACCACCAAACAAATAATTTCATTTAAGTTTGCTTGATCGAAGATTTTTTAAAATATTGTTTAATTTATTTTTAATTTTTTTTTTTATTATTTAAAAAGTAATGTCCACAGAAGCACTTAGACGATTTACACGTGACACGGAGTTTTTTTCGTAATTTCGGCATCCAATACGAGATACGATACACTTTCGAAATCCATCTAATTAATATTGTAGATTTTATTCAACGAACTAGGTCTCTACGCACGCTGAATGCTATTTCTACGTAAATAAGATCACTGGATCTCAGATTTCAAATAAGGCATGGCGTACACTTAGCAACTTTTGCTCTCAACGTCACTCAACATTCTTTGGTATAATCAAAATTTACATATGCAACAGAAAAGGTATTTAAAATGTTATCTAGAATAGGAATTTGAAAAAAGTTTATTGTTTGTTCAAAATACAAAATTTCTTGTACCAAATTTCAATTCAAATGGGTTCAATTTGTTTTTTTTTGTTTTGGCTTGTGGCGATTTTGACAGCGATAATCTCCATAAGTACTGATGAAAAAACGGTAATAGAACTAAATACTTCTCAAGAAAAACGGGAGCCAAAAATTTTTTTTTTTTTTTTTTAATTTACTATCCCCGTAAAATCAAAAACCGACTTCAATTTAAAATTAAATTCAGATATTCAATTTAATGTCATAACATTCGTTGAATTTACCATCAAGTCATCCAGATCCATAACCAAATTTTTATTATATGTCGATATTCCAAAATCATTCATCGATTTCGATTTAAAAAAAATTAAACCATTCTTGAACATGATATGAACCACTATGATTTACAAAAATAAAGTGGCCAAGTGCGAGTTGGACTCGCCCATGAAGGGTTCCGTTGCAGCAAGTATCATAATATACATAGTACCTACACATAGTTCTTGTAGTTCGTTGTAACTTTGATCGAAGTTTCAATAATAGTGTATTTATGACGTACTAAAAAAAAATTACTCATCAGATCGAGTTCAAACCAATTTTCGTTGGTAGTTTACATGGTAATGTACATCATATATTTTTTTTAGATTTTTCATTCTCTTACTTTAGAAGTTAGAGGGGGGGGGGACACACATTTTACCACTTTGGAAGTGTCTCTTGCGCAAATTATTCAGTGTAGACGAAAACGATTATAGAAACCTCAACATCATTTTTAAATACCTATCGATAGACACCCCACACGTGTAGGTTTGATGAAAAAAAAATTTTGAGTTTCAGTTCTCAGTATGGGCACAGTAAATACATAACAGTAGGTTATCTAAGGCCGCCCGCCGAGTTTTTAGCCTACTCTTGCGTTCATCCCCAGGGTTGTCACTTTTACTTTTAGTTAATATTTTCGAACAAGCAGCACTTGATCTAAATTTATGCAACAAAAAGCATAGGGTGATTCGGCCTGTTCACCGAACACTGCCTGTTCCCGATCAATTTTACGAATTTGGCCAAGAATAACCGTATCCCGCCGCATTAGGCTATAATTTTGTTTGAAAACACGGGTTTATCTATCCCTTTCTTCATCATCAAAATTTTTGACAAATAAATGTGTTCGTTGTCGACCACTGCGCCGATGAAGCTAGGCTGGAGCGCACGCGTCTATTTTGTTCAAAAAAAGTACCGAAAAATTAGCGGGAAGCGCAATTTCAACAGTGAGTAAAACATATGTTTTTCACAGTTTACTTGTTATTATGGTGCTAATAGGGTGTAAATATTGCCATATTTTAATATAAAGCTGGTTTTGACTACGTAAAAACATTATTTTACTTAAAAATCAGGTGTTCGGTAATGGGTGGAGGAAATTACGCTTTTTTTGGCTTACGAACACGTGTTCGTGAGCGGGTGGTTTTGAACAAAATTTTAGCTAAGATTTTCGTAATTATTGCATGGTGGTGGCGGGTCCTTGAACATTATTTTCGATGCTATCTTGCATGATCTATTTGGGCGTCAGATGGCGAACACTGTTTTTAAGTTCGGACAAGAAATATCTACGCATAAACCGAACACAAAAACTAGGTGGTCGGCGGAGGATCAGTTGTCGAACACTGTATTTATTTCATACAAAAGTATGGTTTTTATGTGGTCGAGTTCGGGTTAGTTGACGAACACGTTTATAATTTTCCTAATTTACGAATATTATAGTGTTCGGGAACTGAACACTTGACGATCACGGCTAGTTGCGATTATTTTTGTTGTTCGAGAACTGAGAGAGACGTACTTCTTAGCATTCCATGGATTCACCGTGCGGGTGCCGGGTCCATCGTGTGGCAGAGAGAGAAATCACGAGTAGACCCCGAGACTTGTGACTCGGGCTGTAGGTTTAAAAGGGGCCCCTTATATTGACGTACGTCAACACTCACCTTCACTACTCGTATTTCTCTCCCTGCCCAGCCAAATCCGATATGATCCTACTAGTGCAGCTTTAGATACTCGTTCTAGTATAGAACTTACTGCACTTCTGGACAATCCAAGGTCTTTAAGCAGGTTATAGAGAGATTTTGCTGGTATACCTCTCGCTCCTACTTCTACAGCGTATAAATTAACTACATAGCCATTTTTTGTTAATTCATTTTGTAGGTCGTAATACTTATTTTGTTTCATCGCGTGGTCTTTAGGTATATTAGTTTCCCACGGTACGGTAAGTTCTACCAGGACTATGCGTTTCGTAGCCCTAGAAAAAAGGAAAATGTCCGGTCTGGATGACGAAACACCTACATCCTCTGGGATTTTGTAGTGCTTTTCATACGTGTCCATTAAAATAGTCCAATCAGGTGCTGAACCCAGGATTGAGTAAGGCTTGTTCTTGGAGTTTGAAGTTGAGCCCTCTTTTACAAAGTTAATTTGTCTTTTGTTTATCGTCAATCCCTTTTGGGCTCTAGCTACCGAAAGGCTTACGGCTTCACGTATGATTTCAAGTACTCTGTCATGGCGCTGTGAGTAATGACCCCTATTAAGGAGCACCTTGCATCCCACCAATATGTGCCTTGCTGTACATATCGCCTCACTACAAGTATAGCAACATTTTTCAGAGGCTTTTCCCCACCTTACCAAGTTACTCTGGTCAGGGAGGGTCATTTGGAAAGCGTTCAGATAAAATTTTAATAAGGCAGGAGACCAGTCATATAGCAAGGTGCGCCACTTTAGAGCTAATGGGATACAAAACTCACCTATGGTTAACCACTCACTTTGCATTTCTAAATTCATAGCGTGCACTTTGTAACTATCATTTTCGTCTTGTTGTAGAAAGGTTTTTACCATGTCTCGGTCTTCCCTTTTCTTTCTCGTACCCAACCCAGCTGTATTTACTTGCGCGCCTGCCATAAATTGTTTGTGGAATTGAAGTCTAGATTCAAGGTCCGAAGCGCTTTTGTCTTTTGGGAGAGATGCGATTAATTCGTCTTTCGACTTTCCCAAAACATGCGTTTTTGTAACTCTTAGGTGTTTGTAGAGTTCGGATGGTTTTTTTAGTTTCAGGCCAAAACTATTGTGATCCCTAAATAGAGTAGAGGGATCAGCCGGATGTGCCAATCCAAACCATGACTTCAATATCTTTATGACATTAGCATCTAGTTTTGCGAGGAGGGTTTTACCGATGTCATATACTAGGAAAGGCCAAGTGAGACGTGATGTGAGATAGTTGTCATATATCCATGCTTTTTTGATATTGCTGATAGGCTGTTGGTCTACCTTATTGAGGTCATTCATGAAATTTCCAACAACTACCTCTAATGATGGTGTACGCCCTTTGTAGTCTATCTTTCTACCAAGAAATTTAAAAGGCACTGCCTCTGCAATTGTGGCAACTCTTTGGCCACTTATGGAGAGTCCCGGATCGTAAGAAGTATATTTGGTATTTCGTCTACCCAGACATAAACAATGACATTTACTTGGTTTTGCCCTCATTCCCTCCGTCCATGTACAGAACTCATCAACATCATTCAACAATTCTTGACACTGTTTGGGATTTCGTGTAAGTATTGCAAGGTCGTCCGCAAAGGCTAAAATTGACTCAGTGTACTTATTGTTGATTTTAAACCGGTAGCCCCATTTCTTCTCACGGGATATTAATTTATCTACTAGAATATTTATAACTATATTAAATACTATTGGTGATAAGCAGCACCCTTGGAATAGTCCCACATTATATTTAAGTGGTTTTGAGTATTCCTTGTTTACTGCTATAACAAATTTTAAGTGATTATAATATGAATTAATTATGTCAATAATTACAGCAGGAAAGTTATACCATTTTAGGGCAAATAACATAAGTTCATGCTGTACGGAACCAAATGCGTTCTCTAGGTCTATCCAGCAGACTGTTATTTGTCTCTCATTTGTTCTGGCATCTTTCAAACTTTCCGCTAGTAATGTATTGTGTTCCAGGCATCCAGAAATACCAGGCAAGAAGCCTTTCTGGTGGTTGGGCCTGAAATACCTATTGCTAGCCATAAATGTGGTCATTTTTGTTTGCAATATACTGAAAAAAATTTTAGAAATTGTATTGGTTAGGGCTATCGGTCTGGTGTCTTTTGGATGAGTTACTTCTTGCATTTTAGGAATCAGGACAAAAATTGCTCTTCCAAATGATTTTGGGATTTGCTTTCCTGACCAGATCTTACTGAATATATTTAAGATATGTTTACGAACTGATGGACACTTTTTATACACTATGTAGGGAATGCCATCAGGGCCTGGGGCTGATTTTGTAGTTTTCTTCTTAATTTGATAGTTTACTTCCTCTTCGCTAGGTGGAGTGCTTTGAAAGTTTGTTAGAGGATCATTAGGTCTTTGGATGTTTGGTACTACGTACGAGCTCCCGCGTTTAGGCACTTCGTATGTGCTTTTAAAGTGATCGTAAATTTGCTCATTAGTCAAGATAAGCTTTCCATTTTGTTCTCTGAAAATATTTTTCGAGTATTGAAAAGGGTTTTTATCAAAGTCTACTTCGTGTTTAGCTCTGTAAAGATTATCACGATTTTTACTGATTTGTAACGATATTCCTTGTATTAATTTAAGGATTGATCTTAGAGCCCTGGACAGTTGGTGACTTAGATGGTTGTCGCCCATGGTTTTAGCTACACGAAGACGTTTTATTAGTTCTCTTTTCTTCCTCCGCAATTTCATTTTGAACGTATTTTCCTTGTTATTTCGAGCATAATAAGTTGATGGTGGATAGTGCTCAGAGAAGTATGTATAGATGGTGTCCTGAAAAGTTTCTACTTGGCTGTTTGGGTCTTGTTTTGTACCAGGATGTTCTAACAATATAGCCAAGTTTTCGTCATGAACTTTCCAGGTGGAATTTTTTAGGCTGGGTATGCCAAGACGTGTCCTGATGACAATGGACTCCTGGTAGTTTTCACTCGATGGTTCACCTTGGGATATATGAGGGTCAACTCTATCCATAGTGTTTGTCAAAGGACTGACCGACGGCTGTCGTGCTTCAACACCATCATGTGTCTTTAAGTGCTTTAGGTACCAGGCTCGTCTCTTGTAAATTTTCCCGCACGTAGGGCATCTCAATTCCGTATTCGCGCCAGGGTCGTCGTTATTATCAACCGGTGGACAGATCTTCCGCCCCCCCTCTCGGACTGTCCCAGGGGTATTTTTCTTTTATCTTACGACCACTGATGGCTGAAAACTAACGAACGATCTACTCTTTGTTATTTACTCTAACGCAAACAAAAATTAAATGAATTAAAAATAATTCCTTTAATATTTTATTATCGGTAACCGACTACTGCCACATGACTATGAATATATATGAATAGCGCAAAGCCATCTGATCGATAAGTAACTGTTAGCTTAGAAATGTATGTCATGGTCCTAAAAACTATAAATGAAGAACTACCCGCATTGTACTCTTTTTTTTATTAAATATTTATCCATATTATGGAAATTGACCTCAGATGGTCCACAAAACTTCTGGTTCTGCTTAGCTTTTGTGGTAATTTTATTGATATATTATAGGAGGTACTAAGGTGGTTTGGGGCTTAGTTGCATGTGCTTTTATGTATTATTTTCAGATGGCACCAAAGAAATCGAAATCCATTCAGAACACAGCTAGAGAGAAGATGATTGGTGTATCAAAAAAACCTGTTAGGCGTCTCTTTACTTATAAAGAAGAAGATATTATAAGAGCAATAGAAGATATTCAAAACAAAAGAATGGGATTTAGAGAAGCTTGTAGATTTTATGGTCTACCAAAGACTACAGTTCACGACCGACTTAGTGGCAAAATTTCTATAAATAAAAAGCCAAAAGTAGGTCCAGATCCTGTTTTAGGTGTTGAAGGTGAGCAAAAGCTCACTAACTGGGTCCTGAATATGGCGAAATGTGGTTTTCCTATCAGTAAAACAGACCTTCTGAAAAACGTCTCCAATATTATTAAAAAGTCTGATATTAAAAACCCGTTTAAGGATGGTAAACCAGGGGACACGTGGTACCAGAAGTTTTTAAAACGTCATCCAGAGATAAGCCTTCGTGAGCCTGAATCCATAAACAGCGCAAGAGCTGCCGTAACTGAGAATCGCATACGCTCATGGTTTGGTGAACTAAGAAAATACTTGCAGTCAATAAACGCGACTGAAATATTTGATGACCCCGACCGAATTTTTAACGGGGATGAAACAGGTTTCTCACTTTGCCCAAAAAGCGGTAAAGTTTTGGGACCTAGAGGGTACAGAAACTTATATGTCATAAAGAAAAACAACGAAAAGGAAAATATTACCGTTTTGGTAGTTTTTGCAGCAAGCGGAAAGCTATGCCCGCCATTGGTAATATTTCCATATGTCAGACCTCCTAAAGCCGTAGTTGACAATATGCCCAATTCATGGGTGCTTGGTCGCTCAGAGAGCGGCTGGATGAAGAGTGACGTATTCTATGAATACGTAACAAATGAGTTTAATGCCTGGCTGGAGTTAAACCATATTAAAAAACCAGTAATTCTTTTCATTGATGGGCATAAATCTCATATGACGTATGCTCTAAGTGAATTCTGTGAGACCAACGGTATAATCTTGTATGCTTTGCCATCAAACACTACCCACATACTCCAGCCAGCCGATGTGAGTGTGTTTAAGCCATTGAAACAGCACTGGAAAAACGCGACTAAAGAATGGCAAACTCATAACGTTAATCAAGTCGTAACAAAGGTGAACTTCTGTTCAATTTTGAAGGATATATTAACCGAGGACCTTTTAAGTAACGCCATCAGAAATGGCTTCAAGAAATGTGGATTATTTCCATTAGATGAAGACAATGTAGATTACACAAAATGTGTAAAAAATACACAAGATAAAATTAGATCTTCGAGTTCCGTTAGAGAACATAATCACAGTAAAGTCAATGCGAAAGATTTTGACTCAGCTTCTAAAGTAATAGCACTTATCGAAGCTGAGTTGAAGAAACGGGACATACCAGCAAACATAATTTTAGAACAAATTAATAAAGCCAAAGCCAACTATCTGAAGACCCGACGATCTAAGTCAAAAACCCCTCGCAATTCTGCATCGTCTAACCTCAGTAACAGCATACTTACCGAAGATCTCATAAATATAGCGGGAACGGCAACTCCAGAAAATTTGTCATTTAACGTAACAGAAATTAACACACCTCAATTAAGTCAGGATGTAGAGTTACTGTCGGTAAATGAAAATATCGACATAGTCGTGACCAATGAAGAATCTACAAAGCAAATAATAGACTTAGCTGATCCGGGATCGTACATATCTTTACAAAATATTTCTGTAATACCGTTTGATGAAATAGAAATATCCCAGAATTTAAGCGAAATTTCGGTGCCGCAACATTCCATCACTGTTTTTGCCGATATCCATACAGAAAGAAACGAAGTAGATGATCCCACAAGAAGTATTTTTGAAAGCTCAACAGACAGATGTGGCGATGTCTTCGACAAGCATCTTCATTATCCTGAACCCACAGCACCAAAGGACAGCAAAAAACGAAATGTACCTAAATTACCAAGTGCAATTTCTTCAAAAGCTTGGCGGGAACATTATAAAAAAAAAGACGAAGAAAAAGAAAATCTACATTTGGAAAAGAAAAGAAAAAAAGAATTTAAAGCAGAAGAAAAGGAACGAAAACTTAAAGAAAAGGAGAAAAAAAAGGATAAACGTAAAGACAATACCAAGAAGAAAACAGTACTGCAATGCAGCCGATGTTCTGAAGATCTGATTAGTGATACTGAAGATGACTTGGAAAAAAACATTGGTTGCGATGAGTGTGTTAGATGGTTCCATCTAAAATGTACAGTTTTAAATAACATACCTTATGCTGAAGCAGCTGTGTGTAATTATAAATGTCAATTCTGTTGATTTTTGCAACAATATTATTTACAAAGTCTTTCTGAATCCACATATTAATGATGAATAGTTTGGTTTTTTGATACTTTTGTTCTAACTGTAATCCGAGTATTGTTCAACAAATTATGTGTTGTACAATTTTAAATTTTTTATACTCTGTAGGGTCTTGGAAATATGTTTGATTTTGTTTTATTCCAATAAGAAATAATATTGATTTATGTTATTATTTAAATATTATTTGAGAGTTCTGATGTCAGAAATTTTTTTTTTTCTTTTCAATAATTTTTAAAACCTTATAATGTTATTACTTTTAATTTTTATGTGAGATTGTCAATAAATCATTAGGTATTAATAAAACAATAGTTTTCTTTATTACTACTCACGAGAACCCTAAATGCTTACGAAATATATTTTCGACTTTATAGTAATACGTCAGAGTCTCTTTTTGTTTATCTTGTGCTGGTCGTAAACTAGCTAAATATTGTGAACGTAAATGGACGTAAAATGTTCGTGAACTGAAAAAATGGTATTTTTTCAGTAATTCGTCTTTTTCTTTATGAAACCTCATTGGAATCGTTTTAAATTGTCATTTTATATACAATTGATGTTTTTTCTATCCAATTTAATAAATAAACACTTAAAAATATTTATAAATTAGGTGCTACGTCATTTCAAAGACGACAGGTCGACTAACTGTTCGTCAACCGGCCAAATCACCCTATTATGATTGAATATTTTACCAATTTATACATTTAGTAAAAATAAAAAGCCTTTATTCACGTAACATTTATTAGAGAGACGAACTTCTTAGCATTCCATGGATTCACCGTGCGGGTGCCGGGTCAGAATCAGAATCAGATACAAAACTCACCTATGGTTAACCTATGGTCACTCACTTTGCATTTCTAAATTCATGGCGTGCACTTTGTAACTATCATTTTCGTCTTGTTGTAGAAAGGTTTTTACCATGTCTCGGTCTTCCCTTTTCTTTCTCGCACCCAACCCAGCTGTATTTACTTGCGCACCTGCCATAAATTGCCTTTATTTACTTACCATATGCTTAATGTACAAATAAACCTGACTAGGACTATGTTAAGCACTCACAATTGCAACAGATGAGAAAATAGTTTCTACTATTGGTCGCGTGACTCGCTTGAAAATTCAAAAAAGATTCGGAATCCTTTGTAAAATCATCGTCAAATGAACTAAACAAAAAGTAAAATAGACCTTATTGCACAGTATCTAAAGTATGTTTGTGAATGATATTGGCGATGCCGAAAGGCGAAACTAATGTTCGGCCTTTTCTTTGTTCAAAGCCGCCTTTGCATTTGCAATTTTTAGGAAAAGCAACCTAATTGTTCAAAGCATAAAGTACATTGCTAATGCTGCCATCAAAGACAATATTAATCTTTGGCTGCCATACATGTGACGATCCATCTTTTGGTCAGAGCCGCTTTGCGTTTGTTTAATATTTCCATCTATAGGTACTCTATTCAAATAAATAAGTAACTTAATCATTTTTATAGTGGCAGGACTCTTGGCAGAGTCTACCTGGGGAAGTACCACACCTTTGCCAGTTATTCTACCGCCAAGCAGTAATGTACAGACATTACTGTGTTCCGGATTCAAGGGCAATGATTCCAGAGAAATTACGGGGCTTAGAGATACAAAATCTTAGATTTTCGTCCATGTGTACAGATATTACTGTGTTCCGGTTTGAAGGGGAATGTTTCCAGAAAAATCACAGGGCTTAGAGATTTAACATCTTAGATCTCTGGGTGACGACCGCAGTGCAGTGCTAGGTAATGATTTGGACTCTTCATGTTCCAATAGCTGCGTGTCACTGTGCTGCTATGTGGCAGGCATGTTGCTTAACATCAGGCACATGCCCTGCTCGTTGACTCGGCTACGCTATTAATAAAGCAAATAAACTGTGAAATAAACAATAATACAATACCTACCACATTTTCTAATAAGATTTAAGTATAAGTAGGTACTTACATTTCTGTTTCAGTAGGAACCATGAAGAATGATAAATCCGGGATTGCGAAATCGTTATTGAGGCACCCGAAAACACCACAATATCTTTTCCCCTTTTTGAAGTCATGATACTCGTTATAATTATTAATATTATGGTAAGTGGCCGGCGAGAGTTGACGAACGCGAGCGGTCATGTAACTTACGGACGTGCTCACAGTCGCGCTGCACGGCCCCTACTGTCGCCGCCATAGCGCGCCATATATTATGCTAGCGTGTGCGTGAAATCGCGTGCCGACACGGCGCGCGGCGCGCACGCACACATTGAAGCCGAGAGCGGCACGTTTGTATGAAGATGTTTTACTGTTCTTTACTGTGGTATG
Source organism: Ectropis crepuscularia (assembly GCA_963693475.1). NCBI lineage: Eukaryota > Metazoa > Arthropoda > Insecta > Lepidoptera > Geometridae > Ectropis > Ectropis crepuscularia. The sequence continues at coordinate 12,070,111 of OY856369.1, read as the reverse complement.
GGGGGCAACCCTAATTTTTCTTTTTTTTAAATTTTTTGTTCAAATCTTAATGCGGTTCACAGAATACATCTACTTACCAAGTTTCAACAGTGTAGTTATCATAGTTTCGGCAAAAAGTGGCTGTGACATACGGACGGACAGACAGACAGACAGACAGACAGACATGACGAATCTATAAGGGTTCCGTTTTTACGTTTTACGGAACCCTAAAAAAGGACAGTGACCAGGACAAGGACCTTGGTTCCGGCAGAGCATGGGGTGCAAAGAATCTCCGGCAGATGCCCCGCCACCAAACCCCACGACTCGACCTGGCAACTTATAATGCACGGACGCTGAGGGCTGACGAAAAGATTGTGGAGTTGGAAGAAGAAGTGGACAAGTTGCGCTGGGATATTATAGGGTTATCCGAAGTCCGAAGACAAGGCGAGGGTAGGATAACCCTCGATTCCGGCAACTTGTTCTACTACCGGGAGGGAGATCAACAATCCCAAGGGGGTGTCGGGTTTATCGTCCGCAAGTCTCTTGTTAACAACGTGATAATGATCGAGAGTGTGTCGAACAGGGTTGTATACCTTGTACTTAAAATTACCGACCGATACTCATTGAAGGTAATACAAGTATACGCACCGACCTCGACACATCCCGACGAAGAGGTTGAGGCCATGTATGAGGACATCTCCAAAGCCATACATGTCTCGCCAACACATTTCACAGTTGTGATGGGAGACTTAAACGCGAAACTGGGGAAACGTAGCGGTGATGAGTTGAGAGTAGGGCAATTCGGATATGGGCAGCGGAACCCAAGAGGGCAACGTCTAGCTGATTTCTTGGAAAGGGAGAGCCTCTTTATGATGAACTCCTTTTTCAAGAAACAGCCACAACGAAAATGGACATGGATTAGCCCAGATGGTTCCACAAAAAATGAGATCGACTTCATTATGACGACTAAACGGCAAATATTCAGCGATGTCTCTGTGATCAGTAAGGTCAAAACCGGCAGCGATCACCGTATGGTAAGAGGCACGCTGAATCTAAACATTAAGTTCGAAAGGTCACGTCTAATGAAGTCCACGCTCCGACCAAGTTCTGCTCAAATTGAGAATCCCGATAACTTTCAACTCGAACTTCAAAACCGCTTCGAGTCCCTAAATGAGTGCGTAACGGCGGATGAAATTAATGACAGGCTAGTGGAAACTGTTCACGCGGTTGGCAGAAAATTCTACAAGAGCCGACGCCAAAATAGAACACAAAAACTCTCCGATCATACTCTGAATCTCATGGCGGTTAGGCGAGGTATGCGGTTGCAGTCTTCGGTAGACATGACGGTCTACAGACGGCTCAATAGACAGATTTCTACTTGTGTGCGACGCGACATACGCTGCTACAATACTATGAGTATTGAAGAAGCGATTAAGCGGAACAAAGGCTCGAAAGTGTTCGCAAGAAATCTGTCTCTTGGGCAAAGTCAATTGACCAAATTGAAAACCGATGATGGCAACGTCACCTCGTCGAAGCCCGAGATTTTAGAGGAGATCGAGAAGTTCTATGAACAGTTATACACCTCTGCGCAAGCACAACCTGTCGTTAATATGGCTAAAGACCCCAGAGCCAAGCTGACCCGACACTTTACCGAAGATATCCCGGAAGTCAGCCTATACGAGATTAGGATGGCCCTCAAGCAACTTAAAAACAACAAGGCACCTGGCGACGACGGAATTACGACTGAGCTTCTGAGAGCGGGTGGAAAACCGGTACTTAAAGTCCTCCAGAAGCTGTTCGACTCCGTCATACTTGACGGTAATACGCCAGAAGCGTGGAGCAGAAGTGTGGTGGTGCTCTTCTTCAAAAAAGGTGACAACACCTTGTTGAAGAATTACAGACCCATCTCACTTCTGAGCCACGTTTATAAGTTGTTTTCGAGGGTAATCACGAATCGTCTCGCACGCAGGTTTGACGACTTCCAGCCACCCGAACAAGCCGGTTTCCGAAAAGGCTATAGTACCATAGACCACATCCATACGCTTCGGCAGATTATACAGAAAACCGAGGAGTATAATCGGCCACTATGTATAGCGTATGTGGACTATGAGAAAGCCTTCGATTCCATCGAGACCTGGGCAGTGCTTCAGTCTCTCCAGCGATGCCGCATGGACTATCGCTATATCGAAGTGTTGAAGTGTATTTACAGCAAAGCCACAATGTCTGTTCGATTACAGGACCAGTGCACAAAACATATCCAGCTACAGAAAGGCGTGAGGCAGGGAGATGTTATATCTCCGAAACTGTTCACTGCCGCGCTGGAAGATGTTTTCAAGTTACTGGACTGGAACGGACACGGCATCAATATCAACGGCGAATGTATCACTCACCTTCGGTTTGCCGACGACATAGTCATTGTGGCGGAGTCGCTGGAGGACCTCGGTGCTATGCTCAGAGACCTCAGTAGAGTATCCCAACAGGTAGGTTTGAGGATGAATATGGACAAGACGAAGGTCATGTCAAATGTTCATGTCTCACCTGTACCGGTTATTGTTGGGAATACCACACTCGAAGTTGTTGACGAATACGTCTACCTGGGTCAAAAGATCCAATTAGGTAGATCCAACTTCGACAAAGAGGTCCAGCGAAGGATCCAACTCGGATGGGCAGCGTTCGGGAAACTACGGCACATCTTGGAGTCCAAAATACCCCAATGCTTGAAGACGAAAGTCTTCAATCAGTGCGTGTTGCCAGTGATGACTTACGGAACTGAGACGTGGTCCTTAACTGTGGGCCTCATAACAAAGCTCAAAGTCACACAGCGAGCTATGGAGAGAGCGATGCTCGGAGTCTCTTTGCGCGACAGAATCCGGAATGAAGATATTCGCAAAAGAACGAAAGTAGCCGACATAGCTCGAAGAGTAGCTAAGCTGAAGTGGCAATGGGCAGGCCACATCGCTCGCAGAACTGACAACCGATGGGGAAGAAAGGTTCTCGAGTGGCGACCACGAACCGGAAGACGCAGTGTTGGACGGCCTCCCACTAGATGGACAGATGACCTCACAAAGGTCGCTGGAAACCGCTGGTTGCAGGTTGCGCAGGACCGTTCGTTGTGGAAATCTAGGGGGGAGGCCTATGTCCAACAGTGGACGTCTTGCGGCTGATGAATGAAAAAAAAAAAAAAAAAGCCGACATAGCTCGAAGAGTAGCTAAGCTGAAGTGGCAATGGGCAGGCCACATCGCTCGCAGAACTGACAACCGATGGGGAAGAAAGGTTCTCGAGTGGCGACCACGAACCGGAAGACGCAGTGTTGGACGGCCTCCCACTAGATGGACAGATGACCTCACAAAGGTCGCTGGAAACCGCTGGTTGCAGGTTGCGCAGGACCGTTCGTTGTGGAAATCTAGGGGGGAGGCCTATGTCCAACAGTGGACGTCTTGCGGCTGATGAATGAAAAAAGGACTATCAAAATTGATTCACAATTAACAGAGCTAATCTATATATATATTTTGTATTACAATAAAAAAAAAACTGAATTGTGAACCTCTGCCTTTTTTGGAGTCTGCTAAAAGATCATACAAGATTACCTTGCTTTTTTAAATAGGGACTTGCATACTTTTGCATTTTTGACTGGCCTCGTGGCTTAGTTGGTTAGTAGCTCTGCCTGCGAAGCAGAGGGTCGTGGGTTCGATTCCCACCCTATACAAATATTTGTGTGATGAATTCAAATGTTTGCACTGTGTCTGGGTGTTTCTATGTATAATAAGTATGTATTTCAAACTATATAAGTATTATATCAGCTATCTGGCCGCCATCGCACAAGCTTTGCTTAGTTTGGGGTCAGATGGTGTTGTGTGTAAATTGTCCACCAATATTTATTTATTTATTTTTATTTTTTACCTATTTATATGGCAGTTGATCCAGTCGCGGTCTCAGCCTCGGATTTTGGAGTGGGGTCACCAGACGATTTTACCCGCGTAACTGCCGTTCCAGTGGTTTTCACGCGTTAAAACATAGTCTATGTGCTATTAGATATATGTTTTTTTTAATGTATTCGATTTGGGGGGGGGGGGGGGGGGCGGTCATGACTCGCCCCTGGACTGGGCCCAGTATCTAGGTGGAACACTTATTAAACCGTACGCATGTACTTTTCGCACAGTTTTGTGTATTTTGACCACGACTATTTGACCCCCCCCCCCCAAAGCTGGATCCACCCTTGGACACACTAACTAACGCAAACTACCACAATTTATTATATTGACTAGCAGCGCCTCACGGTTTCACTCACGTCGTTTCCGTTGCCGTTATTTTTCCGGGATAAAAAGTAGTCTATGTGTACTTCCAGACTATAATCTAACTTGTGTTCCAAATTTCAAGCCGATCCCACCGACCGCTTACCCACGCGGTATCCGCTCCCGTGTGAACAGGCCTTTAAGTATGATTATAGGTATCGTTAATAGATTTAATATTACGTCTAAATAGGTTTTATAACAATTGTTAGCCGGATATACTTACCACCGTCTAGGATCTAGGCCAACGAATTAGCAGGTTTGCTTAGTAGCAAATTAATACAAAAACCGGCCAAGTGCGAGTGGGACTCGCGCACGAAGGGTTCCGTACCAAATAAACGGCGAAAACCTCTTTGACTTTATTCTGAATTCCGTATACATAGATTATCGCAGTTTCTACAGACAGGCTGTCATCCAAAAAGTTTCACTAAGGAATCTATCAGAGACCTGTCGACAGAAAAGTGTTTTCATACAGTATCTTGTCTCTGAAGCTAAAAATTATAAATATTGGTGGACAATTCACACACAACACCATCTGACCCCAAACTAAGCAAAGCTTGTATGATGGCGACCAGATAGCTGATATAATACTTATATAGTTTTTTAAATACATACTTATTATACATAGAAACACCCAGACACAGTGCAAACATTTGAATTCATCACACAAATATTTGCACTGGGTGGGAATCGAACCCACGACCCTCGGCTTCGCAGGCAGAGCTTACTACCAACTAAGCCACGAGGCCAGTCGAGCCCCGAAGTCCTTACGGTGCAAACAAGTCAAAGTTTTGATTTTGTCGTCGATAGCGCATTTTATTCTATTAGTGGCGCCATAGTTGGTTGGGACGGTACTAATCGAGTCAAAAATAAGGGATATTACTCGATTAGTACAAAATATATGTAATTTTAAATTTAAATAGTAAAATTTTAATCTTAATCGAGTAAAAAAACTTAGTTTTTATAATAGTATACAACGTGTTGCAAAAAGGTGCAACAATATTTATGGTAGTTCATCTACATTAAGTTTTGAATCATGTAAGTGAAAATTAGGAATAAAAGATCAAAAAAAAATTTCAAAAAAAAAAAAAAAATTGTTTGGTTGTTATTTCATTTGACATACCTACCCCTAATAACCAGATCTCCGCACGGATTTTTGTACGACGTCGCGGCGTCGGCGGCAAGGTCGTTTGTCTGCTGTACAAGCTTTAGGGTTGAAGCTGGTGATTTGGTGGGAATTTTACGCCAAACTTTGACTCGAATTATCTCGTGATCTACCGTGCTGAGGGGAAAGAGACCTTGGGTGATGAAGTCTACATCAGTGTTAGAATGGACTGTTAAAATATTGTTGGGGGTAAATCCACCACGTTGTATAGTTGTCTCATCTGTTTCACCGATTAGTAGCTATTCTCTGATAGTCACGTGCGTTTGAGCACTGGACGAGTTCTAAAAAAACGTGAATTGTGACGCTGGTTTTGTATGACGAAATAAATTACAAAGTAAAACCACTGTATAAATAAATATTACCAGTAGTTAATCACCTTTGATCTTGGGAGAAACGCATATAATGTCTTGACACGTGTAGGGTTGTCGCAAACACATAAATAAAATTAAAGCATACGGAAGACAGCCCTGAGTCGCGCTCCTGCAATACTAACATTGTAATGTTGGCAATGGCGGGAGCGCGCTTCCCGCGTCTCACCACGCACGCCCCGCACGATTGCCCCGACTAGACGGCTTCGTCGAACGACTGTATGATTTAATAGACTGCGGTAAAACTCTTTATACATACTACCTATACCAAACATGATTTTAATTTTCAAATATTTCAACGACGTAGGATATTTTGGTTACGAAAACGAAATTTCCAAAAAAAACTCGCGACTTTCCTACTCTCGTTCTACTTCGTTTCGTCCGATACAAGATTGTTTGACGTTTAAATGTTTAGCATACTCTAATGAAAGTAGGCTTAGATCATTTAAACTGACAAAGCGACGGATCGAAGTAGAATCGGAGTTGGAAAATCGCGAGTTCATTTCGAAATTACGTTTACGTTGAATTAGAGTAGACGTCCTGGCTTATACCATAATAAGTTTGCATTAGAACGCCATCTCGCCTGATGTTAGGCGACGATGCGGTCTACGATAGCGCTCGTTTAAGTACTACCTAGAAAGAAAACAAAACGATCAAAGGCCTTTTTACTTTTTATTTGGTGTCTGAATTCAGAAACAAGTTAGAAACAAACAATCCTCGCTTCTGAATTTAGTATCAACCTATTCTAGCCTACTATAGATTTTATTCTTCACTGATTTCAGTAACGATAGATTCAGTCGAATAAATAAAGCCATTTAGATACATATAATAAGTATTTAACTCTAGCAATGAAACCACCAAGATAGGGAATATCCATCCAGGAAAATATTCAGAAAATGTATGCCACATTTTAATTGTTCTTGTTATGAAAGTAAAGTCAAACCGTTTTGTGCAACTAAAATAAAAAAAATGTCAGTCATAGGAACTGCCGGTTGAAGTGAAAACTTATAACTCAGAATTTGATAGCTTACTTTGGAAACTACACGGGTGTAACTGGAGGGCGTGGGCTGGGCATCATGGCATGGCAATCTCGGAATGCGTCAGCATTTCCTATTGGCTGATGCGTTTCTAGATGGCCATGGCATGATGCCGAGGCCACGCCCTTTCAGCATTTCCCATTAGCTGACGTATTTCTAAATGGCAAATAGCCATGGTCCCGAGTTTACCCGAAGATTTCTTGTCATACCCGAGCGTGACGCCAGAATCCAATTCACAGCCCACGAAATATCTGTCTAGGCGCGCCTAAAGAAGTTTTCACTTCAAAAATTGGCAGTCATAGGAACTGCCGATAGAAGTGAAAACTTAGAATTTGATAGCTTACCTTGGAAACTACACGGGTGTAATCGGAGGGCGTGGCCTGGGCATCATGGCAGGGCCATCTAGAAATGCGTCAGCATTTCCTATTGGCTGATGCATTTCTAGATGGTCATGGCATGATGCCGAGGCCACGCTCTTTCAGCATTTCCCATTGGCTGACGCATTTCTAAATGGCCAATAGCCATGGTCCCGAGTTTACCCGAAGATTTCTTATCATATCCGAGCGTGACGCCAGAATCCAATTCACAGCCCACGAAATATCTGTCTAGGCGCGCCTAAAGAAGTTTTCACTTCAAAAACAAAGATAACACATAAAAAAAAAACGATAAACTTATAAATTTGCGCTGATGTCCAAGAACCAAGACTTTGAAGTCTTCTTCGAACAACACTTCGTTCTTCGTTCACAGTCGTAAGAAATGATAATCTACTTTCGATACTCAGATAAAACATGAATTTTCCTGAACATGTTCGATAACAAGTTATGAATAACTTCATTGCATTTTTAGCAAGTTACAAACGCGTTGAAGTTATCAGCTCATTAGCAACCGAAGGAGTTTTGTTATGCAAACATTATTGTTCATAGTGCAAACTCAAATTTTCAACAATTTTACAATTGCCGTATCTGATTATGACAGACAGTTTCGTCGTGGCAATTCCAATTTTTAATTCATACAGCCATCAGGGTCGGAGTGGGACAGATTTTGAGGGGGTCAGAGATACACTTTGGGGGAGGTCGCTTATGATAATGTAATAATATGTCGAGTCAATTAGACTTTAAAAGACAATACACATTTTTTCTTAATCGTCTACCGTGCATGGACACGAAATGTCTCCTTTAAAGGTGCGCTTACACTAGGGCAATAATTGCTCGGCGACACGAATGGACCGATCTGGAGCAATTAATGGAGCAATTAAACGCAATTTCAATAAATTTCGACAATTATTTCGGCGATATTGCTTCTAATTGCTCCAGATATTTCATATCGCTCAATGTCGCCGATACGAATTGACGAATATCCAATGGGCTTGGAAATTCCTAGCAACTTTTGTATATATCTCATTCGCACTTGTTTGTTTTGCAGCTTGCCGTCTTGCTTCCGCGGGGAGAGCGAGAGGTCGGGTGGCGCTACAAGCCGCCGCAGCAAGAACAATGTCGTCCATAGCGAGCGAATACTGAAATGCTCGTGTAGGACAGTATTGCCTAGTTGATGAAGTTGCGCGATATCGCTCATTATTGTATTGCGCAGTATTGATGCTTGTTGCCGTTGCCGTAAATTGCTTGATGTAGGTAGTCGTGACGTCATAGTTGACAAGTATTGACTGGCATTGAGCAATTTTAGTCGCCCGTATAAGCGCACCTTAAGAGACGCGCGGAAACCCCACGCGCGCCACCTCAGGGGCTATCCTTGTCGAGCAACGGACGCCCCCGAGTCTGCCACCTACTAAGGTACGGCCCTGACCAAACATACAAAAAAAACGTTATTTTTTTTACGTAATACCATATCTATGTAACTTCCTACATTGTATTAAAGATGAAAACTATGTAAAATTATTAGTAGTCTTAGAAATATTTATCGGAAAAATTTAAATATTGCATTTAAAATTTTAAACAAATATTGTAATGCATTTTAGTTTTCTATTGTATATACAATGGATGTCAAAAATGTATCGCTTTTTTAATTTTTGATGGTTTTCAGGGTTCCTTAAAAAATACGAAACGAAGTTAGTACTTACTGGTATCTACCAGCAGAGATTTCGATAAAATATTAATGAGACAATCTGAGATACACTGTTTGAAAAAAAAAATGGCAGTCATAAGAGCTGCCGTTAGAAGTGAAAACATATAACTCTGAATTTGATGGCTTATTTTGGAAACCATACCGGTGTAACCGGAGGGCGTGGCCTGGCCATCATGGCTTGGCCATCTAGAAATGAGTCAGCTAGATGGCCATGCCACGCTCTTTCAACATTTCCCATTGGATGACGCATTTCTAGATGGCCAATGGCCATAGTCCCGAGTTTACCCGAAGCTTTCTTATAATACCCGAGCGTGACGAATGAATTCAATTCACAGCCCATGACAAATCTGTCTAGGCGCGCCTAAAGAAGTTTTCACTTCAAAAATAGAATAGTTTTCCAAATCGTTTCAGGCGTCTTAGAGTGATAACTCGAACTTATGTTTTATTTTTAATTCTATACAAATAAAATTAGTGGCTAAACACCGACACAACAGTGATGGCCAACCGACAGTACCTATCTTTCTCGCTCCCGAGTTCACCCGATCGAACGTTTCACCTCAGCAGGTCTACTAAAAAAACAAACTCCGAATGATCGGATCCGACCGACAGCTGAATCGGATCTGTAGCCTACCACGAAAAACACTCGGATCGATACATCTCGGTCGGAAGTTATAGACTTAGGTCGGATGAGGGTTGGACCGAACGAAATGGCCGGTTCGATCAACCGACCGATTGTCTATCGAGGTAGGAAACCTCCATAAGTTCGGCCGATATATCGTTTATCGGACTTCGTAGTAGACCTGCAGATCGTGACGAATTAACCTCACTTACAGTCTACGGAAATATGAATGAATGAAATTCTTTATTGTTCACACCATATAGGATACATACAATTTTGAAAAACAGTAAGACTAGTGATACAACGGGCGGCCTTATCGCTAGAAGCGATTTCTTCTAGGCAACCTTGGGATGGACAGAACAATTTGAAAAACTTAAAGCGTGGTGCGCAACAATTACTATTTAAATAATAAGACTATGGGATAGACGTACATTCTAATAGTAGGTACTACATAATAAATAATAAATAAATAAAAAGCCTTTATTGCTGTTCTTAGTTTTACAAACTATATCAAGTTATTTAAACATGCCAAGACTTAAATACTAAGTTCCTTATGGAATTAAATTAATATCGGCAAACGGTGGTTGTGGTAGCGCAGCTTGTCCTTCGACAAAGGCCTCCTCTAAAGATTTCCACTGTGTCCTGTCCTTTGCTGTACGCGTCCATGTAGTACCAGCTATTTTTTTAACGTCGTCCTCCCATCTTTTAGTCTGTCTACCTCTATTCCTTTTACCATCTCTTGGATACCATTCAGTTATTAAACTGGTCCATTTCTCCTTTTTCTCTCTGATCATATGTCCAGACCATCGCCATTTTAGTTGTTTGTAAGTTGTGTATGCGTTCTTAAAGTTTGTCTTGCTCTTTATGTCTTTTAGTTTTATTCGGTCTTTTCTTTTTACGCCTATTGTACTTCTCTCTATTCCATTTTGACAAATTTTTAATTTGTTTGCTAGTTCTTCTGTCAACGCCCAAGTTTGACACCCGTACAGTAAGCATGGAAGAATACACATATTAAATACTTTTCTCTTTTGTTTTATAGGCATGTCTTTATTTTTCATCACTTCGCTTAGCGACCAGAACCGTTTCCAGGTATTAGCAATTCTTCTTTCTATTTCCTTTTGCATGCAATCTTCTTGAGATATAAGTTGTCCAAGATATATATATTCTTGTACATAATCTATTACCTCGTCATTTATTTTTATTTCTATATTTGTAGAATTTGACATTATTTTAGTTTTTGTTAAGTTCATTGACAGGCCTGCTTTAGTACTTTCATTCGATAGCTGTTGCAACATGCTTTCCAGAGTTTTTGGGCAATCCGAAAACAAAATAATGTCGTCTGCAAAGCGAAGATGATTTAGATTTTCACCATTTATATTAAGTCCCTTTGTCCATTTTAGGTTCCTAAATATCATTTCAAGAACGGCTGAAAATAATTTTGGTGATATAGGGTCTCCTTGGCGTACACCTCTATTAATAGGGAATTCATCTCCTGTCGATTCTAGCTTCACTCGAGCAGTGCTTTTTGTGTAGATATTTTTAAGTATTCTAATGTATTTTGTTTCGACGCCTTGTGCTTCAAGTGCGTTCCAAATAAAACTGTGTTCTAATGTGTCGAATGCTTTGTTAAAGTCAATGAATCCCAGGTAGTAAGCTTTGTTATATTCTTTAAATTTTTGTAGTATCTGTCTCAAAGCGTGAATGTGATCTATAGTTGAAAAATGTCTACGGAATCCAGCTTGTTCTTTGGGCTGATTTTCTTCAAGGGTATTTGTAATTCTAGAGAGTATAATACGACTAGTAAGGTAGTAGAGGTAGAGTATAATAAGGTACTACATACGAATACATAAATCTACAGAAAAAATGGTTGTCTGTAAAGTCGGTTTACTGACGATAGAACGTGACAACGTCTTAAGAAATCAGTACGCTGATAGCGCGAGTAGTGATACCGCTCGACTCGGCGGGTGGCGCCCTCAGCGCTCAGCTTCGTCCGCATGGCACGGAAGACGAACTAACGGTAACGGCGGAACGTTACAGTTTTGCGGGCGTGCAGCCGGCTTCATCGAATTATAAGACGTTATCACGTCAAAAAAAACTAAATACATTAATAAATAAACTAATCATATACTTACATACATAAATATACTGACAAGGTAAATAGTTATAGACTACAGGCCCGTGAACAAAATTTACGGGTCAAATGAAACACCAGGAGACCTATGTAGGATGATAGAAGGGTGTAAAGTATTAAGATTCAGCACTATGCCGTCACTTGTAAGCTGTCCAACTGAGCGTGATTGAAGAGGGGGGGTTGCAACTCTGTACCGTTTCTCCTTATCGCATGATTTTTGTACGGCATTGCGAAATAATGGATTAGAAGAGGTATTGAAACTGTATGGAACTAATGCCGTACTTAATCAAATGACCAAATTTGCTCTGTAAATTACTCGTACTCTGTAAATTTTTCCGGCAAACTAATAACTCAAAAGTTGACATTTATATTTTTTATAGTTTCAATATCTCTTTTAATCTATTATTCCGCAACGCCGTACAAAAATAATGCGACAAGGAGAAATGATCGAGGATTGCAACCCCCCCTCTTCAATTGCACTCAGTTGGACAGCTTACAAGTGACGGCATAGTGCTGAATCTTATTACTTTATACCCTTCTATCATCCTACATAGGTCTCCTTGTAGTTCATTTGACCCGTAAATTTTGTGCACGGACCTGTAGTCTATTACAAAGATGACGAACTGACGAGCAACAAACAACAACAACGAACATGATTGTAAAGTTTGAAGTGATCACAGAAAGTGTAAAAAAGAACATTAAATAAAATAAAGAATTACATAGATAACAGTTTCGACAGATAAAACTCTTTCACGTGATCTTTAAAAGTTGGTAACTAAATATCTGTGTGAGGTACGTCAAAAGTAGTTTTCACTTCAAAAATATGAATGTTATCATACGGAACCCTCGGTATCAGAGGACGAGGGTCACTCTTCACAGATTGTTATTTTAACTTCACACTTGTCATTGGAAATTTACAAAATTGTCTACAGTGAGATAAGTTTGTAAATTTTCACTGTACCACGTGAAGTCGTCATAGACCAGCATTGACGAGGGTCCTACAAATGTTTTAAACATTAATTACTAAAGAAACCGATTTGTTATATACTTCTACAGGAAACTAGCGGCCCGCTCCGGCTTCGCTCGAATAATAACCTAGATATCAACTGCAGCGCCATCTGCCGGGCTGGTTTGTGAATCTAAACCTTCCAGGGCCCTACCCAAACGTGTACAAAAAAAATCATTCAAATCGGTCCAGCCGTTTAGGAGGAGTTCAATAACAACGAAAAGTGGCATTGATTTTTATATACCTAACTAGCTGACCCCGCAAACGTTGTTTTGCCTTAGTGAACAACCCTTGTCACTTAGGGGTATGAAAAATAGCTAGTAGCCGATTCTCATACCTACAGAATATGCATATAAAATTTGGTTAAAATCAGTAAAGCCGTTTCGGAGGAGTAAGGAAACAAACACTGTGACACGAGAATTTTATATATAAGATATAGATTCACTCAGGCAACGACTACCAAAGATTTGATGTTTTTTGACGTGATAACGTCTTATAATTCGATGAAGCCGGCTGCACGCCCACAAAACATGACGTCATGTAACGTTACCGCGTTACCGTCGGTCGTTACCTCGCCGCATGTTTGTTACAGTTGTATTAATTATTTCGACCAGTAGTTCAAGCGGGGATGTAGCTCACTGGTAGAGCGTTCGCTTTGCATGTAAAATGCCCCGGGTTCGATCCCGGGCATCTAAAAGCTTTTTTGCATTGTTTTGATTGAAAATGACTAAATTCTACTGATTACTTTTTACATACAAATCTATTAAACAAATTAAATTAAAATTTTCTTTTGAAAAATGCTACCATTCCATCAGTATTTTCTTAAGACGTTGTCACGTTCTATCGTCAGTAAACCGACTTTACAGACAAACATTTTTTTTACGAAAATTAGTTTTGTACGTATAAAAATTATTTATTTATATTTAAACTAATTATAATATGAACAACGTTATTATTAATTGTAAAGAAACATCCCATTTTACACACGCACCTATTGGAACATGAAGAGTCCTAATCATTACCTAGCACTGCACTGCGCTCTTCACCCAGAGATCTAAGTTGTTATATCTCTAAGCCCTGTAATTTCTCTGGAATCATTGCCCTTCAAACCGGAACACAGTAATGTTTTCACATTACTGCTTGGCGGTAGGATAACTGGCAAAGGTGTGGTCCTTCCCCAGGCGGACTCTGCCAAGAGTCCTACCACTGCTTTTGCCGGGGTAGCCCGGGGACATCTAGTGTAGACTTTCTATGAAAAACGTAATTTCGAAATAAACTCGCGACTTTCCTACTCCGGTTTTGCTTCGTTTCGTCTGATCTAACATTGTTAGGTATAAAATCTTTATTTTATTTTAAATTGGTGGACAATTCACACACAACACCATCTGACCCCAAACTAAGCAAAGCTTGTACGAAGGCGGCCAGGTAGCTGACATAATACTTATATAGTTTTAAATACATACTTATTATACATAGAAACACCCAGACACAGTGCAAACATTTGAATTCATCACACAAATATTTGCACTGGATGGGAATCGACCCCACGACCCTCGGCTTCGCGGGCAGAGCTACTACCCACTAAGCCACGAGGCCAGTCAAATTGATTGATTTAAATCTATGTGTTCAACGAAATCGTTGGTGAGTATGCGCCGGTCCTTAGCCTCACATAAAACTTGAATCCACCGAAATGTTAACATTGACCAATGCTAATGCACTTGACCGCTAATAAACTTACGACTTGATACAGTGCGATCTGAATAGATATTTAATAGTGGCAGGACTTTTAGTAGTTTTTAGTAGTGGTAGGACTCTTAGCAGAGTCCGCCTGGGGAAGGACCACACCTTTACCAGATATTCTACCGCCAAGCAGTAATGTGCAAACATTACTGTGTTCTGGTTTGAAGGGCAATGATTACAGAGAAATTACAGGGCTTAGAGACATAATATCTTAGATCTCTGGGTGACGAGCGCAGTGCAGTGCTAGGTAATGATTTGGTGTATCATGTTCCAATAGCTGCGTGTCACTGTGCTGTTATGTGGCAGGCATGTTGCTTACCATCAGGCGCAAGTCTTGCTCGTCTAGTCACTCTTTACTATAAAAAAAAATATATTGGCAGTCATATTGAACTGTTGATAGAAGTGAAAACTTAGAACTCAGAATTTGATAGCTTACCTTGGAAACTACACGGGTGTAACCGGAGGGCGTGGCCTAGCTATCATAGCATAGCCATCTAGAAATGCGTCGGCATTTCCCATTGGCTGATGCATTTCTAGATGGCCATGCCATCATGGCCAGGCCACGCCCTTTCAGCATTTCCCATTGGCTGACGCATTCCTAGATGGGCAATGGCCATGGTCCCGAGTTTACCCGAATATTTCTTATCATACTCGGGTATGATCGATGATACTAGAATTCAATTCACATCCCACGAAAAATCTATCTAGGCGCGCCTAAAGAAGTTTTCACTTCAAAAAGACATTTCCAACTTCTGTAGCTTTATCTCTTTTTAAACAAATAAAACGGTTCACAATGAGAGGTCTTGAAACAAAACCAACAATTGATTTAAAAAATAAGACAGATCCATCCTACATAGGTTTCCTATGAAGATCGATTGATTAACCATTAAACATGGACGTATAAAAAAGTCGGATGTACTCGCTAAAACAAATCTGTGTCTATAAAGTCGGCTACGTATGCACGGGTGCGCTATCACATATAGTCTGACACGCATACATAGACACATATTATGTATGCGTGTCAACCTATCCTAGCCTAGCGTGTAAAGTAAATTACACGTGGAAACTTGTGTATATGTGTATGTGTGTCCGACTACCTCTTTAGTGACAACCTGACAACGCACACGTGCAAATGTGGCCGACTCTATAGACACAGTTTTTGTTTTACCGAGATTGCGTCCGTCTTTAAATCGAATTATAAAAAAAATGCCAAATCTCAATTGTTTTTTAGTTCCAAGTTGACAGGTCTCACACGTTCAGTCTCTAGATTTTTTTTGTCAAGTTGTCGAGAAATCACAATTATAAAACACATACAGCATCTATAAACGATTTTTTGCGCTCACGGTTCGTGTTTTTCACCGA
The DNA here is from genome assembly GCA_963693475.1 of Ectropis crepuscularia. Classification (NCBI taxonomy): domain Eukaryota; kingdom Metazoa; phylum Arthropoda; class Insecta; order Lepidoptera; family Geometridae; genus Ectropis; species Ectropis crepuscularia. Next base: position 12,054,335 of record OY856369.1, on the reverse strand, counting down.
TATTTTTGTATTTTTTTTTTACCAATGTCGAGTTTTATAATTCATCAGTTAATTTAGTAGTTTAATTATTCATCAGAGAAGGTCACGATCTGATTCGAACACGTGAGGAAAATATTTAAATATGCACACATTTAGTTAAAAGATTTCGAGGATAATTATTTCAAAGTGTGCCATTTTTTTTTATTTTTTTTTACTAAAAATTATGTAAACATAAAAAAATACGTGGGGGAAATACATTTAGTTATGTCCACCATGCGCCTACATGGTGGGCATGACTAAATGTCTAATGGTATGTCGGGCTCGACACCATGGGATACGTCATGGTGCCCCTACCGACTAAAACCCCCACAGATTTCTCCTTCATGAACTTCATGGGTTAACAAAAGGAATATTTCAAAGTGTGCCTATATTTTTCTAAAACTCTAGAGATCCTTAGAGAGAATGGGTGGCTTATATGATTTTGGGGAGGCCATTCATAATTCATAAGTATTAAAAAAAAGGTAGTCATAGGAACTGCCGATAGAAGTGAAAACTTGCTGTTGCCCTGGTACTGGTACCTAGGGGCAAACGCAACTCATTTATATTTATGTTGTCCTGGTATCTGGAGATAAACGCTGGGCTGTTGGAGGTAGGTAATCGAAACTCTTTACTGTTTCTGTTACCCTGGTACCTACCTGGCCGTTTTTACTGAGTTTACCCGAAGATTTCATATCCGATCCGATCCATTATCATATCCAAGCGTGACGATTGATGAATCCATTTCACAGCCCACGAAAATTCTGTCTATAGCGCGCCTAAAGAAGTTTTCACTTCAATAAGGTATTTGGTAGTAGTAGGACTCTTTGAAGATTCGTTTGCTGGTGAAGTATTCTTCCGCCAAGCAGTAATGTGCACACAGCGCATGTGTTCCGGTTTTAGAGAACTATGTTTCCAAAGAAATTACAGGGTACCTATATCTTATATCTCTGGAAGACGAAAGCAGTGGAGTACTAGGTAATGATTTGAGCTCTTCATATTCCAATACCTGCGTGTCACCGTGCTGTTATGCCCATGCGTGTTGCTTACCATCAGACACAACTATTGCTCGTATCGTCACTGTTTACTGAAAAACAAATGTTTGTCTCTCTAACTAGTCTTTGTTGGTAATGTCGCGATACAATACAATACAATACAAAACACTTTATTGGCACCATAAACAAAGTTGACAACAAGTAACACATATAATTACAATGGGCACAAAAGGCGATCTTATCGCTAAAAGCGATCTCTTCGAGATAACATCGCATTTACAATTTTTTATATAAATATTTTTTCCTCTCTTTTAGTTCTTGTGTCGTTTCAAATGTCTCCATGTTTTCGGCTTCCCTCTTTTTGGGCTCACGTATGTTTTGTATAAATGTACGGATTACCTCACCTTTTTTTACCTTATATAGGTTTACACTTGACCGCCATCTCGCCTGATGTTAAGCGACGATGCGGTCTACGATGGAGCGTGTTTACCTAGAAAAAAAAAACCGATTCACTCTCGATTTGTAGACACAAAAATTGTAACCATCGGGGAAAACCCACTCAGGCAACGTATTCCACAGCCTATACCTTATATTCCCTCTAGGACACAGCTGGGACTAGGGACCTTCAGTGACCTTCTCTTGCAAGTAGAAAGTCCAGGTCATACTCTTACTCACTTATTCATCCTTTCTGTACATGTCATAATTCTTCCTACTAATATTATAAATGTCAATGTATGGATGTTTGAATGTTTGTCGCTCAATCACGTCCTAACGTATGTTTGGGCTGAAATTTGGAACACAGATAGATTATAATAGTTTGGAAGAACACATAGGCTACTTTTTATCCCGGATAAACAACGGGAACAGGAACTTCGCGGTTAACACCGTGGGGCGCTGCTAGTTATGAAATATATTAATTACATCGATCAGTTACATGGTATGGTTATTATTAGATTCCAGTAAAAATAGTAATTATATTATAAAAAATAAACTCAAATATAAATATGTCAAATAGTACCTCATAGAAGGTACCTAGTACATAATATAATTAATAATCTAAATTGTATGTCATGACAAAATAAAAAATCAAATTTAATACAATACAATGTAAATTAGAAATAATACAATAAAAAATAATTAATTCAATACCCTGAGATATTAGAAACGCAATTCTCAAATTTAATTTGTTTTCGTTACGTCAGCTGAGCACTGAGCAGTCATTACAAAAATACCTAACACACATACATACGTAATTAAAATGCAAAACATTTGAAAATTACCACTAGCCATGAGGCTAAAAATACAGCCTAGTTCAGTGAAACACGTTCTTGATTATGCTATCACCCCTATTGCCTATAATTGCTCATAAATTTATGTTTTAGTTTTAATTTTGCATTGTGTTGACTCAATTATTTACGACTATCGGCCCTTCCCTTCTTCGCTCGGGTAAACGTTTATTAAAATCCAAAACTTCGTGAACAGTGTAAATATGTAAATTGAAATGTAAAATTGACGTGTAAATTCAACATCAACTTTTTCTTATGGCTTCCATTCGGTAATGTTACCGGAATTTCGCCAGTGTCTGACGTGTAAATTGTACAATTATGATTAAAAAACTTTGACTTTGACAGACGAAGAGACCTGTCTAAATTGTGTGTGTAGATTTGTTTCCAGGTATATTTGTAACGGATAAACAAATATAAGAATTAATATGAAACAATGACAGACAATGACTGATGTTCTGGGGACTTTCGGTCAAGGATCGGTGTGCGGAGGGCTCTTTGACTGAATTCTCTGGAATTTAGTGTGTGTTCGTGTGTTTGTTTTTTAATTTTATTATATGAAACAAGTATATTACCTAAATTAACGCAGATACTACTTTTTATCACGTTGAAGATAACAGTTACTAGCAGTGCCCCGCGTTTTTCCCGGGATGAAAAGAAGCCTGTGTGTTATTCCAGACAATAATATATCTGTGTTACAAATTTCAACCCGATCCGTTCAGACGATCAGACGTGATTGAGCAACAAACATCCAAACATCTCAACACCCAAACTTTTTAGAATTTATTCATTACTTGTAGCGTCCCGCGGCTTCTCTCGCCTGTTTACCGTTGTTTTCTCGCGACAAAAAGTAGGACAAAAATACTATGTGTTTTTCCTGACTGTTATCTATGTATGTAACAAATTTTATCCATATTATTTTAGTAATTTAGACTTGACAGAGTAACATACATTATGTACAATGTACATACATCCAGACACACACATTTTCGCATTTATAGTACTAGTATTATAGTAGGATAGTAGGTACGGTCAACAAAAAAATATAAAATAATAATTTTCTTTCCATATTTCGAATAATGTATCGAATAATGAGAGCAAGGAAAATAATATACAACTTTACCTAAATGCATGCCAAATACGCATGAGGTACTTATTCATTAAAAACTAGAACAGGCGTAGGTTGTATTTTTAGTTTTTTATATTTTAGTTTATTTTAAACTTACTGAATTTTACTACGTTAGGATATGTTTTAAGTATTAATTTAGCAATTTTTTGATAATAAAAAAGGCGAAAGAAAGAGGATATGTGCATGATGGTAAGCAACATGCCAGCCCATAACAGCACAATGTCAAGTAGTTATTGGAACATGAAAAGTCCAAATCATTACCTAGCACTGCACTGCACTGCGCTTGTCATCCGGAGACCCTATAATTTCACTGGAAATGTTCGTTGCCGCAACTTGCCCTTCAAATCGGAACACAGTCATGTGTTCACATTACTGCTTGGCTGTAGAATAATTATTCTACCAGAAGTAGGTACTATTGACTAACTGATCCTCCAGACGTGCTCTGTAAAGAGCCCTACAACTATAGAATGCTATAGGTACTTATTTAAATGCATGCGGGCATGAGTTTCATTCATTTTTAGGGTTCCGTAAAACGTAAAAACGGAACCCTTATAGATTCGTCATGTCTGTCTGTCTGTCTGTCCGTCCGTATGTCACAGCCACTTTTTGCCGAAACTATGAGAACTACACTGTTGAAACTTGGTCAGTAGATGTATTCTGTGAACCGCATTAAGATTAAAAAAAAAAAAAAAAAAATTTGGGTTGCCCCCATACTGAGAACTGAATTTTTTTTTTTTCATCAAACCTATACGTGTGGGGTGTCTATAGATAGGTCTTCAAAAATGATGTTGAGGTTTCTAATATAATTTTTGGCTACACTGAATAATTTGCGCAAGAGATACGTCCAAAGTGGTAAAATGTGTGTCTCTAACTTCTAAAGTAAGAGAATGAAAAAACTAAAGAAAATATATGATGTACATTACCATGTAAACTACCAACGAAAATTGGTTTGAACTCGATCTGATGAGTAGTTTTTTTTAGTACGTCATAAATACACTATTATTAAAACTTCGATCAAAGTTACAACGAACTACAAGAACTATGTATATTATGTTACTTGCTGCAACAGAACCCTTCACGGGCGAGTCCAACTCGCACTTGGTCACTTTATTTTTTATCTGTGAAACTGTAAGATACAAATATAAATAAAAATCTAATTAAACAAATTGCGAACCTTAGTTTAAATTTAAAGTAGAATTATTAAATGATTTTTTTCATTAAGTAACAAACACGAAAATATTATACCTCTAAATTTATACCTCTATAAGTACATATAATTGAGAACGGTCTATTTCTTTTAATAAGATAGCATAGCACTTGACCGCCGCGCCGTCTCCTCATAATTATTTGGAAGTAGATTTGAAAATATTGTAACAACAGTAGGTAGGTACATAATTAATGCTTTTATATTTTTAGTTAGGTACGCTAACTGACAATCACCCGTCTTAATTTACCGAATAATTAGGGTTAAGTGAAAACTTCTTTAGGCGCGCCTAGGCAGATTTTTCGTGGGCTGTGAATTTAATTCTAGCGTCACGCTCGGGTATGATAAGAAATCTTCGGGTAAACTCGGGACCATGGCTATTGGCCATCTAGAAATGCGTCAGCCAATGGGAAATGCTGAAAGGACGTGGCCAGGCCATCATGGCATGCCCATCTAGAAATGCATCAGCCACTGGGAAATGCTGACGCATTTCTAGATGGCCATGCCAAGATGCCCAGGCCACGCCCTCCGGTTACACCCGTGTAGTTTCCAAGGTAAGCTTCTAAATTCTGAGTTATAAGTTTTACAATTCTATCGGCAGTACCTACCTATGACTGCCAATTTTTTTTTCTTAAAGTTATTAACTAGATGAAGTCTGAAAATCGACAAGAAATTTTTTTTGGGGATTTTTTCTGTATTCATTTTTTGAAGTGTGCACATTAAATTGGTTATGTATTTTGGAAGATATCAGTGCTAGCGATAACCACCGCCGGCACTAGTTTTTAACCTACTTCCATAAAGAAAAAGGATGAGATTATCAATTCGACAACCATAATTAATATGCCGCTAACTTAAAACGGTGAAGGAAAACATCGTGAGGAAACCGACATGTACCTAGAATCTTTCGAAGTCATGTGTCATCCGCCAACCCGCACTGGGCCAGCGTGGTGGATTATGGCCTTTACTCTCTCCTTGCGACAGAAGGCCCCGAGTCCCAGCAGTGGGAACGTTTAGTGGGCTGTTGATGTTGATGATGTTGAATTAATATTGTTTTAAAGTATACATATAAATTAATTCTTGCTGTGATTTTATTGTTGTTAAAAAATATGGACATCTATCTATCTGTATTCTATCTGTGCAGCCCCGGACACTGAAGTTTGTCACATGCCTGCAGTTCCAACGGAAACAATACACACAATAAATAGATTAGTTCAACGGGGAAGTCAATGTATCCGTTTCACATTTTGCCACTAAAAAGAACCGCGCTCCTTTGCAAAGCGTATAGTTCTTAACTTTACGCATCCAAGTGTCAGTCGTTCCGTCCAGCCAGTTCGAACGGAGGCACGAACGCGCCAACTGCCTTTGCCGGTTTTAAAAAAAAGTTCCGAATTAATTATTTTTTTTCGAGTTAAATTAAAAACAATGAAGTTATTAGTGACAAATATTATGTGGTTCAAGGGGACGCGATTAAATCAATATTTATTCGCAATTATTAGTAAGTTTTTATATTTTTTTAACTATTTTGGTTTACAAAGTTTTCGTTGATTTTTGATATATTTTTGTATATAATTCACTACAAATAGGAAAGTTTGTCGATTCACGAATATTTCACATGCTTTCAATTAAAAAAAAAAACAAAAAACTAAGGCCTGAACCAAATCCAAATTAAAAAAAAAAACACATCGTTCTAAGTGAATTTAATGTCGCAACTTAACGTCTAGAAAAAGCATTGCTCAATTTCTAACAATACGTGCATTATTAGCAACAATTAAATTATTATTCACTTATAGTTATTCTTTGAAACAACAAGAATAAAATGATGAGTTAACTTTATTTTTTTATTTTATGCAAAATGCAAAATGTCGTCTTTGTAAAACCGGTTTATTTAAAGCAAGCCGATGAGAAACTTGAACGTACATTGTTGTTTTTTTATAATATCATGTGTAAAACTGCTAGATGCATAGTTATTATTTAAATTAAGCGTCTGTTTTTATGTTAGTTTAACCTAAATGAAACGTAAATAAATAGTGATTCAATGGACGTGAAGTAAAACTTTGTACCCTATTTTAAAAAAAATTTGCGTGGCATGAAATTTTGCGCACGTACAGTTTATATAAAAAAGTAGTGTAGAATTTTAATCTATCCCACTAATATTATAAATGTCAAAGTGTGGATGTTTGTTGCTCAATCACGTCCTAACGTACCTATGAACGGATCGGGCTGAAATTTGTAACATATTTATTTAAGTCTGGAAGAACATAAGCTACTTTTTATCCCGAAAAAGCAACGGGAATGGGAACTTCGCGGATAACACCGCGGGGCGCTGCTAGTATTTTATAAATACTAGCAGCGTAAACCTACCACCTATAAAGTTACATACCTATTTAACATTTGAACAGTAAACAAAAAAAATGGCAGTCATAGGAACTGCCGATAGAAGTGAAAACTTATAACTAAGAATTAGATAGCACACTTTGGAAACTACGCGGGTGAAACCGGAGGGCACTGCTACTCTGGAATAAACCTTCAAAACATTGTCGTCTAAATAAACGTCTTATGAGCATGGCCATCTAGGCTATATGGACATGGTTAGATGTGTAAAAGCGTAATGGTAACCATGGTAACACGCCATGCGTTAGCGTTTGTGATGATGTTCATGATGAAGATGCCCATGTTCCCGAGTTCACTTGAACATTTCTTGCATTTACGAACGTGACGCTTGAGCTTCACAGTCCACGAATAATCTTTGTGTGGTACGCTAAAATAAGTTTTCACTTCAAATGCATTACACACACTAAAACTACGCCTAAATAATGTTCTTTTGTTAATTACTAAACTTTGTGGTCAAATTGAGGACATGGATATTTGAGAATAGATGTTGCTTGCTGTGCATTGCTTTTTATTAGGGTTCCGTAAAACGTACAAACGGAACCCTTATAGATTCGTCATGACTGTCTGTGCGTCCGTTTGTCACAGCCACTTTTTCCGAAACTATAAGAACTATACTATTGAAACTTGGTTAGTAGATGTATTCAGTAAACAACTTTAAGATTTTGACACAAAAATATAAAAAAAAAATATATTAGGGGTATATTTTAGGGGTGCCCCATATTTTTAGATTTTATTTTCAAACCGAAATATTTATTGAGCAAAAACTGAACAATGCGTAGAATAAATAGATATTTGTAGTGGTAGAGGACTCTTTGGAGAGTTCACCTTGGGAATTACCACACCTATGACAGTTATTCTACCACCAAGCAGTAACCTGACAACACCACTGTGTTCGGGTTTGAAGGGCAGTGTTTCTATTACAGGGCATACAGATAAAACATCTGGTTGATGTGTGTAGTACAGCGCTAGGTAATGATTTGGACTCTTCATGTTCCACTAGCTGTGTGTCACTGTGCTGTTATGTGGCAGGCATGTTGCTTACCATCAGGCACATGTCCTGCTCGACTTGTCACTCTAACTATAACGAAATAAAAGCGGACAAGTGCGAGTGAGACTCCCGCACCAAGGATTCCGTACCATTAGCAAATTAACGGCGAAAACCTCTTTTTTTAATTAAGGGTGACGAAACGAGCAGGACATGTGCCTGATGGTAAGCAACGTGCCTGCCACATAACAGCACAGTGACAGGCAGCTATTGGAACATGAAGAATCGAAATCATTCCTTAGCACTGCACTGCACTGCGCTCGTCACCCTGATATCTAAGATGTTATATCTCTAAACCCTGTAATTTCTCTGGAAACATTGCCTATCATACCGGAATACAGTTTAATGTTCACATTACTGCTTGGCGGTAGAATAACTGGCAAAGGTGTGGTACTTCCCCAGGCGGACTCTGCTAAGAGTTCTACCACTACTACACTAACTTTGCCTTCTCCGAATTCCGTATACATAGACTATCCCAGTTTCCGCAAACAGGCTTTCATCCAAAAGTTTTACTAAAATGTTAATTTTACCTTATTATGTTTCTAACGACGAATTCGATACCGCGTTTAAGTCTACTAGTGTGCCGCCATCTAGTTTGCTTGGGACGGACTAATCGAGCAAGAAACGCTAAAAAATGAAGTTTGTATGGGAACTTAAATATTCATTTTATTTTAGTTTTAGTATTAGTTGTTGTAGCGGCAATAGAAATACATCATTTGTGAAAATTCCAACTGTCTAGCTATCATCGTTCTTGAGATACAGCCTGGTGACAAACGGACGGACGGACGGACAGCCAAGTCCCAGTAATAGGGTCCCGTTTTTACCCTTTGGGTCCCTAACCCTAAAAAGGAATTTGAGTCGATCAGATTGCGTTCAAAATTAATACTAAGGCCTTGGCTTGCAAAACATAAAGTGAGCAGCTTTGGACTCTTCCGTAGAATTTAATTTTTGTACACTTAAGTACCATTTTAGTGTCGGACACAGGGTATGAATCTAGCACAAGAGAAAATTTAAATTCTTAATCACTGTCGCATAAAATTATCTGTCAACCGCCACTTAAATGCTACTGTATTATTATATGAATAGTATTGTGCCACAGGTTTCGCGTTTGTCTTGCTCTGATTAAGGTTCCATTCTGCCTTTCGTCTCCTTCTACCTCTATGTCACTCCAATCTGAGACTCATTTCACATTATTTTTCTGTGTCTGCTCGATAAAATTCAGAATGACACCTGTGTCTGCTCGATAAAATTCAGAATGACACCTGTGTCTGCTCGATAAAGCTTGAAATGACACCTGTCTATGCTCGATAAAGCTTGAAATGACACCTGTGTCTGCTCGATAAAGCTTGAAATGACACCTGTGTCTGCTCGATAAAGCTTGAAATGACACCTGTGTCTGCTCGATAAAGCTTGAAATGACACCTGTGTCTGCTCGATATCTAGAAATGACACCTGTGTCTGCTCGATAAAGCTTGAAATGACACCTGTGTCTGCTCGATAAAGCTTGAAATGACACCTGTGTCTGCTCGATAAAGCTTGAAATGACACCTGTCTATGCTCGATAAAGCTTGAAATGACACCTGTGTCTGCTCGATAAAGCTTGAAATGACACCTGTGTCTGCTCGATATCTAGAAATGATACCTGTGTCTGCTCGATAAAGCTTGAAATGACACCTGTGTCTGCTCGATAAAGCTTGAAATGACACCTGTCTATGCTCGATAAAGCTTGAAATGACACCTGTGTCTGCTCGATAAAGCTTGAAATGACACCTGTGTCTGCTCGATAAAGCTTGAAATGACACCTGTGTCTGCTCGATAAAGCTTGAATGACACCTGTGTCTGCTCGATAAAGCTTGAAATGACACCTGTGTCTGCTCGATAAAGCTTGAAATGACACCTGTGTCTGCTCGATAAAGCTTGAAATGACACCTGTGTCTGCTCGATAAAGCTTGAAATGACACCTGTGTCTGCTCGATAAAGCTTGAAATGACACCTGTGTCTGCTCGATAAAGCTTGAAATGACACCTGTGTCTGCTCGATAAAGCTTGAAATGACACCTGTGTCTGCTCGATAAAGCTTGAAATGACACCTGTGTCTGCTCGATAAAGCTTGAAATGACACCTGTGTCTGCTCGATAAAGCTTGAAATGACACCTGTGTCTGCTCGATAAAGCTTGAAATGACACCTGTGTCTGCTCGATAAAGCTTGAAATGACACCTGTGTCTGCTCGATAAAGCTTGAAATGACACCTGTGTCTGCTCGATAAAGCTTGAAATGACACCTGTGTCTGCTCGATAAAGCTTGAAATGACACCTGTGTCTGCTCGATAAAGCTTGAAATGACACCTGTGTCTGCTCGATATCTAGAAATGACACCTGTGTCTGCTCGATAAAGCTTGAAATGACACCTGTGTCTGCTCGATAAAGCTTGAAATGACACCTGTGTCTGCTCGATAAAGCTTGAAATGACACCTGTGTCTGCTCGATATCTAGAAATGACACCTGTGTCTGCTCGATAAAGCTTGAAATGACACCTGTGTCTGCTCGATAAAGCTTGAAATGACACCTGTGTCTGCTCGATAAAGCTTGAAATGACACCTGCGTCTGCTCGATAAAGCTTGAAATGACACCTGTGTCTGCTCGATAAAGCTTGAAATGACACCTGTGTCTGCTCGATATCTAGAAATGACACCTGTGTCTGCTCGATAAAGCTTGAAATGACACCTGTGTCTGCTCGATAAAGCTTGAAATGACACCTGTGTCTGCTCGATAAAGCTTGAAATGACACCTGTGTCTGCTCGATAAAGCTTGAAATGACACCTGTGTCTGCTCGATATCTAGAAATGACACCTGTGTCTGCTCGATAAAGCTTGAAATGACACCTGTGTCTGCTCGATAAAGCTTGAAATGACACCTGTGTCTGCTCGATATCTAGAAATGACACCTGTGTCTGCTCGATAAAGCTTGAAATGACACCTGTGTCTGCTCGATAAAGCTTGAAATGACACCTGTGTCTGCTCGATATCTAGAAATGACACCTGTGTCTGCTCGATAAAGCTTGAAATGACACCTGTGTCTGCTCGATAAAGCTTGAAATGACACCTGTGTCTGCTCGATATCTAGAAATGACACCTGTGTCTGCTCGATAAAGCTTGAAATGACACCTGTGTCTGCTCGATAAAGCTTGAAATGACACCTGTGTCTGCTCGATAAAGCTTGAAATGACACCTGTCTATGCTCGATAAAGCTTGAAATGACACCTGTGTCTGCTCGATAAAGCTTGAAATGACACCTGTGTCTGCTCGATAAAGCTTGAAATGACACCTGTGTCTGCTCGATAAAGCTTGAAATGACACCTGTCTATGCTCGATAAAGCTTGAAATGACACCTGTGTCTGCTCGATAAAGCTTGAAATGACACCTGTGTCTGCTCGATAAAGCTTGAAATGACACCTGTGTCTGCTCGATAAAGCTTGAAATGACACCTGTGTCTGCTCGATAAAGCTTGAAATGACACCTGTGTCTGCTCGATAAAGCTTGAAATGACACCTGTGTCTGCTCGATAAAGCTTGAAATGACACCTGTGTCTGCTCGATAAAGCTTGAAATGACACCTGTGTCTGCTCGATAAAGCTTGAAATGACACCTGTGTCTGCTCGATATCTAGAAATGACACCTGTGTCTGCTCGATAAAGCTTGAAATGACACCTGTGTCTGCTCGATAAAACTAGAAATGATACCTGTGTCTGCTCGATAAAGCTTGAAATGACACCTGTGTCTGCTCGATAAAGCTTGAAATGACACCTGTGTCTGCTCGATAAAGCTTGAAATGACACCTGTGTCTGCTCGATATCTAGAAATGACACCTGTGTCTGCTCGATAAAGCTTGAAATGACACCTGTGTCTGCTCGATAAAGCTTGAAATGACACCTGTGTCTGCTCGATAAAGCTTGAAATGACACCTGTGTCTGCTCGATAAAGCTTGAAATGACACCTGTGTCTGTTCGATCAAATTCGTAATGACACTAGGTGGCATTAAATTAGTGGTCTTGTGTCTACTAAACTTATAAATTGGGAATACCACTCACAGTTCGATACCGCCAAAGTCACCACCACAGGGAATAAGCTCTGTAAGATGAAGTGGTGGTTAAAGGACTGATAACCGTTGGGGTAGACGAGTTCTGGAGTGGAGACCGCGTTGGTGATACGTAGTTTACCTACTCTGTTGCCAGATGATGTGACGACCTGCGTAAAGTAGTTGTAACAAGAATAAAATTACAAATTTTGATTTAACCCTATTCCATTAGATTTGTACACCATTTCCCTAAGTCAAGGCCTTTCATTTGATCCCCATATTGAGGCCATAGTGAAAAAATAAATGTTTTTCACCATTTTGTGGTGGAACCCATTATAGATTTTAAATTTGTCATAATGTATAACATTCTACTAGTCAAGCCCTTTTATTTGATACCCATACTGAGGTAGGTCGTGAACAAATATTTTGTCCGCCATTTTGTGGAGGCGGGCATTTTGAATCGATATTAACCAAACATAGCTAACAACCACTGCGCGGAAATTACCCTTTCGGAAATCGGTCCACCCGTTTGTGCCACAGAGAGACACACAGAAAGACAGTCACACAGACATCGACATCAAACTTATACCACCCCTTTTTTGGTCGGAGGTTAAAAACTGAGTTATACGAGAGAGCGATTGAGTTTCGTAGTTCGAGTTGAGTTTGAGAGGCCTACAGCCGGCAGTAGACAATTACTAGCTAATTATGATGATGGCATTAATTTAGGTCCAACCTGTTTTTTATCCGCTATACTGAATGTATCTTGAAGGCCTAAAAAGCAGTTTTGAAGTTTATTGGTTCATGTATCGATTTAATCCAATGAAATGTATGGCCAATTTTATGATTCTTGTAATAAAGGCGCGACTTCTCTGGTTTATTTATATGGGTCGATAATTTACTAGTTACAATTACTATCTAACCGTAGAGGTATATTCCCTACTAATTACTAATATTGCAAAAGTAGTTATGTCTCACAGTCTGATTGTCTGTCTATGCTTTAAAGGTACAAAATAATATCTAGCCTGAAAAGGTTACTTTTTAATGCTTAAGAAAGTTTGTGTGGAAGTTTCGCCATATTTGAATATTATTTTTTTTAAATAAAGAGTGACAAGACGAGCAGGACATGTGCCTGATGATAAGCAACATGCCTGCCACATAACAGCACAGTGACACGCAGCTATTGGAACATGAAGAGTCCAAATCATTACCTAGCACTGCACTGCGCTCGTCACCCGGAGATCTAAGATCTTATATCTCTAAGCCCTGTAATTTCTCTAGAAACATTACCCTTCAAACCGGAACACAGTAATGTTTGCACATTACTGCTTGGCGGTAGAATAAATGGCAAAGGTGTGGTACTTCCCCAGGCGGACTCTGCTAAGAGTCCTACCACTACTTTAGAAGTTAGAAGCTGTTGCTTCCATATAAAATGAAATATATTTTTGTTAAGGTATAAAAGACCTTAAATGAGGCCTTATGGGTCATAAGGCTTGCATGCAACACAGTAATGTGCAAACATTACTGTGTTCCGGTTTGAAGGGCAATGTTTCCAGAGAAATTACAGGGCTTAGAGATATAACATCTTAGATCTCTGGGTGACAAGCGCAGTGCAGTACTAGGTAATGATTTGGACTCTTCATGTTCCAATAGCTGCGTGCCACTGTGCTGTTATGTGGCAGGCATGTTGCTTACCATCAGGCACATGTCCTGCTCGTCTCGTCACTCTTTATTTAAAAAAAAAACGAAGAAGCGATTATACACACGTTTTTTTAGAAATGACGTTATTTTGTGTGTCGCGGATCAAATTGCATTTCCTACAATTAATTGTCTACTCACAGTAATGAAACATGATCTTGATTCAAGAACATAAACTTAAGACTACCTTCAAATTCCAATAAAAAATCCTAGTTGTTTCCAATCATAAATAATAAATAAATATTGGTGGACAATTGACACACAACACCATTTGACCCCAAACTAAGCAAAGCTTGTGATATGGCGGCCGAATAGCTGATATAATACTTATTATATAGTTCTAAATACATACTTATTATACATAGAAACACCCAGACACAGTGCAAACATTTGAATTCATCACACAAATATTTGCACTGGATGGGAATCGAACCCACGACCCTCGGCTTCGCAGGCAGAGTTACTAGCCACTAAGCCACGAGGCAATTAAATCAATTCATCACACAAATAATATTTGCCGCACTGGGTGGGAATCGAACCCACATCGACCCTCGACCCTCGGCTTCGCAGGCAGAGTTACGATACTACGGCCGTTCAGAGAATGCGTTCCTGACACGTCGCGTTTGAACTGGCGACGTAACTTTGTAATGGCGTTGCAGTTACGAGAAAAATATTTTTGCTGGTTGTTTACCGTTTTAACAATTGATGAGCATTAAAACAACATTATTATATCAATAATAATCAATGAATGTTATAATTTTGTGCCAAACTGAGTGTCAAATAACTTGGTAAACAATATTTTTCGATAGATGTCAGGAACGTATTCTCTGAACGGCCGAAGTATACCCATCAAGCCACGCGGCCAGGTACTAAGTATTTATTATAAATATACTTACGGTTTTATCCGCGCTGTTCCCTTTCCCGTTATTTTCCCAGGATAAAATGTAGCCGATGTGATATTCCAGACGTTCAGAAGGTCCGACGAAATGGAGCAACAAACATCCAAACTTCGACATTTATAATAATACAATTAAAATAATAATTATTACTTATTATTTTAATTTCAGCGGTAGTTTAGGAGCTAAATGAAGCTGTATTTGGGTACAACTGTTTTTGCTAAAACATTTCATGTAATACGTAATTATAATACAATAATTATTTTAATTCAATATTATTTGAGAAAGCATACTACCTCTATAGCACAGTATAAAGAAAAACGACACCTTTGAACTTGCGGCAAATGCCGACAATGCAAAGGGCTGTGACAAATAAAAAAATCTAATATTTTTTTTTATATCTTGCTCAACGTATAAAAAACATAAAACTACAATACATAAAAATTAAATATTGCCTAAAATATATTCACTGAATAAAAAAATATAATTTAAAAAGTGAATGGATCCATTTTGCCCCATCTCTCACCAGCCAGGTCTGCAGCTCCGTGTTGGGGAATAACAGGAGAACTATGTGACAAATTTTCAACTTGCCTCAAATACCTACACAAAATTTGCTAGCAGCTCTCAGAATATTAATAGAATAAATTAGAAACGATATCAAATATTTTAAAAATAGACAAATTTATCACGATGATACTTACAGTTAAAGTCAAAGTCAAAGTTCTTTATTCATAAATGTACAATTTACACGTCAATTTACAGTTAAAACTAACAGTCATGATTGTCACATCTGAATGATAACTCCTACTAATAAATATTATAAATGGGAAAATTGGGATGTTTGGATGTTGGTTGCTCAATCACGTCAGAATGTCTGAATGGAATGGATTGCAGTTTGGAACACAGAATACAGTCTGGAACAACACATAGGCTTCTTTTTATTGCAAGAAAATAGCGGGAACTACGCGGGGGAAACCGCTAGACACAGCTAGTTGTTCATAGTCCAACAAGTCAATATGTGAAAATACAACCAATACCTACCAATACCAATACGTTGTGTAATGAACGATATTCATCAATTAGGTAACTATGTAACTACTCTGCGACAATAAATAGGTAGTACCTGGGTGACCGAGCTTTGCTCGGTTTAAATACTAAATATACTTAGATATAAATAGATTTTCTTAAAAAAAAACAGATTGAAAAAAAAAGAGAACCCGTCTGGATTCGAACCCGGAGCTACTAATTCGTGACCGCTATGAGCGCCCGACTTCCCGTCTGAGCTAATTATGCTGTCGCGTCACGCGGCGAAATTTACCTTCACATTCTAATGTCTAATGTGACAGTTTTTCATTGTCTAAAAACGCGCATAATATGCGTTTTTTTTAAATAAGACCTAGTTAGATCGATTTATCGTCCCCGAAATACCCTGCCTACATAATTTCATGAAAACCCGTCGAGCCGTTTCCGAGATTCAGATTCTATATATATAAATATACATATTTATATAGGTACAAGAATTGCTCGTTTAAAGGTATAAGATAGACATAGACGCAGTCTATAAAGCTGAAGAGTTTGTTTGAACGCAAGGATCTCGGAATACTGGTCCGATTTGAAAGATTCTTTCTCTATTGGATAGTCCATTTATCGATGACGGCTAATGAAGGATGAAATATAGGCTATTTAACATTACGCTACTATCAACAGGAGTGGAGCATGAATGAAAAATGTAACAAAAACGGGACATAATATTCCTTTTTGAGAGCTTTCGTTGCGTGACAGCATGTGTCTGTTTATCTTTTAAAGGTTGCGTCATTAGAACCTAATAGTCCAAGATCCCAGAGCTGCTAGACGTCACCTATTTTCTGATGAATGGAATGTGGACGATTAGTAGAGTTAGTAAGTACTAAGAACACATGCTTACTCGCTAACTTGCTTAGACGGCGTTTTTTCTAATAAGTGATTTTCACGTATGTTGTAGGCAATATCCTTAAAACAAGGTCCCAATACCCCCAGACACTTTCCGTCGGGCGTTTTGCTTAACAACTCCAAAATAATAATTTAACTTCACTTAAATTCTCATGCTCCATTTGTAAATATGTTCGTCAGACAACTATTTTGAAGCTTTTTCCAATAAGATAGGCCAATCTAAGGGGGCAATCAATAGTTGAGTCATCATTTTGAAAAAACTTGATGAAAAGGGGTAACTTTCGGATTTGTTTCTATCGCGTGAAATTCATTACATCGTATTACTGAATGCGAATTAGACAAGACTAGATCCTTAACTAATAATAACTTTTTTTCAGAGTTTAAAACACTAGTATTTGGGTCTCAGGTGGTTTTATAACTCAAAATTACGGCGGCCTACGCGGTACCTATATTTAGATCTAAGACATTTGCATTTTTAAAGGTATGGTCCATGTTTCTTTCGTGTATTTTGTCGTTCTATCAATATAGAAGTCAGAATTCATAAAACTAGACCTAGAATAACCTATTTGCCAATGCGTAGATTACCTAGTTATAAAAATGAATGAATGATTGAACTATTTGAGTAGGCAATGCCATAAACCTGATAAGAATAATGATTTTTGTTATCAACATTTCTGGGACATTCCTGTGTTTCTAAACGATAAATTAAAATTATGTCTCTTTTACGACTTTTTCGGTTGAGTGGGTTCGGTGGGTTGACCTTCAAAACGAATTAACAAAAAATGGCTATGTAGTTAATTTATACGCTGTAGAAGTAGGAGCGAGAGGTATACCAGCAAAACTGCCTAAAAAAACAAAAACTCTATAACCTGCTGAAAGACCTTGGCTTGTCCAGAAGTGCAATAAGTTCTATACTAGAACGAGTATCTAAAGCTGCACTAGTAGGATCATATCGGATTTGGCTGGGCAGGGAGAGAAATACGAGTAGTGAAGGTGAGTGTTGACGTACGTCACAAAGGGGCCCCTTTTAAACCTACGCCCGAGTCACAAGCCTTGGGGTCTACTCGAGATTTCTCTCTCTGCCACACGATGGACCCGGCAACCGCACGGTGAATCCATGAAATGCTAAGAAGTTCGTCTCTGAAGGTTCCATACCAAATACTACCTGAGTATTTAGATCTAATAACCGTATTAGTAAGCCTTTGAGAGATTGATGCTCTATTCTGTTTTTTTTTTTAATTTAGTTTGTTTTAATAGGGAGGTAAACACTAGTCACAAATTAATGTTTAGTGTTAATTATATGTAGGATATCGATTTTTTTTGAAATTGAATGTTACGTAGTAAATGTAATATAAATGATTTTAAATGCTATATTTTTAATCTGATGTCACGTTACTGAAAACACGCATATGACTTATTACGTCACTAACCGCAAAACAAGCTATCCAAGACTGACTAGACTGTTCACTGGTAGATAATGTCGTCGCTAAGATCGCAAACTATAATAATAATTACTTACAGTTTGCGATCTTAGCGACGACGATTTTGATTGTTTGTATTCATGTAAGTATAAGGAAACACATAAACTGGACATACAGTCTTAAATCACGACTCACGACCAATATTTTGCGGTTAGTGACGTCATGCTAGTCGTTAGTGGATTAGCGGGAACATTCATTTTTTTAAGTACCTATTGTATCATCGAAAATTCTAATTAAAAAAAATAATTGTAATAAGCGTCAATCTTCAAAATAAAAGATACTCACACTGTGTAGCTGTACACAGACACGGTAATAGTATAAATACAGTATTGTAACTCGGACGATTTTTTAAAATAAATGCCTACAGTCTCGCGGTCCGTGAACATGCGATAGGGCTGCCCGCCTCGACCATTTTAATTACATTTGCCTACTTTGTGTTTCCATTTAGTTTTGTGACTGTAAATATACTTATTTTTTGTGAACAATTAAAATACTCTGTGAGTTGAATAGGAAGTGTTCAATAAAGGCTTCGCCCGTGCTTCATAATATGTACATTTAGTGCTAGGTAATTATTTGGACTCTTCATGTTCCAATAGCTGCGTGTCACTGTTCTGTTATGTGGCAGGCACATGTCCTGCTAGTCTCGTCATTCTTTATTTAAAAAAAAAAAACTTAATCTATGGTACTCAAGGAACACATATATATATATATATCCAACGGAGAAAGATTTTTTGAAATCGGCTCAGTAGTCCCTAAAATTAGCGCGCTCAAACAATAAACCTCTCCAAATTTATTATATTAGTATCGATATATAGCTGTACCTTGCGAGTTCATATGCTACCATAATGTACCCAATCTTACCCATATTAGAAATTTCAATGTTCGGATGTTTGTAGCCCAATCACGTCGCCATCGTAACGTCTGAACGGATCGGGCTGTTTGAAATATAGATAGATTAAGTATAGCCTGGAGAAAATATTTTTCACGCACCCACATATTTTGCCCCTAGCACTTGCACTTGCACCCACATATTTTTATGTTTTAGTTACGATTTCATTATTAATAATAATTTGTAGATGTATTGTCATGAAGTAATTTACATGAAAGTCGACAGGGTGAGGTTTGCGCGTTTTTGTATAACATTTTATGACCTTAACCATAAAAAAATCTATTAGATTATGAAATACAAATACATTTTTTAAATAAATATAAATAAATAAACACACGAAAGTAGCTACGAGTACACATTAAAATTGAAACTAAAAAAATACCTATGAGAATTTATTTTTTATTTATGAAACTACGCTGACACTTTACGAGAAAACTGATTTTATGAATAACTAACATTTATCCGCGACTTCGCGCGCAAAAAAATAATTATGTAACTGAGGTTATACTTACTTGTACACCCATACATATTTACGTTTACTAAAATAAACAGCTTACATTAAAACATTTCTATACAATTTCATCAAAATTAGTTCAGCGCTTAAGCATAACTGACAAACAGAGTTACTTTCAAATTTATAATATACTAGCGGCCCGTTCCGGCTGCGCTCGAGTATTGTCATTTAAAGACTATTAATCGAAATAAAAACTATCCTATCTCTCAAGTTGGACCAGACTGCTCACGGTGTGCCAATTTAATTTAAAATCGGTTAAGTAGTTTAGGAATCCATCGCGGACAAACATCGTGACAGGAGATTTATATATATTAAGAAAGATAATATGGATTTCTAGATTCTAGTTCCAAAATTTAACGGTTTTATCTTCAACATTGACGAGCTTCCATGTAAACTTTCATTCCTCATTTCCATCCCCTCAATCCTTTTTCCGTGCTGAAAAGTCGCCCTTGTCCTTTCCTGAGTCTAGTCTATCTGTGCAACAAATTTCATCAAAATCGGTTCAGTGATTTGGACGTTAAAGCGTAACAGATAGCCGGAGCTGCTTTCATATTTTGAATATTAAATAGTATGAATATCAAGTGTCTAGTTTAAAAATTTCATGATCTTATGAAATGAAATGAAATGAACAATGACACTTCCAAATATAGGCAATGTATTTGAAAAAAAAATTGGCAGTCATAGTAACTGCCGATAGAAGTGTAAACTTATAACTCAGAATTTGATAGCTTACCTTGGAAACTACACGGGTGTAACCGGAGGGCGTGGCCTGGGCATCATGGCATGGCCATCTAGAAATGCGTCAGCATTTCCTATTGGCTGAAGCATTTCTAGATGGCCATGGTATGATGCCGAGGCCACGCCCTTTCAGCATTTCCCATTGGCAGACGCATTTCTAAATGGCCAATAGCCATGGTCCCGAGTTTACCCGAAGATTTCTAACCATACCCGAGCATGACGCTAGAATCCAATTCACAGCCCACGAAATATCTGTCTAGGCGCGCCTAAAGAAGTTTTCACTTCAAAAAGTATGGTGGTACTAAGTTTGCCAAGTCAGCTAGTAATACATAAAACCAACCAGACACAGAACAAACATCCGTATTCAACACAAAAATGTTGGTCTTGGGTGACCACATCACCGGCGAGCTCTGGCTTTCTAAATTATTCTCCGTAAATAATATTGTCAATTATTACAACATTCTACAAAATATTTTTTCTAAAAATGGTACCACACAATGCACACCCCACATTATGCTTGAACATTTGATGCTTCAACTATTGATACAATTGACAAGTTTTTGTGTCACTTCCATCTTTTGTAGTATGGAGTGACAAGACGAGTACCATGTGCCTGATGGTAAGCACACCTGCCAATAACACGCAGGCTATTGAAACATGAAGAATCCAAAAAACAAATCTCATCCTAAATGATAAATTTCCTTTTTTTTTTTTTTTTTTTTTAACTTTTATATGTTCACACTTGACCGCCATCTCGCCTGATGTTAAGCGACGATGCGGTCTACGATGGAGCGTGTTTACCTAGAAAAAAACCGATTCACTCTCGATTTGAAGACACATAGATTGTAACTATCGGGGAAAACCATACAATACAATCTCAAGCATACAATCCATACATTCCAAAGAACGCCCAGAAACTTGTTTTACTTGATTATAATCGTCGAAATATCGATACATCCTTTTCGTTTACTTTCTCCTGACATTCGAAACTCTTTGAGAAAATGCACTGACGAAGTGTAGTCGAAATAGGTACGAAATATCTACATAATATAATACTGTTAAGTCCTTACACATAATGTAAAACAAATGGAGGAAATAAACAAATGAATTACGGTTTTCAAAACACAAAAGCATGAGTAAATTAGCTGTAATTTTTTTTAATTGAAATTCCTTTTTTTCCGTTTTTGGAGTGGCGAGACGAGCAGGACATGTGCCTGATGATAAGCAACATACCTGCCGCATAATAGCACAGTGACACAGCCATTGGAACATCCAAAACAATACCTAGCACTGCGCTCGTCACCCAGAGATCTAAGATATTATTTCTCTAAGCTTAGTAATTTCTCTGGTAACATTGCCCTTCAAACCGGCCCACAGTAACGCTTACACATTACTGCTTGGCGGTAGAGTAACTGCTAAAGGTGTGGTTCTTCCCCAGGCGGACTCTGCCAAGAGTCCTACCACCACGGTCCTAACCAAAGAAGATATATTTGAGATCAAAGTGGTCGGCAACTACGACAAAACACCAATCTCATATGTAAGGATCTAATGTAAAGCCATCTACAGCACGTACTTATTTAATGCCATGGATGCAACGATCCTCAATGCACAGATGTGCCCTCCTAAACTTCAGGGCGTACGGAATCATGTTCTCATGTCCTCGTTGTTTCCATTGTAGTCGGTTGCAGGAAGCGGTGGACGCCGCACGTTTTTACCTATCACTATTCCTTGTCAACAACCAAAACAAGTAGAACCACAGTATACCTCGCCGCTAGCGATTCTAGGAATCAAGTAGATTGGTTGTTTGTAAACCACTTACGATACACACAGAGACGCAGTTTATTACCGATTTCAAGGTGCTCAGGGCACATCTATTGGTTTATATCGATGCATGGATGTGTGAAATCTGTAACAATCTGTGACAAGCTCGCGTCACTGTTAAAATGCACAATAGCAGCATATCTTTTTTTTAAAGGGACATCTATGGTAGATGGTCTAACGTGGCCTCTACTGCCGAAATCTATAATTATATTTTTTATATTATATAGCTGAACAGTTGGTTTGTTTTAACGCCAGGATCTCGGGAACTACTGGTCCGAATTGAAAGATTATTTTTCTGTTGGATAGTCCATTTATAGAGAAAGGCTATATGCTATTTAACACTACGTTACTATCATTAGGAACGGAGAATGAATGAAGAATGTAATAAAAACGGGCAAAATATTCCTTTTTGGGAGCTTTCGTTGCGTTGACGTGCGCTTAAGTCCGTATGTGTCTATCTTTTAAGATTGCGTCAGTGTAACCCTTGTACGAATTGAATTTGTTCTAAGTCTGTGTTGGTACGACCAACGTTCGACAGGTGGCGTAGCAACCCGCGCAGGACCAGCTAGTAGCAGTATATCTTTAGCTATACTGATGATGTATAGTGCGATACAGGGATACAAATACAAAATACAAATACAAAAATCTTTATTGCTGTTTGTAGGTAAGATAAGATAATACAAAACATTTTAAAAGTTGCCCCATACAAACTGGCCTCTGCGAGAGGCATGCAATATGTCTGGCAAGACAATTTGTTAGTCTTCATTTTTAAATAAAAACAAAAAAAAAATTTTTAAATAATAGTCAGCTGATTAAAGTCTTCTTCTTCCTCATCTTCTATTAATTTCTGGTTTTTATTTATGTCATCTGATTCTTCATCTTCGATTCATTTCTGGCTTCTATTTGGTGATATATATTTGTGTGAGATAAATGTTTGGTGAGCACAATTTCGCCAACGTCTTGTGTTTCATCAGGATATTGTCTTGTGTTTTTGAGTTTGATCAATATGTCCATCCAGGGTCTAAGGTCTTGCATTAGTAGATCTTGCAGTTCATCCATGTGAGGAATGTCAAAGAATGTATAAAGTGCAATAAATGTATATAATCAAAAAATCAAAAATGTCGTTAATTATAATATTCATGTAAATACTCAAAGAATGTCAAAATGTAATACAGTACAAACTAATTCATCATGATACAATATATCATTATTTGGTCTTATGTCAGTTGAATGTCAAATTTCATAATGGAATAATAATATCTATTGAGATATTAATGGAATAAGGTTTAAAGATTGTAAAAGTTTCATGTTAAACAATGTCTAAAATATTAGTATTCCAATTAATTTCCTTATCATTTAAAAATTCAGTTACAGTATAATAGCATTTGTGTATAAGCATTTTTTTTAGTTTACTTTTGAACATTGTTATGTTAAGTTCTTTTATGGCATTTGGCAGCTTATTATATAAAAGAGGAGCCATACAAAAAATGCTGTCACTCATAATCTTTTTTTTGCGTTTGTCTATGAGCAGTCTACACTTATCACGCCGGTTACGTTTTACTTTGTCACTCAATAGAGGAAAATAATGAGGGTTATTCCTTACAAAACACATAACTTCAAATATGTACAGGCGTAACAGGATAGGAGGCGTAACACAATAACACATAACTTGTATAACTTTGATGTAACGGAGGTCATTTTATCGGAACCGAAAGCGGAGTCGGAGTTTTTGAATTTGATTTATCGGAGTCGGAACCGGAGTCGGAACCGAAGTCGGAGGCGTAGGCAGAATCAGCAGGTCTACTACGAAGTCCGATAAAAGATATATCGGCCGAACTTATGGACGTTTCTTACCACGAAACACAATCAGGCGGTTGATCGGATTGGGCGTTTCGTTCATTTCGAATTCCGACCGACATAGATTTGACAGTTTTTGTGTCATAAACCTTACTCCGAAAGCATTTAATTAAGTACCTTACCGATTATCCGGGCAGCTGTCGGTCGGATCCGATTGTTCGGAGGTTGTTTTCGTAGTAGACCTGCAGAAGTGATGATGGTTGAAGAGACATTTTTAATGGAGCTAGATAAAAAAAAATTGTCAAACACATGGACACGATAAACATTGACGGGCAGTTGATTTAAGGGGTTGGAATTTTGTATTTCCATTTACTTTCCACCACAATAAGGGATTATCTCAAATATTTATACACCTTACCTCCGATTAAAACCTCCGTTTTAAAAGTTTCGGAACCGAAGTCGGAACCGAAGGTGTAATAATAATCGGAAGTTCCGACTTATCGGAGTCGGAGTCGAAGCTCCGTAACATCCCTGGCTGCAATACTAGTGCTGTATAATTCAAAAAATCTGAGTTTTAAGTTTTCATTTATGACTGCCAATTTTTTTCCCGAAAACGTTTAATTACGACAGCACATAAATCGTGTTTTGAATACGTTTGCTCGCTGTTTTTCGTGACCAGTAGGTATATCTCAGAAGATATTTTCTAGTCAATTATTCATACACATGCAAAGGATTTCACTACGGTCTTCATAGACAATTTGTCACGGACAGTCTGTTTGTATGTACGATTTTTAAATAATGCACTCGTGCACAGCCGGGATAGGTCATTAGTGTATTATAATATATTTTTGACAAGGACAAAAAATAATGAAGTAACCCTCGAAACAATTGCTTAGTTTTGGGTCAGATGATGTGTGAATTGTCCACCAAATGTTTTTTTTTTTATAAATATTGGTGGACAATTCACACACAACGCCATCTGACCCCAAACTAAGCAAAGCTTGTACGAAGGCAGCCAGATAGCTGACATAATACTTATATAGTTTTAAATACATACTTATTATAGAAACACCCAGACACAGTGCAAACATTTGAATTCATCACACAAATATTTGCACTGGGTGAGAATCGAACCCACGACCATCGGCTTCGCAGGCAGAGCTACTACCCACTAAGCCACGAGGCCACCACTAATTTTATTTATATTATTATAATAAACATAACTTAACCTAAATGAAGTATGGTTAAAATCCATCTTGGTCTTGTAAGCTTTCAAAATAATAAAATTAGAATCTTTTTATAAAAATGAAGGTATAATTTTTACGGAAAAAAATAAATTATGCTTAAATATTTTTTTTATGTAAGTGCAATAAAGTCACCTTTCTCATATTTCTATCAATTACCCACATAAGTTGGTATGTTTAAAAAAAAATTAAGAGCAAGAAGAGCTACGTACTTCGTACTTTCATTTAGTCTCTCCTCGTTATCACAGAGCCGCTGTCTTCGGCATCGATATCAAAATAAACATTACGGTAAAACTGGAATCGAACTCACTCACCTACATATTCAACCAACTCTCAACTGAGGGCATTTGACGTATTTAAGTAATAATTATTTAATTACTTGCATCGACTTCATCCACTTAGAATTTCGTTAATAACTGTTTTTTTTTAATACTTAGTTTTTAATACTTATATAAATAAATAAATAAATAAAATATCTTTATTCATCACATACATAAGCCAATTAACATGAAACACATTTAAACATTATTCCTTAAAAAAAAAAATTGACTTATACAATTAAAAGATCACAGAACCTGCACTAAGCAAAGCTTGTGTTGCAGGTTTCTGTATCCCTTCAAATGACTTTTCTAACAGTCTGAACAAAGACAAAATTACAGTTTTTATGAATATTATGCAGTAAAGTGAATTTTATAATGTGAAAAATAAAATAACAGTCACATTCTTTTATAGTTAGGGGTTAGTAAGTAGTGTGCATGTGTAGAATTTGTAGGTATGATATAGTTACATATACAATGAGTAGTTGATAGGTATGTTGAAATGTATTGTTTGTGCGTATAGTGTGAAATGTGTGTGAGTGTATTGTTGTGTGTTTTGGAGTATATACTTTGGTATGTGTTTTGGAGTATGTGCTGGGCTGTGGTGCAAAGTAGTTAAGAACCCATGCATGATCCATACATGGGTTCCCACCCACTTCACACCACAACCCAACATTATTATATACTGGCATCATAAGTGGTAAGTTTCCCAAGGTATCTGCGTAGGAGTTCGCTCAGTAGATATCGAGAATTGTTAAGATATTCCTTTTCTTTATCAGTCAAGCAAACATTGTAACTTGTATCAAATTCACAATTTATGCGCAACTGTTGTAGCAGTTCAACTGATTCAACATATG
The DNA here is from genome assembly GCA_963693475.1 of Ectropis crepuscularia. Lineage (NCBI taxonomy): Eukaryota > Metazoa > Arthropoda > Insecta > Lepidoptera > Geometridae > Ectropis > Ectropis crepuscularia. The sequence continues at coordinate 12,028,023 of OY856369.1, read as the reverse complement.
GGTTTGAGCAGTTTTTCAGTATCCTGATAGTTAAATTTTACTGATAATAGTTCGAGTAAAGAGATTTTAGCATCATTGTTAGTTAGGTGAACAAAGTTAACTATATATTTATTTATTCTATTGTAAATGAGAGATCCCAAAAACACTTTATGTTTTTGTGCAGATTGCGTTCTACATTTTGACGTACGTAGCACAATATCTTTACGTCTTTTGTTTTTGTTAAAGTTAGGGCTATCCAAATTTACAGTTTTATGTTGTAACAATACTAGGTTGTGTATATAAAGTTGTCTCACAGTGAGAACTCCACAAGCCTTGTATAACTCTTCGGTAGGATAACGAAAAGGTTTTTTTAGAGCAACTTTAAGGACTGCTCGCTGAGCTCTCTCAAGCATCAACATGTGGGTCAGACATGCGCCACCCCATGCTGTGATACAGTATGATATTAAAGATCTACATAACGCGTTATAAATATTAAAGAGAAGACTTTTAGTCGCGACATCTCTCAAGTTCTTGAACACAAAGATCAACTTTCGGACACGTTTGCTTAGGAGGAGTATATGCGGTTTCCAAGACAAAGTGTCGTCCACCGTGATACCAAGATATTTAATAGCTTGGGTTTGAGCTAATTTAGTGCAATGGCAACTGTCTCTCGTAGTACAATCAGTGTGAACGGTTATTTCTATTTTAGGCTTGATAGTATGTGGAAAAGTAAACGTCATGAACTTGGTCTTGTCAACGTTCAGAGTCAGAAGATTGTTTCTTAGCCACTTTGCAACATCTTTTAGTCCAAGCTCAGCATATTCTCGAACTTTATTCCAATTATTGCCAACAAAAATCAAGGCCGTGTCATCAGCATAGGAATATATTTTAGTGTGACTCAATCTCAGGTTACATAAGTCATTTACATAACACAGAAATAAAGTAGGACCTAACACACTGCCCTGTGGTACACCAAAGTTCACAGGTGCCTCCGAGCTCATCAAAGTACCAATTCGTGTCATCTGAGTCCTCCCCGTCAGGTATTCTTTTATTAGGTTTAAAGTAATTCCTCTAATGCCCATTACCTCCAGCTTTTTCAACAATATAGGTATAGAGACAGTATCGAACGCTTTAGCAAGATCTAAGAATACCCCAATAACCTTTTTTTTATTATCCAACTGGTCTACAACATAATCAGTTAAACCGCTCACTGCATGCTCTGTAGATTTGTCTTTTCTGAAGCCAAACTGACTAGATGATAAAATGTTGTATTTCTCCAGAAAAGATATGAGTCTTTTATTTATAATCTTCTCCAGAATCTTAGAGAGTGTCGTTAGCACGGATATTGGTCGGTAATTGTCAACACTTTCCCTATCTCCACCCTTGTGTATAGGAGTAATAACAGCAGTTTTAAATACCTGAGGAAACTTCCCAGACGACAAGCACCGGTTACAAATATGAGTAATCAGGGGAATAAGTGTTGGAGCTGACTGTTTAATCACACTTTTTGAGATCCCATCATGGCCAACTGCACATACATTTTTAAGTCCATCAATAATGTTCAGTACTTCCTGATCATCAGTCGATAGAACACCTATAGAATTTAATTGTGATGGTAAGTTATTCCTAATTTTTTTTAAAAGAATTGCGACGTCATGAGTCCTGATTTGCTTTGCGAGATTAGAGCCAACATTAGCAAAGTAGTAGAAGTTTAGCAAACACAGTTTATAGCATCAAGGGGGTTTTCTTTATGTTGTACTAATAATTCATTGCCTAATTGTTGCTTTTCAATGTACGAAATTTGTTTTATTAGTTCCCATGTTTTCTTTGTGTTACTTTTGTTTTTTTCTAATTCCGACTTTAGAAACGTATCTTTTAGTTTTTTCAATAAATTATTACAAAAATTGCGATACCTAGTATAAGATATTTTTAGAGTATTATTTTGTGGGTTTAGTTTAAGACTAGCGTGCATTTTATCTCGTGAGCGAATACAACGCAGTAGACCGGGTGTTATCCAAGGCTTCACTAAGCGGCGATTACAAGAAATAGTAATTTGGTGAGTATTGGTTTTTATGATATTTGACAGTTTACTTACAAACAAATCCGAAGCCTCATTAACATCTTCAGCAATTAAAACATTTGAAAAGTCGGAATTCCTAATTTCTGTTTGAATTTTAGCCAAATCTATGCTAGATTTAATCTTTTTAGCCGCAAATGAATTTTTGCAGTGGTTACCCTCAATATTCAAAAGAACCGGATAGTGATCAGTAACTGTGGCCTCTATTACAAGTGTAGTGCATTTATATTTAGTTTTTAGCATTACGTGGTCGAGGCAAGCCTGGCCTCTCGTTACAAAATTGTGACTAGGAAGAAGGCCATGACCAGCTAGAAGATCGAGATAGTTGACAGAATGTTCGTCACAACTTTCGTCTTTTATATCTATATTAATATCACCTAGCACTGCGATAGTGTGATAATTTTTTAAGCCTGTTAGTAAAACGTCCAAGTCCGTTAAGAAAGATTCAGTGCTTGTAAACGAAGGTGACCTGTATAAGGCTACGATTGCGAGGTCTGATTTCATTTTTATTAGTAGGCAATTGGACTCCTTAAAAACATGTTCTTCTACTGTTATGTCTAAAGCTGATTTAGAGTAGACAATTATACCCCCATTTTGATTCAAACAATTTACAGTAGAAGCAGCTTTGTAGTTTATAAGCTGGGGGAATGGCTTGCAATTGTCTATCCAGCATTCAGTAAGGACGATTATATCGCATTGAAATCCCAGCCTACTTAGCAGCACTTCGAGCGAGTCAAAATTACAGTTGACACTCCTTATGTTCAGAGATAATATATTAAGAGTCCTTTTATCATTTGCCAATATATGAGAACTACAAAGTTCAGGAGTACATAGTACAGCTCTTGAAACCGCTAAATTGTCTATAAGGTCACTTAAGTCATTTTGTTGTGTTTTATCCATAACTTATGGTGAATATCTTAGGCCAAATAAATATGTCAAAAAGGCTAATTAAGACTGAATATCCTCTGAACGTGAAAGGGCACCTATGATACCAAAGTAGACGTGAAAAAATACGGGATGATAGTATATGTGGTTGAGTTTTGGAGTAATTTATGTGTCTTTGAGTTTCTGTGTATTTTGTGTTGGTTAGTGATTTGTGACTGAGAGACAGTGTAATAATATAGAGATACAAATAATTCAAGATAACATTATAAATGTTCATACGACAAAAAAAGTATTCCGCGTGTTCTACGTTGAGTTTTTTGAATGCAGTTCTTCCAGCTGTTGCTCATTGGTAATAAGTATTGGTGAAGCGCCTTCAATTTTCCTGAGAAATACTTTTCCATTAGCTGTCCAACAAAAGTCAAACTTTTCTTGCCTTGCAAATTCTCGCGCCATGAAATAAAGTCGCTTGGCCCTTGGTGTCAGAAAATCAGAGATGTAGACTGCAGTTTTCTTGCCTTCAATGTCCAGTAGCTCGGTATTAAGTCGGTGTGTTTTATGCCTGGTATTATACTGTTTAACAGCGTGCAGGATGTTAGCTTTGTAAAGAGAGGTTGTCAGGTCTACAATAATTGGTCGGTCTCCATTTGGTCTAGCCTTCAGTCGGTAAATATCCCTGATAGCTCCTTGTTGTGGCTCCACCTTTAATTTGTTGTGTACATTTTCCATCGCCCTGACCAAGTCCAACTTTGTCTCTCTAACCTTGGCAGGTATGCCCCTTATTTCTATGCATGTACTTCGTAGTTGTCTTTCCAGATCTTCAATTTTATTATCTAGTTTAAGTATGAACGATTCCCGCTGTGATTCTCTAGTTTCCAGTGAAATCACCTTCTCATTTAGTTCTTCATATTTTTTGCTGTGAAACTCGAAGGATTTTTCAAACGACTTCTCCAATTCTAAATTACTTTTACGAAGCTCTGATATCTCAGTTTTAATTTCTGTTACTTCTTTTATGACACGATTCATCTTATCCATTAACTGTTCTAACTGACTCTGGGTTAGAGGCGAAGGCGACCTTGTAAAAGATTGATCAGAATATGTACGCGGCCGTTTTCCAGTCGGCGTTCTTATATCTTGGTTTGTGGGCTTATTTGGAGTGCGCTGCATATTTAAAGTACCAGGAGAAAATAAACTGCAGCCGATAGATCAATCACCACAAATCCAAGTGCACGCCACCAAAAACAGAGTCAACTGTATTTTGTTCTAAGCGTGTAACATACCAGGCGCGCAGGAACGGTTAGGAGGTTAGTTTACAAGAATTGGACTAACCACTATAAATCCAAATGCACGCCACCAAAAACAGAGTCAACTGTATTATGTTCTAAGCGTGTAACATACCAGGCGCTCAGGAACGGTCAGGAGGTTAGTTTACAAGAATTATTGTACAGACCGCTAGCGCTTAGTCCATTGACCAACCAAACCATAAATCCAAATGCACGCGACCAAAAATAGAGGCAATTGTATTATGTTCTAAGCTAGTAACATACCAGGCGCTCAGGAACGGTCAGGAGGTTAGTGTACAAGAATTGGACTAACCACTATAAATCCAAATGCACGCCACCAAAAACAGAGTCAACTGTATTATGTTCTAAGCGTGTAACATACCAGGCGCTCAGGAACGGTCAGGAGGTTAGTTTACAAGAATTATTGTACAGACCGCTAGCGAACACGATGAATGAACGTTCGCCCTCGTTGATCTGATTGGGTTTTCAATTTATGTGCGTATTTAGTGTAAACAAATGGGTGGGGTTTATTTACTACGTTAGGTAGTCTTACGTACGGCGCAGACGCAGGGGCGGAGCTCGGCTACACTGCCGCTTCATTCACAAACAGGCTCCTCAGATTAGTATAGTATTGCGCACACCTTCTACCGTCTTCTGCAGTCCTATTTTTCGGCACTTATTTTAATTCGGTGAATTTAAATAATTTATCCAATTTAGTTATTGAAATTGTATAAGTTAAATTTTAGTAAAAAAACTGACAATATTTCTGCAGGCGACTGCTCACAACGGAGGTCCGGGAGGAAGGGGATTTTTAAATAAAGAGTGACCAGACGAGCGGGACATGTGCCTGATGGTAAGCAACATACCTGCCACATAACAGCACAGTGACACGCAGCTATTGGAACATGAAGAGTCCAAATCATTACCTAGCCCAGATGACGAGCGCAGTGCAGCGCTCGTCATCCAGAGATCTAAGTTGTTATATCTCTAAGCCTTGTAATTTCTCTGGAAACATTGCCCTTCGAACCGGAACACAGTAATGTTTGGACTTTACTGCTTGGCGTTTGTTTCGGTGGTAACCTAAAAATTTTTAGCATGATGAAAGTAGCCGAAGTAGAAATAATAAAGTAGCCAAGTGCGAGTTGGACTCGCCCATGAAGGGTTCCGTTCCAGCAAGTAACATAATATACATAGTACACATAGTTCTTGTAGTTCGTTGTAACTTTGATCGAAGTTTTAATCATAGTGTATTTATGACGTACTAAAAAAAAACTACTCATCAGATCGAGTTCAAACTAATTTTCGTTGGTAGTTTTCATGGTAATGTACATCATATATTTTTTTTAGTTTTTTCATTCTCTTACTTTAGAAGTTAGAGGGGGGGGGGACACACATTTTACCACTTTGGAAGCGTCTCTCGCGCAAGTAATTCAGTGTAGACAAAAATTATATTAGAAACCTTAATATCATTTTTTAAGACCTATCGATAGACACCCCACACGTGTAGGTTTGACGAAAAAAAAATTTTTGAGCTTCAGTTCTCAGTATGGGGGGCACCCCTAATTTTTGTTTTTTTAAAAAAGTTTTGTAAAAATCTTAATGCGGTTCACAGAATACATCTACTTACCAAGTTTCAACAGTGTAGTTCTCATAGTTTCGGCAAAAAGTGGCTGTGACATACGGACGGACAGACAGACAGACAGACAGACAGACAGACAGACAGACATGACGAATCTATAAGGGTTCCGTTTTTACGTTTTACGGAACCCTAAAAATTGAAATAATAGGGACTACCGGACTGGGTCAAAAATAAACCATTCTAATTAGTCCGTCAGCTAGATCATGGAAAAATATTGGACACGTATTTTTTGTTTTTTCATAATATTAAAAATCGTCAAAGATATAGACCATCCAACTTCGAGAGTGGAGGGTCGCGACGTCACTCGTGAGTAAAAATCGTACTCACAAGTGACGTTACACGAAACTTCGATGCGCTGTATCTTCGTCATTTTTTGTTTGTGAAACAAAAGAAAAATACGTGTTCAATATTTTTTGGCAATCTAACTAACGGGCTACTTAGTTTTTTTAAAGATTGTACCCTATTATTCCATTCCATACCTTTTTCATTTGGGTCCTTTAAAATGTGTCTAGCATTGGTAGGTGGGGAACTTTTTTTTTCTCGGGAAGTATTTTTTGTGTTTAGGAAGTTGTCGGCAGTCTATGTGTTATTCAAGATTGTAATCTATTGAACCAAACTACTTTTATTTTGTAATTTTTCTTTTGTGTTTGGGTTTTAATAAAGAGTTTTCTTAAATTTCTAATCTTATCTTACTTCCTCCTCATTTCTGTCACTACGACGTGATTGAGCAACGAACATCCAAAATTTACGAATTCCAAAAGCGCCATCCAAATTCTGTTTATGTATGACCCTAAAAAAATTAGTAAACGTCAAATTTGCAACTAAATTTTAATTCAGATAAATAAATGTACAAGCAGAATCAACCTAAGTACTTTAAATTACCACAACTGAAATTCGGAGCCTTTTCTCGCAAGGAGAAAGTCGTGGGCATAATCCACTAACTTTATTTGGGTTGTCTTTTGCCCGCGTTTATATGAATTTTTCACCCCTATTTGTCCAACGAATTAAAAGTTTCATGCAATCTTTTGATCCCAAATTTACCCCCTTGGAGATAGAAGTTCGATAAATCAATCCTTCATTGGCCTATACAAGGAATACGTCTGCAAAATGTTGAGTTTGTAGCCCTAAGAGTTTGCCCTGTCCGTTTATGTAAAGGTTTCATCCCTTATTTTACCCTGTAATAATTAAATGATTTTACCAGCGTAGATGCTGAGTGGATGGGGTGCTGGTAGTATAATTGAAAGACACAAATTCCACTACTGTTTAAATTGTATTGCGTAATACAAGTTACACGTTGGATAATTGACATAATAAGTAGTTAGAGAATAATGGCACAAATAAAATATGAAAACAGTTGTCACGTATAGGTGGTAAGTAGCGACTGCGGCGCGGCAGCGGTGCGGTACCGGGCCGGCGGCAGGTAGCAAGTCCCTTTCACATTTCTGCCGTCCGCAAACTTAAATGCCGTTATCTAACATCAGGTCGATTTGGACATTTAAATGGCACTATAATCAGAAAAAAAATATCTATCGATCTGTGTAACCCGTGTTTCTCTAGCTATGTTAGTTTTTAAGATACCAAAACTAAAAATGCCGTTAAGTCATTTTATTTTGTATGGTTCCAACGCTAAAACACAGTTAAATAACAATACTTACCTAAAAAGCCGCTAAGGTATTTTAACGTTACTTTTGGCTGAAATTTTCTTTGATTTTCCATTACTTAATTGCCGTTAACTGACTTTTGTACGCTATAGTGCCGTTAAAGCACTTAAGGGGGCGCCTAAAGCCAGAAAACGAAAAAAGGACATTTTCAACGCCGCTCACTGAAGTTAAGAAACTAAAAACTATGACAAAAAAAAATATTGGCGTGTGGGTACAATCAAGAAGAAGCACAATAACCGAATAGAATTTTAAACATAGATCAGAGTTTTTTACAATAAAAAAATAAAAATGACACCGAAAAAACCCGTTTTAATTCGAGTACTCGAAATTATCAGCGATGACCCCACATTATTTTTTGGTAATAAAATTCCTATTTGTACGTTCTAGTAAAGTAACCGAACACTTTTTAAATTTATGTTTAGTTATTGAGTAATTAAATAAAACTTGGTCAAAAATGGACGCCTGATTAAATATTGATTTTTCCTCCAAACTTTGTCATGCTATTCTCGACTTTATGTACATCACATTAAGAAACGCGTCGTGCGGGTGAAATCTGATATTTTCCTGGCTTTAGGCGCACTCTTAAATGTTTTTAAACATAGCTTCATTTATAATTTATATTGTATTTGTCCAACGCTATAAAGCCGTTATGCTTGAATACAACACAAAAATGCGGTTAAACATACTTAACGGCTTTTTAGACTAGTAAATACGTATGCAATTTTGTAAACTTAAAACAGAAAATATCACAAAGCTACCTTAACTATGGGATAAATATTATTTATTTTTTACAATACTAGACTAAAACGCGGCTATGTCACATTACTTAACTAAAATGCCGTTACAAGTTCTTGCGTATGCAGTACGATTGTATGAGAAGGAAATCAACTGCAGATGAATAAGATGCTTTCGTTCCCTCCAACTTGTTACGATGGCTTAAAACACATCTAGATGAGTCAAACTAGATCTTGTATAGAAAAAAACGGAAACGGTCCTTATGTTACATCTTGTTCCGACTCTTCCAGTGTCATTGATACATTTTGGGACGTATAATAGTACATTATGATATAAGTGCGGTAAGTTGATAATTACAGCCGAGGCTTTATTGCTAGCTCGAGCCGAAGGCGAGAGCTATAATTAGCAGAGGCTGTAATTATCAAAGCGCACGTATGTCATACGACGTTTTATAACATATTTGCGAGGAAATAAACAAAACTCTGACGACATTTTCAAATAAAAACAATACAGCGAAAAAAAACGCGCGGAATAATATTTACTCGATCACAGATCACAGCACAGAGTATAAGTACCTAATCACTATGGATCACAGATTAGCAATGCGCGCGCATCGGCGCCTTTTTTTTTTAAGCAACGGCACAGAACCAGCCCGTATGCCATTAATAATAAAGTAAATTAATATTTTTGTGTTTTGTTACAGAAAAATTAAAGTAATTTATGGTCTAAATTAGTTAAATTAACGAATTTAATAATTCTTTATTATATTTTACCTCTCAAAGTTAATTTTATTCATAAAATGTTGACCACACTTTTCTGACATAAAAACTCTTTACTAAGATTTAAAAAGGTACTGTTCGTTTTAGACGGAGCATATCTCTCTACCTAGTCTGTGGACGGAGCATTTTGAAACCGTGCGTTTTACATTACACATTACAGCACTAGTGCGTAATAATATACATTACGATACAGAAATTGGTCCAATAAGAGACCCTTTACGAGCAAATATGTTATAAAATATGTTACAGTACTAGTCTTCCTTTAGATTTTAATGAAATCACAAATCTATCTAATGAAACTTTATCAGGTTTTAATAGACTTACATGGAAAGTAGAGTAATTTTCTACAAAATCATCAAAACAAACATTAAGTTTGAAGAGTTAACATAAAATATTACAGCCAGATGATGATAGCATATAGCACCGTATCTGTTGAAGTTTTAAACTCCACAATCAAGTTTAGAGTATGATTTCAATTCAGATGACCTGCACGTTATAAAGATTTTAAGATAGCTGATTCAAGTGATAATTTTAATAACTATTTTCAAGGAATCCATTAAGCATAAGTCTAAACGTAACCATAAGTCTGACTTTAAGAACCACAACATCATTAATAAATACCTACAGAAAACGAGCTTAAAAACAATACCATTTAACGTTGTATAAAACATTGTCAATGCCGTTATAGACTACAGGCCCGTGAACAAAATTTATGGGTCAAATGAACCACCAGGAGACCTATAGTATATAAGTAGGATGATAGAAGGGTATAAAGTAAAAAGATTCAGCACTATGCCGTCACTTGTAAGCTGTCCAACTGAGTACAGTTGAAGAGGGGGGGGGGGGTTCCAATCCTCGATCATTTCTCCTTGTCGCATGATTTTTTTTACTGCGTTGTGGAATAATAGATTAAAAGAGGTATGGAAACTATAAAAAATATTTTTAGGGATCAGAAGTGGAATTCAATTAAAAAACTAATTATGACAATAACAACGTTTATTACAATTTATAAATTCAACTTGGAACACAAAACCTAACGATTGCTTAATAAATCAACATGAATACAATCAAAGAGTAAATCTTAAAAGATGGCTTACGTGACCTTAAATGGCAACCAACGGAGATTCTGTAGACGTTCGTTCGCCTCGAGCGCAAGACAGTGAAGGCCCCGTTTGGCTCACGCGCTCGGCTTTTATAGCAAAAATATGGGTAGTTTGGGGGTAGTCCTAACTTTCCTAATACGGCCTCTCCTGATTGTGCGCCGTCCTCGGACGCACTGGGGTTGTCCTCTTCAGCAGCACTGGCAACTGCAGCGGGAGTTTACTCGCTGCCTTCGCTCGCGTGTGATTCGCCTGTACTAGGAGTACCAGCGAAATTCATGGGAGCACTGGAGGGTTCGTCGGCATCGTCATCATCAGAGTTGTCATCTGCGTGAAAGAAAATGTTGTTCATTAACAATGCTAACACACGTTGTTGCCTATTCTTTCGTTCATCACGCATACAAGGTCCTCATACGAAACACACTCTCATACCAGACTAAAACACTTCGCTTTCAAAAATATACCAAACATCTTCACTCGGAACAGCTCAGTCATACCCATACTTTGAACTTGCAAGTTCCCACGTCAAACGTGAACCAGGACTGCGCCTGCCAGGACAGCGCCTGATGCGTACGACTTTACGGGACGAATCCCCCAGGACAGCACCTGATGCGTATTCAAGGAACACGACTTCACGGGACGAATCCCCCAGGACAGCACCTGATGCGTATTCAAGGAACACGACTTCACGGGACGAATCCCCCAGGACAGCACCTGATGCGTATTCAAGGAACACGACTTCACGGGACGGATCCCCCAGGACAGCGCCTGATGCGTATTCAAGGAACACGACTTCACGGGACTGCGCCCTCCGTGCGTATGCACACATCTGCTGCACCAGAGTGCTCCAGGCACCTTGCACCGGCACCTTGCACCGGCACCTTAGCAGCCTTGCAGTCACCACCAGGACCACACCGGCAGCTCGCTTCAACCAGCAAGGCAGACATTCGCCTTCTACTCGCTCGCACGGCAAGTATGCTGTCAACAAAATAACTTTAAGAGAAACAACTCTCAGTACACCATTCGCATTTCCAGGATACCATATACCGAGCTTCGGCCAGAGTAGTCTTGCCTCTAGCTTCGCTTAGCAGCTCGATTTCATAGCGATCACTCGCTAATATCTTGGTGACGAGGTAGCCAACTTCTCATGGCTTCACGATCGAGACTGTAGTTCTCGATGGCGGATTCTCGGAACAGCGCCCGAATAACAGGAGTAGTCGCATTAGTACCAATACAAATACAAAGCCAAATACTGCGTGGTCTTCTGTTGTAGAATATTGAGGACCAATTGGATTTTTCACATTACTTCAAACCATTATGCTGTGCCCATTGCAACAGTCTTTGAACTGCACACACATTCACTGGGTTGTGGCTAAGATAGTCGGCATATTCCAACAGATTAACTTTACATTTCAGCATGTCAGACATTGCAGCCAGAAACCAAAATCTTGGTGGTACCCACCAGCTGGCCACCTATGCTGTAAATCCTTGTTTTGTTATGTAAGTTTCAAAGCGTTGCAATAGGTCACCATGGTAAAACACATAAGTACCTGTAAACATAGCGTCTGCACCATTAGGCAGCTTTGAAAAGTTATCAACTACTAGATGGTCACCTTCATGTTCTTTCAATAGAACTACTCTGTAGAAAACAAAACTCGCATCTATATGCACTTTTGCCTGTCAGACATTCAATAATACCAAATTACCGAGTCGAACAGCTTATTGCTGTACGCCCCAACAAAAGTCTACTCTCTTTAGAGCAGAGGCTGCAATACACTTTTGAATGAAATTTTCAACATAGCAACGCAAATTACTGGCTAAACCTACAAATCGCCGTAACTGCTTTAAGTTCTGTATGTTCTGGAGATTCAGTAAAGGCTCGGACTTTATCAAGACTCGGCCGCACCTGACCTTGTTTAATGCTAAGATCTAGGTATTAAATTGTCGTTGATAGAAAATCACATAAAAAGTTACGATAATTGACGCAATATTCAGTCAATTTCTGTCGTTAACTAAAAGAATATGACTTCTGTAGTCAGATTAGGACCTTTGTCCATAATCATACCACGTACACGTACGATTAGGGTTTCCACAAGCAATAGACTTAACGGAAAGCAGTTTACTGTTCCGAATTCTACATTACCGTGACTCGACAAATTCACAGAAGTACTCTAGTAAAACCTCTAACGCCACGGCTCACTAGCCGACGAACAATCACATTGCTTGCACATCCTACACCTGGATGACTACCACGGCTCACTAGCCGACGAGCAATCACATTGCTCGCACATCCAACACATGAATGTCTACCACGGCTCACTAGCCGACGAGCAATCACATTGCTCGCACATCCAACACATAGATGTCCACCACGGCTCACTAGCCGACGAGCAATCACATTGCTCGCACATCCAAAACATGGCTGTCCACCACGGCTCACTAGCCGACGTAATCCATTGCATGGATCTCCTGTGTGTATCACTCGCTGACTACATAAGATGGTCTTTCCAGACTACATACACTTTACAGTTTACGGACAAAGTAAAAAAGTCGACTATTTTACCTTTTTAACCAAACCTAACAGGAGAGATACAAAATTCACTATACAAGCCAGAGCCACATACCACAGTCGTTCATCAAACCTCATATTTACTCAGTAAAACCAAGCACGGATTTAATTTAGATCACATAAAACTCTCGAGTAAGACATCTAGAGCCCCGGCTATCCAGCCGACTAGCAATCGCATTGCTCTCACACATCCTGCGCAAGGATCAGATCTCAAGATCTCCCGTGAGTCACCCCCTGGTGACCTCACGTACATGGTCTTTACAGACCCCGACCTCGACCAGAGCTAATCGCCCACCGCGCTCCCACGGACTACTTTGAGTTGCCTCAAGAGATAGTCGATTTCGACCGGGTTACGACTACAAAATAGCTCCTGGCACGGTCGAACACAACTCACTATAGCACCTAGAGTCCCCTTACTCAAGTTTCCGCCACAACTTAAGCTTGCTCTTCACCATCATTTACATCAACCTCGACTGGTATGTGACCTGCTGGCATCTTTCTTAGCGTGTGCGTATTTGTAAGTACGCTTCGAGTTTAAAGATTGCAACGTGTAACGGTCACCGTTCAATACTTCAACTACTTTAAAAGCTTTAAACTTCGGATCTAATTTCGTTTGATTACGCTCTTCGTTCACGGTCACTCTGTCCATAGTACAATTTATCGCTAATTGAACGTCACCCTAAAGAGTCTTGCAACGATAGAAGTTACATCCGATTGAAATAAACTATTATCATGTGTTATCAAATTTACGCAATGAACTTTAGGTAATATGAGTTGCATCGATGTCATAAATATTTGGATTAAGACCAGAAACATAGTAATGGGTAGATCTCACCGAAGGTACTGTGCTTTAGGCGCGTAAATGAGACGCCTCGTAACATCTGCGGGGGCAAGGCTTAAAGCCTCGCTGTGTGGTGGTGCTGCGGCCAGCTAAACCTGTGCTAGCCCGGCCTGTTCCCGAGCGCCAGGAACTGCCGCAGCGACGCCTCAAGGAGGCTCTGCCACAGCGATGCCTCATGGAGGCTCTACTGCAGATCGCTCGTCCAACACTGAAAGCCTAAATAAGATTACTTCCATGGTGCTCCTTAAAGCGGAGATACAAGACGGTTCTCCGTACCTTCCATCGAGATTGCCGTAGCTAAGTGTTGGCTTCAGTTCCAATCAACAGATTCATTGGGGAGGCTCGTGTAGTCTTCTGTTTGGTTATGTTAAGTACTAATTGTACCTTCCACAACACGTCTGTCCATGGCGTGTTTTTATAACCACCTTGGATGCGAAGCATGTTTAAAACGGTGCGCATGTAGCGCTCAGCCTGACCATTTGCTTGATGCATTCCTGGTGTAATGAAGTAAAGGTCGCATCTAAGTTTACTCATCCATGTCGTGAAAGAAGTGGACTCGAACATACGGCCTTTGTCTACTACCATAACTTTAGGAACTCCAAACAACGAAACCGCCTGTGTGATTGCGTGCTTTAACTCTTCAGCGTCCTGCTTACGAAGCGGATATAAAAGCATGAACTTTGTGAATTCGCTCACTAAGAGGAGGACGATTTGTACTCGTTGGATATGGGCAAAGGGCCCAGGGCATCCAATTGCACCGGTTAGAAAGGAGTATCAGGCTTCTCCCAAAAAGTAATGTCTTGATTCAAGTTTTGCAATTGGAACTAGTTTTAGACTCTTAGTTCGGTATGTATCGCCTAAAGTAACCGGCTCAGCCAAGGAATTGACGAACCTGTTTCACGTTTTCAGGCTGTTTGGTTTTCGTTAAAGCTTCTACCTTTCGAGGACTCGGCCTAACCTGATCTTGACTGATTAACCTTCCCAAATACTCAACCGCTGGTCGGTAAGAGCAAAAACTTACGTTGCTGACGTTGCGTATCTCTGACCGTGCCTTAGCGAAGCATATGTCTTAATTGCTTCCATCAGAGCATGAGCGAGAGAAGGAGCTTCGGAGCACGGCGTGGCTGACACCGTCGAGGGTTGTCCCGGCGGTATAGGAACCGACGTGCTAGGCAAGGATGCTCCCTCGCGTCGAACGGGAGTTACGGTTACGCGATATTCTGACTGATCGTGATCGCGACCTGCTACGTAAATTTCTCCGCGCGCTTTCCCGTCGTTTAAACGAATCGCTACGCGAGTGACGCCTAAGCCTGTCGCGACGTTTAAGCCTATCGCGTCTACGAGAATCGCGTAGATCTGGGACACGTAAGCCATCTCGATCATCACGCAGATTACCCCTCGAGCCATGTCGTGAACGATCGTGGCCATCCGAACTACTTCGCGTATCGCGCCTACTTCGGGACCTATGTGAGCCTCGTTCACGCGACCTGGCTCGAGTGTTTCGCCGTTCTCGGCTACGTGACGTTCGCACCATTGCACAAATACAATGAAAAAAGCAAAATGTAGATGAGCAATCGTTAAGTAAATAAAGAGGTTGTTTTTAGAATTTTCAACACTTTATCGTGGGCAAAAATGAGTCCTTTATCCCAATTCTGATTTTAGGGATCAGAAGTGGAATTCAATTAAAAAACTAATTATGACAATAACAACGTTTATAACAATTTATAAATTCAACTTGGAACACAAAACCTAACGATTGCTTAATAAATCAACATGAATACAATCAAAGAGTAAATCTTAAAAGATGGCTTACGTGACCTTAAATGGCAACCAACGGAGATTCTGTAGACGTTCGTTCGCCTCGAGCGCAAGACAGTGAAGGCCCCGTTTGGCTCACGCGCTCGGCTTTTATAGCAAAAATATGGGTAGTTTGGGGGTAGTCCTAACTTTCCTAATAATATAAATTTTAGATTTTTAATTACTAGTTTGTCAGAAAAAATATGATGTGCCGACGATTTACTGAGTAAGTTTGGTCATTTGATTATGTACGGCATTGGTTCCACACAGTTTCAATACCTCTTCTATTCCATTATTTCGCAACGCCGTACAAAAATCATGCGACAAAGAGAAATGATCGAGGGTTGCAACCCCCCTCTTTGACTGTACTCAGTTGGACAGCTTACAAGTGACGGCATAGTGCTGAATTTTATTACTTTATACTCTTCTATCATCCTACATAGGTCTCCTGGTGGTTCATTTACTACGTAAATTTAGTTCACGGGCCTGTAGTCTATTATACAGAATACAGAAAAATAAACCGAAGGCTGGTTGGAAAAGCGTAGAAGCTCAATTAATGAACCTCAAAAAACTGTCAGTATTTCCATCTCTCTGTCAAACGCGGAGACACATAATAGAAATTGGTGAATATCAGAACCTGTCTACTTTAATGTTTAAGCAACGAGCACAAAGCAGTTGACAGTTTGGAAAATAAAAGTTATGACTGAATCAAAGAAAAAGATCTAATGTATACAATTGGGTTGTTAACAGTGCAATGCAATTGCAGAGCACAAAATAAAATTGACTATTATGTTCACTTCTTCTCAGTGTCATTTTTTTACTAAAGCAAAATCATCTGCATATAACAAATTACGCTTTATTTTTTCAAATCTGAACACATTTCCATGAGTTGCGAATAAGAAGATCATAAAGTAAAGTTAGAAATGCAATAAAGGTAAGTTATATGATTTTGACAATTTTGATGAGACAGTATGAGTTAGAAACTCAAAGGTAAATATGAAGTTTATAGCACCAAACAATATGTCGCAGATGTGGATTTACTCTGATTTTGAGTTTTGTTGTGATAGCTTGTAGGTACAAAAATTATTGCGAGAAAGATTATTTATTTTATTTTGCTTTCTTCAATGGCAAATACTTGAAATACCAGAAATTATAAAACTTCGTTTCAAGTCAAAAGCAAAATGCAGAAATACCAAGCGGAAGATATATTTAGTTCAAATCATAGAGCAACATAGCGCCAACACATAAGCTATTGTTTTGGAAGAACTTGTCGACCGACGACAAAGAATGATAATGCTAGTTAAGTAATATTTAGACTCAAGAAAAATATTTGAGTCTTAGGTATTATTAATTATTTTGTAGGAATATTTATCCAAAAGTCTAAGTGATTGTGACAAAAATAAAACAAAAACAATTGATTTTTATTGTAGATTCTTGAAAATCTGTTGTAAGTAAGGGCAATAAAAGTAGTATTTTAATTTTAAATTTAAAATGTTGTAATTTTACCTTGTAATTTTGCCTTGTTATTTTAAATTTTAACTCTTGAGAAATTGTATTTTTAGGTACTTAGGCTTGTATTCGAAAAATATTAACAAAAAATGCTGTTTGTTATTTTTAATACCAATAAATATCTAGTTTTTAATGTCATTTATTGTTCACTTATTTCACATAAATCATCACTTTTATTGTATTTTCTTAAATATCTTGTGAGTCATGCGTAGCTTAATTGCAGTTAAAGGTAAAGGTTTTGCATTTAATCGCATTTTAGTGTTGTAAAATGCTCTGAAATAACCGATTAAAACAAATTTTTGAAGTTTGCTAGTTTTAAATGCGGTTAAATGACTTTAACCGCATTGTAACCTCGGATGTTTCATGATATAACGGCATTTTAGTTTTGGAATGATTTTATATTCTATAGTCAAGTACCATCCAATGAAATTAAAGAAAATATTACGCTAAAATGCCGTTAAACTATACATAACGGCATTTTAGTGGTGATTTTGAAAAGATTTTAAGACAAAATTACAAGACTAGAATGCAAAAACGCTTATAACTCTTATGTCGCACACCTTAATTACTTGAATATACCATAATTTCAAAGTGTTTTCTCAGCTCTATGTAAAGGTATCAAAATTATGGAAATATGTATTCCACCCTTCAAATGGCATAATTTTAAAATTTAGAAACAGTTTTCCCGCGATATCTCGAAACTACATTTTGGTACTTAACGGCATTGTAGTTTGCGGACGGCAGATTTTGGGTCCAGCGCGCGGGTCGCGGCGAGGGGTAATATCGCCCGGCGCCCGCGCGCATCCGATGTTCCAAAAAGTAGCTTGCCCGACTGCACAATAGAAGGGCGATGCTATTTGATATAAGTAAATATAGTGGGGTCCCCCACAGATGCAGCTCCAGTTCTTTTCCCGCGATTTTTTTTAGATTTTACATTTTTTTTGGGACGAATGTGGGTTTCAAATCCCCTGTGGGTTTCATGTGACCCCGGTTCAGACCGCACCTGCTGTCGCATCGGTGCCTTAGAGTCCCTCCCACATTACCATTGGCACCCCCCCTTTTTTGCAATCACTCTAATAAAATTGAAAAAAAAAATGCTTGATGATACTGGGCAGGTAAATTTAAAAACAGTGTTTTTATTCAGTATCACCAATCCTAATAAACATTATCAAAAAAAAAGAAAGGCCGTAGATCTACGAAATTTTCAAAGATTTGTTACAAATTCTACGAATTTTTCTAACCTCGTCAACGCTTTTTTAAAAACCTGTGACAAAACTGTGGTTAAACGTAAAGTACCTGTTGCGGCTGAAGGATGAAGGACTAGTCTCCCTGGCCAAGAATAAATTAAAATTATTAGGTTGTCTTTAAAGCTGGTTTATGGACGATAGTTCAACGTGACAACGTCATTACAAAACATTGATGAAATTATTGCATACAATCACAGAAATCTATATTTATATTACCTTATTATTTAGATTTCTGTGCATACAATAGAATGAAGTGGAAAAACAAGAACACAATTAAACATAATGATTTACCCCCGACTACGTCGGACTCTTAAGAGTGCGCCTAAAGCCAGGAAAAAATCAGATTTCACCCGCGCGACGCGTTTCTTAATGTGATGTACATAAAGTCAAGAATAGCATGACACAGTTTGGAGGAAAAATCAATATTTAATCAGGAGTCCATTTTTGACCAAGTTTTAATTAATTACTCAATAACTAAACATAAATTTAAAAAAGTGTTCGGTTACTTTACTAGAACGTACGAATAGGATTTTTATTACCAAAAAATAATGTGGGGTCATCGCTGATAATTTCGAGTACTCGAATTAAAACGGGTTTTTTCGGTGTCATTTTTATTTTATTATTGTAAAAAACTCTGATCTATTTTTAAAATTCTATTCGGTTATTGTGCTTCTTCTTGATTGTCAATATTTCTTTTGTCATAGTTAGCACGGTCGGGGCAGACATTGAAATAGAAAAAAATCCGGGGAGCGATTTTTTTTTATGAAACGTCGAAGAGGGTTGTTGGAAGTATAAATATTGATTTTCTAACTAATCTCGGTAGAGGGTTCGCCGCCATCTTGTTTTAAAGTTTTTGTGAGATAATTCGTTCATTTTCAACTTTAGAGCAAAAATGATGGATACCAAAGTTAAAGAAAATAAAATTGCACCCATTACGATTTTTTTGATAAACTTGATAGTATAACTCTGCAAATATTGATCCTAGCGTAAAAACTATATGAAGCAAACTTGTGAGAAATTAAATTTCCAACAACTTTGGTACCCATCATTTTTGCTCTAAAGTTGAAAATGAACGAGTTATTTCACAAAAACTTTAAAACAAGATGGTGGCGAACCCTCTACCGGGATTAGTTAGAAAATCGAAATTTATACTTCCAGCAACCCTCCCCGACGTTTCATAAAAAAAAATCGCTCCCCGGAATTTTTTCTATTTCAGGCTAGTTTTATGTTTACCTCGACTGTACTAAGTTTTTAGTTTCTTAACTTCAGTGAGCGGCGTCAAAAATGTCTTTTTTTCGTTTTCTGGCTTTAGGCGCCCCCTTAATCTGTACATCATTTTACTAGTCAATCCCATTCATTTGATACCCATATTGAGGATGGGTATCTTAGATTTGAATTTAGTCATAGTGTATAGGATTCTACTATGCAAGCCCATTCATCTGATACCCATATTGAGGTAGTAGTAGTAAAAGTAATGTATTTGGCCATTTTGTGGAGGCAGGTTTGTTGGAGGATCTTAAATCGATATTAACCAAATATATCTAAGACCGTACTCACGGAAATCAACCTTCAAATAAAAAGGTCGGGGGTTAAAATAGATGCAGCGTAAGATTACAACGAACGTAACGAGACAATTAGCGTAACGGGACACTTTTTCGTACGTGCAGCCGCCGTTCATCGATTTAGTTGTCACGTTTAAAAACGTAAAGTATTTAGTATTTTCCTAGGTTACAAATTAATTGGCCACCTCGGCTTAGGCAAGTCACTGCAGCAGACAGTTTTTTTTTTTTTTTAATAAAGAGTGACGAGACGAACAGGACATGTGCCTGATGGTAAGCAACATGCCTGCCACATAACAGCACAGTGACACGCAGCTATTGGAACATGAAGAGCCAAAATTATTACCTAGCACCGCACTGCGCTCGTCACCCAGAGATCTAAGTTGTTATATCTCTAAGCCCTGTAATTTCTCTGGAAACATTGCCCTTCAAACCGGAACACAGTAATGTTTGCACATTACTGCTTGCCGGTAGAATAATTGACAAAGGTGTGGTACTTCCCCAGGCGGACTCTGCTAAGAGTCCTACCACTACAATTATTATTAAGATATTAAAACATTTTATTGATCCTATTGTTTTCTAAGAGCTGTAGCTACGTTCGCCGTTCGTGCATATCGCCATTACACTCACCGCACCAATTAGATTCCATTAATTTCTATTCCAGCTTCATCAGTAATGATGAGCATTAGCCGGTGCGACTACACGATAGCAAATTATTGCGAGTAGTTGCCAATAATGGGGTTAATTTCGTTCAGGTTTCAAGGTAAATATCACTGTAAAATTGATAGTTTTAACCATCGATATAAACCAATGGATGTGACCACTTTAAAATTGGCAACTGCGTATCTGTGCGTATCGTAAGTGGTTTACACACAACCAATCTACTTGACCCCTAGAATCGCTAGCGGTGAGATATTCTGTGGTTCTACTTATTTTGGTTGTTGACAACTAATAGTGATAGGTAAAAACGTCCGGCGTTCACCGCTTCCTGCAACCGACTAGAACGGAATGAGCTCACTCTTCCCAACGATGACATAATTCCGTGTACCTGAAGTTTGGGAGGGCACATCCAATGGTTTATATCGATGGTTTTAACTCTGAAGAGTCAGATGTACCTACTAATTAAGAGCCGTATTCCATATTTTACAATAATGTTTATTATCACTACAATCATATTCGATAACATTTTTAATAGTCCTGTAGGTATATAATTATAATAGTTTGGATGTCTGTTGCTCAATGACGTCGTAAGAATGTACCGAGCTGAAATTTGGTTCATGGTTAGATCATAGTCTGGAAGAACACATAGGTATTTAAGTTTTTAACCCGAAAAAGCAACGGGAACGGGAACTACGCGGGTGAAACCGCGGGCCGCTGCTAGTCACTAGCTAGTTATAAATTAAAAGAAGTATCATTTTCATGAGTGAGTACATAATAGGGTACAATCCTTAAAAAAGCTAATTAGTCCGTCAGTTAGGTTGCTAAAAAATGGTTGTCTGTAAAGTCGGTTTACTGACGATAGTTGAACGTGACAACGTCTAGTATTTGTGTTAAGCGCCATCTAGGTAAAACATTCTGAAGCTTTTTGAAAAGCTGTTCAAAGCGCCATCTCTGGGTACATCATTGTACTAGCACAAGTTCTTAACTTCATATCGTCGCTTTTCTAAAACATGGACAGACTCCTTGAACGTAATACACATTTCACTCACTAGATGGTGCGAAAAGTAATAAGTCGAGGTAACGGCGGTAAATATTATCTAATCTATGGCGGTAACGTTACATGACGTCATGTTTTGCGGTCGTGCAGCCGGCTTCATCGAATTATATGACGTTATCACGTCAAAAATATTGTAAACGTATTTTTGATTTTATTCACAAACATAAAATGACAAAGATACAGTGCTTAGAAGTTACGCGTGACGTCACCTGTGGGTACGATTTTTACCCACAACTGCGTGACGTCACTTGTGGGTAAAAATGGTACCAATCACTCTGGAAGTTTGATGATCTATATCTTTGTAGATTTTTGTCTTTTTATTTTGAAAAAAAAAAAAAAAAAAAAAACATTTTTCATATTTTTGCATGATCTAGCTGACGGACTAATTAGTATTATAGTGTATTTTTGACCCAGTCCGGTACCCTAATCTTTTTTTAATCAGTGCTAATCTTTGCCAGTTATTCTACCGCGAAGCAGTAATGTGCAAACATGTTTGTGTTCCGATTTAAAGGGCAATGTTTCCCGAGAAATTACAGGGATTAGAGATGTAACATCTTAGATATCTCTGGTACGAGCGCAGTGCAGTGCTAGGTAATGATTTGGATCTTGGCTTGGCTTTGGAATGGCTTCATGTTCCAATAGCTGCGTGTCACTGTGCTGTTATGTGGCAGGCATGTTGCTTATCATCAGGCACGTGTACTGCTCGTCTCGTTACTCTTAATTTAAAATATATATAAATATCTCTTATATATAAAATTCTCGTGTCACAGTCACAGTGTTTGTTTCCTTACTCCTCCGAAACGGCTTTACTGATTTTTACCAAATTTTATATGCATATTCAGTAGGTCTGAGAATCGGCTACTAGCTATTTTTCATACCCCTAAGTGTTAGGGGTTGTTCACCCCAAACATTTTTTTTTAATTTTTGGTCAATTTTTTTTGTTTTTATTTTTTTATAATGTGGCGTTAAAAATACATACAACCCTAAATTTTTACCCGTTTATCACCAACCCCTGTTTTTTTATAGCCATTTTAGTAATTTAATCATTTGACAGTGAAATCCTAAACGACGGGACCGCTTTGAATGTTTTTTTTGTGTGTGTATTCGAAGATGGCTTAAATTCACAAATAAGCCCGGCAGATGGCGCTGCAGACAGTGTCTAGGTTATGTCCGAGCGAAGTCGGAACGGGCCGCTAGTATCTTATATATAAAATTCTCGTGTCACAGTGTTTGTTTCCTTACTCCTCCGAAACGGCTTTACTGATTTTAACCAAAATTTATATGCATATTCAGTAGGTCTGAGAATCGGCTACTAGCTATTTTTCATACCTTTATTTATATGGCAAAACAACGTTTGCGGGGTCAGCTAGTATATATATATATCTTACGCTTCACAACCAAATCGCCAGATTTCAAATTACAATACGGTGGACGTCACAGTGCGTTAAAAGAAACAGACGCATCCATTCTTATCAATAAACAGATATCTAACTTTTTACTTCCGCTGCGTTCACCATTAGCAAGTCGTCAGCGGTAATGGGTCCCATCGAATAATCGAGTTTGAGAACTCGCTGAGCGGTCCTATAAAAAGAACATTTCCCATTAACTGGTTGACAACCTTGCAGGTTGCAGCAGGGTTGTCCGGAACCAATATACAGCTTTCTATTTTACATTGTAGCTAAGTAATTCAAGAGTACCAAGCAATCTATTTATTATAATCTAATCTATACGTTGACCAATTATAAAGTACAAAAAGAAAAGACAATATACAATTATTTAGAGTACCTATAGAAAAACTTAAGATTAAACGCAAACCCAAAATACTTTACTAATATTATAAAGCTGAAGAGTTTATTTGTTTGAACGCAAGGATCGCGGGAACTACCTACTTGTCCGAATTGAAAGACTCTTTCTCTGTTGGATAGCCCATTTATCGAGGAAGGCTATAGGCTATATAACATTTTTTTTTTTTTTAAATATAGAGTGGCGAGACGAGCAGGTCATGTGCCTGATGGTAAGCAACATGCCTGCCACATAACAGCACAGTGACACGCAGTTATTGGAACATGAAGATTCCAAATCATTACCTAGCACTGCACTGCGCTCGTCACCCAGAGATCTAAGTTGTTATATCTCTAAGCCCTGTAATTTCTCTGGAAACATTGCCCTTCAGACCGGAACACAGTAATGTTTGCACATTACTGCTTGGCGGTAGAATATTTGGCAAAGGTGTGGTCCTTCCCCAGGCGGACTCTGCCAAGAGTCCTACCACAACATTACGCTACTATCAACAGAAACGGAGCATGAATAAAAAATGAGACAAAAATGGACAAATATATTTCTCTTCGAGAGCTTTAGTTCCGTGAATTTACATTCTCTTTGGTCGCTGAAGTCTGTGACAGCAAGTGTCTGTATTTGAATTTTGTGTCATTTGATGTAGGTAATCAAATTTATTCTGCTAGTTTTCCAAGATTTACCATTTGGGTAAATTGAGTGTTAAATATGCTGATTAGCTTACCTAAATTGACTAGTTTGTGTGTGTACCTACCTATACAAGGTTATTGGCAATCAGCCTGCATCAGTTTAAGGGCATGTTAAGTACAGTAAATATGTCAACTTTTGTGCTACAGTTCCAAAAAATCCGTATATTTTTTTCCCATACATATTAAAAAAAAGTTTATTTGCCCAATCTTAAAACATCGAACTCTTAGTAACAAGAGCGTGCAATAAATAAAGTACCGTGAACAAAGCTAGAGAAGGAAAAAAAAAATAAAAAAAATGTAGATACCTATGTTTTGAGTTTCAACAAAGATTGTAGAACAAGGGGTTCTTTATTTAAATATACAGAACTAACAGAGCATGTTAAATAAATATAGCCTGATTACCAGTCATCCTGTATATTTATGTGTGATTGTGTAATTTCTGTTTTCCAAAACATTACATTTACATTTACGTTGTACATTTTGTCTCTTCTTTTCATTGACACAACCCAAAAATATCTAAACCGATTTGAGTATTCACAAAAATTTCAAGCTTTTTGACTTATAAAATCACCTTTTCTTCAATTTTCAATTCTCTTAGATGAATCTGATAAGATAAGTGTTTTTTTGCATTTTTTTGAATCCATTCACAATCTATATAAACCAAAATTAAAAAAAAAAAAGTACAACAAAGTCAAACCCATTATAAGAAGTATTTTTAAAGAAAATGTACACCAAGACACCCGACGAGAACCGAGTTTAATCGAACAGAACCGAAGTATCATTAATTCATTATGTATATCGAGACTTAAAAATATGGCGATAATAAACATATAATTTTCTGTAATAAATCCAAACCAGTAGCTACTAATTTATAAAGCTCAATTATTTTATTTTTTGTATGTTTGTTTATGTGCTCTGAGGACGTTAACTTCAAATACTACTTAAGAGGATTTGAAAACATAATTTCGCAAAGGAAATGAATCGACGAATGCATATTTTTGGATATACCAACCTTTTAAAGCATAAACTTTTTTCATATAACATCGACGGCTTATAACGTGAGGTAGACTTATCTTATGTATAAAATTCTCGCGTCACAGTGTTAGTTACATTACACCTCCGAAACGGCTTTACTGATTTTTACCAAATTTTATACGCATATTCAGTAGATTGAGAATCGGCTACTATCTATTTTTCATACCCCTAAGTGATAAGGGTATTTCACCCCTAAATATTTTTTTTTAATTTTTGGACAACATTTTTTTTTATAATGTGGCATTAAAAATACATACAACCCTAAATTTTTACCCTTTTAGCACCAACCCCTATTTTTTAATAGCAATTTTAGTAATTTAATCATTTGACAGTGAACTCCTTCTAAACGGCGGGACCGATTTGAATGTTTTTTTGTGTGTGTGTACACGTCGATTTGAGGATGATTTAGATTCACAAATAAGCCCGGCAGATGGCGTTGCAGACAGTGTCTAGGTTATGATCCGAGCGAAGCCGGAACGGGCCTCTAGTTTATAGACATTTGCAAATGCAATCAAATGCACAACCCTACCGCCATAAGCGCCACATTTAAAAGCATCTGCGAGGCAGAGTACTGGTTTCAATTCTATTATTAGAATAAATGTTTGCATACGCTTGCCCTTAAATACCCGCATAGCCTTTAGAAATACGAAAACAAGCGTCATAAAGAATTCATAGAAATACAAGAAATTGGATATTTAATGATAGCTATGGAATCCATTAAAACGCTGTTTGTTTTGTCAGCTGTGTATTATTATGCAATAGACACGGTCGATTCATTTATTGATTAATTGAACACGTCTCTTTCGACATAGTAAAGTTGTTTTGAGTAACCCGGTATTGAGACAATGTTTTCATTAAGATAATCTTATATGTAAAATTCTCGTCTTATATATAAAATTCTCGTGTCACAGTGTTTGTTTCCTTACTCCTCCGAAACGGCTTTACTGATTTTTACCAAATTTTATATGCATATTCAGTAGGTCTGAGAATCGGCTACTAGCTATTTTTCATACCCCTAAGTGATAAGGGTTGTTCACACCAAAAATCTAGACTATGATCCGAGCAAAGCCGGAACGGGCCGCTAGTATCTTCCTAAATTAATGACCATTTCAATAGCTGTCACGTGTGCCGCTGGTATGTATAGTGTATACCTATAGTATTGTCAAATGATATTTTTGTTCGTTTATGGGCATTTTCACAAAAATGTATCCCTGCCTCTCTTGACAACTTTTCGGAACATATCGAATGTTCCGAATTATTGTGCCCGGATTTTATACCAAATTTGTTTTACAAGTAGTAACATTTGTTTTGAAACAGACATACAGACAGACAACAACTCTTTGGTACAACTGTTTGCTTTCAATTAGTAGTGGTAGGACTCTTGGCAGAGTCCGCCTGGGGAAGTACCACACCTTTGCCAGTTATTCAACCGCCAAGCAGTAATTTGCAAACATGACTGTGTCCCGGTTTGAAGGGCAATGTTGCCAGAGAAATTACAGGGCTTAGAGATATGATATCTTAGATCTCGGGTGACGAGCAGTGCAGTGCTAGGTAATGATCTGGAGTCTTCATGTTCTAATAGCTGCGTGTCACTGGGCTGTTATGTGGCTGGCATGTTGCTTACCATCAGGCACATGTCCTGCTATACAAAAATACTAAGTATACTAACACTCTATACTACTTAAATAAAAAAAATCATTTTTGTGAATACGCCCTTATACCAATATGGAGACGTTCTTATCTATCGATTACAGCGTAGAACTCACGTTAGATGTAGTCGGCTAAAACCGACGTAAGTTTAGACTCTTCACTTATTAAATTTGCTTAGTACTTATTTATTTTCCCCCTCGATTTAACATGTTCCTAAAAACCATTTCCATCCGAATGGAATATTATCACATTCGGCAAAATGGCCGCCGGTTTTAACACAAGTTTTTGTTTGTTTTTCTTCAGTAACGTTTTTAACGTACAAAAAGTATAAACATTATAAAAACTTAAAAACTAGGGTGCCGCCAGCAGCGGGGCAGGGCCCAAGCTCCCGGTGGTTAGGGCTGCAGAGTGAGGAACCTCCTGACGATGCGCGCTGTGTCGAGGATGACCGCCGCGTGCATCTGACCCGCCATCCAACCATCTAGCAAAACTCTCCTAAGATGTTGGTCGAGACTTTTCGCTACAAGGCCGTTTGCCGACACGACTATTGGGACTATGATCGTCGAATTAACATCTCACATGGCGGTGAGTGAAGTGGTAGCATGAGTGAACCTCGTGAGCCAAGTCAAGGTACTTGCTCAGCTTGTCCTTCTCGGCTTTCACGAGGTTCTCGTCATGTGGTACGGTGATATCGACGATCACAGCCCGGCGCTGAGACCGGTCTACCAGCACGATATCAGGCTTATTGGCGACAATAGTCCTGTCCGTGATGATAGAGCGGTTATTATTATGTTAATTATTTAGTTGTAAAAATAACTCATAATATTTTTTTTGTACTAACATTCGTTTTCTTCTTTCCAGTCACAATCCCGCTGCTGAGTTTCGGCATGGTGCAAGGCTGGTTATCTCCCATGATCTCCGTGCTTCAATCTCCCGACGGTCCAGCAGAGATACCGTTCACCAGCTCCGACATATCCTGGATGACGTCAGTGACATATATCACTGCTATCATAGTCGGAGTCCCCATGGGCCATTGGACTGACAAATACGGACGGAAGGTCATGACTTTAGCGACAACGTTTTCATTGATAGTAAGTGGTTCAAATTTTTTGTTTTTTGAAGTGAAAACTTATTTTGGCGCCACTGACAGATTTTTCGTGGGCTGTGAATTGAATTCTAGCGTCACGCTCAGAAATGATAAGAAATCTTCGGGTAAACTCGGGAAAATGGCCATTGGCCATCTAGAAATGCGTCAGCATTTCCCATTGGCTCACGCATTTCTAGATGGCTATGCATGCTCATGTCCACGCCCTCCACCCGCGTAGTTGCCAAAGTAAGTTATCAAATTCTGAGTTATAAGTTTTCACTTCTATCGGCAGTTCCTACGACTGCAAATTTTTATTATAACTTGAATAGGTTTACTCTAGACCGCCATCTCGCCTGATGTTAAGCGACGATGCGGCGACGGGTGAGCTTTCTCGAGCTACGAGCAGTCGGATAGAGAAAGGGGCAAGGTGGTATTGAAATATGCAGATCAGTCGCGCACTCTCCGAAGTGTATCCGATAAAAAACCGATATGCTAGCAATTTTGCGGCGATTTTCAAAATGAACGTGTTGTTGTAAAAATATGAACGAGAATAGGAATGAGAAGAAGTCTGTTCCGTGCGTGTCTTTTTCTATAAAGGGAATTGTAATAGTTGAAAAAAAAACATGAATTGTTAATGATAGTTGAAAATAACAATTGAGCTGCTTTTTGTACGTGATTTGTTTTTTGCAAAGGTTTTTTTAACAGTTGGAAAAATATATGAACAAAATTGAATTGTTTTTTGTTTGTTAAAATTGAATTGGTTCTATCAATTCGATTCATTTATTTAAACCAAAAATTCATTATAACACTTGGTAATGTAATTTATCAAAAAGCAAATAATCTGTGTACATAATAACATCTTGATTATCTGTAGACCTTCATCGGTCTATGGATAATTCAGGTGTGCTTAGTGTAAGTAGTTAGTTAGGTATGTAGCGTAGTGTAGTTCTCATTGTATTTTAGTTTTGTTAATAAAGACTCTGCCCGTTTTACAAAAAAAAACATAATAAGATAAAATAATAATGTCAAATATGAATAAAGCAGCTGTTAAGGAGTACAATCCTCAAAAAAGCTAAGTAGCCCGTTAGTTAGAATGCCAAAAAATATTGTACACGTATTTTTTATTTTGTTTCACAAACAAAAAATGACGAAGATACAGCGCTTCGAAGTTTCGTGTGACGTCACTTGTGAGTACGATTTGTACTCACGAGTGACGTCGCGACCCCCCACTCTCGAAGTTTGATGGTCTATATCTTTGACGATTTTTAATATTATGAAAAAATACGTGTCCAATATTTTTCCATGATCTAGCTGACGGACTAATTAGGATGGTATATTTTTGACCCAGTCCGGTACCCTATTGGATGCACTGCAAAAAGCCTTTGTCACAGTTAAAATAATAACAAATAAAGTAAAGTATAAATATTTACATTAGTAGATTAACATAAGCATTATTTTACCTTAATATTAAAAACAAATAAAGGGACTTACTCGTATTACAATTGTAGAAAACATGAACGACATTGAGCTGATTATGTAATTTTTCTACGTTTACAAAGTAGCTCATTATACTCGTATCAGTTCGAATATCATAAAGAAAATTATGCTGATATTTTTTACAAGTGATCCGCCCTGACTTTGCCCTTGCTACATACAAAACAAAGCCTATTACAGTCCTCAAGGATGAAATGAAATGAAAAATGAAATGAAAAAAATGAAATGAAAGCATAAAGTGCTATTTGGGACCAACTACCACAATAACCGTAATATAAAAAAAAGTATGAACGGATGCAGCTGGCTTTCGTTCATGTATTTTTCCAACGGATTTTTGTAAGATACGGCTGGTCTAGTCGGGAGTACGGCGCCTGCCGATCCGGAGACCTCGGGTTCAAACCCCACACGCACCACTGTCTTTTCGAAGTCATGTGCGTAATGCCGCTAACGTAAAACGGTGAAGGAAAATATCGTGAGGAAACCGACGTGTACTCAGGGATCACGTGCATATCCAACGGTAATATATTTTTTCTAATTCGTTCTGTAGTTTTAGCGCGTGATTCTCGTTCAGTCGAGATTTCTTTCATTCGAGATTACAAATTCGTTCAGTAGTTTAGAGATTAGTGCCTTCATAGAAATAAACTTTTCACCTTTATAATATTAGATTAAATAGAAGAATAGGAAAGGTACTTGTGACGGTTGGAAAAATACATGAACGGAAGCAGCTGGCTTTCGTTCATGTTTTTTTTTTTAAATTAAGGTTCTTTTGGTAATTAGTCCCGAATAGCACTTTATTCTTTTTAGTAGTGGTAGGACTCTTGGGAGAGTACCACACCTTTGCTAGTTATTCTACCGCCAAGCAGTAATGTGCAAACATTATTTTGTTTCGGTTTGAAGGACAATGCCAATAACTGCGTGTCACTGTGTGGCAGGCATATTGCTTACCATCAGGCACATATCCTGCTCATCTCGTCACTCTTTATTAAAAAAAAAAACTAAAACGCATCCTGCAAATAGGAGCCACGATATTCATAAAATATAAAGGCTTGAAAACATCTTATATCTCTGGGTGACGAGCGCAGTGATAGGTAATGTACCTATAGTTACGTGTCACTGTGCTGTTATAGACAGTCGTATTGCTCACCATCAGGCACATGTTCTGCTCTTGTTACTATTTACTATTCAAGAAAAAAATAGTATTATTTACCCCGAAAAATATCACGAGTCCAGTAATCTAGGTAGTGGTAGGACTCTTAGCAGAGTCCGCCTGGGGAAGTACCACACCTTTGTTAGTTATTCTACCGCCAAGCAGTAATGTGCAAACATTACTGTGTTCCGGTCTGAAGGGCAATGTTTCCAGAGAAATTACAGGGCTTAGAGATATAACAACTTAGATCTCTGGGTGACGAGCGCAGTGCGACGCAAGGTAATTATTTGGAGTCTTCATGTTCCAAGAGCTGTGTGCCACTGTGCTGTTATGTGGCAGGCATGTTGCTTACCATCAAGCATATGTCCTGATCGTCGCATCACTCTTTATTTAAAAAAAAAATCTAGATACATTTTTGAGTAGGTATAAGACCACGGGATACAGTTAAGGCGGGGGTCACACAGAGGCGATCCGGTAGCGACAGCGATCCGATAGCGATAGCGATCCGATACCGAGTATGAGATCGCGCCCGCTTGCTGTGTGTCAGGTTGCATACAAATTCGAACATTAGAAAAAAGACCACGGGTTACAGTTAAGGCGGGGTCACACAGAGGCGATCCGGTAGCGACAGCGATCCGATAGCGATAGCGATCCGATACCGAGTGTGAGATCGCGCCCACTTGCTGTGTGTCAGGTTGCATACAAATTCGAACATTAGAAAAAATATCGTCTCGCTATCGGATCGCTATCGCTATCGGATCGCCTCTGTGTGACCCGGCTTTTAGTGTTAATTCACTCCGCGATCTAGTCTAATCAAAACTCATTGATAACGTTTAACATCAGCAGTTTAATCTAAAACCTATAAAATCCACTTTTATCACAGGCTCTTGAAGGTTTCTTGTTATGGTATTTTAGCCCACTTTCGACTTTCACCACTATACCTCACTAGCTAAGCCCCGTGGGTTTATCCACGTAATTCCATTTACTGCTATTTTCTCTTGGTAAAAAGCTTATAAAAACATAAATTAATAATCCAGGCATATTAGGCAGAACTGACAACCGATGGGGAAGAAAGGTTCTCGAGTGGCGACCACGAACCGGAAGACGCAGTGTTGGACGCCCTCCCACTAGATGGACAGATGACCTCACAAAGGTCGCTGGAAACCGCTGATTGCAGGTTGCGCAGGACCGTTCGTTGTGGAAATCTAGGGGGAGGCCTATGTTCAGCAGTGGACGTCTTGCGGCTGATGATGATGATGACAATAACATGCGAGTGAGAATAACACTTAAGCCGGAACGGCCCGTTAGTGTATTATAAAACTACGATAAATAATATTACGAACAAGTCGATGATTATTCAAAGAACAAGCAATATCGAAGGCATATCTCGCCGCCTACTGTTACATAATAATGTAAATACAATTTAAATTCCGGACGAAAGTAAAAGTTATCCAAAGTTCTTTAAACTTTCAAGTCTAAGGTCCGAACGATAATTAAAAGGTTGTATTTGAGATAAAAATATAAATAGATACCAGTTTCTTAGCGGAAGTCCTTTACAAATCTCGGTTCCTTAATCTCAATGGTATTAAGGTATAAAAACTGATTAATGCAAGCATTTCCGATTTGGTGTTCAAAAGAACAATAGTACTACAGAATTGGATAAATGGTAGAACAATGTGTTTCTATAGAACAGAGATTTGTACTTCCTAGAATCTATCTAGAATTCATTTATTGAAGTGAAAACTACTTGGACATGTTTTTAGATGGGATAAAAACGAATGAACTCACGACTCTGATAATTACCGTTACTGACAGGTATTAGACGTGTACAAAATGTATGGGTCATTAGAACTTCCAGGAGACCTATGTAGAAAGATAGAAGGGTATAAGTAATAAGATTCAGCAATATGCCGTCACTTGTAAGCTGTCCAACTGAGTGCAGGGAAGATAGGGGTTGCAACCTTCTTTCTTGCAAAATCTTTCCCCCTTGTCGTTGTCGCATATTTATAATCTTTATACGGCGTTGTGGAGTAATGGATTAGAAGAGGTAGGTCTAGCCTATATATATTTAAGTATGTACTTGCAGCCCTAAAATATTAGCAGCTTTTTACCGGCGTAGTTTTCTTTGCCGTTATTTTCCCAAAGTAAAATATTCCGCATATTTATTTTATTAGGTGGAAATAGGAATTACTCCATACCTGCTACAAGTTTAATGTTTTTTTTTGTGGACATTTCACACAAAACATCATCTGACCCCAAACCAGTGCACCCTCACTCGCTCAAGGTCGCGCGGTTTTAGCCTACCGCTAGACCGTTCCTTCCAGGAAACAAGTGACAGTCGGTTCTCGGTTGTCGGACGCACGGCTGAGCGCTCGCGCAACACGTTTCCCGCGCATATTGTTATTTGTTATGTCGACAACCCTCCGCGCCAGACAGCGACAGAGTTACGCGTTAGAAGAGAGCGCATATGTTTAGTTGATAATCGCGACAGGTATTGAGCGCTAATGCGAGCTGAATTGAACTTTGTTGTGTCCCTGCAAGAGTCGCTATTTATATAATTGTTTTTGGTAAGTGTGGCTTCTGTACTAATATTTATTCTGTGCCCAAACTAAGAAGATACATATATGCACTATAGAAGCCAGATAGCTGATCCTACTTATATGATTGAAAATACATGCTTCTTATGCATAAAACACCCAGACACAGTACAAATATTTGTGTTCATCACACAAATATTTGCACTGGGTGGGAATCGAACCCGCGACCCCCGCTTGCAGGCAGAGTTACTACCAACTAAGCCTCGAGGCCAAGAATTTGAACTTTAACCTATTTCCTGTTCTTTACTTTTATAAATGTGAAAGTGGATATTTCGATGTTTGTTGCTCAGTCATGTCGGAACAGCTGAACGGATCGGTTTGAGATTTGGAAAGCAGAATATGGTGTGAAATGGCAGATAAGCTTATTATCCTGTTAAAGCTGTTAAAGTAATTGGTTGCCGTAGGATTGATTAAATAATTTATTTAGATGTAACCCTCTCTTGCAGACCGCGACTAGAGATGCCGCTTAACAATAATCTAGGTAATCTAATTCACTAAAAGGAAATTATTGACACGAAAACCTTAAATAACTTTAATTTAAAAAACCCGATTGCAAAAAATCAACAGATTAAAAAAACATTGTGTAATAATGTACAATATATACAACTGAGACGTGGTCCTTAACTGTGGGCCTCATAACAAAGCTCAAAGTCACACAGCGAGCTATGGAGAGAGCTATGCTCGGAGTCTCTTTGCGCAACAGAATCCGTAATGAGGATATTCGCAAAAGAACGAATGTGCCAGAACATAGCTCAAAGAGTAAGCAAGTTGAAGTGGCAATGGGTAGGCCACATCGTTCGCAGAACTGACAACCGATGGGGAAGAAAGGTTCTCGAGTGGCGACCACGAACCGGAAGACGCAGTGTTGGACGACCTCCCACTAGAACACTACTAGATGGACAGATGACCTCACAAAGGTCGCTGGAAACCGCTGGTTGCAGGTTGCGCAGGACCGTTCGATGTGGAAATCTAGGGGGGAGGTCTATGTTCAGCAGTGGACGTCTTGCGGCTGATGATGATGATGATATATAACATAAGAACACTTGGGTAATTAAGACGAATCTAACGGTATCTTAATTGTCAAAATACATGCAGCCGTAAATAAAAACATACTTCAAGATACGCGCGAAAAACATAACCCTTCTTTCAGTCGGGTAATAAATTACACAGTATAAATTTGTTTATCTAAATGCCATCTACGGTTTCGCCTTATCTTAATAATTACTAGCTGTATTAAGATAAGGCGAAACTATTAGATCCACATTATTATATGATTAACTAGCTGAACGCGCGCGCGTTGCTACGCCATCTATCGAAAATCGATCGTACCAATTCACATTTTGAACAAATTCGGTTACTTTAGGTTCTAATGACGCAACCTTTAAAATATGACACATGCTGTCACGCAACGAAAGCTCTCAATCAGCAATATTTTTCCCCGTTTTTGTTATATTTTTCATTCCTGCTCGGCTCCTGTTGATAATGCTAATGTTAAATAGCCTATAGCCTTCCTCGATAAATGGACTATCCTACAAAGAAAGAACCGTTCAATTCGGACCAGTAGTTCCAGAGATCCTTGCGTTCAAACAAACAAACATACAAACAAACAAACAAACTCTTCAGCTTTATAATATTAGTATAGATTTAATTCTCGATTTATTTTAATTGCCAACTGCAGTAGCAATAGACAGGTCATATCTGTCGCAGAACCGATAACCGTTGGAGTAGACGTGTTCTTGAGTGGAGACCGCGAATCGGCAAACGTAGTGTAGGACACCCTGAGACTAGATGGAGTGACGATATACGGCAGACAGCAGACAGTAGATGGAGACGTAAAACGGAGGATAGAGCAGCACTGGCGAGCCATGGGAGGTGCCTATGTCCAGCATTGGACTAGGATAGGCTGCTGATTACGATGATGATGGTTTTATGACTAATCTCATTCTAAGACATCAACAATTATTTAATATTAGCAGCGCCCCGCGGTGTTACCCGCGTAGTTCCCGTTCCCGTTGTTTTTTCGGGATAAAAAGTAGCCTATGTGTTCTTCCAGACTATAATCTATATGTGTTCCAAATCAGCCCGATCCGTTCATACGTTAGGACGTGATTGAGCAACAAACATCCAAACATCCATACATTGACACTTATAATATTAGTAGGATTATAAACGTCAATACTTCAATGTTTCTTGCTCAATCACGTCATTAACGTATGAACGGATCGAGCTGAAATTTGAAACACAGTTAGATTATAGTATGAAAGAACACATATGCTACTTTTTATCCCGGATAAATAACGGGAACGGGAACT
The DNA here is from genome assembly GCA_963693475.1 of Ectropis crepuscularia. Classification (NCBI taxonomy): domain Eukaryota; kingdom Metazoa; phylum Arthropoda; class Insecta; order Lepidoptera; family Geometridae; genus Ectropis; species Ectropis crepuscularia. The sequence goes on along the minus strand of OY856369.1, from coordinate 11,992,844 downwards.
ACGCGGTTAAAACCACGGGACACTAAGTTTATTTGTATTAAGATAATTAGATATCCAAAGAGTAAATAGTAGAGAGGTAGATATATATAATATACCTACAATAGGTATATACAGGGTTACTGGTAATCAGCCTGCATCCGTTTGAGGGCGTGTTCTGTATATTTAAACAAACAACTTTGTTTTACAACTTTCGTTAAAACTTAATAGATAACCCAAAAAAAAATTGTATTTGTTGCCCTTTTTTGTACTGTTTAGCGACTTTTTAGTGTTTATTCACTTCGGTACATCATTTTTTGCGTGTTAAAGAGCGTACGCGCTCTCGTTACTAATTGTTACGAAGAGTTCGATACTTTTAGACCGTGCAAATGCACTTTTTATTTATTTTGTAAAAAACAACTTTTTTTTAACTGTAGAACAAAAGTTGACGTATTGAATGTACCTAACATCCCCTTAAACCTTAAAGGGATGCAGGCTGATTACCAATAACCCTGTATAAGAGTACAATACTTTACACCCGTCTATCATCCTACATAGGTCTCCTGGTGGTTCATTTGACCCGTAAATTTTGTTCACGGGCCTGTAGTCTAATAGTTTCGAAGCCATTACAGAGTTTGTTCTAGTTACAAAAATAACGCGAAGCCAATCGGTCGTTGTTCGGCAACAAAATCTGTTTAGTCCCGTGTGTTATTGAACAATAACAAACACACCATTAACTCACATGTCTCACGTTTCCTTACAAAAAGTATTTTCGTGTGTTTCAATGAGACGTAGGTACTTGTACAATCGGTTTTTAGGGTTCCGTGAAACGTAAAAACGGAACCCGATTATAGATTCAGCATGACTGTCGTTCGTATGTCACAGACACATTTTTTGCGAAACGATAAGAACTATACTGTTGAAACTTGGAAAGTAGATGTATTCTGGAAACCGCATTAAGATTTTAACACAAAAATATAAAAGTTACATTAAAATTAGGGGGTGCCCCATACTTAATACTGAAACTCAAAAAAAAATTGTCATCAAACCCATACGAGTGGGGTGTCGTCTATCGATAGGTCTTCAAAATGATGTTGAGGTTTCTATTATCATTTTATTATATACTGAATAGTTTGCGCGAGAGACACTTCCAAAGTAGTAAAATGTGTCGCCATGTAACTTCTAAAATAAGAGAATGATAAAACTAAAGAAGATATATATAGTACATTACCATGCAAACTTCACACCGAAAATTGGTTTGAACACGATCTAGTAAGTATTTTTTTTTAGTACATTATAAATACACTTTTTTACAACATCGATCAAAGTTACAACGAACGAACGATCAAGAACTTATGTCTTATGTTATTTGGTGCTACGGAACCCATGAAGGGTGAGTCCGACTCGCACTTGGCTGCTTTTAATGTTTATGTCGCAATCAACTAGCTTAATTACCCGTTCAATTTAGTCCGGACCCCTGGGTTCGAATCTCACGCGCACTACTATATTTTCGAAGTCACGTTCCTCGAAGTATTACTGTGTTCCGGTTTGAAGGGACTTGAGATCGAATTAGATTTCTTTGAGTTAAGGCCGTACCCCGAGCAAATGACCTTGAGTATTTCTTACCTTATCGCACACCGCAAGAAAGAGCAAGAGAGAAACAGTAGTATTTATCGATGTTTTACGCTCAAATTATAGAATAAACTCTTTATTAAATCAGATTTTGGTCTTTTGAAAAAAAAATCTACCAAAATGTTCGTAATGGAATTGTCTATCCGTTGGTGTAAGTACAAAATCAAAATAATGGAGGTTTTTCGAGGAGATGCATGATAACTACAAATATTTTTTTTTATGGTTTCGTTGTGAGGCGCTTATTGAAACAATAAGTTCAATAACAAAAAAAATAAAACTACCATTTTGAAGCCAAGAAGATGTAGAAATTGTTTGTAATTTTTCCAGTTGATATTTGTTTTGGCTAATGAGTAGATAGCTCTGAAAACTGGACAAAAAACTCGCTTTGCTGGGGGCTTTGTTGCAAAAAACCTTAAGCACGCTCCATCATAGACCGCATCGTCGTTTAACATCAGCTGAGAGAGCGGCCAAGTGCAAAACTATTATTGTAAAAAATACCTTCCTTATCGCTCAAAGTCAAGGTTCATTATTGACCAATGTACAATTTACACGTCAATTAATAAATAAAATAAAGTGGCCAAGTGCGAGTTGGACTCGCCCATGAAGGGTTCCGTTGCAGCAAGTAACATTATATACATAGTACACATAGTTCTTGTAGTTCGTTGTAACTTTGATCGAAGTTTCAATAATAGTGTATTTATGACGTACTAAAAAAAAACTACTCATCAGATCGAGTTCAAACTAATTTTCGTTGGTAGTTTACATGGTAATGTACATCATATATTTTTTTTAGATTTTTCATTCTCTTTCTTTAGAAGTTAGAGGGGGGGGGGGGACACACATTTTACCACTTTGGAAGTGTCTCTCGCGCAAATTATTCAGTGTAGACGAAAATGATTTTAGAAACCTCAACACCATTTTTGAAGACCTATCGATAGACACCCCACACGTGTAGGTTTGATGAAAAAAAAAATTTTGAGTTTCAGTTCTCAGTATGTGGGGCAACCCAAATTTTTCTTTTTTTTAAATTTTTCTGTTGAAATCTTAATGCGGTTCACAGAATACATCTACTTACCAAGTTTCAACAGTGTAGTTCTCATAGTTTCGGCAAAAAGTGGCTGTGACATACGGACGGACAGACAGACAGACAGACATGACGAATCTATAAGGGTTCCGTTTTTACGTTTTACGGAACCCTAAAAATGGTTGTCTGTAAAGTCGGGTTACTGACGTTAGTTGAACGTGACAACTTCAACTACGCCTTGGAGCGAGGTAACGCCGGCGGCGAGGTAACGGCGTTAACGGCACATGACGTCATGTTTTGCGGGCGTGCAGCCGGCTTCATCGAATTATAAGACGTTGTCACGTCAATAAAAACAAAAGAAATATTTTCAAAGCTTATAATAAAAACTTCAATGTATTATAATAATTATCATACAGAAAACTGTCAAGCATTATGCGAGTATATTAATTATGTTTTTAAAACAATAATTGTATTGACTCATGTCAATTTCCTGCTCTAGGTATCATAGGCCTCTCTTTAAGTAAGCCATTGCCACAGTCCTGCTAATCAGCCAATCGAGCATAAGTTCGAGCAATAGTGATAATATCGTTGACTGCTACTCATTACTACAAAAAACATTTTCTATATCATCACACAATCACGAAAAACCGCTTTCATTAACTCTAAAGAGTCTAAAATCTCAGTGTCTTCAAACCGAGAGTGAGTTGGATTGTTCTAGCTAAGCGCGCTCTATCACAAATATTCAAGTGCACATTGACAATAGGCGAAATAGCGGTCAATGGCTAACCTATTAATGATAAAAAAGTATTTTAAGGAAGCTGAATTCTTATCAAAGTTCAACACTCTCAGTTTCCGTTCAAAGCGTCACGCTTCAAGTTGTGTTGACGAATAAGATGCTTTTTATAAATAAACAGGTGATAAAAGACTTGGTTTTTCTTTAGTAACAATGGTGTTGATACAAATTAGATTTGTTCAAAAGAAGTAAAACTCATTTGTGAAGACTACCTGTGTTCACTGGTTGCACCTGTAGATGTCGTTAACAATAACTACGGGTCGGCTGTAATCTTTCCAGTAAATCTGTACTTACTTAATTTTAGTACTTACTTAACTGTTGTGGTAGGACTCTTAGCAGAGTCCGCCTGGGGAAGTACCACACCTGTGCCAGTTATTCTACCGCCAAGCAGTAACGTGCAAACATTACTGTGTTCCGGTTTGAAGGGCAATGTTTCCAGAGAAATTACAGGGCTTAGATATGTAATATCTTAGATCTCTGGGTGACGACCACAGTACTGCACAGTGCAGTGCTAGGTAATGATTTGGACTCTTCATGTTCCAATAGCTGAGTGTCACTGTGTTGTGTAACCCTTCTTTCAGTCGGGTAAAATGTGTTGTTTATTTAATTGTACTTCTTTCAATTTGTTCCAGGTGTATTGGCTCATAAAACTGTGCTGCATCGAACCTTGGGCCTTGATCATGGCTCGAGCGATAGCTGGCATCCCTTGCTCGGCGTGCTACATCGTGCTGCCGATATACTTGAAGGAGATTAGCGACATCGACCTCAGAGGAGCACTGGGGTCTCTCCTGATCATGAACAGGTACGTTCTTTTTTTATTTTTGTACAACCGGTTTAAAAAAGAGAAGACTCTCAATTCGGTTAAATGTTTTTTCTTCTTTTTTTGTGTATGTTACGCGATAGCTCCGACAATTGTAGTGGTTGGACTCTTGGCAGAGTCCGCCTGGGGAAGTACCACACCTTTGCCTGTTATTCTACCGCCAAGCAGTAATGTGCAGACATTACTGTGTTCCGGTTTGAAGGGCAATGTTTCCAGAGAAATTACAGGGCTTAGAGATATATCAACTTAGATCTCTGGGTGACAAGCGCAATGCTAGGTAGTGATTTGGACTTTTCTTGTTCCAATAGCTGCATGTCACTGTGCTGTTATGTGGCAGGCGTGTTGCTCACCATCAGGCACATGTCCTGCTCGTGTCGTCATTCTATATTTAAAAAAAAATGTGTGGATTTTGATGTTTTTTTGTTTGTTTGTAGATAAATAACACGCAAAGTTTAAAACAATAATCACAGTACCTACAAATAACATTTCACATAAAATAGAGTAGGTTTTTTTGTCGCATATGAACTTCTGTCAGCGGATCCCAAACTAGGCTAAGTCTGTATCTTGGGGATCCAGATAATACTCTATAATACTTTAGAGGTTTTTTTTTATAGCATAGTGTGACGAGACGAGCAGGTCATGTGCCTGATGGTAAGCAACATGCCTGCCACATAACAGCACAGTAACATGCAGCTATTGGAACATGATAGTCCAAATCATTACCTAGCACTGCACTGCGCTCGTCACCCAGAGATATAAGATATTATATCTCTAAGCCCTGTAATTTCTCTGGAACCATTGCCCTTCAAACCGGAATGGTGGTTCCATATGAATTTTATTGCTAGCAATTTAGCAGTTTTTGAATTAATATGAACAAAAATTTGCTCGATGACGTAATCGACATACTTGATAATAAACTTGGGCATACTTGATTAAAAAAAAAAGTGAAATTTGGTCGAGTGTCTGAATTAAATTTTAAATTGAAATCGGTTTTTGTTGAAAATTAATTGATATATTATTAATTTTTTTACTAGCTTTGGCTGTACCCGCGTTGTTTTCGTTTCCGGTTTATTTTTCGCTATAAAAGGTATATGTGCTATTCCAGACTATGATCTATCTGTATTCCAAATTTCCACCCGATCAGTTCAGCCGTTTCGACGTGATAGAGAAACAAACATTTATTATAGGTAACTTTCCCATTTATTATAGGTACTAGCAGTACCCTGCGGGTATACTTACGTAGTTCCGTTTCCAGTTATTTTTCCAGGTTAAAAAGTTCTGCTAATAGGTACTTATTTTATATACTAACAACATTCCGCAGTTTTAGCTGCGTATTTCCTGTTCCAATCCCGATATGTCGATACAGCTTGACGCACCACGTTCATGTATAAAATGACCTTACTTCCACCATATAACCACGATGAATATTCTATAATTAATAATACCCATTTATTGTGTTGTCACGAAGTTGGTATTATAAAGGCCGTACCTAAATACGATTGACTTTTAGCATTCTAATACGTACCATGTTTACGTATAAAACATCATTTTTATCGTTTTTTGGTTAGGGTAAACTTGATACAACTGGTACCGAGGTGTACCTGTCTGCATTTTAATGAAGGTATTTGCGTATCTACCTTTATAAACTATACCTACTTACTATACATTCTCGTGTCACAGTGTTAGTTACCTTACTCCTCCGAAACGGCTTCACTGATTTTATTCATTAAAATTCAGTTGCCTGCTGTGCTTACAGTACCCATACATCAAAGTGCACAGAAATCCACAGAAAAGTCCTGTGAGCTGTGTCCAATTATCCATCTTAAAAATATATTAATAATCAAACATGAAGGCTTGTTTTATCTATTGTCTTATATATAAAATTCTCGTGTCACAGTGTTTGTTTCCTTACTCCTCCGAAACGGCTTCACTGATTTTTACCAAATTTTATATGCATATTCAGTAGGTCTGAGAATCGGCTTCTATCTATTTTTCATAACCCTAAGTGATAAGGGTTGTTCACCACTAAAAAAAAATATAGTTTTAGAACAAAATTGTTTGTTTTTATTTTTTTTATAATGTGGCATTAATAATACAGTACTGGGGTGACCGAGCTTTGCTCGGTTTAAATACTAAATATACTTAGATACCTACAGATAAAAGACTCCAAGAAATAGATTTTCTTAAAAAAAATGAATTGAAAAAAAAAGAGAACCCGTCTGGATTCGAACCCGGAGCTACTAATTCGTGACCGCTATGAGCGCCCGACTTCCCGTCTGAGCTAATTATACTGTCGCGTCACGCGGCGAAATTTACCTTCACATTCTAATGTCTAATGTGACAGTTTTTCATTGTCTAAAAAGGCGCATAATATGCGTTTTTTTTAATAAGACCTAGTTAGATCGATCTATCGTCCCTGAAATCCCCTGCATACATAATTTCATGCAAATCCGTCGAGCCGTTTCCGAGATTCAGATTCTATATATATATATACATATTTATATAGGTACAAGAATTGCTCGTTTAAAGGTATAAGAATATATATATACATATTTATATAGGTACAAGAATTGCTCGTTTAACGGTATAAGATAAGATACAACCCTAAATTTTCACCCTTTTACCACCAACCCCTATTTTTTAATAGCCATTTTAGTAATTTAATCATTTTTCATCCCGCTCGATAACTGATCAATTATCGTTTATCACAAGAAATCACTAGAAATTACCTAGAAATAATTTATATGGCAAAACAACGTTTGTCGGGTCAGCTAGTACTTTCTATAATGTATGGGTCCCTGGTATCACCAGCTAATTCAGTAAGGCGTTATTAAATTGTATGTACTCGTTCAAGAAACCATATCATCTTACTAATCCCACTAATATTATAAATGCGAATGTTTGGTTATTTGGATGTTTGGAAGTTAGTTGCTCAATCACGTCGTAACCTCTGAACGACGTGACATTTGGGACACAAATTATAGTAGTATAGACACGGCAACTACACGGGTAAACTCATGGGGCGCTGCTAGTCTCTATATAAACTACTAACAGCCGGGATAAAAAGTAGCCTATGTGTTCTTCCAGATTATAATCTGTGTTCTGAATTTCCGTACTATCAATTGATACGTTAAGACGTGATTGAGCAACAAACATCCGAACATTGACATTTATAAAATTAGTAGGATAAGTGTAGAAATGTCATTCTCCTCCAACCTCGCAATTTTGTTAAAAAAGGGTACAAAGTTTTTTTGTTAAGCAAAAACTTTATACTTAAAAAAAGTTGAGAGGTGTCAAGGGACACCCGGATGGAACGAAGTTCTTGTCGATTAATTAGTGAAGGAATTGTAATAAAAATGTTAAGTTAGGTATAATAAAAACAAAAAAAAAAAACTTATTAACAAATATAATGTACTTAACAGAAACTTAAGGAGTAGCATTGATCCTTTATAAAAACTATTATTCTCAGGAAAAAAAAAACAAAAAGAGTGTTGAGAGAAAAAAAGAACAAAAAGAGTATAGCGGTAACTACCGGGATTCGAACCGGGGGTACCTAACATCATAGGTGACCCTTACTTACTAATTGCGCCAATCGGTCGTTGTTCACATTGGTGAAATTTGTTATCGTATTCTAATTCTATCACGCCACAAGGCACAAAACGTTACAACTTTTTCGTGAGATTTTTTTCCGTCTAGCTCCCTTTCATAACGCGCGATAAGGAACTTCGTTCCAAAACTCTATACATAAAAATATTATATTATACGTCCAATATCACACTTTTGCTAGATATTCTGCCGCCAAGCAGTAGTGAGCAGTACAGATATTACTGCGCTAAAATAAAACACTTTTTAAATTATCTTTTTTTTTTGTAGTGGTAGGACTCTTGGCAGAGTCCGCTTGGGGAAGGAACTTTTGCCAGTTATTCTACCGTCAAGCAGTAAAGTCTAACATTACTGTGTTCCGGTTTGAAGGGCAATGTTTCCAGAGAAATTACAGGGCTTAGAGATATACCAACTTAGATCTCTGGGTGGCAAGCACAGTGCAGTGGTCGGTAATGATTTGGATTCTTCTTCTTCTAGGTAATGATGTGGCAGGCATGTTGCTTACCATCACGCACATGTCCTGCCCGTCTTGTCACTTTATACTATAAAACAATATTAAATAAATTGCAAAACGCTAAACATTTAAATTACCAGAGTACGTTTGCGTCTCTCAGTAATTTAATATTGTTGTTTTGCAACTTTTTTTTCTAGCTCATTATTATTACTGCTAGGTAACAATTAGCTTCAAAACATAATTAACGAAGTTATTACATCGAGGAAAACCCGTCGTTGACCGCAAAACCTGCAGATTTGTTCGAAGATATCTTTTAATTTTGCTACAAAGACTATACTTTTATTATTTCTCAATAACTTCAAACATCCTGCTATGGCCCTATTAATATTTTGAACGCGAAAGTTTATAAGGATGTGTGGACGTACCTACTAGACTACAGGCCCGTGAACAAAATTTACGTAGTAAATGAACCACCAGGAGACCTATGTAGGATGATAGAAGGGTATGAAGTAATGAGATTCAGCACTATGCCGTCACTTATGAGCTGTCCAACTGAGTACAGTCGAAGAGGGGGGGTTGCAACCCTCGATCATTTCTCCTTGTCGCATGATTTTTGTACGGCATTGCGAAATAATGGATTAAGAGAGGTATTGAAACTGTATGGAACCAATGCCGTACATAATCAAATGCCCACATTGAATCTGTAAATCGTCGGAACTTTTTTTTCTGAACGAATTTTTCTGACAAACTAATAATAAAAAACTTAAAATTTATAATTTTATAGTCTGCATCTGTCTGCAACGCCGTACAAAAATCATGCGACAAGGAGAAATGGTCGAGGGTTGCAACCCCCCCTTTTCGACTGTACTCAGTTGGACAGCTTACAAGTGACGGCATAGTGCTGAATCTTATTACTTCATACCCTTCTATCATCCTACATAGGTCTCCTGGTGGTTCATTTACTACGTAAATTTTGTTCACGGGCCTGTAGTCTATACGTTTGTTACCATTTCACGAGAAAACTACTGAATTGGTATGAAATTGGGCAAATAGATCGATATAATGATCTGGAATAACACAAACCATTGATTATAAAATAACCGGATAATAACTGGATCGGGGACTACGCGAGTGAAACGGTGGGACGGTGCTTTTGTTTCCATTTCATTTTGACGTACTGTAATATTTTACTGTGCGATAAATGCAGTCATTTTGATACGATTCGTTCAATTTAAAACACAAAAAGTATATACCATACTTACAAACATTCACGTCTATGATATTAGTAAGATTAGTATAGAAAATACAAAACCGGTATAAAGTTTATATATAAGCGCAATAACTAATTCAACGACTTGGAACCGGAGACTCTTGAATATTCGCGCAATGAGGCGTTTTTTGTAGTTTTTCAGCTAATTATTTACAACTAAAACAAAACCCAATAAAATAAAATAAATTTAAAAACCGGACTGCAAAAAATTTACAGATTTAAAAATATTGTGATACAATATACCTACTATCTAAGGATACTTGAGTGCCGGTCAAAATCCATCCAGCCATTTGGAAGATACATGGGAATAAAGAAATTTACAAACATACAAGATACGCGTGAAAAACATAACCCTTCTTTCAGTCGGGTAAAAAATCTTTTTGTAAAGAATTGATTGAAAAAACTGGGGTCCGTGTAGTAACTAATTTATAATACTTTTTGCTTGAAAATAAATTCAATTCAATTACTTAAATGTGAAATAAACATAATGAACAGATAACCACTATTCGTCTCTACAAAAACTGCACAAATAATATTCTTTAGAAACTAATTGGCAGTATATATCTAATAATCAATTACATCATCACGAGGAAAACAGATTGGTGCCAATGACCATACTTGACCATTCGACGTGCACTAACTACAGTGGACTATAGGTGGCATCCTTGAATAGTCGCCTTGTCATTACAACCAACAGGCCTACTACGAGGTTCGATAAACGATATATCGGCCGAACTTATGGACGTTTCCTATCTCGAAAGACAATCGGTCGGTTGATCGAATCGGCCGTTTCGTTCGATCCGACCCTCATCTATACCTAACCTAAGTCTATAACTTCCGACCGAGATGTATCGATCCGAGTGTTTTTCGTGGTAGGCTACAATCCGATTCAGCTGTCGGTCGGATCCGATCATTCGGAGTTTATTTTCGTAGTAGACCTGCTGTACTTTTTTGCTTTTCAACCGATATCAAATTGATAAATACGATATATTTACTACACAATAACGAAAGATACAGCATATCATCATCAACAGCCCACTAAACGTTCCCAGTGCTGGGACTCGGGGCCTTCTCTCGCAAGGAGAGAGTTAAGGTCATAATCCACCACGCTGGCCCAGTGCGGGTTGGCGGATGACACATGACTTCGAAAGATTCTAGGTACATGGCGGTTTCCTCACGATGTTTTCCTTCAACGTTTTAAGTTAGCGGCATTACGCACATGACGATAATAACGAAAGATACATCATATACTCGTATGAAATAAAATTTATAAGCTTTAAGAAGAAAAAATAGTTCCAAGCTTTTTTACCGACTTCGAAAAGGGTGGAGGTTGTTCGACACCATTTCTTTGTGTATTATGCTCAACGATTTCTCGGAAACGCACGAACGAAGTTATCAAATTATGTTTAATTTGAAAATTATCTTACTAATCCTACTAATATTATAAACGTTTGGATATTTGTTGCTCAGTCACGTCGGAACAGCTGAACGGATCGGGTTGAAATTTGGAGCACAGATAGATAGTAGTCTGGAATAACACGTAGGCTACATTTTATCCTGGGGAAATAACGGGAACGGGGAATGCTTGTAAAACCGAGGTACACTGCTAGTACTGAATAAGTTCAAATTGGTAAAGATTTTTGAAGTGAAAACTTCTTTAGGCGCGCTATAGACAGAATTTTCGTGGGCTGTGAAATGGATTCATCAATCGTCACGCTCGGATATGATAATGGATCGGATTGGATATGAAATCTTCGGGTAAACTCGGTAAAAACGGCCAGGTAGGTACCACGGCAACAGAAACAGTAAAGAGTTTCGATTACCTACCTCCAACAGCCCAGCGTTTATCTCCAGATACCAGGACAACAGAAATATAAAAGAGTTGCGTTTGCCCCTAGGTACCAGTACCAGGGCAACAGCAAGTTTTCACTTCTATCGGCAGTTCCTATGACTGCCAATTTTTTTTATAGCGCGTAGGTCCGCGTTTGACCACCAACTCGCCTGATAGTAAGCGACGGTGTGGTCGAAGATGACACGCTGAACTAGAAAGTATCTATACACTCAGACCTTGAAAAGTTCTAGATTGTATCTCTCAGGGAACAAGGAGGCCGGCAACTTATTCCACTCTACTCTCTTTCTGCGAAACTCGTGATTTCGAAATAAACTCGCGATTTTCCTTCGCCGTTCTAGCCACGAAGAAGTTTATTTGACAGCAATAGAGTTGACTGAAACTGTTAATAACGCGCAAAACATTTAGTAATTTCCGCGCTGAGGGGGAATAAAAAGTTACGTGTTGCACTCGCGTGCAAAGATTTTTCACCCTGTGCTCTATTGATTCCCTCGCTAAAGCTCCGGGTTCTAATTTTTGAATCAATCGCTGCGCTCCTGATTAAATTTTAGAATTATTTGCTTGCTCGGTCATTAAAAATGAGCATGCGGTTAAAAATCAACTTTGTACTCTTGTATAAAATGTAACTATTTTCGTTGTATAAATACTTTCAAAATACTTTCTGAACACGGCCACGACGTCCTCCGATTACCCCCATACCACCCGGATTTGAATCCAATTGAAATGGCTTGGGCTGCGATAAAAGGATATGTAAGCAGCAAAAACGTGCAACGGAACCTTAAACTTGTGATAGAATTAGTAACAGAAAAGGTAAACCAAATGGGACCAGAGGAATGGAAGGCTTTATGTGATAAAATAAAAAAAATTGAAGATATCTACATTGAAAGTGATCACATAATTGATAATTTGACTGATATGGAGATGATTATCAATGTAGGAAATTCATCTGACAGTGACTCAGAGGATTCAGATCGTGCGACATCGTCATCTGACGAACACGATGATGATCAGCCAACTCCTGGGCCAAGTGGCACATATTGCAGAGACAATCTCCCCGCAGGTGTATCATTTATTTGCAGTGACAGTGACTAAAATGTTAGTATTTATGTATCTTTAGGTTATATTTCGCCATGATTATTGTTGAAATTCGATATTTAATTTATATTTGTTATAATAACGTCATAATTCTAGATGAATAAAAACAATAATGTGTGGGTAACTGTTTTGTATATGACTGTACCCGCGCAAGCTCCCCTCCACTTAAGCTCGTCAAGTCTCAACTTTGGTGGCACGGATCATTACATTAAACGTGCGCACACGAATCTAGCCGCGAAGTGACTTAGTAATATTTTACCTCAACAATCTTGCATTAATAATAATATTGTGTGTGACTGGCTAGCCTAAGAGACAAAATGCTAAAGTCTAGTTTGGAGGTCAGTTAGAAACAAAGTCCAACATAAACTAGAAAATGAAAAGATTTTACATATAGAAAGTTTTGCGTCACCTTTTCAAAAATTGGTCTGTTCTACGTTTAACGCGAGTATTTGTATGTATATACTTCAGAGACATTTAGATGAATAGACCAATTTTGTTACGGTTTTTTTTGTAGTTTGAAAGTTAACGTAAATGAGATGAGGTTTTTAGTAATGATACAAATGACTCGTAAGTTGTAGAGACTATTCATTTTCTTTTAAATTTTTGACCAAAAAAGTGATGGTTTTGTGTATCTAAGTAGATACTTATAGTCATCAACATCATACAACATCAACAGCCCACTAAATGTTCCCACTGCTGGGACTCGGGGCCTTCTCTCGCAAGGAGAGAGTTTAGGCCATAATCCACCACGCTGGCCCAGTGCGGGTTGGTGGATGACACATGACTTCGAAAGATTCTAGGTACATGTCGGTTTCCTCACGATGTTTTCCTTCACCGTTTTAAGTTAGCGGCATTACGCACATGACTTCGAAAAGACAGTGGTGCGTGTGGGGTTTGAACCCGGGGTCTCCGGATCGGCAGGCGCCGTTCTCCCGACTAGACCACCGTAACTTCCGATACCGAACCGATACTTATAGTAGTACCAAACAATAGAGACTTTCGAACAATTATTTTTCATGGCTCTTTTATTTCTAAAATTATTAGACAGATTAACTCTTTATTAAAACCTTAAATAGTAACAGTTGGAGACCTTATCGGTAAGAGTATTCTATTCCAAGTAACTGGAGGATGGAAAAAGAGAAATGAAAAATAGGCAGATAATGTAATAGTTGAAAATTGTCTACTACTTCTAAAGTATTTTCTACCAAACAAAAAAATAATCATCAGACTCGATTCACGATTGGAGAAACTATCGCGTAATATACTCGTATTCGACTGGCCTCGTGGCTTAGTGGGTAGTAGCTCTGAAGCCGAGGGTCGTGGGTTCGATTCCCACCCAGTGCAAATATTTGTGTGATGAATTCAAATGTTTGCACTGTGTCTGGGTGTTTCTATGTATAATAAGTTTGTATTTAAAACTATATAAGTATTATATCAGCTATATGGCCGCCATCATACAAGCTTTGCTTAGGTAGTGTGGGGTCAGATGGTGTTGTGTGTGAATTGTCCACCAATATTTATTTATTATTTATATACGTATTTACAAAATAAAACATTACAACCGAACCTCCTTTGTGAAGTTGGGCAACATTAGGGCAACATTGTGGGCACGATTCCTATTGCTAACGAGTTATTTTCAAACTCAGTTTATGTAACTAAGGTACTTCGGTTTATCTTAAAATACCCACATTTATGAGCGATTTTCCTATTAATAATTTTTTTTTTTTCAATAAAAATTGATCTTAACTAGGTATACAATATATTCTTATTTCTATAAACAGGTAGATTATTTTGTTACATGTAATATATGTAATACTAGCGGCCCATTCCAGCTACGCTCAGATAATAACCTAGATACCAACTGCAGCGCCATCTATCGGGCTGATTTGTGAATCTAAGCCATCCAGGGCACTACTCAAACGTATGCAAAAAAAATCATTCAAATCGGTCAAGCCATTTAGGAAGAGTTCACTTACAACAAAAAGTGGCATTGATTTTTATATATATAATTATATATAGATAGATTTGTATAAATACAAAATAAAGTCATCACATAGTAGTCCAAACTAAAAAAAAACAATAAAAACAGACAGCTTTTTAATAAATCGAATTAAACGGCGCTTACAAAACCTGCATAAACAGCTTTTTAGGGTTCCGTAAAACGTAAAAACGGAACCCTTATAGATTCGTCATGTCTGTCTGTCTGTCTGTCTGTCTGTCTGTCTGTCTGTCTGTCTGTCCGTCCGTATGTCACAGACACTTTTTGCCGAAACTATGAGAACTACACTGTTGATATACTTGGTAAGTAGATGTATTCTGTGAACCGCATTAAGATTTCAACAGAAAAAAATAAAAAAAATAAAAATTAGGGTTGTCCCCCACACTGAGAACTGAAACTCAAATTTTTTTTTTCATCAAACCTACACGTGTGGGGTGTCTATCGATAGGTCTTCAAAAATGATGTTGAGGTTTTTAATATCATTTTCGTCTACACTGAATAATTTGCGCGAGAGACACTTCCAAAGTGGTAAAATGTGTGTCCCCCCCCCTCTAACTTCTAAAGAAAGAGAATGAAAAATCTAAAAAAAATATATGATGTACATTACCATGTAAACTATCAACGAAAATTAGTTTGAACTCGATCTGATGAGTAGTTTTTTTAGTACGTCATAAATACACTATTATTGAAACTTCGATCAAAGTTACAATGAACTACAAGAACTATGTGTACTATGTATATAATGTTACTTGCTGCAACGGAACCCTTCATGGGCGAGTCCAACTCGCACTTGGCCACTTTATTATATTTAAGCTATATAGCAATATTGGCTGTGAAGGTCAGTTCTATTTTTCCCGAATAAATAACATTTTCGACGCATCATGTGACTCGAGAAATATCTAGGTATTCGTATATTGATGTCATCGCCTGTTGCTCTTTATTTGTACCGCTAGTCATTTTGCGTAGTTGATAAACAAGTTCCGTGACCTATAAAGGTCGATTCACACATATCAGTGACGGCTCAGTGTCCGCTCAGTTCAGTATCAGTGCTTCAGTGTTGCGTCAGTGATTCAATTCACAGGTCAGTACTCAGTTCACGGAGCTTCAGTGAAAATGTGTCCGTCGTCAAGTATCGTGATTGCTGTTGTGGCTCTCTGTTCAATACTGCGGAGCTAAATAATGTAATATAATACAACAAATACATACAAAAATAAAGTATTAAAACTATGTGATGGTATTTACCATCTAACTTTATTTACGCTCTTATTTTGTTCCACAAATTGGTTTTGTATGTCGAATCCATGTACTTTGCATGAGACAAATCATACAAAACCCGTATGAAAACAATTTGAAAGAATATTTCGCACTGTGCCGGTACTCTGTCGGCACTGTGACTTCACTGATATGTATTATGTGTGAATCAACCTTCAGTCCGTGATTGCCGGTGTCGGTACTGACACTGAGAGCACTGTGTCGTCACTGACACTGACAAGTGTGGATGCGTTCATAGAGAATGTATGAAAGAATATTTCGCACTGTGCCGGTACTGTGTCGGCACTGCGCCGTCACTGATATGTGTGAATCGACCTTTACTTGATTCGAGCTAATATGTTTATTATTTACGATTATTTTTTTCTTTGGTTAATTCGTTTTGCTACGATGATTCTTTGTTTTTGGACGTCATGTTTTTTTTACATTGAGAAATGTTTATTGGAATTTTTTAGGGCTCAAACTTTAAAAAAAGAGGACCGAATCTTGTTTTACTTTAAGGAAATACATGTGCATACCTGTTACCTGGGGGGTCAGGTTATGGCGGCATAAACATCACAAGATAAGACAAGAAACTCATTATTTTAAAAGCCACAGCACAAATTTATCGGGTTTATTTTTAAAACTCTGCTTAATACAATTTAATTAATTCAATTTTACTGAATACAATTACAAACACACATAATATAGGTACAGTCCGCGAGGTATAAGCTGAGCTTTGCATTAGTGTGAGTGATCACATGCATACGCATCTATTACCAAAAGTACAGTCAGACAACAAACTCTTAAACAACAAGCTGACATTAACTATCCAGGATCAATATGGTCATTGCGAAAAGAAGTATCTCTTTTAGGATTCAAATGGTCAAGGACAGAGAATAACAGAAAAATTTTAATGGAAAAGCATGAGATCCGTCACCTACGTATAACTTATTTACTTAAAATTTCCGAATACCGTATTCAGGGCAGGCCTATCGTTTATACCAATATACAATTGATACTGCATAATAAACAACGATTTATTGAATATAAAATTGACACCTTATTAAGAGAACATGGTCACAGCGTCCTGCGTCTGACTGTACTTTTGGTGATCACTCACACTAATGCAAAGCTCAGCTTATACCTCGCGGACTGTACCTACTTACCATAAGGTATGGACAATATTTACAAATAATAAATTTAAAAAAAAACACTCCCTACAAATAGCAGAGTCCGCCTGGGAAAGTACCACACCTTTGCCAGTTATTCTACCGCCAATGCAGTAATGTGCAAACATTACTGTGTTTCGGTTTGAAGGGCAATGTTTCCAGAGAAATTACAGGTCTTAGAGACAACATCTTAGATCTCTGGGTGACGAGCGCAGTGCAGTGCTAGGTAATGATTTGGAGTCTTCATGTTCCAATAGCTGTGTGTCACTGTGGTGTTATGTGGCAGGCATTTTGCTTACCAGGCAAATGTCCGGCTCGTCTTGTCACTCGTTATTAAAAAATAATAATAATGGCAGTATGGCAATAGGAACTGCCGATAGAAGTGAAAACTTATAACTCAGAATTTGATAACTCACTTTGGAAACTACACGGGTGTAACCGGAGCGTGTGGCCTGGTCATCATGGCATGACCATCTAGAAATGCGTCCGCATTTCCCATTGGCTGACACACTTCTAGATGGCTATGGTCGCGAGTTTACCCGAAGGTTTCTTATCATACCCGAGCGTGACGCTAGAATTCAATTCACAGTCCAAGAAAAATCTGTCTAGGCGCGCCAAAAGAAGTTTTCACTTCAAAATGAAACACGCCGGTTCCCAGAACGCTGGCAGCGTTGCCCCGTTGGATGGCGATACTTAGTTTTTGGGCGAAGTAAGTGCCAGCTCTGAGATCCCCTGAGGCGAGAACCAACCGCTTCGACAGTTGCTTGGAGAACTCTTTCATGTCGGACGACCACGAATGAACAATTATGAAATAAATTAAGAACTAATACACAAGCATGACATTTTAAATGGCGGCCTTATTGCTTAGAGGAAGCTTGCACAAGTGTTGTTTTTACTTACAAATACTTTACCGGGGTTCTTCCTTAGCCGTTTGGAACACGGGAATGATATCGCATTCTTTCGTGAACCCGTTTTCGGGCACTTCCCTAGCATCGATGCACCTAAACACCCAAGGCACTCCATGATCACCTAGTGAACCAGTCAGTTAATGATCACCAGATCTTCCTACATCTAGTAGTGGTAGGACTCTTGGCAGAGTCCACCTGGGGAAGTACCACATCTTTGCCAGTTATTCTACCGCCAAACATTAATGTGTAAGCGTGTTCCGCTTTGAAGGGGAATGTTTCCAGAGAAATTACTGGGATTAGAGATATAATACCTTAGATGTCTGGGTGACGAGCTCAGTGCAGTTCTAGGTAATGATTTGGACTCTGCATGTTCCAATAGCTGTGCGTCACTGTGCTGTTATGTGGCAGG
Source organism: Ectropis crepuscularia (assembly GCA_963693475.1). Taxonomy (NCBI): domain Eukaryota; kingdom Metazoa; phylum Arthropoda; class Insecta; order Lepidoptera; family Geometridae; genus Ectropis; species Ectropis crepuscularia. The sequence continues at coordinate 11,974,592 of OY856369.1, read as the reverse complement.
CATGTTGCTTACCATCAGGCACATGTCCTGTTCGTCTCGTCACTCTTAATTTAAAAAAAAATCTAGACACCGACTTTTCAGCACACCGGCACTTTTCGGGTGCACAGGATAGGAAGAGCACACCGCTATACCGGTACTCTTCTTTCCCCTGAACTTCGTCGCATTCGCAATATCGCGGTGGTAATCCCGTCCATACAGTCCGCGAGGTATAAGCTGAGCTTTGCATTAGTGTGAGCGATCACCAAAAGTACAGTCAGACGCAGGACGCTGTGACCATGTTCTCTTAATAAGGTGTCAATTTTATATTCAATAAATCGTTTTTTATTATGCAGTATCAATTGTATATTGGTATAAACGATAGGCCTGCCCTGAATACGGTATTCGGAAATTTTAAGTAAATAAGTTATACGTAGGTGACGGATCTCATGCTTTTCCATTAAAATTTTTCTGTTATTCTCTGTCCTTGACCATTTGAATCCTAAAAGAGATACTTCTTTTCGCAATGACCATATTGATCCTGGATAGTTAATGTCAGCTTGTTGCTTAAGAGTTTGTTGTCTGACTGTACTTTTGGTAATAGATGCGTATGCATGTGATCACTCACACTAATGCAAAGCTCAGCTTATACCTCGCGGACTGTACCGTTGTATGTTGCCCTTTCTTTTATTTTCTCTTGAATAGAACAGCAATAACAAAGCTAAAGTCGATTTAGTTAGGCGGTAGAAGGACAGGCCATGATGGACAGGGAAAGCTGCGTACCGTAATACCGGTAGATCTCTCTACACTTTCAGTAGCCGCGATATAATATACCACCCAATATCGCGGCCTGCCTCGCATATCTACATAGCCACACTGATGTAGATAGATACACTTTATTGAACACACGAAAAGAACAATAATTCAGAAATTAAAGTTTAATAAACACTTAAAGTAATCCGCCTAATAAGTAAGTAAACACTTAATAATGCCGCCATCTGTCACACTTATCGCTAATAGCGATCTCTTCAAGGCAACCTTAGGGTGGAAAAAGAAAAGTAGGATCTTAACATGCAATGTAGGCTTAGAGGCTAAGCCTAGACGAACCTTTTGTAGTGGTAGGACTATTGGCAGAGTCCGCCTGGGGAAGGACCACACCTTTGCCAAATATTCTACCGCCAAGCAGTAATGTGCAAACATTACTGTGTTCCGGTCTGAAGGGCAATGTTTCCAGAGAAATTACAGGGCTTAGAGATATAACAACTTAGATCTCTGGGTGACGAGCGCAGTGCAGTGCTAGGTAATGATTTGGAATCTTCATGTTCCAATAACTGCGTGTGTGGTTTCGTCTCAGCTTTACCGTGGCTGACCAGACTACGACTGCTGAGCTTGCCCTGACGATACGGGAACCCCTCAAGGGAAAAACGACAGAATTTTTTCAGTCCCAGAGAAAAAAAAATTTTTTTATCTCTTTACCTTTTAGATTCTTTGGAACTATTGGAACATCCTACGAATGATAATAGTGTGTTCTCGCATTGTGAAAATCTTACTGATAAGGGATAAGAGTAAAACAACTGATAGATACATCGACGACCACAATGAATTTAAATGTTTTTTATTTTATGTTGACTCGTTTTGAATAATTTATACATATTGATTTACCTACTAATGAACAAAATGGATTTCTAGTTTTAACAATTTAGTAGTTTATGTAGTAAAAAATAGTGTAATTGGGTACAATCCTCAAAAAATACGAATAAGTCCGTCAGTTAGATTGCTAAAAAACATTGTAGGTACCAAGGACGTTAAAAAAAAGTTTAAAACTACGTTTAAAACTTTTTTTAAACGCCCTTGGTATGTACACGTGTTTTTTCTTATGTTTCACAAACAAAAAATGACGAAAATACAGCGCTTAGAAGTTTCGCGTGACGTCACTCGTGGGTACGATTTCTACCCACGGCTGACGTCGCGATCCTCCCCCCCCCCCCCGCTCTCGCAGTTTAGTGATCTTCTATATTATATATCTTCGTCGATTGATTTTTAAGAAAAAAAAGAAGAAATACGTGTCCCATATTTTTCCATGATCTAGCTGATGGACTAATAAGAATGGTGTATTTTTGACCCGATACCCTATTGTGTTGTGCTGATTAAAATATACATTTTAAAGTTAATAATGTATATTATGTGAGATAATTGTTATTCAAAATCTTGTCCTCCATCAATAAAATAAATAAATTGCAGTATGTTTGTGTTCCCAGGAACATAGGCTACCTGATGAGCTACGTGGGAGCTGACCTCCTCGACGTGACCACGATGCTCTGCATCGGACTGCTGGTGCCCACCGTGGTCTTCTTCGTGTTCCTCGCCATGCCGGAGACGCCTGAGTATCTCGTGAAGCAGGGGAAACAGGACGTGAGTTTATTTACTTTTTTTTAATAAAGAGTGACGTGACGAGCAGGACACGTGCCTGATGGTAAGCAACATGCCTGCCACGTAACAGCACAGTGACACGCAGCTATTGGAACATGAACGAGTCCAAATCATTACCTAGCATTGCACTGTGCTCGTCACCCAGAGATCTAAGTTGTTCTATCTCTAAGCCCTGTAATTTCTCTGGAAACATTGCCCTTCAAACGGGAACACGGCAATGTTTGCATATTACTGCTTGGTGGTAGAATAACTGGCAAAGGTGTGGTACCTACTTCCCCAGGCGGACTCTGCTAAGAGTCCTACCACTAATACCTTGACTTTGACTTTGACGAGAAATTCTTGTAATATTGTAGTGGTAGGACTCTTAGCAGAGTCCGCCTGAGGAAGTACCACACCTTTGCCAGTTATTCTACCGCCAAGCAGTAACGTGCAAACATTGCTGTGTTCCCTGTTGACTAGCAATAGAATTAATTTCAAAATGTTCCCAACTACCCTCTATTTTCCTCTTCTTTACAGACACTAATATTTTTATATGTAGAATTTATATCATACATAAATATCTACAACTAGGTATGAATTTATATTAGTTGTCCATCATCATCAGCCTGTGTTCGTCCACTGCTGGACATAGGCCTCTCTCATAATACGCCACTCAGCCCGGTCTTAGTCCCCAACCACCACCAGCCGTCTTTCGTATATCGTCACTCCATCTAGCCTCAGGGCCCTGATTAGGACAACTATGTCCAACGAACTAGTATTTAAAAAAAATAAACATTCGTAAATTTTTCGGTTCACATTTTCTAAAACTCCGTACTCAATCATTTATTGCTACATGATGTCATAGTTACAAAACATCTTACATACAATTATATGTTAGAACATGATATTATGCCCAATAGGGCACGGCAATCAACAATCTTCGAACTACGAACAATTTTGATAATATTCTACAGCAAAAACATTGTTTTCAATATAATATTTTCAGGTCATGTGCTAGTAGGCTACAGGCCCGTGAACAAAATTTACGTAGTAAATGAACCACCAGGAGACCTATGTAGGATGGTAGAAGGGTATGAAGTAATGAGATTCAGTACTATGCCGTATGCCTTCACTTGTAAGCTGTCCAACTGAGTACAGTTGAAAAGGGGGGGGGGGGGGGGTCGCAAACCCTCGATAATTTCTCCTTGTCGCATGATTTTTGTACGGCGGCGGCGTTGCAAAATAATAGATTATAGGAGGTATTGAAACTATAAAAAAATTAAGTTTTTAATTATTAGTTTGTCGGAAAAATTCGTGATTTACAGATTAAATTTGGGCATCTCATTATGTACGGCATTGGTTCCATACAGTTTCAATACATCTTCTTATCCATTATTTCGCAACGCCGTACAAAAATCATGCGACAATGAGAAATGATCGAGGGTTGCAACCCCCCCTCTTCGACTGTACCTACTCTCATTACTTTATACCCTTCTATCATCCTACATAGGTCTCCTGGTGGTTCATTTACTACTTAAATTTTGTTCATGGGCCTGTAGTCTATACCTAATAACTAATTACCTAAGTTTAAAATTTAAAGAAAAACCGGTAATTTTTTGTAGCTTCGATCTTGAGTTTGAAATCTGTCAGAGCTTATAGTTTTTTACTAGATACATTGCCATTTGATAACTAGATAACTAATTACCCATGTCGAAGGAGCTGTGAAAAAAAATGCAATTCGCCATTTAAGTACTAGTGGCGGTCTTCAAAAAAACAAAAACTGATTTCAATTTTAAATTAAATTCAGACACTCGACCGAATTTCATAACATTCTATCACTATACTTATCGTCTAAATACACGAAACAAATTTCTGCAAAGGACTCTTGGCAGAGTCCGCCTGAGGAGGTACCATACCTTTGCCATTTATTCTACCGCTAAACAGTGATGTGAACACATTTCTGTGTTCCGGGTTGAAATTACAGGGCATAAAAATAAAACATTTTTTATCTCTATGTGACGAGCGCAGTGCAGTGTTAAGGATATGGGCTTGCCATACTTCAATAGCTCCATTTTGCGCTCATTTTTTTTCTTATTTCGGCGTCTCGTTCGTCAATGTCAAAAAAAGGTGTTATTAGAATGACGTAAGTATACTAGGTAGTACGTACAGTCCGCGAGGTATAAGCTGAGCTTTGCATTAGTGTGAGTGATCACCAAAAGTACAGTCAGACGCAGGACGCTGTGACCATGTTCTCTTAATAAGGTGTCAATTTTATATTCAATAAATCGTTGTTTATTATGCAGTATCAATTGTATATTGGTATAAACGATAGGCCTGCCCTGAATACGGTATTCGGAAATTTTAAGTAAATAAGTTATACGTAGGTGACTTACTTTTCCATTAAAATTTTTCTGTTATTCTCTGTCCTTGACCATTTGAATCCTAAAAGAGATACTTCTTTTCGCAATGACCATATTGATCCTGGATAGTTAATGTCAGCTTGTTGTTTAAGAGTTTGTTGTCTGACTGTACTTTTGGTAATAGATGCGTATGCATGTGATCACTCACACTAATGCAAAGCTCAGCTTATACCTCGCGGACTGTACCTATTTGTTTTTTTAAATGACTTTATAGGAAACATAATTCAGAACTTACAAATTACTATTTATGATCAGCGGCGGTCCCTGGCAGCTTCGCCCGTACATACTATTGGGGAAATCGTAACAGTCCAACAGTGAAAGAATTTTTGAAATCGGTTCATTAGTTCCTGAGATTAGCGCGTTCAAACAATAACCTCTTCAGCTTTATAATAATAGATATAGTAGCCGGCAAACAAGTTGACCCAAAATTGACGTGGAAGGGAAAAGTTCGCGCATGTACACTTCCACCAAAGAGACCTTAAAAACGATTCTGCGCAGCCATGCGCAGCTAACTTCATTGGGTCAACTTGTTTGCCGGCACCTATACCAGGGCGACATAACTTCATTGGGTCAACTTGTTTGCCGGCACCTATACCAGGGCGACATAACTTCATTGGGTGAATTTGTTTGCCGGCACCTATATATTATGTAGATGTTTACAATATGATTTCAAGTCGCGAAAACATAAAACAATTTAATTTATAATTGTTCAGTTTATTTGTTTAAGGGGGCGTCCATAAATTACGTGAGGTGTTTAAGGGGGGGAGGGGGTCGAGTCAAATCTCATCTAATCTTACGTTGGAGAGAGGGGGGGTCTCGGCAAATATCACGCAATTTATTTTCCTTGAAACAAAAAAAAATATACTATTTTGGTCCATTTAATCCAGATTGTACATGCTTAAGATTTAATCTTACACATAATCGTAATACGAACGCCCCTCGGGTTGAATCGACGCCGTCGGCGTCGCGACGTCGCACAAGAATAATCATTACCTACTCAACAACGAAACCATATTTTATGTGCCTGTAAACGACAATGTACTAATTGATATATCTCCTATCTCTCAGGCATCAAAATAAACTAATTATTGAGTATCTTTATTTGTTTCATATGTTCAGACTTTGAAAACCATTTTGTGGGTCGAGAAACAAAAAAATAAATGAATACTTAAATAGAACACAAAGAATAAAACAATCTAACGTGTTTACGTAAGAAACCTACATCATCTTGAAAAACCTCACGTGAGTTTGGGGGATGGTGGAGGGGGTTGAATAAAATCTCACGACATCTCACCAGAGGGGGAGGGAGGGACAGAAAATTTAAAAAAAGACCTCACGTAATTTATGGACGCCCCCTAACTCGCGATTCAACTTAACACGTATTTCGAAAATTCACTTTAGCTCAATTTCGACTCTTTGGGTTCGTTAATTTACACATACCTAGACGTAGTTAGACGTCTCACACGTCGAGAATTTGTATTCGACGTGACTTGCTGAATCATTTTATTAGGTTTTAGCTTGCTGAAGCCGCTATAAAACTTATTTAATTTATTTATTTATTAAACGTGCATCACCGATATGCGAATATCAGCGGAGTTACATCGGGGTAGCAAAGCAGGACGTCTACTCTAATTCAACGAAAACGTAATTTCGAAATAAACTCGCGATTTTCCAACTCCGATTCTACTTCGATCCGTCGTTTTGTCCGTGTAAATTTTCTAAGCCTACTCTAATTAGAGTATGCTTAGAACATTTAAACGTCATACAATGTTGTATCGGACGAAACGAAGTAGAACGAGAGTAGGAAAGTCTTGAGTTTTTTTTTCGAAATTTCGTTTTCGTAGAAACAGAGTAGACGTTCCTACTCCGGTTCTACTTCGATCCGTCGTTTCGTACGTACTCTAATAATTAGAGTAGGCTCTTGACGTTTTAACAATTCTCGATCGGACGAAAGGATTTCGGATGGGTGAAATCTTGTAAGTTCGCGTCACTTAACATGTAAAATAACAGTATTTTTGTAATTACATAAGTGACGCAATGTGCGACATTAGTGTGCTGCTTAATAATAAAATTCTAAGTTAAGTTTTCACTTTTATCGGCAATCCGCTATGACTGCCATTTTTTACGAACATAATAAAATATACCGGGGTAAATTTCATTCCCACGAAAAAGAAAGAAAGGGATGTTGCCAAAATACGCGAAAGTAGGAAAGATGGTTGTGATGATGATGATGGACAACAATGACGAGCTGAATATACAACTAGATGCAAATCACGCGGTCATCTTCGATTTCCTCATCATCTTCCGGTCTCAAAGAAAACAATAATATCCATCAATATTACTAGATATAGGTATCTATTATTAAGTAGGTAGCCGATGGATTTATCTGAGCTGTTTTAAAATTCTAATACGTTTCCGCATTTAAGAGCGTTGGAACGAATTTCACAGTTCTATCTACGGAGTGAACACTAAACTGCGCGCGTGCGTTTGAAAATAAAAGGCTTCTTAGTCAGGTTAGCTTAGCCTTAGGCACACCCCGGACACTCGGCCTAAAATCTATACAGACGGTGCATTTGACATACCTACACTCACACAACTACGCATATGTCGTTCGAACACGTTTACGCATGTGTGCGTGTCATCTAGGGTTACTAAATTATTTTATGGAATAGCTATGACCCGTGCGTTCACCTGCCTGTGTTAAGTGTCCTATAATCTTACCTAGTTAGTGTTCGATCGTGTGTAGGTAAATATAACTTTCATCAACAATCAGTTTGCTTATGCTGAAACCAGTCGGTTGCACCCGAACCGACTCATCCGATAGCGGTCCCGCTACCGAATGGTACGGAATCTGCGATTCACAACGCCAATCGGATTGGCGTAGGAATGTCTTTTGGCCAGACCAAAGACAAGCTATCCCACCTAGTTTTCGAATACAAATTTGGTAGAAAAGTTAACTCATGGTAGGAATATACAAATCGTCAAATAACTGTATTTCGGGTTTATTTTGTGGTTTTGAATGACTTTTTTTACATAGAATTTGTATAATAAACGAGTAAATCGAACAATAACCTCTGGAAATTTGCATCTGCAACACAATAAATCATAGTTTACATTTTTCGTTTTACCTTCAATTTGTCAATCTGTTGATGTTGTCAAAGTCAACGGAACTATTGTTTGTTTTGTTTGGAAATAACCAAATAACAACAAAAAGTAATAGCTTCATAGTGTGTGTCATAGTTATATATAACATATCTAAAAGTAACCACTAACAAAAGTATCTACACTCCACCGATCATCTGAATCAATAATCCTACATCTTCACTGCACATATGCCAGAAGTCTGTCATCAAACTGAAGACTACCTGAAGTGGATCGGTCATCTGAACCAAGACTCCTACCTACCTGTCATAGTACCTATAACTTTGGGGATTTTGTCCCACATATCTAGCTATATCTAAGTAAGTTTAATGTTTGTTAAATCACATGCCGTACACCGGCAAGGTGCTACTTTTATATACACCTACGGGGTCTGCGTTGTCATTATAGGGATTGGGGACCAATAAGTTCTGGCAGAAGTACATTTAAGTAACCTTTCCTTCATCTATAGATAGAACTAAAGTCGAACAGATAGGTACGAAAATACTGTTTGTTATACAAGGACCAGAGGGGTTCGTGGGTCACCCCTTTTGGGCTGGCACAGTAATATTATAGACGCATGCACTTATCACACGGTCTTCTTACTTAGTTAGCTCCGACTATGTTTGTGACCACCACTGACCACTGGGGCCAAAGTTGTTTCCGCTCTTGCTGTTATATCGTTGTTTGACGTGATGTCTCGTATCTCCAATGTTTCTTTGTGGTTTCTTGGCTTTTTGCTCAAATAACAAACATGTTTCATATTTTCATCTCAAAAAATAAACAATATCAACAAATCAAATGTAGCAATAATCTATTTCTAGCAATTCTTTTGAGCACAAACTGCCAACTTTGAAAATTTCATAACCCAAAATTCCAAAAACTAAACACATATTACACACTAAAGTTAATAAAAACTCGTTTACTGTCCATAATCTTACATTAATATTGAGAAAAACAGAGAAAAATCAAGTAAATGCAATAATCTGAAAATCGTATTTAGCTATCCACGACAAAAAAGCTGTCCGAATCCCATCCGATTAGAAAACAGCTGGTAGTCGGTTGCAAACGTCAAAAGTAATCGGAATTGGCGTTGAGAATCGCAAATTGCCCGAACCAGTCGGTAGAGGCCAGTTTCCGTGGATCAGCCCGACCCGAATGGTTTCAGAATCGCCACGCAGAATAGCTTAACACAGTTTATAAAAATGATTCAATCTTTGTAGAAATCCTTATGAAATCAAAAATCTCTTATTCTTAACTTAAAATTGTGAACTTATCAAAACACAGGAGAAAAACGATTCAATCCTAGTATATTAATAGAAATTCTTATGAAATTAAAAATCTGTTATTCTTGTTTCGTTGAACAGATGAAAAAATTGGTACCTAAATTTAAATAACACAGCAACACAGCGTCATGGTCCTATTCTCATAGAAAATTGTCGTCCGATATAACCCTTCGTTGAGGGCTTCTCGCGTCCTTGCGGGGTAGGAAGCTTGAAACTGGCGGGGGGTGGGGAGTGTCCGTTCTATCTGTATTATCTATTCTATGCCTTAGGTTAATCTGCCACTTGTGGCGCTTGTTACATAAGTGTTATCTATATCTATACTTATAATAAAACTGCAGCGGGTCGAATTCTGTACATTGAAGATATTTTGAAAAAAAATATTTGGGGGCACTTCTTAGTCGATACTGATTGCGAAACTGCATTTTTTTTCTTTCATGTCTGTCTGTAGGTATGTCTGTCTGTCTTTCTGTATAGGGAACTCTCACCACGCCGAAACTACTGATTCAATTCAATTGAAACTTGACATGATTTAAGATCATACTAAGTAGATGGTAGCTGTCTACTTTTAATCCTCAAATTCTGCACGGTTTTCTTGCAGAAAGGGGTGACAGTCAGATTGTGTATTTGGTTGTAACTCATGTTTGCGTTGTTCAATTTCGTTATTTCTTATTTTGTTAGAAAGAACACATTTTTAATATAGTCTCATCAAGTTTTTAACAATATTGGTCGTGTGGTTCAGTAATTACATAGAAATTAAACAATAACGGTAAAAATAAGTTCGGTACATACTTACTTCTAAGTATTCTGTGGCATTGTAAACACTAGCTAGGGATGTAACGGAGGTCATTTTATCGGAACCGAAGGCGCGGTCGAAGGTTTTAAATTTGACTTATCGGAGTCGGAACCGAAGTCGGAGACGGAGGCCGGATCAGAAGTGGTGGCAGGAGAAACATTTTTATTGGGTAATTTTTTTTTGCCAAACACGTGGACACGGTTAACATTGACGAGCAATTGATTTAGGAAGTTGGGATTTTGTATTTCCATTTACTATCCACCACAATAAGGGATTATCTGCAATATTTATACAACTTACCTCCGATTGTAACCTCCGTTTTAAAAAATTCAGAGCCAAAATCGGAACCGAAGGTGTAATTGTAATCGGAAGTTCCGACTTACCGGAGGCTAAGCTCATCCCTGGTATACCGCACTCAAATCCGCCATCGGTGACATCGGTGACATATATCGTCAGGTCATATGACAATGCCTTTCTAATATTTTTCTTACAGATGGCAGCTCATGGTACGAAACACGATCTGAGATTTATTAGAAAATGTGTAATGTCAAAGAAACAGGAATACATGTAATGTAATGTTATCAACCAAAGTCGAACTACATTTAAAAATTAAGCGGTTGGTGTTTGTGGATGTAATCCTTGCTTCTGAATTTAGTATGTTAGGCTACTGAATGCTATGTTAGGTATTAAAAACCGGCCAAGTGCGAGTGGGACTCACGCACGAAGGATTCCGTACCATTACCAAATAAACGGCGAGAGCTTCTTTTATTGTATGGGAGCTTCCTTAATCATTAATTTTAATTAATTATTTAAAGAGAACATACAACGAAATATTCTGTGAACAGTTGAAGCGTCTACCTGTCACCATTATTAGCATCTAGCGAGAAACGGTAAAAAAAACAAATTTGTTCTATGGGAGCCCCCCTTAAATATTTATTTTATGTTGTTTTTAGTATTTGTTGTTGTACCGGCAATATAAATACATCATCTGTGAACATGACAACTGTCTAGCTATCACCGTTCTTGACATACAGTCTGGCGACAGACGGACGGACGGACGGACAGCGAAGTCCAGTAATAGGGTCCCGTTTTTACCATGTACATATATTATATGGAAAACAGGGAGGCGGTTTTTTGAATATTAACAAAAACTGGGTGACAAGATGATGTTTAAGCCCACTACCAGTCGAAGCGTGCCCAGCATGATGGCGGCAGTACTACGCTGAATGGCAATGTTTATGCGTTGGGCCAAATAAACGCCAGCATTTTGGTCACGCGTTGCGTCGGCCAAGTGCTCGGAAAGGCTTTTGAAGATGAGGTAAGCTCCCGGCCCCCACAGGCACGATGCGATGTCTCAACTCTAAATGGCTTAAATATAAATCCAATACCGAGGTTTGCATATTTCCGCCGTTTGAGATGCTCAGCTAAATTAGCCACTGCACTGGCCCTACTATATATCTCTGGAAGATGTGATGGTGCCAGAGTATCGACGCAAGTTGCGTCCCACACTTGGGGCGGACGGCGGACTCAACTTCCAAGGCAATAAAGTCATGCCGTCAGGTCTTTTGCCATCGTCACGCGTAAGACCACTCCGGTTTGAGTACCTATGGCTGGGACAATGGCGGTGGAAAAAGCCAAAGTTTTGGGTGTGAATTGTCCACCAGTATCTATTTATCTGGACGACGTAGTTCTGGTTTCTTAAATTAGTCGAGTGACCTTTTTACTTGACTAGAACTTAGTTGACGTGATGATTTGGTTGAAATTTGAAACACAGATAGTTTATAGTTTCATATATACCTACTACCTATCATCTCGGAAAAAGCATGGGCCCTAACGAAACAAATATTAACGACAGAACGACATTACCAATTAGATTGAAATTTAAAACACACATGGTCTTAGAGTCTGGCTTAGAGTCTAAAATATCACATTGGCTAATAAGTCTAACACCTATTAAACAATTAGGTAAGTATCAGATCACGCACATTAGCTACATAGTACTCTTCATAGTGTAGTATCCTATAAAATCCTACAAACTTAACACTGCGGCTATGTTCGATACTCTACAACCTTACTACGAGTATGTTTGATGTTGCTAAAAATATAAAATATGAAGTTGCTCAACTCGAATAAATATATTTTTGTGTGGAAAAATAAATTCACTCGGTTTGTGTAATGGTCACCCATCCAAATATTTTTAGGTAAGTACTACTAATGTACTAATAAGGCCGCAAGATCAACGTACGCGAACGAAGTAGCGGGTTCAGCTAGTACTGTAATATTTTTGTTTGTAGTGTCCCAGTAAAGATTTTTCTATCTATGAACAGAAAGTCAATAATATAATCCTACATCTGCATCATTATCAACCCATATTGAGCCAATTTGGGTAGAGATATCCTTTTACCTTCGTCATTGATGATGATGATTCTATCAATATAGAAACAAATTTTTCTTCACATTATTATAATAGGTTTATAGCAAAGTAAAAACGACTAGTACTTAGAACTCCATTTATATCTATGAATTTTTATTTCTAAAGAGAGCAAAGTTGCCTTAAATCTGTTTTGCCCAACCTCATTAAAAGTTATCAATAAAATACTTGGAATTTGTTTTTTTTTTGTGAAAACGCGCTTTTTCGGCATTGCTATCTTGCACCCAATATTGAAGAACGTTTCATTTACGTTTTGCGAAGAACTGACACTGATAATTAATTTATGTACCTACAGTGTGCATTGTAGTGCAATTCTTACACGAAGCGCAAAATGGTTTTATGTAAAACAGGTTTCTGGATTCCCAAAATACAGGCTTAGCCTAGTTTGGGGTCCGCTGACAGAATATTCAACAAAACCTAATTTGTTTTCTGTGAAATAGCAATCGTAATGTGAATATTGTTGTAAACTTTATGTGTGTGCAAATAAACATGATTTAATTTGATTGTATGAGATTTTAATGTCCTTAATTAGCTATACTCCGTCTTCGCCTGATAGAACTGAACATCTCCACAGAATTATGCTAGAACCGTGAGAATGCTCTTATAGCATCACATTCACTCTTTTTTATTACAACAATTCATATGTTAAACTAACCTGTATTTGTGTACGTTTATTTTTTACAACACATTTTTGTGTCAAGGAGTGTGCGGAATCCTGTTTTAAATCACATCTGATTTAGTCGCCAATATCGTTGATAAATAAATATTCATAGACTTAAAATGAGATCAGTTTGAACTTTAAGTGAGTCACTTGGTTAGTATTTTGTTTTAAGAAAACAGTTTTTTACTAAACTCAGTGGTGTAGGCGTTAAAGCGTAACAGACAGATTGAGTTGATTTCATATTTATTATATTAGTATGGATATCGAGTGTCTAGGCGAAATTGCGTGGTTTTATCTTCAACAATTACGCACTTCCAAATAAACTTTCATCCCCCATTTCAACCCCTTCAACCCTATTCTATAGTAAAAAGTGTTCTATGTCCTTTTTTGGGATCTTATTTATCTATGTATTAAATGTCACTAAAATTCTGTAGATTCGCGTATAACTCTACAAATAATGTTGAATTTTCATACAACATTCCATCCCCTGTTTCAACCTCTTAGGGGTTGATATTCTCAAAATTCCCGTTATACCGAGCGCCTACGCACTAAAAACACCTCTATCCAATAATATGGTATTAGGTATAATTAGGTATAAACTTTTAGCATAAGTACCTAAACTCTGAGATTTCGTGTTTTGCTTTTATGTAAAAAAAAACTAGCTTTTACCTTGACTAAATAACTTCTTCCACGAAAAATAAAAATTAAGGTGTAACCAAGGCATTACTTGTACTCCTATACAAATTTACGTTTTCTAAAAACAGCTTACATTAAAACACGTTTACTTATACAATTTCATCAAAATTGTTTCAGTGGCTTAGTCTTAACGTAACAGACAGATTTCATACTTATAACTTTGTAAATTACGGAATTTTCATACAACCGTCCATTCCTTGTTTCACCCTCTTAGGGTTTGAATTTCGCAAAACCCCAACATAGCGAGTACCAACGTGCAAAAGACGCACCAGCAAAATTTCAAATTCCTAGCATTTGTAGTTTCTGAGGTATCTCTCTTGCTTTTAGAGGTATGTTTGGATAGATGTATACCTCTCTCTAGATGATCAATATCAGTGATAGGTAAAACGTCCGGCGGTCACCGTTTCCTATAGCCGACTATAACGGAAAGAGTGAGCTCACTCTTCCCAACGAAGACATAATTGCGTGCGCCTGAAGATTGGGATATATCGAATCTATATATATGTATATAAAAGCGAAAGGTCACACTCATCAAGGAATCTCAGAAACTACAAATGATAGGAATCTGAAATTTTGCATGGAGGTCCCTTTTAGCACGTAGGCACTCACTAAGACGGGGTTTTCCGAAATTCAACCCTTAAGAGGGTGAAACAAGGCAGAACGGTTGTATGAAAATTCGTCATTTTCAAGGTTATCAAATTTTGTATCTAGACACTTGACACAAAGCAATTAAATGTTTGTTCCATCAATTTTGTAATTTCGAACTGTACGGGGGTGAAATTGGGGTTGAAATGGGGGATGAATGTCAATAAGAAAGTTCCCAACCGTTGAAGATAAAACCATGAAACTCTGTATATAGGCACTTAACACGAAGCAAATAAATGTATGTTCTAGCAATTTTGTAATTTCGAACTGTACGGGGATGAAATTGTGGTTGAAATGGGGGATGAATGTCAATATTAAACTCCCCAATCGTTGAATAAAAACCATGAAACTCTGTATATATAGGCACTAAACTTGAGACGAAGGAAATAAATGTTTGTTCTAGCAATTTTGTCGAACTGTATTTGGATGAAATTAGAGTTGAAATGGGGGACGAATGTCTCTTAGGCTTTCAAACCTGAACAACTAAAACGATTTTGATGAAATTGTATAAAATTGTTATATTATAAGCTGTTTTTCGTAACCGTTAATGTGTCTGGGTATACAAATAAGTACTGCCTGAGTTACTTTAGTTTTTATTTCGCGCGGACGAAGTCGCGGGTAACAGCTAGTTATTTATATCGATGCCGTAAATAGAACCCAATAACTTGAAGCTACACCATTAACAACTCTAAAATTGTGCCTATTTTATAAAATAACTATGAACAAAATATTTAATTGGCGTTTAACACTAAATTGCGATCGTAAAATTGATATAATGACTAAAATTGGTAATGACATTGAAACAAAAACAGAGTTATTAAATTTATTCAACTTTTAACCCTGGGGTTTTCCTGGTCACCTTAATGGATGTTTTAATTCTCACGTGATTTTCAGCAAGCTTGGGTTTAAGAGTAAAAAAACATTACCTAGCACTGCACTGCGCTCGTCACACAGATATCTAAGATGTTATATCTGTAAGCCCTGTAATTTCTCTGGAAATATTGCTCTTCAAACCGGAACACAGTAATGTTTGCACATTACTGCTTGGCGGTAGAATAACTGACAAATGTGTGGTACTTCCCCAGGCGGACTCTGCCAAGAGTCCTACCACTACAAAAAATACACTCTACATTATAGAAAAAAGAATAATTTCTAGAGGTATATTATCGTTTAGAACTAAACACACAGATTTCAGAAACGTTATAATAACTATATTTTATAACATATTTGCTCGTAAAGGGTCTCTTATTGGACCAATTTCTGTACCGTAATGTATCTTATTACGCACTAGTGCTGTAATGTGTAATGTAAAACGCACGGTTTCAAAATGCTCAGTCCACAGACTAGGTAGAGAGATATGCTCCGTCTAAAACGAACGGTACCTTTTTAAATCTTAGTAAAGAATTTTTATGTCAGAAAAATGTGGTCAACATTTTATGAATAAAATTAACTTTGAGAGGTAAAATATAATAAATAATTATTAAATTCGTTAATTTAATTAATTTAGACCATAAATTACTTTAATTTTTCTGTAAGAAAACACAAAAATATTAATTTACTTTATTATTAATGGCATAACGGCTGGTTCTGTGCCGTTGCTTAAAAAAAAGGTGCCGATGCGCGCGCATTGCTAATCTGTGATCCATAGTGATTACTTACTCTGTGCTCTGTGCTGTGATCTGTGATCAAGTAAATATTATTCCGCGCGTTTTTTTTCGCTATATTGTTTTTATTTGAAAATGTCGTCAGAGTATTGTTTATTTCCTCGCAAATATGTTATAAAACGTCGTATGACATACGTGCGCTTTGATAATTACAGCCTCTGCTAATTATAGCTCTCGCCTTCGGCTCGAGCTAGCAATAAAGCCTCGGCTGTAATTATCAACTTACCGCACTTATATCATAATGTACTATTACACCATCCCACTTCCTATTCCAACTATATAATATTATAAATGTCAATCTTTGGATGTTTGGATGTTTGTTGCTCAATCACGTCGTAACGCCTGAACGGATCAGCTTGAAATTTGGAACATGTATACATTACAGTCTAGACGAACACATAGGCTACATATTTTATCCCGAAAAAATGCACAGATCCTTAGGGAATAAGAATTAAATCTACAGTTGGAATGGCTTCAGGGTATTGGTTGAAATTTTAAACACAGATATAGTTTGTAGTCTGGATTAACATTAAATAAGTTACTTATTAACCCGAAAAAATGCGCAGTTCCTTAGGTAATAAGAATTAACTGTAATGTCGGCACGGCTAAAAGACTTGGTTCAAATTTAAAACATTGAAATTGAAAACACAAATAGTTTGTAGTCTAGAATCCTTCTATCCTACTTATGTTATATACTAGCTGTTACCCGCGACTTCGTCCGCGTATAATTTTAGATTTGGTCATTGTACAAATTTACTATTTTTTTTCAAAATGGTCAAAATGGATTTTATGCAAACGTCGCATTATGAAGTACAGATACGAGGGTCAAACTGAAAGTTCTTAGAAAATCAAAAACTGATTACATTAGCCAGTTATTAGTTTTATTATATCTTTTCAAAATATTGTCCATTTACGTCAATACACCGCTGCATGCGATGGAACCACTGGGAAAAGCACTTTGCCCACTCGTCCTTAGGGGTCTCTTCAATGGCATCGCGATACGCAGCCACCGCTTCTTCAGCATTCATAAACCGCTTTCCTTTAAGTTTTTCTTTAATTTTTGAAAATAAATAAAAATCACAAGGCGCGAGGTCGGGGCTATACGGCGGGTGACCCAGTAATTCAACGTTTGATGTCGCCAAATAGTCGATCGTTCGCTTGGCGGTGTGCGATGAGGCGTTGTCGTGGTGAAGGAGGATCCTACTGCGAGGTCGTTTCTCTCGAACTTTTTCCAAGACAAGTGGCAAACAATTGGTAGTGTACCATTCTGCAGAAACTGTTTTTTGATCCTCTAACACAATTGTTGCGAAATGACCTATCCTTCCAAAGAACGAGGCCACCATTTTTTTCCCCGCACTTCGATCTCTCTTCACTTTAGTTGGCAACTCCTCGAAAGGAAACACCCACTGAGCAGATTGTCTTTTGGTTTCAGGATCATAACAGTAAATCCAGCTTTCGTCACCTGTTAGTATGTCGAACACAGCATTTGAGTCACCTCCGTTAAATCTTTCAATCATTTTACGGCACCAATCCACACGATGGAGTTTTTGAGCCTCAGTCAAATTATGAGGTATCCACCGGGCGCAAAGCTTCCTGACCGCTAAATGTTCGTGTAGGATTTTGTGCACTTGACTCATACCGATGCCTAAGCTTGTCCGAATCTGCTGATAGGTCACTCTTTTGTCAGTCTCTATCATACGCCGCACAACACAGATGTTATCTTCAGTCGTCGCCGTAGAAGGCCGTCCCTCACGTAAATCATCAGTGAGATTAGTGCGACCACGTTTAAACTCATTAAACTAGTTGTAAACAGTCGCACGAGATGGGGCTTCATCGTGAAAGGCCAATCGTAGTCTATCATAACTTTCTTGTTGACTTAAATGACATCGAAAGTCATAAAAAATCATTGCACGAAAATTTTCTCGTGTTAAATTCATGTTGACGTGACACAGACAATTTTCAATTTGCCGCCAAATCGTAAAACAAATGACAAATGAATGAAGTATATACTCAGTAATATTGGCAAAGAGTTCTATTTTCAAATTATAGAATTATTTTGTTATTATATTGTTTATAAGTGGCCAGTTCTAAGAACTTTCAGTTTGACCCTCGTACAGACCATGTGTTTCTAGCAAACGCTTACCAATTTGAGAATAACTATGCTCACAGCACGTAAGTTAAACTTAATTTAAACAAATACAATAAGAAAAAAAACAATGTGTTCTTTTAGACTGTAATGCATACAAGCTAAATTTTTCCAAATTTCAACCAAGTCTGATTAGCCCTTCCGCCGTTACAGTTAATACTTATTCCCTAGGGATCTGTTCATTTTTTCGGGATAAAATGTAGCCTATGTATTCTTCTAGACTGTAATCTATACATGTTCCGAATTTCAAGCTGATCCGTTCAGGCGTTACGACGTGATTGAGCAACAAACATCCAAAGATTGACATTTATAATATTAGTAGGATTGGTATGAGTATATTGTCTTTGATCAGTCACATGTCCTGCTCGTCTCGTCACTCTATATCATAAAAGGACTAAACTAGCAACATTTGAATTTCAGGAGGCGAAAGCAGTTCTGGCCTGGTTGAGAGGAGTACCCCCCACCGATCGGTCGGTCGAATCGGACATCGAGACCATCGTGCGAGCTGAGAAGCAAGTGTTGGCCGATGCCAAATCTGCGTGGAGCATTATTTGTAAGTATATTTTTGCCTGAGGGCCAAAACCCAAAAAATATACCTTGGCTTCTAAGAGACCGTAGTTATTGTTTACTAGCAGCGCCCCGCGACTTTTTTTTTTTTTTTTTTTTTTTTATCGTTAGAAATGATGCGCGCTGTGTCGAGGATGACCGCCGCGTGCTTCTGGCCCACCATCCAACCGTCTAGCGAAAGTCTCCTGAGATTACAAGAATTCATTATTATAACATTAGCAAACTCGCACTTGAGCCCCAGGATACAGGCTTTGCCTATTTTGGGGTTCATAGATGGTGGTCTATATAATTTATCAGCTAGAGATTCAGTACGGGAGATTTTCAAAACTATAAACATATTAACAGTCCCTTCATTGTATATTTATGAATGTATAATGTATGTAAGAAAAAATCGAAGTCGATTGAAGAAACTAACTGATCTGAATCCAAAAGCGCACCATAAGCACAAAATTGTATTTCCTAAGTGCAGACTTCAGAAAACAAATAACTCTTTCAAATGTAATGGTATTCGCTTCTATAATGCAATCCCTGCACAAGTCGAAGGTCTTAATGAAACAAAGTTTAAAAATGAAATAAAAAGCTACCTATTGAGCAAGGCATATTATAATATAGATGACTTTGTTAAAGATAGTAACGTATGGAAGAGAAATGTGTTGAAACTGGAATCTTGTAATAAGGTAAAATAATACATTTATAAAACTTTTGATGGAACATTGTTTGTACTCATGTAGTATCTGTATACTGTATGTATTCATTATTTGTTAGTTTGTCTTTGACAAAGCCTTTTTACAGCTGCATTTGATTGACGAGGCTCCTTTACAGCCGCTTTATTCATTTTGACATTGTTATTTTATCTTATTATGTACACGGATTCTTTGCCTTTTTGTTAATGACGTTACCAAGTGTTCTTATGAATTTATGGTTCGAATAAATGAATTGAATTGAATTGAATTGAATAGACAAACAGATTTTCTGTACTTACAGATAATATTCAATTTGTATGTTTTTAGTATGTAAGTATCATCTAAATCTAAAGAAAAGTACTTGTTGATCCTCTCTGTATTGCATGTTTTTGACAAATTTTAATTCCAAAATTTTATTGCTTATCGCTAGCCTGCGAGCAAATGAAAACATTATAAATTGATATTCTGCCCACTCGTCTCCTGAAAATATCTCAAGAGTCCATGTCAAGGACAAAGACATAATATTGCATTAAACCTCTAATTTTGTTGTATTTTGATTAAGTAAGCTTTTAAACATAATAAGCCTTTTATACAAATCCCAGTCTCAGAAAAGTAATGACTTTTATGACAAAAACGTATTAACACTTGCATGCTAAATTACTGGCCGAGATAGAGCCTTTGACACCGACCTCAAGAACGCAATGTTAAATTGTTTACCTAAAGGATTAAATGAATCGAACTGAGGGTGCAGCTGATCTTCATGTTTCGATGTCATTGTATCCTTTTTTCGATAGGAATAATCGTAGTGATGGCTTATGGAACTGAGACGTGGTCCTTAACTGTGGGCTTCATAACAAAGCTCAAAGTCACACAGCGAGCTATGGAGAGAACTATGCTCGGAGTCTCTTTGCGCGACAGAATCCGTAATGAGGATATTCGCAAAAGAACGAAAGTGGCTGACATAGCTCAAAGAGTAAGCAAGCTGAAGTGGCAATGGGCAGGCCACATCGCTCGCAGAACTGACAACCGATGGGGAAGAAAGGTTCTCGAGTGGCGACCACGAACCGGAAGACGCAGTGTTGGACGGCCTCCCACTAGATAGACAGATGACCTAACAAAGGTCGCTGGAAACCGCTGGTTGCAGGTTGCGCGGGACCGTTCATTGTGGAAATCTAGGAGGGAGGCCTATGTTCAGCAGTGGACGTCTTGCGGCTGATGATGATGATGATGAATCGTAGTTCGGAAAAGCGACATAGTTTCATAACTGACTTTCCAAAGACTAGAACGAAGAGGTTCGAGTCCACACAAGAACTACTACACTGTGAAATGTGGATATTCCCTGCCGGATAAAGCCTGGGCGTCTGTCTATATCAAGTTAGGAAATTCGATCCTGTGAACACGACATTGTGTAAATGCATTAATTAAAACTTGTTTTGCACTAAAAAGTGGAAAATTAACTAAGTACATATTTTCTACAAAAAAATAAGCCGACTTCAAAACCACCGATAGGCACTCAAAAGCGAAAAATAAACTGATATAATTATTATAAGCGCTTCTCACTCATCTATTTGAAGTCGGTGCCAGCCAAGTCGTAACAGGTAGTACTTTCCAAGCCGGACTCTGCAAAGAGTCAACTAGTAAATTAGTAAACCAGTTATTCTACCGCCAAGCAGTAATGTGCACACATTACTGTGTTCCAGTTTGAAGGGCAATGTTTCCAGAGAAATCACAGGGCTTAGAGATACAACTTAGAGCTCTGGGTGACGAGCGCAGTGCAGTGCTAGGTAATGATTTGGGCTCTTCATGTTCCAATAGCTGCGTGTCACTGTGCTGTTATGTGGCAGGCATGTTGCTTACCATCAGGCACATGTCCTGCTCGTCACCTCACTCTTTATTTAAAAAAAAACCCTATAGTTATGAACGGGCCTCGCAATTATCACGTAAGCTATCCATTCTCTCTAAGAATCTTCAGAATTTTAGAAAACTGTAGGCACACCTTGTTATAATTATCCCCTAAAAGTTTTAACAAAGCCGTATCACTGCTAAATAAATATTGGTGGACAAATCACACACTACACCATCTGACCCCAAGCTAAGCAAAGCTTATAATATGGCGGCGAGATAGCTGATATAATATGTACGTATATAGTTGTAAATTATATATAATTATAATAGTTATTATACAAATAAAAACGATCTGTTTTCTAATTCCAGTCCACGATAGACCCACCTTCAAGGCGTTCATCATAACTCTGGTAGTGAAGATAACCCAGCAGTTCGACGGGTACCTGATAGTCCTCATCTACGCTGGGTTCGTCTTCGAGCGAGCCTCGGAATCCATCAGCCTGAAGCTGAGCCCCAACAAACAGGTCATGCTGATCGGGGTGGTGCAACTGATCGGGGCTGCTGTAGCTACGGCTATTGTTGAGAAGACTGGAAGGAAGGTAAATGTTTATGGAACTGAAAACTTCTTTTGGCGCGCCCCAGACAGATATTTCGTGGGCTGTGAATTGAGTTCTAGCGTCACGCTCGGGAATGATAAGAAATCTTCGGGTAAACTCGGGACCATGGCCATTGGCCATCTAGAAATACGTCAGCATTTCTAGATGCTCATGGTTATGGCCACGCTCTCCGGTTTCACAAGCAATAACAATAAATAAAATAAAAAAACGTAGTTTCCAAAGTAAGCTATCAAAATCTGAGTTATAAGTTTTCACTTCCATCAGCAGTACCTATGACTGGCAATTTTTTTTTAACTTATTATGTTACAGTAACGAAAGGTTAAATAGTATAAGACAATATTTATAAAGTAATTAGAAAACTAGTTACCATTAAACTTCTTTTGAGAAAAGATGAAGATGAGAGGCAGATGAATACTTACTAAGATGTTTATAATCACCAATCACAATCTTGGACAAAGTTAAACAACTGGAGCCAACTCAATAATAATTTGCTGTATCGTAAGAAATTTCAACAGCTATTATGTATAGAGCGTCTTACTTGAATCATCTTGCAATTTCCTTTTTGGCATCAAACTCGGTAGAATAGAGGTCTTTAAATGAAGTAATAGTAATAACAGGGTCGAATAGCTCCAATTAGTCCTAGGATAAGCATAATCAGCCCGCTAAATGTTCCCACTTCTGGGACCCGGGATTTTTCGCGCAAGGAGAATATAATAATCCACCGTCAAGGCCATAATAATCCACCGCTCTGGCCCAGTGCGGATTGGTGGATGACACATGACCTCGAAACATTATGTAAGCCATACACGCTACGGTCTACCGGAGAGGTCTACCTGTGCAGGCATGCCTGCGCAGGTAGACCGGAGTGTGTGTGGGAAGCCTGCGCATGCGACCGGAGCAAGATCCAAAATCAATTCTGTTCGGTTGGACTGCGCAGGCATAACTGCACAGGTAGACCTCTCCGGCAAACCGTAGCATGTATGGCTTAACAGTATGGTACATGTCGGTTTTCTCACCGGTTTGAAGTTAGCGGTATTAAAGTCAAAGTCAAAGTACTTTTTTCATAAATGTACAATTTACACGTCAATTAATAAAAAAATAAGAACAAAAGAAAATTCATACAAATTGTATACATTGACGCACGCACATGAATTCGAAAAGACAGTGATACGCGTGGAATTTGAACCAGGGACTCCGAATGAACCATACCGGCAGTCGCCGTTCTCCCGACTAGACCAGCCGTAACTTAGCTGTAGCTTTTTCTTGTTCTGGTGTAAGACTATTCGGTGCATACGGTAACTTTATGACAATACCACTATTTTTCGTAACTTTGAATGTACTTTGTATCATTCACTTCTGTGCGCCTTTTAATTATTTATCAAACAGGTTGTTTCGAAATCGCGATGCAGCATCAATAACATCACAAAAACGAGCAAATTTGGCAATTTTGATAGCATCGATGCAGTCCCAAAAATGTCGATCACCCATGCTAAAAGAAGCATGTCTACTGTGTGTCTTACCTTCGTCTTTTGGTCTTCATTTCTGTAATCATCCTTTTTCTCGGCAGCCTCTCCTAGTGACGACATCATTCGCAGTCGGGCTCGGCATGTTCATGCTGGCGGCGTGGTTCTACGTGACGTCCGTGGGGATGTGGCTCCCCGGCTGGTTGCCGGTGCTGGCCATGTGTCTGTGTATCTTCGCGGACGCGGCCGGCTTCCATCCTATATCGTATATCATCATTACGGACATGTTCACTTTCCAGGTAAGGCAATTTGTTGTTTTTATTGACTTTGCAACACAGTTTTTAGTACTAAGGCCAATTGTCCACGTAGCTGCACGACATCCACACGATTTCGACAATTGTCGGATGCAAGACGAATGCTTGCATCTTGCGTACAAATTATGAAGTCTGTGTCCACGATACGACAACGACACGACAGCCGCACGTCTTGCGTATGTTCGTAGGATGCATGCATTCGACAAAAGACGCGTGCGTGGACAGTAGGCCTAAGGCAGAAGGCTTTCTCTTTTCTTGTATTGCTATTGATCCACTCACTTGTATGTATTGTTCTTTATATTGCTAAAAATCTTCCTAGTAATGTGGTGGGCTCAGTTCAATTTGAGGAATTTCATTTTATGACTTATGTCCTACCCGGTTTACATTATTCCAGTCCAGCGATCTAATCCAGCGCTGGATTGCTTTCTGGAAAAATGGAAACCGGCACTGGAAAGCATCAATCCAGTGCCAATGATTTACAGTGCCAGTCCACATTATTCCAGTAAGCAATCCAGCGCTGGATTCGGTCGCTGGACTGGAATAATGTAAACCGGGTATTACGTTGGACATAATCCATTATATAAAGGTATCTTAGACGTTCTTTGGGTTGTATACTGAATAACTGTATCTGATTGACTGATCAAGCGCCTGTGGGTTTTCTTTATGATGTGAGACTTCTAAATTTTGCTATTAACTCAGTGACAGTTAATAAATGGCACAGCCGTCATTTATCGTGTATAATTATTACTATTTGTTTACCTTGGCATCCATAGGCTGCATTCCATTTAATTAAATTTAAAATTTCGCTGACACACTGATGGCACAGAAAATATTTTGGGACATCAAGAGAGATTATCGGTATTAGATTTTTAGTCCTTCGTCTTCTTCAGCCCGTTTTCGCCCACTGCTGAGCATAGGCCTCTCTTCATGTACGCCACTTGTCTCGATCCTTTGCTAGTCTCATCCATGCAGGACCCGCGACTGTTCGAATGTCATCCACCCATCTAGCCGGTGGGGGCCCAACACTTCTGCTGCCCTCCATTGGCCACCAATCTGTAACCGCTGTAGTCCACCTGCCATCACTCTGCATGGCAATATATCCAGCCCAATTCCATTTGAGAAAATGATTGCTTTTCCGTTGTCTCGCAACTTCGTCCGACGTCGAATTTCAGCATTCCTCACACGGTCCTGTAATTTGAAGCTGGCTCGCTCCATGGCTCTCTGTCCAACTTGCATTTTATACACACCCTCATTGGTCAGCGTCCATGTCTCGGCACCATAGATCATGGTGGGCAGGACACATTGGTTGTAGAGGCGGGTCTTCAGACATTGTGGAACGACAACAGATCTGAGGATGTCATCAAATTTATTGAAAGCCGCCCAACTGTGCTGAATCCTTCTAGCTTTTTAGCTCCCCTTTTTATTCCTACGTCTTCACAACTACTATCTATTTGAATTTTTTTTGGAAGAATAAATTATAGATGGGTACATTTCTCATCTGTTCCATAACTCTGTGGTGTTGAAGTTTTATGTTATGATGCGTTAAAGTTAAATGTCAAAAACATAGCTAGCCACAACAAAACAAAAATATCAGTTTTATTAACATAATATTGTATTATGTAATTTGTCAACTTACTAAAATTGAAACAGCTTTACAGACAACCATTTTTTGAAGTGAAAACTTCTTTAGGCGCGCCTAGACAAATTTTTCGTGGGTTGTAAATTGAATTCTACCGTCACGCTCGAGTATGACCTTGGCGATTGGGTATCTAGAAATACGTCAGCCAATGGGAAATGCTGAAAGGGCGTGGCCTCGCAATCATGGCATGGCCATCTAGACATGGGTCAGCATTTCCCATTGGCTCACTCATTTCTAGATGGCCATGCCATGATGGCGAGGCCACGCCCTCCGGTTACACCCATGTAGTTTCCAAGGTAAGCTATCAAATTCTGAGTTATAAGTTTTCACTTCTATCGGCAGTTCCTATGACTGCCATTTTTTTTTAATATTTTGTTTGTCCCATCAGAATTTTGTTTATTGAAGAAGATTTGAAGAGATGAAGAGTTATTTTATTTGCTATTGTTTTTTCACTGTAGGTAAATGTCTTCTGGTGTGCATAAATAAGTGTTTCTGTCTGTCTGAATAAGTCTCATTTTAATTCATGTGCATATATTAGGTAAGTATACTTAAATACAAACATGTCGCGAATTAATTCTGAAACTGTTTTCTTTCTACTCAAGTTTTTAGGGTTCCGTAAAACTTAAAAACGGAACCCTTATAGATTCGTCATGTCTGTCTGTCCGTCCGTATGTCACAGCCACTTTTTGCCGAAACTACGAGGACTACACTGTTGAAACTTGGTAAGTAGATGTATTCTGTAAACCGCATTAAGATTTATACAAAACAATTTAAAAAAAAGAAAAATTAGGGTTGCCCTCCATACTTAGAACTGAAACTCAAAAAAAATTTTTTTTATCAAACCTACACGTGTTGGGTGTTTATCGATAGGTCTTCAAAATGATGTTGAGGTTTCTAATACAGTTTTTGTCTACACTGAATAATTTGCGCGAGAGACACTTCCAAAGTGGTAAAATGTGTCCCCCCCCCCCCCCTCTAACTTCTAAAGTAAGAGAATTAAAAACCTAAAAAAAAATATAACGTACATTACCATGCAAACTACTAATGAAAATTGGTTTGAACTCGATCGGATCAGTAGTTTTTTTTAGTACGTCATAAATACATTATTATTAAAACTTCGATCAAAGTTACAACGAACTACAAGAACTATGTGTACTATGTATATTATGTTAGGTACTTGCTGCAACGGAACCCTTCATGGGCGAGTCCAACTCGCACTTGGCCACTTTATTTTGATTTAAGTTAATTTAGTATCTTTACGTGTTTTCAGTTACGAGGCACAGTCTCATCCTTCGCCAACGTATCAGCGAAAATCGCCAACTTCATCCAGATGAAGTGGTTCACAGCTCTGTGCGAGCTGGTCGGCATCCACTGGACCTTCGTGTTCTTCGGCTCTGTCTGCTTCACCGCCGGCGTCTACACCATCATCTACTTCCCAGAGACCAGGCAGAAGAGCATAGAAGAAATATACGAGAAAATTGACGGGAAAAAGACTGAAAGTGTCAATAAAACGGATAATCTGCCGTAGAGCAAATACAATTAGAACTGAACAAATTGAATTTTGTGTTGATAAAGCTGGACTTCAATTGACGTGAACTTTTTAGTTCAAGTTTTGTAAGTGATTCAATCGAATGTTTATTTTCCAAATCAGTCGTTAAATTAATTGAATTGTGACGAATATCGAGTCAAATGTCTGAAAATAAAACATGTTGCAGTGGATTAAATCATTCAGTTAATTAAATTAAAGACACGTAAAGTTGTTTGTATGGTTTTGGTAGTTACACTCTGTAACCACTAAATATTTTATGACACATAGTAGGTATTTTAAAACTGACATTTATTTTTAAGTCGGCGATGCTTTCTGTTTGCGTGTATGTGCTACAGGGGTCTTATTTTTAAAGTCATTTGTCTATGGTCGTATATATATAAAATTAACATTTCTAGCTCTATGTATCTACTGTATAAATAGACTAATGAAATTTAACCTTTTTTTTTCAAAGGAATAGTTCTCATTATGGGCTATATTGTGTACTGTGAAGTACCACATTTTTGACATCTATTATCATTATCTATTGGACTATTTTGACTTTAATTTTAGAGATTTTTAAAGAGGTATCCTAGACCTATGATATACTTATCGCCTGTAAATGAGGTAGGTATAGTTAACCATAGAATTGTCATTCAAACAACCTATGAACTTATATTTTGTTATTATTAGGGTATAATAGGATTATAAATATCGTACACGCACACTGGTAAATTGACAAATATGTAACACATATCTTTATAATCTTATTACCCTATCTAACGTGGTATAACAAACTATGTCAAACTATCAAATGTTTTTTACGATATAAGTAAACACGTTATATGTTTGTAATTAATAACAAAATTAGCGCCAATAACCGAGACAATTCAAAGTAGAGGCTCATTTTTGACATTTTTTAATATGATATTTGCATTGTTATTGCACAAATCACGCGACGCCACAATCGGTCTGTCCCCGCCAATATCGCGCGAACGAACGAAATCATTCGTTCAACGTGTGAGGTTGCGTGAATTGACAATAACAATAAGTTACTCGAATGAACTCTATTCGAGGACTTTGAAAATACGACTCCTGTAACATGCAACTATGATTTGACGAACATACTTTATACGCCGTATTTAAAAAAAGACTTTTATAAGCTTACAAAACCTGACAAATTTTTGAGCAAAATCAAATCGTTTTAGAATTTTTTATGGATTATAAGATGACAAATAAACTGAAAGAGACAAAAAGACAAAATTGAGATTAAGTCAACTTTTATAAAATACAGTGACAAAGAGGTACAAGTCACTACAGTGCTGTAATATTAATGCAATGTACTTAATTTATAGTTTTAGATTAAATTATTGTGATTATAAAATTGTAAATATTATTTTTAATTTAAATGATAATTATACTTTGTTTTTCGAGTCTTTAGTGATTAATTAGGAATAGACAAATCTCAATACCATTTACTGAAGATTTTGTAAAATGGTGATATATTATTTATGCATTAGTTGTCTGTAGAATTAGGCTGTATTCAAGATGTATTTTTAATTATAAGAAATAGTGAAACGTTTAATATATTCCTTCATTAGGGAGACGGTCGAAGGAATTTCTTCCAGTCACAAATCTCAAATCTGATGGTTCTGAACCCTCAATAACGTTTCAAAAGGTTTTACGCTCGCGCTTATCTTGCCAGATGGTAAGCGATTGTGTGATGTACCATGGAACTTTGGTTAACCTAAAAGATTGTAGTGGTTTTGTAGTGGTAGGACTCTTAGCAGAGTCCGCCTGGGGAAGTACCACACCTTTGCCAGTTATTCTACCGCCTAGCAGTAATGTGCAAACATTACTGTGTTCCGGTTTGAAGGGCAATGTTTCCAAAGAAATTACAGGGCTTAGAGATGTAACAACTTAGATCTCTGGGTGACGAGCGCAGTACGGTGCTAGGTAATGATTTGGGCTCTTCATGTTCCAATAGCTGCGTGTCACTGTGCTGCTGTTATGTCAGGCATGTTGCTTACCATCAGGCGCATGACCTGCTTGTCTCGTCACTCTTTATTAAAAAAAAACCTAAAAGATCACTCGACTGGAATGGTATTTTTTTTTGTGTCAGGAAAAGCTCACTCAGACATCACATTTCATAGATAAGCTGTTAACAAAAGGTGTTCTAACCTCTTCATTGGGCTTTTAATAACATCAAGAACAAAAGGTCACCTTTTCAAGCTCCTTATAGTCCGAAGAAACACACTCTTACAGAAATATATCCGTCAAAAACCGAATATAATCTTATGCCGTCTCCCTCTAACACGCGTGAAATGCATAGTAACATCTCTGATGTTGAAAATGTTCAATACCTACAACTACCGCTTACCATCTGGCCAACCGTATGTTTAAAAAAAATCCATCTTTAAAACAAAAAGATCAATATTTCTATCCTTGTCCAATAAGCCATAGTCGGAAAAACATCTATATTTAATAAAGGATTAGGCAGTGGCGGCCTTAGGGAATGGCGAACAGGGCAATCGCCCAGGGCCTCACTCTTGCAGGGACCTCGCTTAAAAACCCAAGGAAATTAAAAGAAATGGAACAAAGACACCATAACATTTCAATAATTTATTTATTAAAACTTGATTTTGATGTAATTCAGTAATTCAAAACATAATAGAAAAACTCATTAAGTAGATACTTGTAGTTCACAATCGAAACATGTAGGTCTGAGAGTGATTGGTACTAAAACACTAAACCTATTACAGTATTACAGATGCGTCTGCTGAAAGGAGTTCTTGGAAATTTAAAAACATTAAAACATTTAAAGGAATTCGATGACACAAGATCGGCTTTCATGCTCTGCTATTCTATCGATAATTGTTTACTTCAAAATGTTAAGTCTAATGAAAAGCCGCAAACAACATTTTTAAAATGTGTCATCTCTGTACTTATTTGTTAATTTTGTAAATATTTCAATATAAAATGTACTTATCATTTTTTATGTACTAAGTAGTATAACTTTGGCATTTCTCTGTTTCAAATACTATGAATAGGCACCTAAACTAAACAACATATGTTCGCAATATATACTTTTCACGAAGGTAAAAGGGCCTCGCAAAGACCTGCCGCCCGGGGCCTCGCAATGGGTAAAGCCGCCACTGGGATTAGGTATGTAGAAACTGTTCCGAATTCGAGCATGAACCTTAATATTAGATAGTTCTAAGATTAATTATGAATTATTTAATAAACTCGTGTAAATCTGTGATTTTACAACAACTAATGATTGAAAGAAGTGTCATGTATTTAAAAAAAAATTACAATAATGCTTGATTAAGTTAAAAGTTTAAGCTTTATGATATTTTATTAATAATGTAGACTACATTCGTCGCTCCTTTGGTGGTCACTGTGTCCGAGTCGTGGCTTCGAATACCACGCAGGAAAACATTTATGTGTCAATCATCATCAACAGCCCACTAAATGTTCCCACTGCTGGGACTCGGGGCCTTCTTTTGCAAGGAAAGAGTCAAGGCCATAATCTACCACGCTGGCCCAGTGCGGGTTGGTGGATGACACATGACTTCGAAAGATTCTAGGTACATGTCGGTTTCCTCACGATGTTTTCCTTCACCGTTTTAAGTTAGCGGCATTACGCACATGACTTCGAAAAGACAGTGGTGCGTGTGGGGTTTGAACCCGGGGGCTCCGGATCGGTGACCATCGGTGATCGGTGTGGTATGTGATGTGTACTGATACTGATGTCTGCTTTTTGGCCAGGGTTTTGTATGTATCATAAGTATGTATTTAAATTAAATAATAATAAACATTGGTGGACATTTCGTACACAACACCATCTGACCCCAAACTAAGCAAAGCTTGTATTGCTTGCATGTACTATGGGAGCCAGATCTTTTATATTTATAATACTTATATTGTTGAAAATAGATACTTTTAAGCACGTAAAATTATAACTTTATGATAGAAAAAAAAATTGGCATTGGCAGTCATAGGAACTGCCGATAGAAGTGAAAACTTATGACTCAGAATTTGATAGCTTACCTTGGAAACTACACGGGTGTAACCGGAGGGCGTGGCCTGGCCATCATGGCATGCCCATCTAGAAATGCGTCAGCATTTTCCATTGGCTCACACATTTCTAGATGGTCATGCCCTGACGGCCAGCCACGCCCCTTCAGCATTTCCCATTGGCTGACGCATTTCTAGATGTCCAATGGCCATGGTCCCGAGTTTACCCGAAGATTTCTTATCATACTCGAGCGTGACGCTAGACTTCAATTCACTGCCCACGGAAAATCTGTCTGAGGCGCGCCAAAATAAGTTTTCACTTCAAAAATTCTTGAACTATCACCACAAGTGGCGGGCTTATTGCCGACAGGCACCATAAGGGAAAATTGCCTACATACAATAATAGGCTGTAATGTATTACTTATATCAGCTATATGGCTTCCATAGTTTTTTTTTTTTTTTTTTTTTTTAACATTTATAGGTTTACACTTGACCACCATCTCGCCTGATGTTAAGCGACGATGCGGTCTAAGATGGAGCGTGCTTACCTAGAAGAAACCGATTCACTCTCGATTTGAAGACACCAAGATTATAACCATCGGGAAAAACCCACTCAGGCAACTCATTCCACAGTCGAGACGTTCTTATCACAAAAGTAGAGTCAAACCTCTTTGTTCGTGTCTTTGGAACATCAACCATGAAACGATGCCGCTTCTTCGAGTTACGAGAAGTCCGATAGAAAAAAGGGCTAGGTGGTATTAGATCATGCAGATCAGATGCACACTCTCCGAAGTGTATCCGATAATAAACCGATAAGCTAGCAATTTTCCGGCGATGTTCAAGAGTTTGCAGTCTTTTTCGCACAAGAGAATTATTGCCTATGAGCCTTTTAGCCCGCCTCTCGATCGATTCCAGAGCCTCAAGCTGATACTTAGCCGATCCATCCCAAAGGTGCGAACAGTACTCCATACAAGAGCGAATCTGTGCTTTATATAATAAAAGCAATTGTTCAGACTTGAAGTACTTTCGCACCTTTGAGAGGACACCTAGTTTTTTTGCAGCTAATTTAGCCTTGGACTCGATATATGAGCCAAAGTTGAGTGTAGATGTCAGGGTAACACCCAAAAGCTCAAGATGATCAGTAACCGGCACGGATACACCTCGAAAAGTAGGAGTCTGTAGAAATTGACTCCTTTTTGCGGAGAACAGACACGCCTGCGTCTTTCCTTCATTAAACTTGGCCAGATTGGTTTCGCCCCATTCAGAGACTGCCTCAAGGGCCAAGTTCAAACGCTCGACCATACTCTCTCTCAATACCTTAGTTTGTTGACCGCTGGCTCTCGCGCTAGACATGTAACTCTCCACAACGGTGCTATCATCTGCGTACCCAAAGATACCGGGCTTCAGCAGATCGTTGATATGTAGCAGAAAAAGCGTCGCAGAGAGTACCGACCCTTGAGGGACTCCGGCATTGATACCCATTTGGTCCGACGAGCAGCCATCAATGACAACTCGTATGGACCGATCTCTCAAGAAGTCCGATATCCACGCAATAAAACCTGGAGACAAACCATAACTAGAAAGCTTGCTAATAAGGCCATCATGCCAAACCCTGTCAAAAGCCTTCGAGATATCCAGGGAGACTGCAAGTGCTTCCCCGTGTTTCTCGATAGCTTCACTCCAGATGTGAGTGACATACGCCAGAATATCCCCAGTCGACCGGTTTCGGCGAAACCCGTATTGCCGGTCACTGAGGAGGTCGTTAGATTCTAGGTATGCCAGGAGCCTGCGGTTTAAGACACGTTCCATAGTCTTGCAGAGTATGGACGTGACCGAGATGGGCCTGTAGTTGGCAGGGTCAGCACGACTACCCTTTTTGGGCACAGGTTGCACGTTAGCAAGCTTCCACGATTTCGGTACTTGCCCAGTTTGGAGAGAGAGT
Organism: Ectropis crepuscularia; assembly: GCA_963693475.1. Taxonomy (NCBI): domain Eukaryota; kingdom Metazoa; phylum Arthropoda; class Insecta; order Lepidoptera; family Geometridae; genus Ectropis; species Ectropis crepuscularia. The sequence goes on along the minus strand of OY856369.1, from coordinate 11,941,712 downwards.
CTATACAGGCGCGTTAGTACAGGAGACAACTCAGGTGCACAAGCCTTCAACACTAGGGCAGGAATTCCGTCCGGGCCGCTGGCTTTATTCACGTCCAGATTACGTAGCACTTTACGAACCTCCATTTGGCGAATATGCATTTCCGGCATCAAAGTCGGACTGCCAGGTGGAGTAGGAGGAATCGCACTACCAGCATCTAGACGCGAAGATTCCGCAAACTGAGATGCAAACAAGTTTGCCTTCTCCATTGCGGTGTGAGCCAGCGCCCCATCAGGTTTCAGCATTGGAGGCAGTGAAGAGCGGCAGAAGTTCGATTCGACCGATTTAGCTAGGGACCAAAACGCCTTGCTACCCGCAGGATACGAAGCTAGTTTGTTCCCTATTCGACTAATGTGGTCAAATCGAGCCCTCTGAAGAACCCTTTTGCATGCCTTAGCAGCCCTGTTAAACGCTTTCTTTTTGCGGTGTGTATCCCTTGCCTTACGCTGTCGAGCATCAACCCAGGCTAGGTAGGCCTCATGTTTAGATGCTTCAGCACTTTTACATTGAGAACCGAACCATGGGCGAGCTTTGCTGGATAATGAAACGTCAGAGTATGGAATGAAATATTCCATAGCCGTACGTATTACATCAGTCACAGCATCCGCGCAGGCTGACGGGTCACCAGAAGAGAAGCACAGTGGCTGCCATTGGTAAGATGCAAAGAAAGAACGCATTTCGTCCCAATCTGCTGACTTGTATTTCCATAGCCGCCGGTTGCCTCTGGGGCTGAGATCGGGCGGATGGTAAACGGATACTGATTTCACCAGACAGTGGTCGGAGCTGCCTAACGGCGAATATACCGCCACGGAGTATCGGTCTGGATCAGTTGTCAGCAGAAGGTCTAAGCAATAGGGAGTATGCGACTCAACGTCTGGTACCCGTGTCGCCTCTTGGACCAGCTGGGTTAGGTCTAACGACAAAGCCAGCTTTCTCGTTTCCAGCCCAGCATGGTCAGTGTCCCGGTATGGGTACAGCCAATCCTTATGGTGGCCGTTGAAATCCCCCAGTAACACTAATTGGGCTGATGGGTACTTCTGCTGAGCCGCGTCCGCTGCCTCACTCAAATAATCGGTGAGCCGAGTTGTCTCCTGATCTCCACTGTGCGACCGATAGACACAGGCATAGACAATTTTGTCGATGCCTGTGTCTATCAGCGCCCATAGAACAGAGAACCTGGTGTCCTCAAGATTACGGAGACGCCGACAGCAGATATCGTCACGGGCGTACAGGCACACTCCAGCACGCGGCTTGAAGTTGTGCTCCAAGGTATACCCTGGATAGGTTAGGTACGCCACGTCCGACGGACATCCTATCTGCGTCTCCGTAAGAAACAAGAGTGACGGCTGCTCAGTCTCGAGGTGATGGTGGACTGGGGTGATATTAGAGTGCAGACCTCGAATATTAGTGAGGTGCACTTTGAGAGACAAGGAGTGCAGCCGCTGTTTCACTATGTTTCTGTTTTTACTTTTCATATTAGTTTTTGAGAGTGATTGTCGGTGGGAAAACGGAAGTAGAACGAGGCTGCACACTGCCAACCAACGGTCACAGCACACAACACAAATACACCAATGGGAAACTAGTCTGGAGACTGCGGGGACGCCCGAGCCCCCCCGGGGATGTCTATCTGGCCTTGTCATCCGGTCGCCAACCGGCAGGATAGCGCATCCCGGGATTTTTCGCTAGATGGCGGGGCAGCCTTTCATGAGTGGCTAGCTCACTACTTGGGCCCCCAACTATCTGCGGTCGGTAGCGGCAAAAAACCGTGCCTCGGATCCCGCTACCCTCCATGACTAGCTTCCCGATGTAAAGTATTGGTGTGCAACTATCTGGTCTTGCAGTTATGCAGCAACTGTTCTGACCCGTTTTCCCTAACGGCGTCACCAGACTACATGCCGGAACACGGCTAGGCCGCTTGGCGGCACGACTCAGTCTGGCGGGTGGTCACCAGCCACGGCCAAAGCCTACCACCGGTATGTTTGTCACCCGATTTGCACCACCCAGGGACCACGTGTGGGGGGTTTCTGTGTACAGGTGCTTCCCCACGGACGGAGGTGACACGGTCCCCGAAACAGTACCACAGAAGATAGAAATACTATCAGTAGTTAATCGCCTTTGATCATGGGAGAAACGCCGAGAAACCGATAATGTAACACGTGTAGAGTTGTCGCAATTTTAAAAACGTGGCACCAAATTAAAAATAAAAACATATGGAAAACGTCAGCCCTGAGCCGCGCTCCCGCAACACTAACATTGTAATGTGGACGATGCAGGAGCGCGCTACCCGCGTCTCACCCCGCACGCCCCGCACGATTGCCCCGTCTAGACGGCTTCGTCGAACGACTGTATGATTTAATAGACTGTGGTAGTACTAAGCATGGTTTAGTTTGGGGGCTAGATGTCTAGATACTGTGTGATTTTATTTGATTTAATATTTGTTTACATGTTTAAGAGTAAAAGAGTCACAGTTTTTTTTGTATGGGTAAGATTATGATTCAAAATACAATGTAGCTATTTTAAATGTAAAGGAAAAAGCATTTATTCTAGGATCTGTTTTAAAATAAAAATTGACTATTGTTAAAAATGATTTTAATTTTTTTACCCATTTAAAGTATTCTGTATCTATATTACATCTTTTTTTATTTTTTACTACTAAATAGAAAAATGTGCGAAAATTACTGTAGAGATAGATATAGATAGATAGATGGAAACACTTTATTGTTCACAACACAAAAAGAAAAATAAATAAACAAAAAGATACATTCTTAACTCTAGTGGAACAAACGGCGACCTTATCGCTAAGAGCGATCTCTTCCAGGCAACCAGAGGATGGAGAGAAAATTTGAGATAGCAAAAGACGGGGTAACTATGTGCCGTAAAGTATCAAATACACATACATACAGTAAATTAACAATCATACATCCTAATACTTAAAATACTTATATTATATTTTGTAGGTAAGTATAAGTATAATATACTAATAGACTAATACATACATTATATATTATCATTATGCAAGACAATTTGAAAAAGAATAAAATCAGTGTGGTGACAGGTGTGACAAGTACAAAGCCTTAACTATATAGATAGATGGATACACTTTATTGACCATAGAAATCTGAATAATAAGTACCTACCTTACTATTTAGATTTCTGTGTAATTAACACACCAAAAGAATAGGATACACAGTCAAGAGTGCGCCTAAAGCCAGGAAAAAATCAGATTTCACCCGCGCGAGGCCCTTCCTAAAATGATATTCATAAAGTCGAGAATAGCATGACACAGTTTGGAGGGGAAATCAATATTAAATCAGGCGTCAAGTTTTGACCAAGTTTTATTTATTTACTCAATAATTAAACATAAATTTAAAAAAGTGTTCGGTTACTTTACTAGAACGTACAAATAGGAATTTTATTACCAAAAAATAATGTGGGGTCATCGCTGATAATTTCGAGTACTCGAAATAAAACGGGTTTTTTCGGTGTCATTTTTTTTTTTTTATTGTAAAAAACTCTGATCTATTTTTAAAATTCTATTCGGTTATTGTGCTTCTTCTTGATTGTACCCACACGTCAATATTTTTTTTGTCATAGTTTTTAGTTTCTTAACTTCAGTGAGCGGCGTCGAAAATTTCCTGTTTTCGTTTTCTGGCTTTAGGCGCCCCCTTAAAAACCAGTGCGACAAGTTGGCGACCTCATTTGCTAAAAGCGATCTCATCCAAGGTACCTAAGGATTATTGACCTTTATTTTGGTTTGAAGGGCAATGTTTCTTGAGAAATTACAGAGCAAAGAGATAAATCATCTTGTACCTCCAAATGACGAACGTAGTGCAGTAGGCACTGGACAGTTAGAAATATTCTTGGTCGATATTTTTGGTCGAAACTATTGATCGGGATAATATAACTAAACTGTATCTTTTAATGTAATTTTCTTTACTTAATATTGACTGGCCTCGTGGCTTAGTTGGTAGTAGCGAAGCCGAGGGTCGTGGGTTCGATTCCCACCCAGTGCAAATATTTGTGTGATGAATTCAAATGTTTGCACTGTGTCTGGGTGTTTCTATGTTTAATAAGTATGTATTTAAAACTATATAAGTATTATATCAACTATCTGGCCGCCATCATACAAGCTTTGCTTAGTTTGGGGTCAGATGGTGTTGTGTGAGAATTGTTCAGCAATATTTAAAAAAATATATATATGTGCTTGTGTCTATGGATTTTAATAGCCTGAAATAAGGTTTTATTTTACTATATTTATGACTAAATAGCGGCATGGTGATATGCTGTAAGCTGTAGGCGTGTGCTTACCATCAGGCGAATGTCTTGCTCGTCTCGTCACTATCCTGCTCTCTACTAATATTGTAAATATGAACGTCTCATGAAATGTTTTGAATGCTGAAAATGCTGAAAGAACTGGATGGATCAGTATGAAATTTGAAACACAGATAGGTTTTATGTATAGTCTGGAATAACACATCATCATCAACATCATCTAAACGTTCCCACTGCTGGGACTCGGGGCCTTCTCTCGCAAGGAGAGAGTTAAGGCCATAATCCACCACGCTGGTCCAGTGCGGGTTGGCGGATGACACATGACTTCGAAAGATTCTAGGTACATGTCGGTTTCCTCACGATGTTTTTCTTCACCGTTTTCAGTTAGCGGCATTACGCACATGACTTCGAAAAGACAGTGGTGCGTGTGGGGTTTGAACCCGGGGTCTCCGGATCGGCAGCCGCCGTTCTCCCGACTAGACCACCGTAACTTAATAACACATAGGGAACATAATATTGCGAAAAATGTATGGAACGGGAATTACGTGGATAAAACCGCATGGGGTCTACCGCCGAACGAAAAATGTCATCGCTTTGATGTTTCTCTCTCTTTTCTTTTCGCTTGAAATGATAGAGACAGCATTAGCAAAGCGATAGCCGATTTAGTTAGGCGGTAGAAGCGCCGGTGCTGCTAGATAAGAAAATAGTTACTTCTACACAAATCCAGTTAGTCATCAGGGGCCATCCATAAATTACGTCACACGAATTTCATGATTTTTAGGGTTCCGTAAAACGTAAAAATGGAACCCTTATACATTCGTCATGTCTGTCTGTCTGTCTGTCTGTCTGTCCGTCCGTATGTCACAGCCACTTTTTGCCGAAACTATGAGAACTACACTGTTGAAACTTAATAAGTAGATGTATTCTGTGAACCGCATTAAGATTTGAAGAGAAAATTTAAAAAAAAGAAAAATTAGGGTTGCCCCCCATACTGAGAACTGAAACTCAAAAATTTTTTTTTCATCAAACCTACACGTGTGTGGTGTCTATCGATAGGTCTTTAAAAATGATGTTGAGATTTTGAAAATCATTTTCGTCTACACTGAATAATTTGCGCAAGAGACACTTCCAAAGTGGTAAAATGTGTGTCCCCCCCCCCCCTCTAACTTCTAAAGTAAGAGAATGAAAAATCTAAAAAAAATATATGATGTACATTACCATGTAAACTAACAACGAAAATTAGTTTGAACTCGATCTGATGAGTAGTTTTTTTTTAGTACGTCATAAATACACTATTATTGAAACTTCGATCAAAGTTACAACGAACTAAAAGAACTATGTGTACTATGTATATAATGTTACTTGATGCAACGGAACCCTTCATGGGCGAGTCCAACTCGCACTTGGCCACTTTATTTTTATCCCAGAAAATAACGGGAACGGGAACTAAACGGGTAAAACCGCGGGGCGCTGCTAGCAATAAATATAATAATTATGTGCCTACTATAAGTGTAATTAAATAAAGTGGCCAAGTGCGGGTTGGACTCGCCCATGAAGGGTTCCGTTGCAGCAAGTAACATAATATACATAGTTCTTGTAGTTCGTTATAACTTTGATCGAAGTTTTAATAATAGTGTATTTATGACGTAGGTACTAAAAAAAACTTCTTATCAGATCGAGCTCAAACCAATTTTCGTTGGTAGTTTACATGGTAATGTACATCATATATTTTTTTTTAGTTTTTTCATTCTCTTCCTTTAGAAGTTAGAGGGGGGGGGGGAGGACACACATTTTACCACTTTGGAAGTGTCTCTCGCGCAAATTATTCAGTGTAGACAAAAATTATATTAGAAACCTCAACATCATTTTTAAAGACCTATCGATATACACTGCACGTGTAGATTTGATGAAAAATATTTTTTCTTTTTTTTAATTTTTTTTTGTACAAATCTTAAAGCGCTTCACAGAATACATCTACTTACCAAGTTTCAACAGTGTAGTTCTCATAGTTTCGGCAAAAAGTGGCTGTGACATACGGACGGACAGACAGACAGACAGACAGACATGACAAATCTATAAGGGTTCCGTTTTTACGTTTTACGGAACCCTAAAAATAATACAAGCATTCTATAAGTGCCTACGATAGTATGACTAGCAATATGTGCGTGTGCAGAAGCTATGAATCTTGGTTTTCCCTGATATTATAGGTACCAATATTTATTTCCTCGTAGAATGACGTTTGAATCATCTGGGACATGGATATAATAAGTATTTATATATCCATGTCCATGATGAAGAAGTACGAAGTTAAAAGGTAACTAAAGAAACTTCATTGTCTGATAGTTTTTACCAATTCTTTTTATAGGTAACTACCATGGACGTGAATAAAAAAATTCAGACGTAGTCTCGCTAAAACAAAAACTGTGTCCATCGAGTCGGCCACATAATATGCACGTGTTCGATGTCACATACAGGCTGACACGCACACATCAGTAGGTCATTACACGCGCTACTTGTGTAGGTATATGTGTGCGTGTCAGCCTATCAGTGGCAACCTGACAACGCATACGTGCAAATGTGGCCGACTCTATGGACACAGTTGTTTTAGCGAGATTAAGTCCAACTTTTTCATATGTCCATGGTACTTACGTAAATTATAGTATCTGTAGAGTTTTACGTAAATTATAATTATCTATAGCTATAGAACGAGTATCTAAAGCTGCACTAGTAGGATCATATCGGATTTGGCTGGGCAGGGAGAGAAATACGAGTAGTGAAGGTAAGTGTTGATGTACGTCAGAAAGGGGCCCCTTACACCTACGCCCGAGTCACAAGTCTTGGGGTCTATTCGAGATTTCTCTCTCTGCCACACGATGGACCCGGCACCCGCACGGTGAATCCATGGAATGCTAAGAAATTCGTCTCTTTTATATGTAAATTATAGTTAGTTACCTATAGAGTTAGAGACCAATGAATTGTGTTAATTCGCATTTTAATTAATAAATGGGTCAATGAAGAGAGGACAACTGAAACAGCCATGCTATTGCGGACCTGAATAACTAGGGCACTTTCCTGAAAAAGGCCACCAAATCAAGTTGACACGTAGTAGAAACGACATCTGCGATTATTAAAATTATAAATAATATAGGTAGAGTTCAATTTCAACAATAAATACATAATCAAAAGTTATCTGGAAGAGATCGCTTTTAGCGATAAGATCGCATTTTGTGCCCATTATGTTGTGTTACTTATTGTCAACTTTGTTTGTGGTGCCTATAAAGTGTTTTGTATTGTACTCGTAGGTACAATTGTACATTTCAACATACCTTTCAACTACTCATTGAACATGTAACTATATCGTACTTGCAAATTTTACACTTGCACAATAAGAGCATGGCTTTTATTTTATTTTTCAAATTATAAAATTTACTTACTACAATATTAAATTTATAAATACTGTTACTTTGTTATTGTTCAGCCTGTTAGAAAAGTCATTTGAAGGGATACAAAAACCTGCAACAGAAGCTTTACTTAGTGGAGGTTCTGTGATCTCCAATAGTATAAGTCAAGTTTTTTAAGGAATAATGTGAGTATTTGTTTCATGTAAATTGGCTTATATATGCGATGAAGAAAGATATACATTTTTGTTTATTTTCAAAATAAATTCAAATACAGCATAAGCACAAACAGCTCTTATTATATTCCCACAGCGTCCCCTTGGAACATACAAGGAGACCTAACCTACAACACACAAGGAGAGCGTCAAGGTCACAATCCACCACGACGTTCAATTATTGGTTTGTAGTTTGGTTTGTAGATGTAACGAACCCTCGAAAGATCTCTTTCCCAAAAACCTGGCTGACACTAGCATTACCATAACATGCCAGTTTCTGCACAGTGTTTTCCTTCACCATTGAAGGTTATGGTGATGACGATTTCGTAGGTACTTACATGAGCACTTAGCACATGTGTCACAAGCTTTTCAAGCCCCGCAAGCAGCATCCATTAACGAGTATGGTTTGTGTGACAGACATTGCTCTCATTGACCATGCCCAAGAGCGAACGACGACGCCGCCAGAGGCTTTTTGACCATGCCTCAGGGCAACGCGACGACGACGTTTTTATGTGTTTAAAACAGGATTGGGAACAGCTCGGGTAAAACCGCGAGTCGCTGCTAGTGTTAAATAAGTATCACAAGTTACAAAAAGCACAGGAGTAGGATACTAGAGGTAACAGTGATTTACCAAACAATGACGACAATCGTTGCGTCAAAGTGACTGCTCAAATTTCTGAAGCATTATGTGGTTTTTCTATGCTATTGACTCTACAGTGCTTCCCACAGGTAAAGTCCTTAACCACACCCACCAGCAGTACTCATAGGATAAACCTCATAGAGCATATAGTAGGATAAACTTGGTAGAATACTCACGAGAGGCCAATACGTATGGAATGACGTATTCGCCCGGGATGTCATGATCGAGTCAGTGGGAAGTTTTGTTCTTTTTTAAATAAAGAGTGACGAGACAAACAGGACATGTGCCTGATGGTAAGCAACATGCCTGCCATATAACAGCACAGCGACACGCAGCTATTGGAACATGGAGAGCCAAAATCATTACCTAGCACTGCACTGCGCTTGTCACCCAGAGATCTAAGATGCTATATATCTAAGCCCAGTAATTTCTCTAGAAACATTGCCCTTCAAACCGGAACACAGTAATGTTTGCACATTACTGCTTGGCGGTAGAATAACTGGCAATGGTGTGGTACTTCCCCAGGCGGACTCTGCCATGAGTCCTACCGCTTTTGGATTTCCTTAATTTTATCAGCATTTAGGTATAATAAGTATATCTAAGCATTGGATTATGTTGGCTTAGTTTCCTTATGGCTGTAAAATCGGTGTTTCCAACTCTAGAAAGAATGAGTATCTTCGAAATTCTAAAAAAAAAATGTTGTCATAGGAACTGCCGTCAGAAGTGAAAACTTATAACTCAGAATTTGATAGCTTACTTTGGAAACTACACAGGTGACACCGGAGGGCGTGGCCATGGTCATGGCCATCTAGAAATGCATTCTGACGCATTTCTAGATGGGCAATGGCCATAGTCCCGAGTTTACCCAAACATTTTTATTATTCCCGAGCGTGACGCTAGAATTCAATTCACAGCCCACGAAAAATCTGTCTGTGGCACGCCAATAGAAGTTTCCAATTCAAAAATAGCGAGTTGATAGCGGTCAAGTGCAATATTGTTATCGAGAAATAAAAACTGACGTTGCCAATGTCTCTAGGTCGAGGAGGTTGACCGTCCAATAAAGTTGCTTGGCTATCATTCTCTCTGTGGTTTTGAGTGAAATTTAAGAGTACCTACAGCACTTTATTACGTCCCTATTGCTAGGATTTAATCCTTCTCTTACGAAAAAAGAGGCAGTAATCCAACACACTGGCCCATTGCGGGTTGGCGTATCAGGTATGATTCGAAATTTTTTTTTTTGAAGTGAAAACTTCTTTAGGCTCGCCTAGACAGATTTTTCGTGGGCTGTGAATTGAATTCATTCGTCACGCTCGGGTATGATAAGAAAGCTTCGGGTTAACTCGGGACCATGTCTATTAGCCATCTAGAAATACGCCAGCCAATGGGAAATGCTGAAAGGGCAAGGACAGGCCATCATGGCATGGCCATCTAGAAACGCATCAGCCAATGGGAAATGCTGACGCATTTCTAGATGGCCATGGCAAGATGGCGAGGCCACGCCCTCCGGTTACACCCGTGTAGTTTCCAAGGTAAGCTATCAAATTCTGAGTTATAAGTTTTCACTTCTATCGACAGTTCCTATGACTGCCAATTTTTTTTTAAGTTACGGCTGGTCTAGTCGCAAACCTAGGGTACAAAACCACGCGCACCACTTTCTTTTCGAAGTGATATGCGTAAGTGGTAGTGGCGTCACACATGGCTTTCGAACCACCACCAACCCGCACTGGGCCAGCGTGGTGGATTATGGCCTTGACTCTCTCCTTGCGAGAGAAGGCCCCGAGTCCCAGCAGTGGGAACATTTAGTGGCCTGTTTATGCTACATGTTGGATTCAAACCTACGGTTTCCTGATTGTGAAATCGTACATTGTCGTCACTAAGCCATCACACAAGCCCACGGATTTAAATTAAATTACCTATATTTTGACTTTTGACCATAAAATTCACCAAAACGCTCATACCTAACGGCAGCGGCAATCTCGTTTGAAAAAGACCCCCGAGTCTAGAATATCGCCACAAAGTGGCACAAAACACCTACATCAGTTTAATCAGATACATCTATCTGATCTCTATCTATCTATCTATCATCTCTAGCCACACTAAGAGGTACTCGAGAAGTATATTTCAAGACCTGTGATAACATCCTACAGGCGTACAGGCTAGGCAGCGATAAAATACTGCGAGAGAAACTCGAGGAAGCACAGGCTACCATATACAACAACGTCACCTCCCAGGTAATCAGGGGAACAATGATGGGACAATTCGAGTATATGATGGCCTACAGTGCAGCATGTGGTTTCGTGGCTCTGGACAGGGTTGAGACGAGGCGAATAGGAAGACCCAAATACGCGGCACCACCAACAGATCCCATTGTAGTTATCGCCCGGTGTACCAAAACAATGCTGAATGACGGGATCCTTGATATGGCTAAAACTGTAGCGAGGAATCCGGAAGCCACAGCAAATTGGGGAAGCTGGAAGATGCCAAAAATACAATGGATTAACGGTGTTCCGGGGTGTGGAAAGACGGCATGGGTTATCAGACAGTTCAGTGTGGACAAGGACGTTATCATCACGACCACATCAGAGGCAGCAAAAGATCTGAGGGAGAGACTATCTGGACGCATTGGTAACCAGGTGAAAACCAGGGTGCGTACTATGGCCTCGGTCCTCGTAAATGGATTCGACAGGGTTTTCAGCCGCCTTTTGGTGGATGAAGCTCTAATGAACCATTTTGGAGCCATCATAATGGCAGTGCGGCTGTCCAATGCTGGCGAGCTTGTCCTCATAGGAGACATAAACCAGTTGCCTTATATCGATAGAGAAAATCTCTTTGATATGAGGTACAGTAGCCCAAACCTGATAACTGAAGTCTGCCAGGAGTTGTTGTGCACACACCGGTGCCCAATGGATGTTGCGTATGCGCTGAGAGAGATTTACTCCGGAATATATTCCTCAGTTCTATGTTTGAGGTCCCTGGAACAGAGACGGTACACGGGTGCTAACATTTCACGCACTCTCCCGAACACCCTCTACTTGGTTCACACCCAGGAAGAGAAGGAGATCCTCATTGGCCAGGGCTATGGTGAAGGCGCGGGGTCCTGCACACTGACAATCCACGAGGCTCAAGGACTAACATATGAGTCAGTAGTCGCCATTAAGACCAAGGCTAAGATTAAAATACATGAAAGTGTTCCGCATGCAGTTGTGGCTTTATCTCGGCACACTGGGACCTTTGTCTATTACACCGACGACGTCGAGGATGATGCGATTTGTCGTTTTGTGTTGCGAACGTCGACCGCGCCACCTAGTGCCATCAGAGACTATAACTTCCAGATGGCCATTAAAGATCGAAATGCAGCGGTGATGGAGGCTCTGAGTCGGGGTGAAGCTTTAATTGCAAAATATGTTTAAATAGTTTAGGTTATAAATATGTAGATGCAAGTTTTTAGAAGTCTGATCTAATATTTAAGTCTTCCTGCATTAGACAAAGGAAAATAACAAATAAAAAAATAATAATGTATAAAATGTTAATAAAAGGCATGGACCTAGGAGTCCGTGGAGGTGAAATTTTTCAAATAAAAAAAAAATCAGATACATCTTAGAGAGTGTGCAGTTGATATCCATGATCTAATACCACTTTTCCCTTGTTTCTATCGGATTGCTCGTAGTTCGAAAAAGAGACACACACATACATGGATACAGTCTTCCGACGATTTACAGAGTAAATTTGGTCATTTGATTGAGTACGACATTGGTACCATACAGTTTCAATACATCTTCTAATCCATTATTTCGCAATGTCGTACAAAAATCATGCGAAAAGGAGAAATGATCGAGACACTCTTCGACTTTTTCGATTTAAGCTCAAGAGCGGTCCTGGATGCGAGTGTGACCCCGACCAATCCGAAACGATCTGGCACGTGCTAATCAATTGTCCCCGATTCATGGTCGCAAGACATGAACTCGAATCTATGATCGACAGAAAGCTGGTTGTCTCGGATCTCCATAACATCTTAGCAGATCCAGATAACAGAACACGGCTCCTGTCCTTCATGGAGAGCTCATTCCGCATAGCGGCCAAGAGAAACTCCACAATATCAAATACACGCCTCCCCTCGCCACCACACCCTGATCCGCTGCCCGTGGACGCCACGTGGAATGTGGTTCCCGCCCAACATAGTTCCTCGAAAAGTACCTTCATCCAACAACTACTGGAGAACGCAGACCGAGGAGAGGCAGGGATCCGTATCCGTGGAGTGGCTCTCTTCATGGACAGCAACAAAGAAAGATTCGGAATAAGCTTTTGCTTCGCCTGGGAACGGAAACGAGCCCGTTTGTCACCTGGATTGTCTTGCCTGCTCAATGGGAGTACCGCAAAAGTCACAATGAAGCGGAAAACCTATGACGCCATGCCAGTGTGCGAGGTAGATGGCCACCGATTTCGGCTGGTGCGATCGAAAAACAAAACGATTGCACTAATAGAGTACTCGGAAGGTCGGACCCCTTTCACACAGGCAAGTGCGCTGCTCGAACATCTGAGCAGAAATGCAGGTGAAACACCCCGGGTGATAAGCGTGGATGCGATGGCAATCGAATACTCAAGAGCGCGAGTCGCAGACCGGCTGGGTTGCATTGAGGCCTCTAAACATCATGAGGTAGTCGTATATGAAGACAGGGGAGAAAATCTGAGCTTCCTCAGAGCCCCTTCACACGACCAAACACATGCAACTGACAGCTGGGGACATCCTGTTCCTAGTTCGACCATCCAAACCGGCTCCGAAAGAGCACAGCAGAGGGCAGCCACGGAAAAAGCCGCAGCCAATCAAAGCGGCAGCCGAGGCACCAACACGACCTTCGTGACTGCCTTCAATGCAGCAGCAAGGAGCATACTCCGAATCTCATCCCACTCATCACCCCCCTTGACGTCAAGGACCCAAAACACAGCTTCACAGCAACAAACGAGCCGAACGAGCGCCGACATGGGACAGGTTGAACCGCCCCGCTATGTCATGGCTTCGGAGCCGCGGAGTCATGCACGTAACGCCTTCATCGAATTCCTAGCCACACTGAGAGCGACAAGACAAGTCAACCTCAAGACCTGCGAAAACATCATGCAGTCCTATAGGCTAGGAAGTGAAAGCCTCTTGAAGGCGAAACTCGAGGAGGCCGAAGCAACCATTTACAATAATGTCACTTCCCGGGTCATCAAGGGAACCATGACAGGAAAGTATATGGCAGCTTACAGTGTAGAAAATGGCTTCGTGACACTGAACGAGAAAGAGACAGAGCGCGCGGGAATGCCAGTTTATGCGACACCACCAAACGACCCAATCGTAGTTACCGCCCGATGCACCAAGATTATGCTGGACAATAGGATCCTTGAGATGGCCAAAACCATCGAAGGGAACACAAACGTCAAAGCGGGTTGGGAAAACTGGGAGGTACCGAGAATACAGTGGGTCAACGGAGTTCCAGGATGTGGAAAGACAACATGGGTGATTAGACACTTTGATGTGGACAAGGACGCCATTATCACTACAACAACTGAGGTAGCAAAAGATCTCAGAGAAAAGCTATCGCACCGTATCGGAAACCTGGTCAAAACCAGAGTGCGAACCATGGCTTCTGCTCTGGTAAATGGTTTCGGAAGAGAAAGTTTCAATCGCCTCATGGTGGACGAAGCTCTCATGAACCATTTTGGAGCCATTGTGATGGCTTCAAGGCTGTCTGATGTTGGTGAAATTGTCCTCATCGGAGACGTCAATCAGTTGCCTTACTCGTATATCGACAGGGAAAATCTCTTCGAAATGAGGTATCACCGCCCAAACCTGGTAAAAAAGATCAGCCAGGAGTTGCTCTGCACACATCGCAATCCGATGGATGTCGCATATGCGCTGAGGGAAATATACTCAGGTATGTACTCCTCAGCACCCCGTATAAAGTCCCTAGAGCAGAAAAGGTACAAGGGAGCGCAAATACCCAACACCCTACCAAACACCCTCTTCTTAGTTCACACTCAAGAGGAGAAGGAGACCCTGACAAACCAAGGTTATGGGTCAGGCACCGGGTCACGTATCCTCACCATCCATGAAGCTCAGGGACTGACATATGAGTCGGTAATCGCAATAAAAACCAAGGCAAACATGAAGCTACACGAGAGCGTGCCCCATGCGGTTGTTGCGATCTCACGGCACACGGGGACTTTCACGTACTACGCTGACGACACCGACGACGCCATCGGTCGGTTCGTGCGGCGAGCGTTGGCTGCATCACCGAAGACCATCCGAGAGTTCAACCTACAGATGGCCATCAGGGATAGAAATGCAGCCGTAGTGGAGGCTCTCGGCCGGGAGGAGGCGGCTCAGGCAAATGGCAATAAGGCAAAGAATCGATGTCGAGTCGATTACTAGCGGAATCCCAACCGGTAGTGATTGGCTCAACAGACGAGCACTAACTAGTATTAGGTTTAAAATGTTCCCAACTCCCCCCTTGTTTCCCTCTTCTTCTGATTATCCAAGAAAGATGTTAAAATAAATAAGATTTGAAATGACAAAAGTCACGGACCCCGGAGTCTGTGGAGTAGCAATTTTTGAATAAAAAAATAAATAAAAAAAAAGACACTCTTCGACTGCGCTCAGTTGGACAGCTTACAAGTGACGGCATAGTGCTGAATCTTCTCTTCTCACACGGCATCTTATTACTTTATACCCTTCTATCATCCTACATAGGTCTCCTCGGTTCATTTGACCCATACATTTTGTTCACGGGCCTGTAGTCTATGTCTATTATAATTATGTATATACGTAACTGACGTCACGCGAACCGCATCAGGCGAGACGGTGGTCAATTACACAACTTTCATTTAAAAAAATAATTAGCAGTCATAGGAACTGTTGATAGAAGTGTAAACTTATACTTAACTCAGAATTTGATAGCTTACCTTAGAAACTACACGGGTGTAACCGGAGGGCGTGGCCTCGCCATATTAGCATGACCATCTAGAAATGCGTCAGCATTTCCCATTGCCTGACGTATTTCTAGATGGCCAATAGCCATGGTCCCGAGTTTACCCGAAGCTTTCTTATCATACCCGAGCGTGAATGAATTCAATTCACAGCCCACGAAAAATCTGTCTCGGCGCGCCTAAAGAAGTTTTCACTTCAAAAAAAATAGAAAGGTAACGAAATAAATTAATAATCAATAAACAAATTGTAATTCGTTCCGTTAGGAATTGTTGTGAAATATAAATAAATATAATAATTACTGAGTTAAGTGAATACCCTAACAATGACGGAAAACTAAGCCATTGTCTTTACGTCAATGAAAATTACCTGGTAACATGTGAGCGTAAGTGACACCTGTATGCAGCAATGTATTTGAATCATTCATTCATTAGTTTCAGTCATTGATATACGTCATTAAAGGATGTTCAGGATAAAGTAAGGATAAAGTCTTACTAGTCATGTTCTCGCGTTGTACTTAAGGGGGCGCTTAGTGCCAGAAAACGAAAAAAGGACATTTTCGACACCGCTCACTGAAGTTAAGAAACTAAAAACTATGACAAAAAAAATATTGACGTGTGGGTACAATCAAGAAGAAGCACAATAACCGAATAGAATTTTAAAAATAGATCAGAGTTTTTTACAATAAAAAAATAAAAATGACACCGAAAAAACCCGTTTTAATTCGAGTACTCGAAATTATCAGCAATGACCCCACATTATTTTTTGGTAATAAAATTCCTATTTGTACGTTCTAGTAAAGTAACCGAACACTTTTTTAAATTTACGTTTAGTTATTGAGTAATTAAATAAAACTTGGTCAAAAATGGACTCCTGATTAAATATTGATTTTTCCTCCAAACTGTGTCATGCTATTCTCGACTTTATGTACATCACATTAAGAAACGCGTCGCGCGGGTGAAATCTGATTTTTTTCCTGGCTTTAGGCGCACTGTTAAGGCGCTGACAATAGCTAACTGAAATTCACGAATTCGAAATGAAGCCACGCCTCTTTACAACTTCGATAAGACAGCGCCGCCACACGAAACCGCGTCCAGCCGGGGACATTATTACTCGTAGTATTGATGAAAACAAAAAGCTACCGCGCTAAGCTCATAGACGGCGCTTTTAAAAATATTTTGTAATTCGTAACTTTTTGTTTCCTTCAATATTTTCTCTTTTTGCACTTTTTCAGATTGTGAAGAACATTATCGAAATTCTATGAGTAAAGCCTATAAATAATAATTAACTTTCCACCGGTTACAGACATAATGAGATTTTTTTCGCCGGATTGTCTTATTTCTGTCTAGTGATTTTAGTGAATGTACGGTCTACAATTACAATAAACTCTTTTTATACAGAAAATTAAACAGACTTCAAAATCACAAATAAGCACTCGAAAGCGAAAAATAAGTTCATTTAATTATTATAAGCGCTCCTCACTCATCTATTTGAAGTCAAATTGATTCATTCGAAACAAACATTAATTGCATAAAAGTAGCTACAGCAAAAAGCCAACATTACGTGGTGTTCCCAGGCGGTCACCCATCCAAGTACTGACCACGCCTGGCGTTGCTTAACTTCGGTGATCGGACGAGAACTAGTGTTTTCAACGCGCTATTCACGTTGTCAATTTTATATTATACAAACATAATAGTTATCATCATCATCATCATCAATAGACGAGCCCGCAAGTTAATAATCCACAGCTATTGCTCATTACAACACGAAAAACAAGTTTTTGAAACAACACCATTTCGCTGCTTTGTAACGAAAGGTCCACAAACAAAATTTTACAAAATTATTTGTATTTCCTAAGTAAATATTTTTTTTAAATTTAAACCATGCGGAACGTTTGTAAAATGAAACATTTATAAATTGCAATGGAAAAGGTTTCGGAATTTATATCATGCAAAAAGTTGGTTTTAAAATTTCAAATAACAATGTAGAAATGGATATTGCAGCTGGAAAGGAGTTTCGTCAATTACAACAGCATTTGTAAAAAAAATTGTGAAAGTCAAAGTAACAAATAATTATTACATTCTGTATACATACATATCCTAAATGAGTACAAATTCGTATTATATAGAGGGGTTTGGGTAAAGTTGGTGTGTTTTTTTTTGCAATCAGATTTTCACAAATACCCTTGAGTAAGGTATGTTTCAAATAAGTGACAACAGATCTTTGGCCGCTACAGGAAATGTTGCCACTAGTCCAGATAAAATACCCAATAAAAACTTTGAAAAGCCATAACTCAGCTCCGATATGTCTTACAGCAAATCTAATTGCACAATTACCCTAGGAGTAAAGTAATATTTCAAAAAAGCGATAACAAATCTTAAGCCGCTAAAAAAACACGATGTCACTAAGCCTGTACAAAAATCCCAAAATTAATAACTTTGATATATTCGATTCGATCTGCCATTACTCCGCTCCGATATTACTTAGAGCAAATATGATTGCACAAATAGCATCAAGGTAATTCATTGATACAAGATAGTGATAACAGATCTTTGGCCGCTAAAAAAAACGACGCCACTAGTCCATACAAAAGTACCCAAACGCCTTTGTTGTTGTCCAATTTTACTGATTATTTTATAATTTAAAAAAAAAATATGAAAGGGCATAGTTCAAAATGGGCTATCCGTGGACAAAATGTTCTTGATAATTTGATTTTGTAAAAAAAAAATTGTTTGAATGAATAATTAATGCATTAGGTACATATTTTAGTACCCAGATTAATAAACTAAAAGTTCATAATAAAAGTATTTTAATCTTTATTTCCGACTTCTCAACCAATTATATTGCCAGTTTTTAATATTTGAATGATGTCGATTTTTATTCTCGAATAATATCGATTTCTGCAAATCGATAAAAAATTGCATATGTTAACAATTATGCGTGAAATAAACAATTGATATCGTATTTAAGATGTTTTCAAGCAACTCTGTAGCTAGCTTTTTTGTGTGATGGTTTTTCATCGCACCCGCTTTCACTTCACAACGCCGCGAAAAACAAAATCATTTACTTTGGGCAGTTGTTCCACTGCCAGCGAGAAAACGACTATTAAGTAACGTAACTATCGACTATTTTCTCGCTCAAGAAACGTAAACAATAGATATAATACATTCCGTGTACCTACATAAAAGAGATGCATATACAAACAGTAGTTGATCCCTAACTGTTCACACTCCCGGCGAGTACTCGCTTCACTAGTTTGTCGCTGAGCGACAAGAGCTATGAAAGATAATACTCGCTAAGCGATTAGAACACGCCAACCAGCAACCAGCGGTTAATATCTCTACAGTGCGGATCTGAAAGTACACGTTTTTTACGCCGCGAGCGAGTGATGCGAGTAATCGCTCGTCTCACTCGCCTACTCGCATAGAGCCGAGCTACACATCTATCGGAACTACGCACTCGCTCCACGCGGCTCGTCAACTCGTTTCTAATTCTAGCTTTATTCGTTCATTGTTGCCAGTGAGACAAGTGCTCAGTGCTGAATAAATAATAGTAAGCAATAATTCCGTACAGCAGTATTAATAATCTACTAACCACTAACTTGTGAATATTTTAGTTATTATTTTAAACAACGGCCATAGTAAATAATAGCATCGATTTACAATGGCAGCACTGAATA
Source organism: Ectropis crepuscularia (assembly GCA_963693475.1). Taxonomy (NCBI): domain Eukaryota; kingdom Metazoa; phylum Arthropoda; class Insecta; order Lepidoptera; family Geometridae; genus Ectropis; species Ectropis crepuscularia. The sequence goes on along the minus strand of OY856369.1, from coordinate 11,922,508 downwards.
CGTCAATACAAAATGCGTAGTTATCAGCTGTTTGTTTATGTTTTGTTGTGTCACGTGTTTCGTATTTATTAAATTGTGATATGTGAATTTGGTTGATGAAAATACATTCTTAAGACCCTAGCTGACACCTCGGAACTCGATGGCATCATCCAATAACGATTTTGGCTCACCGATGGTACAAAATGTTGTAGTTTTGTTTAAAACATAACCACGTCAACGTTCGCATTACTTATGGGAAATACGAGTAAATAGTATTTTTGCTACTTCCAAAAGATAATATTCTGATATCAACTGCTAGAAGCTATCATTTTTAATTTATGATATCAGTGACAGTCAATGTCCACGTTGAACCCCAAGTCCCTTATAAATGAAAAATGTCCTTTCTCAGTAAAGTGACTTTTAGATGACATTCGGTTACATTGTATGCAATCATTTCATCTATGACATGTTATGATGGTGTCATATTAAACTATTATCTGTAAATTGACTTAACTGTTGCGGAAAACACGGCATCCGTGTCATTCAAGTTTTCGTTTTAAGGCGTATGACACGGGAAGCGTGTCAATTTTTTAAAACCATCGTAACTCGCACAAAATCAGCTTTAAAATGTTGCTAAACAATGTATTTATTATTTTTTATGTAAATTATGGCTGTAGCCTTCGCTTCTGGATATTGACTAATTTGAATAGTTTCAAGGATTAGCAACCTTTTTTTACTGTTTTAATATCTATATATTTGTATAAACTCTTATGCAAAATTTACATTAGGACACTATACAACGTGGTGGATTTACCCCCAACAATATTTTAACAGTCCATTCTAACACTGATGTAGACTTCATCACCCAAGGTCTCTTTCTCCTCAGCACGGTAGATCACGAGATAATTCGAGTCAAAGTTTGACGTAAAATTTCCACCAAATCACCAGCTTCAACCCTAAAGCATGTACAGCAGGCAAACGACATTGCCGCCGACGCCGCGACGTCGTACAAAAATCAGTGCGGAGATCTGGCCATTAGGGGTATGTCAAATGAAATAACAATAAAAAAAAAAAAAATTTTAATGGAAAAAATGTTTTGAGCTTTCATGCGTAATTTTCACATACATGATTCTAAACTTAATGTAGATGAACTACCATAAATATTGTTGCACCTTTCTGCAACACCTTGTATATTATGCTACATTCATTATGACAAAGTAAATTATGGAAATAAAATATGCGTTTTCAAAAAAAGTGAATATTAAATTAAAAAAACATTAACTTAGGCATTTGTGACTCATATCAAGTTTGTGTTATTTTTTGTACTTGTAGAAACTGTTTTTTGTCATGTTTCGTTTTGCTGACCGGTATTTGATACGAACTTCTCTTTTTTTGCGATGTAATGAGCTGCAGCTTCTTTCTCTCAGTCTCAAGAATTATCTGTTGGTTTCTGTGTTTCATTTTGTACTTATTTTTAATATTTTATTGCATAGGTACTCAACATTGGTAAGTATAGGTGACATTTAGATTTTTCAAATCATATGTAATAAAACTAAATAAAGTGGCCAAGTGCGAGTTGGACTCGCCCATGAAGGGTTCCGTTGCAGCAAGTAACATAATATACATAGTACACATAGTTCTTGTAGTTCGTTGTAACTTTGATCGAAGTTTCAATAATAGTGTATTTATGACGTACTAAAAAAAACTACTCATCAGATCGAGTTCAAACTAATTTTCGTTGGTAGTTTACATGGTAGTGTATACATTAGGGTGTCCCTTAAAATTCAATTTCAATATATTTTTACGCATACCTTCTAAAAACTTTTATATGGGCCTAATATAGTACAGAAATAAATATTAGCCCGATTTATAAACGATAACCCGTGCCGACTTGAGTTTTTAACTTGTCCATACAATTGCGCGGGTGCAGCGCTGCGACCTGTTACTGCGAGTTTCAATTGTCATTTCATACGTGATTTCTAACATTATTAGTGCGTTGTTGTTTATTGTGTAAAGATGTCTGTGGAATTACGAAGTGATAAACAAAATATTTACCTTATTGGACTGCCAAGCCACCAGATAAATGGTGCAAAATTACCATCTAATCGACAAGTTCTCACCGTTTTATGTTACAATATACGTGAGGTCAAGCTGACTGTTAGTGAAAGTGCGAATCTTGTTATAAGAGAGTGCATTATATTTTGGGAAAAGCCAGAATTCCTACAAAGGCATTTCCTAACTGCGTGAAGAAACTTGTTCATTTATATCATGTTTGGAGGGAGCTGCAAAAAAACTGTAAGAAAACTCAGGAGACGTTCAAGAACCGTGAACATAATTTTGTAAAAGACCTTGATAACTTGTTTGATATTGCACATGCTGATGCCTTCGACAGAATGAAGATAGAGGAAGACAAAGATTTTTTAAGGAAACAGAGAGAGCCAGGTCGACCGGGATGCTTAGGTGGAACTGACAAAACATTGGCGGAGAAAGAAGAACGAGTTAGGCAAAAACGATTGGAAGAAAAGGAAAGAAAGGTAAAACAAAGAGAGCTATTGGCTATTGCATGTACTTCTTCGGTAGATAGTTTGGAATGTCTGGAGAATTGGAATGAGGAACAGATTTCGAATTCTGTACTTAGTACTCAGATTCCTTGCCGTGAAAAAAGTTCTAAAAGAGGCACGAAAAATTTCATGACTCCTAAACTGGTAGCAGCTTTAGATCAATGCCAATTAAGCATAAGAGGCTCAGTTTACATTCTCCATGCGGTTGTAGAAGCGCATGGTCTGAACACCGATGATTTTCTTATTAACAAATCTTCGATTCAGCGAAATCGTACTCAGGCGAGAAAATCCAGGGCAGAAGCAATAAAAACTGACTTCCAGAATAATTTGCCTGACGTAGTCACAGTCCATTGGGATGGAAAACTATTACCTGGATTGGATGTATGAAGTTTAAAAGAAGAACGCTTGCCAAGTCTTGCTTCATTTGACGATAGAGAACAACTTCTTGCAGTGCCAAAATTAGAGAGTTCTTCGGGAAAACATCAAGCTAAAGCCATTTCAACTGCACTCTTTGACTGGAACCTACATGATAAAGTACAGATAATGTGCTGCGATACAACAGCTTAAAATACTGGCCGTTTCAGTGGAGCTTGTGCTATTTTGGAGCAGACTTTAGAAAGGGAATTACTGCTTTTTGCTTGTCGTCATCATTTTTATATGTTGGTCTTCAAAGCTGTTTTTGAAACCAAGGTAAAGCAAATTACAAGTAGCCCAGATATTCCAATATTTTCTTGTTTCTTTTTTCAAAGTTTCGTGGCTTAATTTTTGCTTTTTAGACTGTTTTGTCTTTCTTTCAGATATTATGATGATGGATGATTTTGTGACTCAAAGAAGTAAACAATTTCTATCTCGACTGCAGATCGACGACAGTTTTCTTCGGGAGGATGTATCGTCTTGGGGTGACAATACTACTTTTTTGGAAGCTAGAAGACGAATAAGTTGTTTGAAAGGTCGTAAATGCCACTGCTGAAAGAGCTGTTAAATGAATGCAAGATTTTAATGGACTTATCACGGCTGAAGAAGAACAAAAACAGTTTTTGTTGCGTTGTGTTCAGGAACATAGAAATCTGTATCCAGACTGTAAAAAAACTACACCAAAGAGAGGTCACCCTAATTAATTATTATTATAATTTGTATTTAAATAAAGGTTTGTGTTGATCTTATTTTGTTATTTCTCATATTTACTTTATTTGTTGCATTTTAATTATTTTGGATCAAACCAAGACGTCAGGCCAAAACACCATTTTCTAATAAACTTTAGAGCTCGGTCGGCACGGGTTGCAATCATGCTACAAATACGAAATTTCGTATTTAAGTATATTTTAGCATTCATAAAAAAAGTAGAGGGTATGCGTTTCGAAATTAAAAAAAAAAATTTTTTTTGCCATATAAGGGACACCCTAGTATACATCATATCTTTTTTTTAAATTTTTCATTCTTTTAGTTTAGAAGTTAGAGGGGGGGGGAGGACACACATTTTACCACTTTGGAAGTGTCTCTCGCGCAAATTATTCAGTGTAGACGAAACTGATTTTGGAAACCTCAACATTTAATCTTAACCTTAACATTTAATCATTTTTAAAGACCTATCGATAGACACCCTACACGTGTAGGTTTGATGACAAAAACATTTTTGAGTTTCAGTTCTCAGTATGGGGGGCAACCCTAATTTTACATTTTTTAATTTTTTTTGTTCAAATCTTAAAGCGGTTTACAAAATACATCTACTTACCAAGTTTCAACAGTGTAGTTCTCATAGTTTCGCCAAAAAGTGGCTGTGACATACGGACGGACAGACAGACAGACAGACAGACATGACGAATCTATAAGGGTTCCGTTTTTACGTTTTACGGAACCCTAAAAACAACATAAAGAATATAATTCATCTTTGCACATGCGAGTAGGTCCAGGTATAATGTGCACAATGTTTCATACAGCTGCCTTCTCACTCTCTGGATATTTTTTCTCAACTTTTATCTCGTAATAATAACAAAAGAATCTCAAAAAAAAACAATTTTCTAATACTTTTATACTATTAAACTAAAAAACAAACTCAAAATATTAGAAACACAATAGTAAAAAACAGAGTCGTTAATAAACTTCGTCGATTCGACGAGTCATGGTTGCTGGTCTGGCTCTCACTGGCCTCCCACATAAGAAATACTACGGTGTGTTGTGAGGGGAACGGCTTAACTAAGATTACACGGAAGCAGCAATGGATGCGACAGCGCACTTAAAATTTACATCAATTTTTTCACATTCGCATCGTCTATTCGACAAAGTTTAGTAGGGTTAATGGGTTTTCGAGGGGTAAGAGACTAATTATACGGTATTTTTACATAAAACATTAGATAATATATCAAATGTGTCTAAAATAAGCCAAGTGCAAGTCGAATGAACGAATGAAGTATTCCGTACCAATATCTATGAAAACAGCAAAAAATCAGGTCTATTTTATAGAAACCCCATTTCCACACATTTATATTAATTTCATTCTTATGATTATTAATTTTAACACAATGTAGAAATAATGTAGAAGTAATGGGGTGTAAGGGGGAAGCGCTAAACATCTAGTCTCCCCAAATGTCAACCTCTCCTGCGCGCGGTACACCCTGCTGCCAACTAACGAGGCTCTGACGACCGAACCAATGGCGGTATATCCATTTAAAAGCCAGTCCTAAATTGACCTGGCCGGTGACGGGCAGCGGCGTCATCGGTGCAAAGGACTGGCTCCGCGGTCACCAACCCGCCTGCCAAGCGTGGTGACTATGGCAAACACCCCCCCATATGATGGTCACAAAAAAGAAACGGCCCCTAGTCCCCGGCGGCTCCGTTATTCCAGGCGTTGGTGGCAGCCTTGGTTCCGGCGGAGCATGGGGTGCTAAGAATCCCCGGCAGACGCCCCGCCACCAAACCCAACGACTCGACCTGGCATCGTACAACGCACGGACTCTGAGGGCTGACGAGAAGATTGTGGAGTTGGAAGAAGAAGTGGACAAGTTGCGCTGGGATATCATAGGGTTATCCGAAGTCCGTAGACAGGGCGAGGACAGAATAACCCTCGAATCCGGCAACTTGTTCTACTACCGGGAGGGAGATCAACAATCCCAAGGGGGTGTCGGGTTTATCGTCCGCAAGTCTCTTGTCAACAACGTGTTAATGATCGAGAGTGTGTCGAGCAGGGTTGTATACCTTGTACTTAAAATAACCGACCGGTATTCATTGAAGGTCATACAGGTATACGCACCGACCTCGACACATCCCGACGAAGAGGTTGAGACCATGTATGAGGACATCTCCAAAGCCATACATGTCTCGCCAACACATTTCACAGTTGTGATGGGAGACTTCAAACTTCAACGCGAAACTGGGGAAACGTAGCGGTGATGAGTTGAGAGTAGGGCAATTCGGATATGGGCAGCGGAACCCAAGAGGGCAACGTCTAGCTGATTTCTTGGAAAAGGAGAGCCTCTTTATGATGAACTCCTTTTTTAAGAAACAGCCACAACGAAAATGGACCTGGATTAGCCCAGATGGTTCCACAAAAAATGAGATCGACTTCATTATGACGACTAAACGGCAAATATTCAGCGATGTCTCTGTGATCAGTAGGGTTAAGACCGGCAGCGATCGTATTGTAAGAGGCACGCTGAATCTAAACATTAAGTTCGAAAGATCACGTCTAATGAAGTCCACGCTCCGACCAAATTATGCTCAAATCGAAGATCCCGATAACTTTCAACTCGAACTTCAAAATCGCTTCGAAGCCTTAGATGAATGCGTAACGGCGGACGAAATAAACGACAGGCTGGTGGAAACTGTTCAAGCAGTTGGCAGGAAATTTTATAAGAGCCGACGCCAGAATAGAACCCAAAAGCTCTCCGATCATACTCTGAATCTCATGGCGGTTAGGCGAGATATGCGATTGCAGTCTTCGGTCGACATAACGGCATACAGGCAGCTCAATAGACAGATATCTACTTGTGTGCGACGCGACATACGCTGCTTCAATACTTCGTGTATTGAAGAAGCGATTAAGCGGAACAAAGGCTCGAAAGTGTTCGCAAGAAATCTGTCTCTTGGGCAAAGTCAATTGACCAAACTGAAGACCGATAGTGGTAACGTCGTCTCGTCGAAGCCCGAGATTTTGGAGGAGATTGAGAGGTTCTATGAACAGTTATACACCTCTACACAAGCACAACCTGTCGTTAGCATGGCAAAAGACCCCAGAGCCAAGCTGACCCGACACTTTACCGAAGACATCCCGGAAGTCAGCCTGTATGAGATTAGGATGGCCCTCAAACAACTTAAGAACAAAAAGGCACCTGGCGATGACGGAATTACGACTGAGCTTCTGAGAGCGGGTGGAAAACCGGTACTTAAAGTCCTCCAGAGGCTGTTCGACTCCGTCATACTTGACGGTAATACGCCAGAAGCGTGGAGCAGAAGTGTGGTGGTGCTCTTCTTCAAAAAAGGTGACAACACCTTGTTGAAGAACTACAGACCCATCTCACTTCTGAGCCACGTTTATAAGTTGTTTTCGAGGGTAATCACGAATCGTCTCGCACGCAGGTTTGACGACTTCCAGTCACCCGAACAAGCCGGTTTCCGAAAAGGCTATAGTACCTTAGACCACATCCATACGCTTCGGCAGATTATACAGAAAACCGAGGAGTATAATCGGCCACTATGTATAGCGTATGTGGACTATGAGAAAGCCTTAGATTCCATCGAGACCTGGGCAGTCTCTTCAGCGATGCCGCATCGACTATCGCTATATCGAAGTGTTGAAGTGTAACTACAGCAAAGCCACAACGTCTGTCCGATTACAGGACCAGTGCACACAACACATCCAGCTACAGAAAGGCGTGAGACAGGGAGTAGTGGTAGGACTCTTAGCAGTGTCCGCCTGGGGAAGTACCACACCTTTGCCAAATATTCTACCGCCAAGCAGTAGTGTGCAAACATTACTGTGTTCCGGTTTGAAGGGCAATGATTCCAGAGAAATTACAGGGCTTAGAGAAATAATAACTTAGATCTCTGGGTGACGAGCGCAGTGCAGTGCTAGGTAATGATTTGGACTATCATGTTTCAATAGCTGCGTGTTACTGTGCTGTTATGTGGCAGGCATGTTGCTTACCATCAGGCACATGACCTGCTCGTCTCGTCACCCTATGCTATAAAAAAAAAAAAAAAAAAGATGTTATATCTCCGAAACTGTTCACTGCCGCGCTGGAAGATGTTTTCAAGCTACTGGACTGGAACGGATACGGCATCAATATCAACGGCGAATGCATCACTCACCTTCGATTTGCCGACGACATAGTCATTGTGGCGGAGTCGCTGGAGGACCTCGGTGCTATGCTCAGGGACCTCAGTAGAGTATCCCAGCAGGTAGGTTTGAGGATGAATATGGACAAGACGAAGGTCATGTCAAATGTTCATGTCTCACCTGTACCGGTTAATGTTGGAAATACCATACTCGAAGTTGTTGACGAATACGTCTACCTGGGTCAAAAGATCCGATTAGGTAGATCCAACTTCGACAAAGAGGTCCAGCGAAGAATCCAACTCGGATGGGCAGCGTTCGGGAAACTTCGGCACATCTTTGAGTCCAAAATACCCCAATGCCTAAAGACAAAAGTCTTTAACCAATGCGTGTTGCCAGTGATGGCTTATGGAACTGAGACGTGGTCCTTAACTGTGGGCCTCATAACAAAGCTCAAAGTCACACAGCGAGCTATGGAGAGAGCTATGCTCGGAGTCTCTTTGCGCGACAGAATCCGTAATGAGGATATTCGCAAAAGACGAAAGTGGCCGACATAGCTCAAAGAGTAAGCAAGCTGAAGTGGCAATGGGCAGGCCACATCGCTCGAAGAACTGACAACCGATGGGGAAGAAAGGTTCTCGAGTGGCGACCACGAACCGGAAGACGCAGTGTTGGACGGCCTCCCACTAGATGGACAGATGACCTAACAAAGGTCGCTGGAAACCGCTGGTTGCAGGTTGCGCGGGACCGTTCGTTGTGGAAATCTAGGGGGGAGAGCTATGTTCAGCAGTGGACGTCTTGCGGCTGATGATGATGATGATGTAGAAATAATAAAGTAGGTAAATAGCCCATTAAAATACATAGAGAATGATAGAAAATCGTCAGAAGTAGAAAAGTTGAAAAATAAAATAACTGAATTTTGAGTTGTGGCTCTTTAGTCTCAAAGCAGCGATTTATTTTCAATTCATCGCCAAATCTAAAAATGTAGTATAAATAAATGACGTCTCTTGTAAAATTAAACTACGTAGGGCCATCTTCCAGCTTAATCATCAGACCCGGTTACAATCTGCGTAGGCAACCCACTATACGTTCTCATTGCTGGGACTCGAGGCATTCATTCGCAATGAAAGATCTAGGCTGGGGCTAGGTTATAATCCACCACGCTGGCTAAGTGTGGATTGGTAAATGTCACATGAGGTGAAAACACTAGGTACATGTACTAGGTACTTACATGTCTGTTTCCTCACGATGTTTTCCTTCATCGTTTATAAGTTAGCGGCATTACACGCTGACATCGAGTAGTGCGCGTGGGGCTCCGAATCGGCAGTCACCGTTCTCCCGAATAGATGAGCTATAACGTAGATTTTAACAGCGACTTGGACTTTAACACCAATGTACTCGTTTAATTACTGGCAACCCTTAACCATATTCCAGCACTTTCATCAGACCCTTGTTACCATTTAGCACCAAAGTACTCATCAAGACAAATCAAATGAGCCCAAACTCGATGGGGTTATGTGATTTAATTGTTGAGTTCCAATGACCACCTTCCGGCTCCATCATCAGACCCTGGTAACAATCTAGCACCAAAGTACTCGTCAAGACAAAGAAAACGAGTCCAAACTCGGTGGGGCTATGTCGTTTAATTACTGAATTCCTATGGCAACTTTCCGGCTCCATCATCAGATCAGCATCATATAATTTTCATAACATTGTGTTGCAATAAAATTTACACACGTACCTCTAATGCGAAATTTCTACTGGTATCTGTAACTTCAATCGGTAACTGGAAAGTAGATTTAATTTGCAAGATTTCATAACAAGTATCGAGTTCCGTAGAAACTATTTTCTAATCTGTGCCTCGAGACAAGTGGAACTAAATAAAAGCTTGAAAAACAATTTAAAATATTATACACCAAGAAATAAAAAAAAAACAGTCAAAAATGACACTCAGGTATGAGGTTTGAACCCGGCGCTGAATCTGCCTAAAGCCGACCACTGGGACCACTCAGCCAAACCTACTTGTTGCAATTGCGTCAAAATTGTAAATCATCTGAACTTTATTGACGTTTCTGCATCGCACTTGTGAGTTTTTTCCGCAAAAAAACTAAGTAGCCCGTTAGTTAGATTGCCGAAAAATATTGTACACGTATTTTTTTTTGTTTCACAAACAATAAATGACGAAGATACAGCGCTTCGAAGTTTCGTGTGACGTCACTTGTGAGTACGATTTTTACTCACGAGTGACGTCGCGACCCCCCACTCTTGAAGTTTGATGGTATATGCTATATCTTTGACGATTTTTAATATTATGAAAAAACAAAAAATACGTGTCCAATATTTTTCCATGATCTAGCTGACGGACTAATTAGGATGGTGTATTTTTGACCTAGTCCGGTACCTATTGATTACTATATTTTTGTAAATAGTGAGCGGCGCGGCGGCAAAGCGACGTAGCGTCCTTCCTGCACGGCGCATCAGCGCCACAGAACAATATTACTCAAGAAGAATGTCAACTCCATACTTCGTAGGAAAGTGGCTCCATCTATTTGTAGCCCCCTTCAAACTTCTTTCAGTGCGCAAGGCGGGAAATTTTAAAATCTACCATTTGCGTAGGCGGGAAAATTTAAAATGTTATAGGTAAAAAGGTAGATTATAAACCACATGGAACTACAGCCCAACTAATATAAACAAAACGTACTTGCTTACTACTTGCAAGTAAGTTTTGTTTATATTAGTTAGGCTGTAGTTCCATGTGGTTTATAACCTACCTTTTCTTTTTCTTGTCCTAATATAAATTCATGGCTTGATGTGGTGTAGAAAAAAACATGTGTGTTGAGGTTTAATACATTTATTTCAATTAGGTATTTGGAAAATACAATCTTGAGACTTCAAAATGTAATTAGAACATGTACACCACTACCCATTAATAAATTAAATATTATAACAATATTTTTATAATACTCGTAGAAGCACATTTTTCCACACATTTTGTAAACATTTTTGAGGAGTACATACTTGAGTGATTGTTTCCCATCTTCAGTTCAGTTCATCTCAGCATCTGAAAGTTTTATATTCCTCATGATTATATATTTCATCATATTCGAAACTAGTAAATTGATTTGTTAGTGTTTGAAGAGCATCATTTCCAAAGAAATTACAGGGCATAGAGATCTGATAAAACATCTTAAATCTCTAAGTAACGAGAGCAGAGCAGTACTAGGTAGTGATTTAGACTCTTTATGTAGCTGTGTAACTGAGTGTGTAGCTGTGTAACTAAAGCGTGTTGCTCACCATCAGACTCATGTCCGCTCATCCTTCTAAACTATAAATAAAAGTCATGGGTAGAAGCTTGTAATAAGACACAGTAATATTGAATTAGTAAAATGTAGACATAATGATGCCGACACCAAATTCTAACACAACTACAATGTTATTTTTTCTGATTTCAGCTTTATTTTTAGATAACTTCGATATACCAACCTCATAATTTTCTCATATAGGTAGTAGTCACTGGCTTTATGTCAGCCTTTGTTGATGAACCTGCTTCATGTTCAGTAGTCGTATAACCACTGCATGTATGTCAGTATTCAAAATATTGATGTTTTCTAGTAGGAGCTGCTTTGTAGATGAACCTGCTTCAGTTCAGTTATGTTCAGCATCTAAAATTAAATAATTTGTACTATTTTACCAAGCACAACATACACTAAATTATTATTTTTTATCTTTTAGAAAACAATTAAAATATATTTACCTCATCATAGCTTTCATCGGGTGTAGCAAATTTTATAAGCTGTTTTCCACCAGAAATTAAAGGAGATGGCTTGAAGTGATGGGTATGATGGATCCTTATTGTACAGCTGTTCTTGGTTTGAAGCCCATTCTTAATTAGGATAGCAATACTTAGCCCACAACCAGCAACTGAAAGCATAATTTACAAATATGTTTTAGTTTCCGCCGGGCGCCAATAGGTCGTCAAATTTATGATAATATCATAACAATATTCGCGATTTGGCGAACAACGTAAGTATTTACCGTAAAAAAAATCCTTTTTCCAGGTTTAGGACAACGATGTAGCGTGATGGTAGAATCACCAGCAGGCGATCTGCCACACTTAGCACATTTTCGTTGGCTCTCTTTCATGACGAAATACAGCAGAAATATATGGATAAAATGTAAATAAACTGGATTTTAGCAAAAAAAAACAAGAATAAAGCACGTAAACAAAACACGACGCCATTTTCTTGAGATCGTTCTAGACTTTTAGAGATCCGTACGTAATGACACCACGAAAATGTTTGACTCGATACTTATTTTTATTGTTATTTTATTAATCGAGTTATCAAGAGAAATTGAGAAAAGAGAGGCGTTCCGTCGGTAGATGTAATTTTTAGTACAAGTCGCAGTTAATGTTGCAGTCCTATGAAATCGCAGGACGACGGACATACAATTAATGGTTTCAACATCTAGTTTTTATCGACAAATGGTACTAATTTTATGAGAATTATTTATTGGTTCAAAATCGATATTTTTGTAAATTAACAACAAATCGTACATTAAAATCGTAATTTTTCACTGGTTACTTATCTCTAAAATGAAACGTTAGAAAGAGACGCGCGTATATATTGCCACTACTCGTTTGGTGCCCCCACGTGTATGTACTTTTGTCTAACACGGCCCTAAGAGAGTCGACCACCCCTGATCAGCGCTTTCTGCCGGACTTCATAGTAGTGAGCGAGAAGCAAGACTCAGGCCGGTTCGGTCGAGTTAGCGTATTAAAAAACAATTAATTAAAGCGAATTAAACAACTTAATCTAAAATATAAAACATCCTTGCCCTTTATTAAGAAATAATACGTTAATCTTTAAAATTTGAATAATGTATGTTTATTAATAACACAGATATTTACGTTTAAAACTCTTTTTTTTTTCTGTCTACCCTCGGTTGAAGAAACAAGTGTTGAAATATCGTCGTATTTTACATTTTGACGAAAAATTGTTAAATTGGTTTTAAAGGACTGTATCAGTGTTTATCTAATTCCTTGTTGCTTAAATATCATGCAAAGTGTTCAATTTTTGCGAAATTATATCTCTGGTTTGAAGGAAATCGTGACAAAAATCGCAACCGTTTTTTCTTGTAAATTTTTTGTATTCTTGTCCAAACTTGTTAATCGTCTGTACAAAATGCAGTGTTTTAAGTGTGAAAGCCACTTAAATAATGATGACAACAATGTGCAGTGTGATGGATGCAAGCGGCACATCTGCTTGCAGTGTAGTAACCTTACTAGTAGTGAAGCGCGCGTCATGGGACTGAAGGGTAAACGTACGCTTCTTTATCTGTGTGATCCGTGCAGGGAGGCCCTTTTCCAAGTGCCGAAATTGATTAAGTCCTACGACGGACTGAAAGCGGAGGTCGAAGAAATCAAGGTGCTTCTGCTAGAGACGCGTAACTGTAGGCAGGATACAACACCTGTGCCCGTGTCGGGAGGTCAGGATGGTCATTAGTCATTAGTGTCGCCGTCGTCACCACAATCGTCGCCAATTACAGTTCCCAACACTAATTCTATTGTTGAAGAGCTATTAGAACGTGAAAAGAGGGCAAATAACCTGATAGTGGTTGGTGTTAAGGAAAGTGCAGCTGATGACGGCAAGACTAGAAAGTTGTTCGATGAAAAATGTGTGAACAAAATTCTGCACGATGTGAATGGTGGCAATTTTGACGATAAGGTAGTGTCGGTGCAACGCCTCGGTCGCCGTGAGGCGGGGAAGCAGAGGCCTATGAAGGTAATCCTCAAGAGTCGACAAGATGCTCTTTGCATATTGAAGAATAAGGGCAAGGCCAGCCGGGAGGTAAGAATATACGATGACAAAACACCAGAACAGAGGGCAGAGCTGGGCAAACTACGTGAGGCACTTAAGCATAGAACGGAGAATGGGGAAAGTAATTTAACCATTAAATATATAAAGGGCACTCCCAAAATTGTTCCAAAAAACTAATCAATTTTAGCAATAAAAATCCATACAGTGACTTTACTATAATGTACACAAACCTTTTCTCGTTACCTCCCAAATTTGACCTTTTTATGGCCCATGTTAACTCTTACCAACCATCAGTGGTTGTAATCACTGAAACTTGGCTGAATTCTAAAGACCGTAACAGATCATATAATATACCAAGTTACACTTTATTTCGATTAGACCGCAAACACAAAAAGGCTAAATCTGAAGGTAAGACGAGGGGTGGCGGTGTAGCGGTGTATGTGAGGGATCAATTGAGTGGTGTTCCTATTGTAGCGAGAAAGAACCATAGATACATCTGTGATGAGGTGGAAGCACTTTACATTGATATTCAATATGGATCTAATCATTTTTTGGTTGTTGGGGTTTATCGCTCAGATGATACAGAGGAAGTGACTTGGAAGATTCGTGATAACAAATTAATGCAGAATCTTTTATCTGCCTCTCAGCATAACACTGTAGTGATAGCTGGGGACTTTAACTATAGACACTTAAAATGGCCTATCACTGTAACTCAACATCTTAGTAGTGACCAGATTTCCAAACCTGAAGATCTTTTTGTCGACATGTATTTATCCAGTAATCTGCATCAATTAGTAAAAAGTCCTACTAGACACCAAGTTAATCAGCAGCCATCAATGTTAGATCTTATCTTAGTGAATGAGGACACTCTTATACATGATGTCTCTCACTTGCCTCCCATAGGAAAAAGTGACCACTCAGTGTTACATTTTACCATTCAATGCTTAACACGTAAAGAAAATTCTATACCTAGGCTAAGAAGAAACTACAATTGTATTGATTATGACATCTTTAACACTGAACTTAGCAACAATTTGGAAATGATATCTATATCTAATGACCCTGAGCAACTACGGAGTGGTATTTTAAATGCAATCAACATCACCACTGATAAACATGCCCCACTGAGGCAAGTAACATCCAAGCCAAAAAACAAGCCATGGATTGATAATAATGTTCTTAAATTGATTTCTGAGAAAAAAGCACTATGGGTCAAGTACAGAGCTTCTATGAGTGTAGATGACTATCACAAGTTTAGAGAAGTGAACAACAGATGTGTTGCACTATGCAGACAACAACGGAGCAGTTATGAAACTAAAATTCTCAGTAAGGGTGACAAAGCTTTCTACTCCCACATGAGACGATGTACTATGTCAAAAGTTAGCATTCCTCCGGCAATTAGGAATCACAATGGAGACCTTGTTACCCAACCTTGTGAGATAGCTGATGCTTTCGCCGATGAATTTGTAAAAGCTTATTCAAATGAACCTACTCTTGATCCTGGTATGACAGTTTCATCTATTCCACGTGTAAATGATAGTTTGTGTGACATAACCTTTTCTGAATCAGATGTAATAAAAACTCTTAAAAATTTTAACACTCAGTCATCTCCAGGTCCAGATCATCTTCCAGTCTGCGTTTTAAAAAATTGTGCTCACACACTTGCCCCTGCTCTCTCGGTTCTGATGAATGCGTCCTTTGAAGCTGGACAACTACCACAAGATTGGAAGCACTCTGTGGTCACTCCCATATTTAAGAAGGGGGACAAAATGCATCCAGAGAATTATAGACCTATAAGCCTTACTAGTGTTGTAGTTAAGATAATGGAAAAAATTGTAAATAGGCAGCTGACACTGTTCCTTAATAGACATTGTATCATATCTACAAAACAGCACGGTTTTGTTGAGAAAAGATCCACTATCACCAACTTGCTAGAGTGTGTCCATACTTGGAGTAAAGAAGTGGACGGACGAAATCCAGTGGACATTATTTACTTAGATTTTCAGCGAGCTTTTGATAGAGTCCCTCATCAGCGTCTCCTGATGAAATTAGACCATTATGGTATACGTGGGAGGCTGCTCAAATGGATAGAGCATTACTTGACTGGCAGAACTTTTCAAGTTCGAGTCGGAAATTCCCTGTCACAGCAGAGGAACGTGTTCAGTGGTGTGCCTCAAGGATCGGTGACTGCTCCTCAACTCTTTGGGATCTACATAACTGATTTAATTGAAACAATTGAAAGTCAATCTGCCTTCTTCGCTGATGATAGTAAATTTTTTGCAAACCCATTGGTTAGTTCTGGACGGCTCCAAAAAGATCTAGATCAAGTGCAAGTATGGACCATGGATTGGGTTGTCAGTTTGAATGTTGGAAAGTGTGGGGTCTTACATCTCGGCAAGAATAACCCACTAATAACCTATTATCTCAATGGTGTTGCTTTATCCTCAGTGAATCAGCAAAAAGACCTTGGTGTTATAATTACATCAAATTTAAAATGGGAAGAACATATTTCTGCAATAGTTAAGAAAGCAAACTCTTTTCTTTATGTCATTCGTGGATCCTTTCAATCTATAACTGTAGAGATGTTTCTTAAAATATATAAAACTTATGTGAGGCCGCTACTAGAATATGGTTATCAAGTCTGGAGCCCCTACTTCAAAAAAGATATTGATTTGATTTGCTAGATTTGCTTGAAAGTGTGCAAAGAAAAGCGACAAAATGGCCATATGCCCTTCGACGTAAATCCTACACGGACAGATTAAAAGCCCTACACCTCACTACATTGGAAGAGAGACGGTTACGAGGAGACTTGATCGAAACATTTAAAATAATGAATGGATTTTATAACCTCCCTCAGATAAAGAACCTGTACAGATTAAAGGAGCATAAGAGAGACAGTCGGCGTCATAAGTCCCAGTTGTCCCACGCACCATCACTGACAAACACTGCACATCACATCCTCAGCAACAGAGTGGTTTACAACTGGAACAGGTTACCTGAGAATGTTATTTCAGCAAAGTCATTAAACTCTTTCAAGAACAGATTGGACAAATGGATAGTTAAAGACAAAATCATTTTAACAGACAATTACCTATAATTTGTTATTTCAACACTGAGATATAGGCATATCAGCTAATGCTGCTCGCCTATTATTCAATAAATAATGAAAGCAATGGTTCCCTTATAAATATGTTCAAGAATAACATATATTTTATTCAACATCTCAAACCCTATACATTTTGCTAAAAATGTGTTTAAAAAGTGCCATTTGGCTCTATTCAGCGCCTTAATACGTCAACTGTTGTTCTACAGTTTATAAAACTTCGTGTTTTTTTCCCATACAAAATAAATAAGTGTATTTGCCCGGTGTAAAAGCAACGAACTCTTCGTACTTGTTACGAAGAATTCGACACTTTTTTAACGCTCAATAAATGATGTGCTGAAGTTAATAAACGCTAAACAGCTCTAGAGAGGACAACAAACACTACTTTTTGTTGGGATTTATGTAGGTATTTTTTTTATTTTTTATCGTGGGCAGAGCCTTTATTAACAAAACAAAAATACAATGTGAACTACACTACGCTACATACCTAACAACTACTTACACTAAGCACACCTGAATTATCCTGTAGGTATTTATTTATTTATTTAAGATTACACGCTTTACAATGAGTAGGTACATTGGTGTGCCAATGCAATACACATTATACCCTGTGCATAGGGTGTTGCGTATAGTAAAAAAGTTTCTTATATAGTATAATTGAGTATAGTAAAAAAAAAAATATCTTATATAACTTATGTAATATCCTTAAATGTGCAGAGGTTGTTAGATCGGTGACTTTGAAACGTTTTGTCATTGAGTTTTAACAAATATTGTACCTGCCGATTAATAGTCTTTATAACACATTTGCTCGTAAAGGCAGGGCATCACCACTCTCTCAGTCGCGCGCTATTAGCCTACAGTTAGACCGTTCCTCCCAGGGAACAAGTGACAGTCGGTTGTCGGACGCGCGGCTGAGCGCTCGCACAACACGTTTCCCGCGCATCATTTTTATTAGATATTGTCGACAACCCTTGCGCATCATTCCGCGCCAGACAGCGACAGAGTTACGCGTTAGAAGAGAGCGCAAATGTTTTGATGAATATCGCGATAGGCATTGAGCGCTAATGCGAGCTGAATTGCACTTTTTTCGCTAAGTGAGTCTTCTGTACTTGTACTAGTATTTATTCTGTGGTAAAGGGTCTCCTATCCGCTTAGGGTCCGATCGGGCAATTGGACTAACGACTGTTCGGCTAGCGCCCACTCGAGTTTTTTGCGCGAATCTCCCGCGCGCTACTAAAATCAATATTTCTCCATTTTTTCTTTTGAAACTACCTAAGAATCAAATATAATTGGAATTGTCTTGAATGCAGCTTATAATTTATGAACATATAATGCAATTTTATTGGTATTTGTATTATCTATCAGTTAAAGCTATAAAAAATAATTTCTCTTGGTTTCTAAAAACATTAACTATATTAATAAAGAAATCGCAGTAAGGTACCTTAGACTTTGTTTAGATTTCATTACTTTTTAGAGATAAATATGCAGCTTCATCGAGACTTGGCTAGTTTTTTACATAATGTTTTTGGTGGGATTTCACTTCTTTTTGTAGAAACGTGGACTTATCTATTTATTATATTAGATGTATTATTTAACACATATTCTTTTTTTCCGGTTCTGATTCTTGTATATTAGCAACATTCGCCCAGTAGTGGGAAGAAATAGGCTAGATTAAATTAGAAGATGTGTCCCACTATGCTGGATTTTTGCAATGACAGTCGATTTTTTGTGTACCAATAGTAGAAAGGGGCATTACTATATCTCTGATACAGCTGGGACAAGCTGAAGGTTCTTCATCAGATACTTCAGACTATCGATTTTTGACATCAAATGAAGAGGCAAACAAAGTTGAATATTTTTTGTAAATGCGTGTTATCAAATAACCAGGTATACTACAAGGTACCCCAGATTTTCGATATTCCTAGTTTTTATAGTTTTCCCTTTATGTGGCCACTAAACCCTAAGTCTGTAGGGGAGACCGAGGAGTGTTGTGACAATTTTTACTTAGAGCAACATATCTCAGTAATGAAACATCTTCTTCTTCATCGTGTTCTTCATTACTGAAGGTCGTGCCTTTCTTGATATGCCTTTACCGAGACGGTGACAAGGTCTTTCCATCCTGCTCTATCTTCGGCTTGTCTCATGGCCGTCGGTAAAGTGAGTCCCGTCACGTCTTTTATTTGGTCTGCCCAACGGATTGGTGAGCGGCCCCGTCGCCTTTTACCATCGATCTTACCCACAACAACCAATTTATCTAAGTTGTCAGGTTGTCTCCTGGCGATATGACCAAAGTAACATAGTACTCTTTGGTAACAGATAGTGGACATTCTGGTTTTGATCTTCAGTTGATCGAGAATCGATTTATTGGTTCTTTTTGCAGTCCACGGTATACGCAACATTCTCCTCCAACACCACATCTCAAAGGCCTCGATCTTTTTTCGATCAGCTGCTGAGATAGACCAAGATTCGGAGCCGTACATAAATATTGAGAAGACCAATGTCCGCACAAGTCTGGTCTTGGTCATTGTAGATATGCTCCTGTTCTGCCAAATTTTAGTTAGTTTGCTCATTGCGGACTTGGCCATCTGTATGCGTCTCCGGATTTCTTTATCACATCCTCCTCGATCAGTTATTAATGATCCAAGGTATACGAACTCGTTTACAAGTTCCAGGCCTGAGAGTTCTCCTGTGTGTTCAGCTTCACCCGCGCGATCAATCGCCATGACCTTGGTCTTGGATTTATTGACTGAGAGACCCACCATTTCACTCGTACGTTCTACTCTCCGGAATAGTTCTGCTAATTCTAGCTCAGAGGAGGCAAACAATGTAGTATCGTCCGCATATCGCAAGTTGCTGATCTTTTTGCCCCCAATCGAGATGCCTCCATCCCAGTCTTCTAAGGCTATCCTCATGATGTGTTCGCCATATATATTAAAAAGAATCGGAGACAAAATGCATCCCTGTCGTACCCCTTTCAGAGGTTTAAACGGGCCCGACACCACATTGTTCACTCTGACCATTGACTCCCCGTCTTCATATAAGCTCGCAATCAGCGATATTAAGTGTGGAGGCACGCCCATTTCTCGGAGAATTATCCACATCCAGTCCCACCTTACACAATCAAATGCCTTGGAGTAATCTATGAAACAGAGAAACATTGGAACATAGTACTCCCAGCTTTTCTCTATCATTTGTCTTATGTTGACTATTTGCTCCTTAGTCCCACGGCCTTTGACGAAGCCGGCCTGCTCACTAGGTATTTGTTGTTTCAGGTATGACTGCAGTCGATCGTGAATTATGTAGAGCATGATTTTGCTGGCATGTGATATAAGAGCCACCGTCCGATAGTTTCCGCACGTCATTGTTGAGCCTTTTTTGTGCAAAGGTACTAACAGTGATTCCTTCCAGTCCTTAGGCCATTTTCCTGTTCTCCAGAGCTGGTTACACAGTTCCTTGAGAAATCTTACTCCGTTGTCTCCGAGATTTTTAAGTTCCTCAGCATATATATTGTCTCTTCCGGCTGATTTATTTGTTCTTAGTTTTTTCAGAGCATTTCTCACTTCAGATTCCAGAATTTCCGGTTCCAGTTCGTCGTGATCGTTCGGAAATTCCATTGGTCTTCTTTCATCTCTATAAAGACCTTCACAGTACTGTCGCCATCTTTCTGTGACCTGGTCTATTTCTGTCAGTAACACTCCTTGCTCATCTTTAATAGCCCAGGTTTTTGGCTTAAACTCACGTGTGATAGTCTTCACTTTTTGGAACAGATCTCTAGTGTGGAGAGTCTGCGCATGATCCTCAATATCTTGGCATATAGAGTTCAGATATTCGTTGTAATCTCTTCGACATAAACGCTGGACTTTGGCAGAAAGAGACTGATAATATGCTCTCTGATAGATACCGGTTTTTAGAAGATCCTTTCTTTCGCTAATCGACTTCCAGGTTTCCTCAGATATCCACGATTTTCTTGGAGTATCTATGTCCTGTCGTCTCACTTCCTCGCGTGACTTTTGAATGAGTTCCTTTAATTTAGACCAGTTGGCATCGGTATCTACTCTGTTGTCCAGGACTAAGCTGGTGGATTTTTCTGTAAAGCATTCACTGAAAGAAGAAAAGCTCTTTGCGGATAACCGACTCTCTCGTTTGGTGGTGGGTCTCTGACATTTTCGAAGCCTCAACCTAACTTCTGCCACCAGGAGTTTATGATCACTGCCGCAGTCAGCTCCGGGATAGGTCTTGGTGTTAGTTATGCATGACCTCCATCGTTTAGCAACCGTGATGTAATCAATTTGATTCCTAACATCACCTCCAGGTTTCACCCAGGTATATAGACGTCGGGGATGGTTTTGAAAACAAGTGTTTGTGATAGTCAGGGAATTTTCCGCGCAGAATTGTAGCCACATCTCCCCGCGATCATTCCTCTTTCCAAGACCATACTTCCCTACCACATCTCTTAAGTGGTCATCCCGTTTTGTAGATCCGACTTTGGCATTCAAATCTCCCATTAGAATTGTGATGTCTCTTCTTGGTAGGCTTTTGATAGTATCGTCTAATGCCTTATAGAAAGCTTCAATCTCTGGTTCCTTGGCTTGAGACGTGGGTGCATATACAACAACTAGGTTGAGGCGACATGGTTTGGTGTTTAGTCTCATGGTAATAATTCGATCATTTACGGGATTGTACCCTAGCACTGAGTTGTTATAACGTGGTGACACACATATCCCTACTCCATTCCTACTTTCACTTTCGGGACCAGAATAGTACAGAGTGTATCCAGTTGGGGTGGTATAGAAACCTGAACCTCTTTTATGTGTTTCAGTTATGCCCAGAATATCTAGTTGGTAACCTATCTGTTCTTTACCGATAATGTCCATTTTGCCAGGCGCCAGCGTTCCTCGGACATTCCATGTCCCGATTCTATGTTTCTTACGGAGTTGTGGTGGTTTGTCTTGAATTGTGATGTTGTTGTCACCAGTAGCATTACTAGCACACCGCGCCTGATGAGCCACTGCAGTGGCTCCAGTAGCATACTTCACACCGCGCGACCTGGAATCAATACGGCGCCGGGTGGTAGCCGGATTGCATGCCATCGTTCTCTCGTTAACTTGCATTTATCATCAGAAAGGTTTCTTGGGAGAATAGTGCAGTGGTTTCCCGTTTCCTTCTGCACCGCAGCGATGTTGATCTTCGATTATCAGGACGCCCTGCTGCCAGCGTATTGATCATCCGGATTGAGTGTTCTATTGAGATCCGGACCCCCTAACTCCCCAAATGCTTGTCGACCTATATCTCCAAAGGGGTTGGTTACCACAATCTCGATAGTAGGTTACTCGACGTAACAGGGTTCACCACGGGTAGGCTGGGAGTGGAGTTGATGGAGAGAGGCTAATTGACTTTTCTTGATTGTGAAGTCATGTATTGCGCATCATCCACCCTGGAACCCCACATAATGAAACATACCACAATTATAAACGTTATGCCAAAATGTGTCCCAATTATTACTCTTTTAAAAATAGTAATCAAAAGCAATTAAAATTACATGGTGACTGAGAAAACCCACAAAAACTGAAAATACTCCTATTGTCACAACTCTCCTAACACCGAGGTAAGTTGTAACAGGTACCAAGGTTAGTTGTGACAGCTGTGTACCTAGACTACATTTGACCGATAAATATATTTTTGTAATTAACAAAAGACGTTTTTTGCATACTTACTTATTAAAGTACTTTTGTACTTTAATTTTCAAAATAATAGTAAGAAACAATAATATAAAGTATTAAACATCAAAATAACAAGTTAGTATTAATTATTTTATCAGTAGGTATTTGGTAGTGGTAGGACTCTTGGTAGTGGTAGGACTCTTGGTAGAGTCCGCCTGGGGAAGTACCACACCTTTTCCAGTTATTCTACCGCTTTGAAAGGCAATGTTTCCAGAGAAATTACAGGGCTTAGAGATATAATATCTTAGACCTCTGGGTGACGAGAGCAGTGCAGTGCAGTTGGATGAAGAGTCCAATTCATTACCTATAATGATTTGGACTCTTCATCCAGCTGCTTCTCAATGTGATGTTATGTGGCAAGCATCTTGCTTATTATCTGGTTCATATTCTGCTCGTCTCTCACTCTATACTATAAAAAAATAGTTATTTAATGAGATCAAAATCAAATCTAAAGAATCATAAATCAAAATATAATCTGAGAAACAGTTATGACAGATGTATTGTAGCTCGCCCCCAGTGCAATCTTCATGAGACCAGTCTTTACATTCCAAGCACTGAACCCACTTCTCATTTGGTCATCTTCTTTGGCATGTTCTGCACTTTTCTTGTCTGCTTTTTTCGGTTTCTTCTTTTCTTCATTTAAAAGACGCTTTTTCACACTTTTTATTTTTCTACTGTCTTCTATGACATCTATTTCATCTTTTGTAGGTGTATCTGTAAGAATAGCTGATTTGATATTGCATCTATTAGGTTGAGTATTTTTGTCTTGGTGGAGCCTTTGGCAACAGCTTGCTGATTCTGGCAAAAACATTTATCTCAAACTTAGGTTGTAAAAATTGACAGAAACAAACGAGCATACATAATAAACAAACAAAAAAAACATTGTTGAAACCAATTAAAATAAGCTAATTTATATATATTCATACTTCATAAAATAAACTTAAATAGGAGAGTTGTGACAGCGTGTCACAATTCTCCTAGGTGCCAAAAATTGCGAGTTGGTTAGTGTTGTATAGCTATATGTAGGTAGTATAGACATGTGGCGGCTGCGACCGCCACTTTCTTACCTGAATAAATCAGTGCGCATTTAACCACCGTTGTTGTCACTAGCTCCGCTCCTACCTACATACATAATAGTTAGAATAATAATTCATAATTTCAAAACATGATGGAAACATAGGAAGACAATGCCACGATTTGAAACATCAAAAGCCACTCAATATATGGAAAATAATAATTGGCGACGAGGTTTACCCACTTGTGAAGAAATAAAAATTCAAGAATGTTCGGAGTAACGACCGGTACGGTTACCAACTTCGACCATCAGAACCAAGACTGGAGAATTTATAAGAGTCGACTGTGCCAGTGGTTCATCGCGAACGATGTGGACGAGGCGACGGACAAAACGGGCGTTAGGAGGAAGGCCGTACTCCTCAGCGCACTCAGCGAGGACACGTATCAGTTGGCGGCTAATCTCGCGCTGCCTAACGAGTTAGATACCAAGAACTTCGAGGGTATCCTTCAGATCCTCGACGATCACTTCACTCCGAAGCGATGCGGGTTCGCCGAGAGGTACAAGTTTTACGACGCGGCGCAGCACCCCGGCGAGACACACCCACAGTGGGCCGCGCGCCTGCGCGGGCTGACATACACAGCCACCTGGTAGATCAATATAGCAGGTAACGTAAGTATACCAAGCTCTTTGAAATATGGTCTGACGGATGTGCATTGCGATACGCCAACGATGGCACGTACGGCACGTTTTTGGGCGCGGAACGCACGCTCCCAGTCGGCAGCGCGCGCGTATAGCTCGGCGCCATATTGTAACCGAGAATGCACTGTGGCGAAGTAACACGCACGTGACACTTCCGCAGACACCACTCGGGATACTCGTCTTAGCGCAAAGCACGCACTGCTGACTTTAGCACACATCTTGTCGATGTGGTGTTCCCACGTCATGCTGCGATCAATCTCGAATCCCAAAAATGTGGTGGTCTGTACTTGTTCAATCCTTACACCGTTTAGCGAAACTTTAAGCGATTTTGTATGATGGCCCGACAGACAAAAGTGAACGAAATGAGTCTTTTTTGAATTTAACATAAAACCATTAGCTCTAAACCATGAATTTAAGCCGTTAATTACAATATTTAATTTCTCTTCTAAATCCTCAATTGAAAGAGCTGTTACTACGGCAGCCACATCATCTGCATACGATAAATACGACGAATATGCCTGCACCCTTTACGGCATCAGGGAGATCGTTTAGTAGGAGAGAGAACATTATATTTGAAATTGACGAACCCTGCGGTACTCCCATAGACGAAGGCAGCGGATCTGATTTATTATCGCTATCGCCAGCATCCACTACCTGAGAGCGGCCTCGTAACATGTCAGTCAACACCTCGTATGATTTCCCAGCTATGCCATAGTGTTTCAGCTTTAAAGCTAAGGTCTCGTGGTCTGCGACATCGAAGGCCTTCGATAAGTCACAGCACAAGACAGCTACTTGCTCTTTACGTTCACGGGCAGCCAACACACTACGTATCACTTCACGCGTTAGAGAAATCGTAGACCTCCCTTCGCGGTATGCGTATTGTTGTTCACACAGCGCCTCAGTTTCCGATAGGTAGGCCACTAATCGTGAACTCAAGCCGTTTTCGAACACTTTGGCTATTGCTGGTATAATCGATACTGGTCTATATCCATCAATATCGTCCTTTTTGCCCTTGCCTTTAAATATCGGGGACACTTTTGATATTTTCAGCGACGACGGGTACGAGCCTTCTCTAAGACACTTATTAAACAGTGTTGCGAGAACCGGAGCTAGAGGCAAAATTGCTAGTTTAATTAGCTCCATCGACACACCGTATATGTCTTTCGACTTTTTTGGGGGTATTTTGGAGGATACTATGCGGAATACCTCATCAGCCGAGAAACTTGTTAGTCTGAGGGAACGGTCAGATGCTTGACGTGCTGATACTAAAATTTTACATACAGTAGCAGTATCAGCTTTAGGTGCTCCACAGGCAGCAGCTGCATTTAAAAACCGAACGTTCATAGCATTTACTGCATCTTTAGGCGAACTAAACTTACTGCCGTTACAATCTTTAACGATCTCGGAGCAGTTCAACCTAGGGGTATTGTTTTTCCCCCTCTCCGTGTTCACGATTCCCCACATAGCTTTTGATGGATTCGTACTTCCGTGTATTATACTACTATAATGATTTGTCTTAGACATATTCAAAGTCGAAATGTATTTCCTGTTGAGATCGTCAAATATAGCTATTAAGTTCTCTTCCTCAGGAAATTGGTCAACTAATTTCGAAATATCAAACAACAATGATTTTAGATTAAGTATGTCAGGCGTAACCCACGACGCGTCACGTTTGTTATTTGGAGTTCGTTTTATAGGGAAACAAGTATCGTACTTATTTGCTAAAATATTGATCAGTGCCACCGCAAATGTTTGAGCGGTTTTGTTTCTCTCGCTTACCTCGCACCAATCTATACTATCAATAGACATAACGAAATTTGCCCGGTTATTCTGCGAGAAATCACGCGTGCGGCGAGTGAGCTGTGCTGGCGTTGAATGTGCAAATTTCACTACTCCACGTACAGCTAAGTGATCCGACAGAAGCGTATTTATTGAGTTTGCGGAAGTAAGTTGTCGCGCTACATTTGTAAAAATAAGGTCAATCGCTGTTTGTGAGTTTTCTGTTATACGAGTAGGGAAGTCCACAATCGAACTCACATCATGGGAGTGGAGTAAGTCGGACAGATTTCTAAAGTCAGCGCTAGTATTGTCTAAAATATTCTCAAAAAATAAAAATAAATAGTCTCAAATAGGGGCCTGAAAATGCGGCGAAATGGATTAGATTAGATTAGATTTATTTATTGACCTTATAACAATATCGTTACACTGGGCAAGTCACAGGTACATTAAAATTAAATTTATAATCAATGGAAAACAAAAAAAAACAAATTATACTTAATTAGGCAAAAAATGACAAACCAGAAGTTATTAACATTATAACAATTTAGTACACAGATATTTCAAATTAAATGAAAATTAAATCAATACACATACAAAACAATAATTCAAATGACAGAGGGTACAAACCTAATTTCTAATACATATTTATTTTATTTATGTCATCGGTTAACAGAAAAATATAAAATCGTATTTTTATAAAAGTTAATAAATTCCATTATAGTATGTCAAAAACAACATGATAAATGTCAAAATAGCTTAAATTGAGTCAGTGAAATTTGTATAAAATGTCAATGGTGTTTAAAAAAAAAAGAACAGATAAATAGAAAAAAAAATGTGACGATGACATTGTCCATTATGTTATTAACATCCCAAGTAATCAATATTCTTGATGCAAAAATACATGATGTGAACGAGTGAAAAACAAAAATATTTCACAACACTGATCTCAGAAGAATGAGGATTCCACAAGCCGTGGCCAAATGGTTCCAGTAAAGGATGGTACGGCAGTGTTTGCTTCGCGCTCGACTTGGCGGGGGCACTGCCGTGCCCCCAGATTATGATATAAGTGCGCTAAGTTGATAATTACAGCCGAGGCGTTATTGCTAGCTCTCGCCTTCGGCTCGAGCTATAATAATTAGCAGAGGCTGTAATTATCAAAGTGCACGTGTGTCATATTACGACGTTTTATAACATATTTGCGAAGAAATAAATAAAACTCTGACGACATTTTCAAATGAAATAATACGGCGAAACAGAAAGGGCGCGGAAAAATATGTATTTGTTCACAGATTAGCAATGCGCGCGCATCGGTGCCTTTTTGTTTTTTTTAAGTAATGGCACAGAACCAGCCAGTATGTCATTAGTAATGAAGTAAGTTCATATTTTAGTGTTTTGTTATAGATAAATTGTTGTAATTTATGGTCAACATTAATTAAATTAACGAATTAAATAATTCTTTGTTATATTTTACCTCTCAAAGTTAATTTTATTCATAAAATCTTTACCATTTTTCTGACAAAAACACTCTTTACTAAGATTTAAAAAGGTAGCGTTCGTTTTAGACGCAGCATTTTGAAACCGTGCGTTCTACATTTTACATTACCGCACAAGTACGTAATGAGATACATTACGATACAGAAATTGGTGCAATAAGAGACCCTTTACGAGCAAATATGTTTAAAAAAATTATTTCAAACCTCAATATCATTTTTAAAGGCCTATCCATAGATACCCAAAACCAAACCCCACACGTAAGGTTTTGATGAAAAAATTTTTTTAATATCAATCCTAAGTATGGGGCGCTCCCAAAACTTTTTGTTTAATCTTCTTACCAAGTTTCAACAGTAGTTCTTATAGTTTCGGAATAAATTGGCTGTGACATATGGACGGACAGACCGACAGACAGATATGACATCCATGGACATAATCTTTATGGAATGAAAATTGAAAGATACCGGAATCTTTCCATTTGGCTACGGAACCCTAAGTAAGTCAGATATAATGCTTAGAAGTTTCGACTGACGTCGCGTTATAGATTCGATTTTAATAGAGACTTGACGTCACAACTCCCCCACTCTGGAAGTTTGATTTATAATGTACCAGTTTATTAATTACATGTTACAAATTTAATATTAATTTTACTCAAAAAGTAGGTTTTTGACCTTGATATTTTTTTCGGAAAGCGGCGGTTTGCTCTTTACAATTATTTAATGTAACTTGCTTCTTCAAGGTCTGGCTGTACACATTGTTAGTGGTTAGTGGAGAGAACAAAGAAATAAACGAAGTGAAAAGTAATTATAATCTACATCTGTGCATCATGACTCATTATCACAATTATGATTCATCAGAAATTCTCCGTACCGTCACAACAACGACCTCCCAAACGCACAACAGTTGTTTAAAACGACCTAGGATTGTTACGGGCGTGATAATCATAAAGATACACGTTTTAGACCAAGAGACAGTGACGCGATTTAGTTACTGCTATACCGTCGATGTTTTTTTTAACTTTTATAGGTTTACACTTGACCACCATCTCGCCTGATGTTAAGCGACGATACGGTCTACGATGGAGCGTGTTTACATAGAAGAAAACAATTCACTCTCGATTTGAAGACACCAAGATTATAACTGTCGGGAAAATCTCACTCAGGCAAGTCATTCCGCAGTCTAGACGTTCTTATCACAAAAATAGAGTCAAACCTTTTCGTCCGTGTCTTTGGAATATCAACCATGCAACGGTGCTCCTTCTTCGAGTTACGAGAAGTCCGATAGACGTGTTTTGGTGACCTAAGAATATTCTATCCAATTTAACTGTTTGCTATACTGTATCAGCCGATCCGCACTTAGCAAGCGTGGTGGATAACGTCTGACTCTCTCCTTGTCAGAGAAGTCTCCGAGTCCCATCAATGGGAACATTTAGTGGACTGTTTATGCTTTTTCTTGAGTGGAGACCGCGAATCGCTTAACGTAGTGTAGGACACCCTGAGACTAGATGGAGTGAAGATACATATACGGAAGATAGAAAGCAGTGGATGGATACATAAAGCTGAGGATAGGGCTGTGTGGCGAGCCTTGGTAGAGGCAGTGTTCTGTTCAGCAGTGGACTAAGATAGGCTGACGACGATGATGACTTTGTCTATATTGTTGCTATAAATTGAATGAAAATACTTTCAAAAATGTAAAATTACTTGCAGTTAAAAAAGTAAGTACAGTGCTAAGCACTAGTTCGAATCTTGTAGGTCACAACTTTATTGTGAATATTTTCATTTGCAAATTGTACAATTATTTATTTTAATTATACCGCTAGATTGTTTAGACATATCTCGTTAACATCATAACATGGAAAATTGATGAAACTGTGAAATTATGCCCTGAAGTGAACTGAGTTAGCTGCTTATGATGATCATAAAAATTATTTGCATACCCCATTTAAATTCTTATTTGTGTACTCGTAATGAATTTTATAATGCACTAGCTGTGCCCCGCGGTTTCACCCGCGTCTATTTGAGGAAAATCCATACTAAAATATCCATTGCTGGCCACTTTATTACGTTTTACGGAACCCTAAAAATACGTAAATAAGCAACAATGCATTGTTGTAGAACAAATTTGATTACTTCAAATGACACAAACTTCAAATGTAGACACGCGCCGTCACAGACTTCAACGACCAAAGAGAATTTAAATTCACGGAACTAAAGCTCTCGAAGAGAAATATTTTTCCCCGTTTTCTTTACATTCTTCACTCATACTAATACTAATAGGTACGGACCTATTGATAGTAGCGTAATGTTATATACCCTATAGCCTTCCTCGATAAATGGAGTATCCAACAAAAAAAGAATCTTTCCTATCAGTCCAGTAGTTTCCGAGATCCTAGCGTTCAAACAAACAAACAAACTCTTCAGCTTTATAATATTAGTATAGATTACAAGAATAAAATAATGAAAAATATAACGGAAACGGGAAAAAATATTCCTCAGAGGTTTGGTTGCGCGCCCTGACTTGTGCTGAAGTCCGTGACTGCATGTGTCTATCTTTAATGGTTGCGTCGTTATAACCTAAGCTAACCAAAGTTCTGAATTTTTTTCTGAAGTTGGTACGACCAATTTGCGATACGTGGCTTAGCAACGTACGCAGGGTTGAGGTAGTTATTTAACACTTATAAAGAATATTTAATACTTTAAGTGCACCGTTCTCTCTTGTGAGAAATTAAAAATCATAACATTGTTGGCAAATTCGAGGAGTGATAACAATCACCAGCATCTCTTAGGCTATACAAAGTAAGTACCTACCTATACAATAAGTTGCAAGTATTTTGTACTTCAAATGAGTAGGATTTTGGGCAAACATCCTTTTGACATATCTGGGTAAATAAATATTATGATTTGTGTATTTTTGCTAAGTTTTGTGATTTTTGCAGATTCTAAATTTGGCACATTACGGTTTTATAGTTATTTACTTACGTCATTTGAATAAAAATCAGAAAATAATGTAACTGTATACAATCCAGGTTTCAAGGTTTTTTTGTATTCTTTTTAACGATTTTGAAATTAGTCAAAAATACAGCCTAGATTATAATCGAATAAAGTGTTTTCATAATGACACATTTGAGCGACAGATGGGTGAAAATGAAAACTAAACTAGGTAGGTACCTACCACTACAAAAACGGCAAATAAATATAGTCTATGCAACAGACATACCAATACATTTTTGTTTTAATATACTTAGTTATTTGTAAGTAATTATTTTTTATTTTTTTTTAAATAAAGAGTGACGAGACGAGCAGGACATGTGCCTGATGGTAAGCAACATGCCTGCCACATAACAGCACAGTGACACCCAGCTATTGGAACATGAAGAGTCCAAATCATTACCTAGCATTGCACTGCGCTCGTCACCCAGAGATCCAAGTTGTTATATCTCTAAGCCCTGTAATTTCTCTGGAAACATTGCCCTTCAAACCGGAACACAGTAATGTTTGCACATTACTGCTTGGCGGTAGAATAATTGGCAAAGGTGTGGTACTTCCCCAGGCGGACTCTGCTAAGAGTCCTACCACTACAATTAAAATGAATAATATATGTAACTAATTATTGTGTGAAAATTTTAAGCGTCTAATTGCTGACGTTATCGATGTTGATATCAAGCAATTAAATTAATTTGTGGTATGGGGTTATTTATTTCTGTTATATCTTATTCTGTTTCTTAGTATTTGTTGTTATAGTGGCAAGGGGGCGTCCCTTAACTACTGGGAGAAACTGGGAGAAATTGAGTAAAAAAATTGTGGCCTTCTCACGTGAAGGGGGGGAGGGGGGGGGTTGAACGAAATATCGTCAAAATTACCCCACGTAATTTATAGATGTTCCCCAATAGAGATTTCTACGGTTGAACTATCACGGTTCATGAAATGCAGACGGATGGACAGCAGAGTTTCTACCTTTTGGGTAAATACATTCATAAGTACCTACAGAATCCTAAAAACATTGACGTATGCTTATTGAATTTCTCAAACAAAATAAAAAAATAACGTCATCTTCTGTAGCACCAAGTTTTTTGCATTCTAAGAAAACTTCATTGGCACGATCGGAAGAATAGGCATGGATACATTTGATGACTAAAAAATAACGAATTAGTTTACAAACAAAAACTCCAGAAGTTTGATGACCTATTGTATATTTGTCAATTATTATTATTAATTTGTTGAAACAAAAATAGGTAGGTACACCTATCCCCTAATTATCATAATCTACCTGATAGACTTAAGTATCTAAACTACCTAGTATATTTTAGACTCTGTCATCACGTCAGTCAGAAGTTACGGTGGTCTAGTCGGGAGAACGGCGGCTGCCGATCCGGAGACCCCGGGTTCAAACCCCACACGCACCACTGTCTTTTCGAAGTCATGTGCGTAATGCCGTTAACTTAAAACGGTGAAGGAAAACATCGTGAGGAAACCGACATGTACCTAGAATCTTTCGAAGTCATGTGTCATCCGCCAACCCGCACTGGGCCAGCGTGGTGGATTATGGCCTTAACTCTCTCCTTGCGAGAGAAGGCCCCGAGTCCCAGCAGTGGGAACGTTTAGTGGGCTGTTGATGTTGTATTGTTGATGCATCACGTCAGTTCCGATTTTAATTTTAAACAATTACCATATTTCAATATTTTAATAAATTTTGCTAACGTCACACGGTGAATATTCGCGTGCGTCTCGCGATTTACATTAGGGTCTCTGAAGAACCGACCTTCCTACCTTCTTCGTTTTTTGCTTTAAATGGATACCCATATTTTTTTTACCGAAATCTTGGCGCCATACGATTTATGTTGGTAAACTATTTAACTAGCGTCATGTGTCACTTTTAACAATATAATTAAAATGTTAACTTACACCCATGAGTGGCATTTTAGTCGTTACGTTTATAGATACATAAAAGCGAGCGACAAATGATCGCGCTTAGTAAACCAAAGCGGTCTGTTGCTGACAGACGCACGGAGGTTGTAAACTCTTTCGTTCTCGCGACGCGTTTTCCCGCGTAAATAGTTTCGATCTCCTTTTTACTCATAAAAAAAGTTACACGTCATTTTAACAAAAAAAAAATCGGGGCGTAAAAATTTGTTTGTGTTTTTTGAATGGAAGTGAAACGTTGTTTTTATAAAGTTAACAAGTGAAAGTGTTTTTGCAAAACGTTTGGTGAATTTGTTATTCTACTAAGATAAATTTGTTATTAGTAACCTTGTTTAGAATGTGATTGAAACAAGGAGACATCTAATTTTTGAGAGGAACTTTCTTAAAAATCGATCCAAGCGGTGAAAGGTAAGTGTGTTCTCGATCTGTGAATTCTTTTTCTTGCGTGTACTTATTATGGAGACCTTAAACCTTATTATTATTTTGTATGGTTCGGTGCCACTTTCGTTATGTGTATGGCCAAGTAATGGAATATGTTGCCCGATCGGGTCTTCTCCAATCCGGTGTCTTCAAATCGATAATGAATCGGTTTATTTTAGGTTAGAGGCTTATTACACATGGCTAAATTTAGTCGACTGAATTCAGTCACAACTGAATTCAGTGAAGTGAAATTGTATTCATTATGCTAGCATAATAAATTAAGAAGCGAAATTGCTTCTAAATTTGATTCTAAATTCAGTCCTTCGTTCAGTCATCATCGTCACTCTGTACCTATCTGTACTTATTAGGTGAGATGGCACTAAAGTACAAGGATATCTTCGATAAAAAAAATCAAAAAGGGATATAACTTTTGTCAAATGTATATAACTATAAGAATAAGAATAAGAATAATTTATTTACACACAGAAAGTTACATCATACACAAAAACTTCACAGGATAGCAGAAAAGATTGACAATATCATTACAGTATTTGTGTATATAAAAGATGTTTAGCGGGCCCCAAACTAAGCACCAAGCTTGTATCTTGGGGTCCTGGTGCGAAGTAATACAAATCTTCCTGGGCTGAAAACTAAGTTGCAAGGAAAAAAATTACAAATTATGCGTTCACGGTTAAGCCGTGAAGTAAAAATAAATGCATGACGATAATAATAACAATAGCTACCTCATCTCTGCACCATAGTTAGTGGCTATATCATTTTTAGTTGAAAATACCGCGGAGAATACTCTCAGTTTCTTCATATGACAGCGTAAACAGTAGATCTCTAACACTTTTTTTGAATGAGAACAGTGGGAGATTGTAGTGATCCTTTTTGAGTTGTCTACAAATGTTGTTGTAAACGTATGGGAGAGAAAACGAAGGGGAACGCTTCGCAATTTGTGATCTCACTTGTGGTATTGGAATTCGACATGAGAAGGCGCGTTTGTTCTTAAGCAGCACATAGTCAGAGCGTGACTTTAATGTAACGTGATTTGTCAGAGCAGCGTTGTACAGAAAGAGTTGTCGTACACGCAAGACTTTAAACTCTTCATAAAGCGAGTTGGTGGGATAACGAAAAGGCTTACGGAGAATTACCTACCTTGATTAAGGCTCTCTGCGCTCTCTCTATCGACATAAATATGGTCTGGCCCGCACTGCCCCAAACGACAATACAGTACTGTATTATAGATTGGCACAGTGCAAAATAGACCTGTCTGAGAAGTGGCACAGGAATACAGTCTCGAAGATTTTTCATCACAAAGATTAGTTTACGTGTCCGTGCTGACACGTGCTGGATGTGCTGTTTATAGGATAGGTTTTCATCAATTAAAATACCTAGATACTTTATGCAGGCTACGCGATCAATTGAATCACATGAACAAGGGTTAGATAGAGAATTGAATAACGAGGTGCAGTAGTGAATTTTTAAATTCATTTCAGACGGAGGAGAGGACACACATGTCTTAGTGAAAGCAACGTACTTTGTTTTCTCCGTGTTTAGTGTGAGCAGGTTATTATCTAGAATTTTAGCCACGGTTGATAGTCCTTCTCTGGCCACGCCATAGACATGGTTCCAGGTTTTCCCGTGAAAAATAATAGCTGTATCATCTGCGTAGGTGATAATATCCGCGTTTTTTATGTTTATTTTGAGAATATCGTTGATGTAAATAATAAAGAGAGTTGGCCCTAAAATACTGCCCTGTGGCACGCCAAATTTGATGGACTAACTGAATTTGATGAACTATGTTAGTTAACTGTAATAAATCCTGAAGAAATTCGTACTAATTAGCACTTTTTAATGCCAGACGTTTCGTTGGTAAAACCGTGCCTTAAAATACGTCACAAGATGAAGGAAATAGTAATGAGAATTGAAATAAAAAAAAACAACCAATTAAACAAACGTCAGACTTATTGCAGGATTCTTTACGGCATTTTTTTACGGTAATGAATTAAAAATGATGTATAGATTAAAATTAAAATATTAATTAATAAATATTTTTTTATTTATTAATAAATTTTAATTTTAATTAATAAATATTTTTTTATTTATTAATAAATTTTAATTTTAAATAATAAATAAATTTTAATTTTATTTACTAAATATATTTTCATTTTTATAATAAAAAAAAATCTTTTACCTCTCCACCATCAATTACAATTTTGATATCAATATTAGGGCTGCCTAATCTTTATAGTATCATAATTTTTATAGCAGTGGCAAAACGTTTTGTTGGGTCAGATAGGTACCTAGTAAGTATATTTTAAAGATAGCCTTAGGCTTCAATACCAACCATTTGTCATTTGTATTGCATGATGTGTGAACACAAATATAGTGGTAGATTGTGTGTTATTACATGTTTTTTGCAACTATAAATAATGTAAGCTAGGTGCAGCTAAAAAGTGACACATAAATAATTTATTAACACAAGTGAAAAAAATTAAAATCATACTAAGATTACAAAAGCGAGTTTTTATGACTTTGTAGTTCTGAGGTTAATTGGTGTCTTCTCGCTGTCCATCGTAGATCATTTAAGCGTCAGGCGAGACAGCGACATGTTCCTGTGCAAACTGATTATGGCTATAAAATTATGTTTGAGGTAAATTATAGAAATATGAAAAACTAGCTGTGCCCCGCGGTTTCGCCCGCGTAATTCCCGATCCCGTTATTTTCCTGGGATAAAAAGTAGCCTATATTATGTTACTTCTAATACCTCCAAAAATATGTGCACAAAGTTTCATGATGATCGGTTAAATAGTTTTCGCATTAAAGCGTAACAAACAAACTTACATTCATCTTGTAATTATGTTAATATAAGATTTAATTAAATTATTAAATACTAGCAGTGTCCCGCGCTATTACCTGCGAAGTCTCCGTTTCTGTTAAGTACTATCCCGTGATAAAAAAAGCATATGTGATTTTCCCTACTACTATAATCTAATTGTGTTTCAAGTTTCAACCCGATTCATTCAGACTTTCCGATGTGATTGAGCTACAAACATCTAAATATCCAAACTTTTGCATTTATGATATTAGTACGAGAATATAAAAAAAACATATACCTATTGGTGGACAATTCACACACAACACCATCTGACCACACACTAAGCAAAGCTTGAGCTATGGTGGCCAGATAGCTAATATAATGTTTGTTAACAACTACTTTCGTTTAAAAACCCGACTGCAAAAAATCAACACGTAAAAAATTTTTATAGTTTTCTCAGGATACTTTAGTGATTAATAATCAAAATCCATCCAGCCGTTTGGCAGATACGTGGGAAAAAAGAAATTTACAAACATACAAGATACGCGCGAAAAACATAACCCTTCTTTCAGTCGGGTAAAACACCAACTAATTATGTAAGGATTAGTTGTGAAATAGACATTTACTAGAATTATTGTAAACAACAACTGGTATTGGTGTAGTAGGTCCGTAAGCCGTAAGCCGTATTGACCCGCTAAATTAAATTCTCGAATGAGTCGGCTTTAGTATATTTAACTATAGGGCTATAGGGTTTTATTTTAAAGTAATAAGACTTAAAAGTATACTCCTACAGATTTTTTTTATAATTTGACTAAAAACGTTCCTATAATATGAATGACAAAGTACCCATTTACTTAAGGCCGGGTCACACTGAGGCGATCCGGTAGCGATAGCGATCCGATAGCGATCCGATACCGAGTATGGGATCGCGCCCGCTTGATGTGTGTCAGGTTGCATACAATTTCGAACATTACAAAAAATATCGTCTCGCTATCGGATCGCTATCGCTATCGGTTCGCCTCTGTGTGACCCGGCTTTTACGTCGCATGCTTATTTTGGTAATTTATGTTTTACTATAGGTGTATTATATTTTTATACGTTAATAGTGATAGAACTCTTTATAGAGTCCGCCTGAGGAAGTACCACACCTTTCCCAGTTATTCTACTGTCAAGCAGTAATGTGTAAACTACACCAGCGCATCCTCACTCGCTCAAGGTCGCGCGATTTTAGCCTACAGGTTTCTCACAGGGAACAAGTGACAGTCGGTTGTCGGACGCACGGCTGAGCGCTCGCGCAAAACGTTTCCCGCGCATATTGTTATTAGATATGTCGTAAACCCTCCGCGCTAGACAGGGACAGAGTTACGCGTTAGAAAGAGCGCAAATGTTTATTTGAAAATCGCGACAGGTATAGCGAGCTGAATTGAACTTTGTTGTGTCCTAGCAAGAGTCGCTATTAATATAATTGGTTTTGGTAAGTGTGGCTTCTGTACTAATATTTATTCTGTGACTACACTGTGATCCGTTTTGAAGAAAAAAATTGCCACTGAAATAGCAGGGAACAGAAACAAAACATTTTATGTATCTGGGTGACGAGCGCAGTGCAGTGCTACTAGGTAATGATTTGGACCCTTCATATTCCAATAGCTGCGTGTCTTTGTGCTGTTATGGGCAGTCATGTTGCTTACCATCATGCACATGTCCTGCTCGTCTCGTCACTATATACTTATCTACTATAAAATAAAAGCATACCAAGGATTCAAATAAGGCTTTTATAGAATAGTTTTAATGATCAAAGCTACAGCTACCATCAAACACCACCTGCCTGTGGCAGTTTAAAATGATATCAATATCATAATATTTAATTAAACAGTACCATTAAAACAAAAGTTAAAATTACCTATTATTTTCCACCGTCTTCTCTTATACGTAGAATTCAATGTCCTTCAGCAAGGGTCTTTGCGGTGTTTGAATTGTTTTAGTTAAGGTTGATAATAGACAATAAAGTACTACAACATATTAAAAGTATAAAATAAATGTAGACTACTATGAATGAACTATGAACATGCTGAAGAACCTTGCTATAAGTTCTTAGTGATCTTTGAACCAGTATTTAAATAATAAACTATGTATTACGAACATTTTATCGAAGCTTACGTGAACCAAAAGCTTGTCAAATATTTCAGTAACGTTATGTAATAAATAAAATAGCGGCCGGTTCCGGCTTCGCGCGGATATTGTCAGATAAAGACCGTTTGTCGAAATAAAAACTAATCCTATACATTCAAAATACTGAATGGATTTTAAAACCTCAGAATCAGAATCAGATTTTTTTTATTACGTAAACTGTGTACAAAGATGTTATACAGAAGAAATATACTTAGAAACAACAGTCTTACCCTTTGCGGACATGCAAAAATAAATCCTCTTTGGTATGAGGTTACAAAAACATTACATTACATTAAACATAACTACCTAGAGGTATACAGATTAAAGGACCATCAGAGAGGTAGTCGGCGTCGTAAGTCCCAGTTGTCCTATGCAGCATCACTGACAAACACTGCACATCACAATCTTTAACACAGTGGTTTAGGGACTACAGAATGGCACGGCTCCAATGATATAACGATAATTTAAAAAATGCAAAATTTTTGCATTCAATCACTTATTTTGAAGAAGTAAAAATATCAAACTACGAGCTGTATCATATTTTTCTATTATTTATAAATTAGTTCGTTTTGTTAATGTATAGTTTTATGTAACTTTTTTCCTTGTTGTACACTAGCGTCATAGGTTATCGAAGAAAAATTAAAAGTTTCCTTGTTAAAAATAGGTAATGA
The DNA here is from genome assembly GCA_963693475.1 of Ectropis crepuscularia. NCBI lineage: Eukaryota > Metazoa > Arthropoda > Insecta > Lepidoptera > Geometridae > Ectropis > Ectropis crepuscularia. The sequence goes on along the minus strand of OY856369.1, from coordinate 11,884,073 downwards.
TTTAAATGTTGCTAATATAACATACTTTTATGTCTAAATTCTAGCAATTTAAGACCATTAAAGTCTGGTAGGAGTACCTAGAGGTCCTCTGAGGCTAACTATCATAGGCCAGAGTTAAAGAAATAACAATATCAAAACCATTGACCAATTACCAATTGACTATGTTTTTAATGTGGGGAAATGCATTTACGCATGTCCGCTATGATGCAGGGGCATGGCAGGGTAAGTCGGGCTCGACACCATGGAGCGTTGGTGTCCCTACCGACTAAATACCATGGGTTTCTCCAGCCGTGGCTGGGCGGAAGAGTCGCAGTACCGCTTTCGCATTTAAACGCGCCTCTGCCACTACGGGTTCCCCTCGCGAGTGGACGGACTCATTTGGTTCCATTGACGTTCCAAAAACCAGCCATGTCCATTGTCCTTCCACTGAGCACTCTGTTAATCAGAATAGGTACTTGCGGAGGGCCCTCATCTGGAAGACTTAGAAGTATCAACCGAGTAACTTTCCTAAGTTTTCCTGTCTCTTTAAACCAACTTCTACACGGACTGCTGTCCAAGAGGAAGAGGAGGGCAAGTGAAAGCCCTCCCTAGTCCCTAACCAGGATTCACCATCTTCAACATTTTATTATCTTCAACATTTTATTAAAGCACACAACGGCACGCACAGAATAAATACACTTCACACCACACGACAAGATGCCACTCAATCAAGTTGTATGATGCCCAGGGCGCATCACGTATAGATTCTGGAGTCACGCACCCCAATGACCAATGTCAATACCATTTTAGGTAGGCAGTAGTAACTCTTCAACTACTGCCAAACTAAATCGCTTATGGTTTTTTTTTTTTTTTTTTTTTTTTTTTTTTTTTTTTATTCAAAATTTGCTACTCCACAGACTCCGGGGTCCGTGACTTTTGTTATTTCAAATCTTATTAATTTTACATATTTCTTGGATAATTAGAAGAAGAGGAAAATAAGGGGGGAGTTGGGAACATTTTAAACCTAATACTAGTTAGTGCTCGTCTGTTGAGCCGATCACTACCGGTTGGGATTCCGCTAGTAATCGACTCAACATCGATTCATTGCCTTATTGCCATTTGCCTAAGCCGCCTCCTCCCGGCCGAGAGCCTCCACTACGGCTGAATTTCTGTCCCTGATGGCCATCTGTAGGTTGAACTCGCGGATGGTCTTCGGTGATGCAGCCAACGCTCGCCGCACGAACCGACCGATGGCGTCGTCGGTGTCGTCAGCGTAGTACGTGAAGGTCCCCGTGTGCCGTGAGATTGCAACAACCGCATGGGGCACGCTCTCGTGCAGCTTCATGTTTGCCTTGGTTTTTATTGCGATTACCGACTCATATGTCAGTCCCTGAGCTTCATGGATGGTGAGGATACGTGACCCTGTGCCTGACCCATAACCCTGGTTTGTCAGGGTCTCCTTCTCCTCTTGAGTGTGAACTAAGAAGAGGGTGTTTGGTAGGGTGTTGGGTATTATCGCTCCCTTGTACCTTTTCTGCTCTATCAATATCTTAATATATAATATATAATCGCTTATGGTTTTGTTGTTGTTCTTATAAAGGAGTTGTCTAAGCCAATTTCACTTTAGTAAACCCCCGATTTGTGTATTGTGAAGGTCATATTTCAGAATCATTTATTGACGTTATAACATGATGTAGCCTACTGGCCAAGTCACATTACTATTAAAATTAATACTGTTATTACTACGCAAAAATTAAATAAAACAGATACTAAATTAAAAAATGGTAGGTATGACTTAATAATGATGTATCAATTACACCGGGGTGAGAGTGTGAGCCAGTGAGAGTGTGAGCGGGGTGAGAGTGTGAGCGGGGTGAGAGTGTGAGCAACAATTAGGTACACATATATTTCAAACTACGTCTGATGTGATGTGAAAACAGGTAAATAAATCAAGGTATAATCAATCGGAATGTCAAACAGTACAAACACAGTTTTAAATTTATAAATACACTAGCTGACCCCGCAAACGTTGTTTTGCCTTAGTGAACAACCCTTGTCACTTATGGTGCGGACTCATATGCGTCCTACGGCGAATATTCGTGTTGGCGCGATTAGTGTGGCCGGGTACATCGTGTTATCGCAATGTATGCGCAACAAGACGATGAAGCATCGGAGAGCTCTTGGTAAACTGGCGCGAATCATAGGGATTTGTCGCGGCAATATTCGCTTGACCTACGTCAATTCAAAATCAAAAATCATTTATTTCAGGTAAGGTTCCCCATAAATTATACAATTCATACAATCAATTTCAAACGTCACAAAAGGAATGTTTAAGACTTAAGTATTGGAAAGCTTTACTAGCTTTTCTGATCGTATCTTTTTTAACACGCTTTTGTTAACTTCACTTGTAGGTAACTAACTACGAGTATGTATGTAAGAAAATCTTGGAATCTTAATTTGACCCACTTCCCGGTCTTTGATTAGGATTAAATTTTACACACGCTCAGAATTCTTATGACAATACATGACTTAAAAAGGAAACGTCATTACAAATCCAATATGGCGCCCTCCCCAAGATGGCGGACTGGCTATTTGAAATCCACCCGCATGATATGCGGGTGGATTTATATGTGGAAAAAATTGTCACGTGACTTAAATTCAATATGGCGGACGTCCAAGATGGTGGACAGGCTATTTGAAATGCTTTTGTAATTTTTAGTGCGTGCTAAAAGCGTGTTTTTTCGTTTTTTAAACTATTATATATTATTGGTATTTTATGGTGCGACCTTTTGTAGCAGTATGTCAAAGCCAGATGTTGACATACGTAAAAATCCAGGAAATTCCATGCCACTCTCTGCGGCTAAGTAAGATAACATACATACTTTCCAGTCCTGTGCTGTACATGAGAAAAACAAAGTGAAATTATAATTATTGGGGAGCGGTGGACTGTAACTAGCTGGTGAATATAGGAAATGAGAGAGGCGCACAATGATAGTAAAAATATTAAAATTATTTAAAACATTTACAAAATTAAACCAAAACGCTCCTTAACCAAGGTAACTAAAGCAACAACTGAAGTCACAGGAAAAATAGAATATGAAATACAATTAAAAATAGAAAAAGAAAATGTTCCAGCCAATCGTCAACAATTATTATGCACTCACGGCTATCTTCTTGCGCCTGCGGTAAGAAGAGATTACTTTCCAGAATACTTACATCGTTCGGTTTCTATGAATAGTAGTCATCCACCATCTCCTCATTCTTCTCTTTTTCATATTATTTCGTAAATGATACTCGTACAATTTAAATAAATGACAGTTTACTGACATATGATGCAAAGCCACTATTTCCTTCATTTTTAAATTACTGCCTACGTCTCGACGCCCAATCTGAACAACCCTATTCGGCACAATGCCTTTGGTTATTGACTTGTCTAGATGACGCGTTACGCTGTAATTGCGACAAAAGTAATTCAAAAGTAAAAGTGGGTAAAATATATATTTCGATTTAGAGAGACCCATAATTTGTTTAAATTTAATTCATGGCAATGGTCCCGAGTTTACCGAGCGTGACGCTAGAATCCAATTCACAACCCACGAAATATCTCTGTCTAGGCGCGCCTAAAGAAGTTTTCACTTCAACAAGACGTTAGAGACTGATGAATCCTGCGCAACACCCACTGTACTTGTCACAAAAGCAGAGTCAAATCTCTTCGTTCGTGTCTTTGGAGCATCAACCATGAAACGATGTCGCTTTATTAAACTACGAGCATTCCGATAAAAAAAGACAATGTGGGATAAAATCATGCAAATCAGTTGCACTTTGGACAAGTTGCAGAAGATGACGGCGACCTGCTCCCGACGCTCGCACGCATTCAGGATGTCGCGGAGTAGCTCTCTCGTTCTCGTTAAAAAAATGGTTGTCTGTAAAGTCGGTTTACTGACGATAGTTGAACGTGACAACGTCTTAAGAAAAGCTGTGCAAAGCGCCATCTCTGGGTACATCATTGTACTAGCACAAGTTCTTAACTTCATATCGTCGCTTTTCTAAAACATGGACAGACTCCTTGAACGTAATACACATTTCACTCACTAGATGGTGCGAAAAGTAATAAGGCGAGGTAACGGTGGTAAATATTATCTTTTCTATGGCGATAACGTAACATGACGTCATGTTTTGCGGGCGTGCAGCCGGCTTCATCGAATTATAAGACGTAATCACGTCAAAATTAACAGTACACTAACGGAAAATTAAATTCAAGAACAGTGGGCAACCCTGTAAATTTGGCAGCAAACGACGCCGTCTTGAGACAAAGTTATATGTATCTATTAAAAATCTATCGTTTACTTCTTTAACTAAATGGTAATGTAAAGGTTACTTACCGATATCAGCTAATATTTTTAGTTGTTTTCAATCGTCCTTGGTAATTTATGCAGACTTTTATAGCGCAAATATTCAAATGTCACAAAACCGCGCAACGTCATTGTTGCGACAATTAAACCGACAGGACGGAATTATCTTAACTTAACTTATATTTCTGATGTTTCTACGCGGAGCGGTCTATCTAGACAAGTAAATAATCAAAGCACAATACGTCGCACCAATTTGACATGAATCTTCGCCTGCTAATGTAGACACCAACATCGTCTTAGTCAGAAAACGATGTTTTTGTTGCGCCAACACGTTACGAATATTCGCCTCATAGGTGGGGCCGCAGCATTAGGGGTATGAAAAATAGCTAGTAGCCGATTCTCATACCTACAGAATATGCATATAAAATTTGGTTAAAATCAGTAAAGCCGTTTCGGAGGAGTAAGGAAACAAACACTGTGACACGAGAATTTTATATATAAGATAAACATCTATAATAACAACGCCGCGAACTTAAAACGGTAAAGGAACCTGAGGAAACTGATACATACCTAGAATCTTTCGAGGTCATGTGTCATCCACCAACCCGCACTGGGCTAGCGTGGTGGATTATGACCTTAACTCTCTTCTTGCGAGAGACGGCCCCGAGTCCCAGCAGTGGGAACATTTAGTGGGCTGTTTATGCTATGTAACAGCGAAACAAAATTAATAATGTAATAATAATGTTTATTGAGCTTCAAACACACCTAGGTATTTCATTAAATTACAAATCAATCATAGGCTTACAATCAAAACATCAACAATCCTGATATTATTATTATTATAACGATAGTTGCCAATTTTTTGCCAGCTTGAGATGTCAGTTAATTGATATAGGTACAAACTAAATACGGAAGCCTTTACCATTTACGATGATGTTAGTTCCAGTAATTAGTCATTTGATATGGCTCGGTTACTACTATTACGACCAATGATTGATTCATTCACATTACTTACATTTAAACTAATCTTATAAAGCTGAACAGTTTGTTTGTTTGAACGTGGTTTGAACGTAATATTTTGGAAACTACTGAGATTTTTTCAGCGTTGGATGTGCCTACGTGATCTCACATCACTCAGAGATCGTGGTACTTATCCCACTATCCCACTAATATTATAAATGTTAACGTATGGATGTTTGGATATTTGGATGTTTGTTGCTCAATCACGCCGTAACGTATTGAACGGATCAGGCTGAAATTTGAAATACAGTCAGATTATAGTCTGGAAGAACACATAGGCTACTTTTTATCCCGGGAAAATAAGGGGAAGGGGAAGTACGCGGGTAAAACCGCGGAGCGCTTCTAGTAAGCTATATTTGTAAATATATATCACGGGCAAACCCGGGACGGACTGCTAGTTCATAATAATATACATTAAAATATGTTAAAAACCATTTGTCACGTGTTAGACACGAGACCTTATTATATAGATTTTTTTAATGATATTCAAACCAAATTTGGAATGCCATTTTTTGGCGGCCCAGCATAGCCGGTTTCACTGACACATTAAGCTCGTCGCTCACTTATACGACTTCGCTACCATCCGTCAAATAAAATAAACTCTAATATGGGCTTTATGCCACGAACGTTAAGATGTAGATTTCATTAGCAACACAAATTAGCAGATCGCTCGCTGACAGCCGTTTGCTAATTTATGTCGCCAATGTAATCTATATCTGAACGGGCATGACATAAAGTCCATTTTTGAGTGTATTTTATTTGTTGGTAAGGTGCGGAGTCGTTTAGGTGAGCGCAGACCTTTAGCCTGTTATAAATTGACCCTAGTACTCGTTACAACTTTACTGTTCGCATTCGTAGGTCCATTAATATTTGTAATTATTAGGAATCGCTCAAAACTAATAGAACTCTGATTATATTATTACTACCAGCTCCCCGCGGTTGTACCCACGTAGTTCCCATTATTTTCCCGGGATAAAAAAGCCTATGTGTTCTTATAGACTATAACCTAACTGTATTCCAAATTTCAGCCCGATCCGTTCATATTCAACCAACGTTTTAGCTAATTCCTAGACCATGCTCTAGACTCTAGAGCCGTAGACGTACCTATCACAAAATTAGACTAATGTCTTTGTGTGTAAGTCAATATTACTTTTGAAGTGAAAACTTCTTTAGGCGCGCTATAGACAGAGTTTTCGTGGGCTGTGAAATGGATTCATCAATCGTCACGCTCGGATATGATAAGAAATCTTCGGGTAAACTCGGTAAAAACGGCCAAGGTACCTAACCAGGGCAACAGAAACAGTAAAGAGTTTCAATTACCTACCTCCAACAGCCCAGCGTTTATCTCCAGATACCAGGACAACAGAAATCAAGTCAAATTCTGAGTTATAAGTTTTCACTTCTATCGGCAGTTCCTATGACTGCCAATTTTTTTTTTATAGTAGGTATAGAGCACTCGGGTATAGAGCTATAGAGTGACAAGACGAGCAGCACATGTGCATGATGGTAATTAACAAGCGTGCCCTACCCTGTGCAAAACAGCACAGTGACACACAGCTATTGGAACATGAAGAGAACACCCAAATCATTACCTAGCACTGCACTACGCTTGTCACCCATAGATATAGACTTTCTGTGACTTTGAGCATAAAACGGTTTCAATACTGCGATTATTTCTAACAGTGGTTATATATTTAATTTGATTTTAACGTTGAATTCCAACGGTATCGACTCAACATAAAAACAATAGATATTAGTAACAGTACATTTACTTTTCAATTTCAATAACAATTGCGATTTCAAATGAACGAAATCATTTTACATCTTCCAGTGTGACGGAGGCTAGTTAATTAGTTACCCATTAAAAGAATCATTTATTTGTAAAAAGACAATAACAGTGACATCATGCCTAATTTCCAACTGAATAAAAGATTGAAGTGACGTCACACTTCTTGTATATTACCTACTCCAATTCACATCCCAAAACCATAGTTGGATTGGGATGCCTGGGTCAAGTCTGGCTCGGGAAGTTACGTAATATCTTCTCATCCAAACTACCGCAGTTTCTCAAGACGAAAGTCTTTGACCAGTGCGTGTTGCCAGTGATGACATATGGAACAGAGACGTGGTCGCTTACTATGGGTCTCGTAAAAAAGCTCAAAGTTACCCAAGGGGAAAGAGCCATGCTCGGAGTTTCCCTGCGTGATAGAATCAGAAATGAGGAAATCCGTAAGAGAACCAAAGTAACCGACATAGCTCACCGAGTTGCCAAACTTAAGTGGCAATGGGCGGGGCACATAGCTCGCAGAACTGACGGCCGTTGGGGGCGGAAAGGTTCTTGAGTGGCGACCACGTACCGGAATACGCAGCGTTGGCAGGCCTCCCACAAGATAGACCGACGATCTGGTGACGACGCCGGGAATCGTTGGATGCGGACGCGGCCGGTCTTTGTGGAGATCCTTGGGGGAGGCCTTCGTCCAGCAGTGGACGTCCTTCGGCTGATATGATGATGCCTGGCACAAAAATATCATTATAATAAGTCCCTCAGGTACATTATGAATAAAACATTAATTAAAAATATGTTTAAAAACAAGCTTTTATTTAAATGCTCTAAAACAAAGAAAATAAATTTTGAATGCAATCAAACCCAACATTTTATTAAATTACAAAATTTATCTTATTGTATATAAAATTCTCGTCTTATATACAAGGTGTTGCAAAAAGGTGCAACAATATTTATGGTAGTTCATCTACATTAAGTTTTGAATCATGTATGTGAAAATTTGGCATGAAAGCTCAAAAAAATTTTCAAAAAAAAAAAAAATTTTTTTGGTTGTCATTTCATTTGACATACCCCAAGGACGTTTAAAAAAAGTCGGACAGAGCCCATCCAACGACAACACTGAGGCACGAAATTTGCGGCGGCTACTTATGTGTGCATGAATTCTGGGTTGCCATGATGACAAAATTTACACCACAAAAAAACACATAGGTAGGTTGGTACAAGTAATCAATAGTAATATATTATTTTTCTTACTGCTGAATCTTAGATAGAACATTTAGCTATTCGACGGAGGTAAATTGGAAGTAAGATATTTCGCTTCCTTAAAAACTTTATCACATTTTTGCGTGGCGCGGGAGAAACGTATAAATCACACAAGTTAAACTGGAACCCGCACAAAAGCAACAAATCTCTCTTTGATAATTATAGTAGGTGCCTAATATTATTACGCTTTATCACAAACCTATTTACAAATAAATCAATGTACAATTAATTTACTCACGAATAATTAAGAACTAATTATCTTAGATCTTAGACAGTCAAGTAATAATACTCATCAATATAGTTATATAATACATACCTACTTCTTATACATAGAAACACCCAGACATAGAACAAATATTTGTTTTCATCACAAATATTTGTACTGGGTGGGAATCGAATCCACGACTTTCGGCTTCGCAAGCAGACTTACTACCAACTAAGCTACGAGTTATAAAATACCATACGAGTTTTAACTTAGATAGTTAATTTACATTTCGAGGTATTGTATATGTAGCAATACGCCGGAGCCCTCCTTTTGTTACATATATATTTTCAGCTTCGAAATGTTTACTGCAAATGACACTGTATTTGTTTGGGATCCAATCGCTTTCACAGTTACAATTATTTCTAATTATATTGATCCAGTCATTTCGCCAAACTACATTTTCTTTAGGAAATCCAGCAAACAAATTAATGAATTAAATACCTAGTGGCAACTAATATAAATTAATTAAATGTATAGATATAATGTCCGAGTCTTTATTCACACAGTTCACTAATTTTACTAGAATTAATAAATCAGCTATTAATGAATAATAATCAAAGTCCCATATATTTCGGGTAATTATCACAGACTAACTTTGGCAACACTGGATTTGGAATTCCCCTTTTTTGTTTTAGGGAAAGAAGATTTGTTTTAATATTGAAAACGGAAATAAGTAATTGAATTATGCACCTACCTGTGAAACGTGATTCCTGGATGTCGTTTGCGTTGGTCACTACGGCTTTTACAGCATTTCACATTAATTACGCAAGACATTAGGTATGTGTGATGAGATTTTCCTTTACCGTGAAACGTGTCGACTGGCTGATGTTTGCGCGCGTAATGGCCGACTGATGTATGTATGTAAGAGTGTCAACCTGTATGTGACAGGGCACTGGCCGACTCGATATACACAGCCTTTGTATTAGCGAGACTCTGTCCGCGTTTTTATTTCGTCCATGACATACCCCTAATGGCCAGATCTCCGCACGGATTTTTGTACGACGTCGCGGCGTCGGTGGCAAGGTCGTTTGTCTGCTATACATGCTTTAGGGTTGAAGCTGGTGATTTGTTGGGAATTTTACGTCAAACTTTGACTCGAATTATCTCGTGATCTACCGTGCTGAGGGGAAAGAACCTTGGGTGATGAAGTCTACATCAGTGTTAGAATGGACTGTTAAAATATTGTTGGGGGTAAATCCAACACGTTGTATAAAATTCTCGTGTCACAGTGTTTGTTTCCTTATGCCTCCGAAACGGCTTTACTGATTTTTACCAAATTTTATATGCATATTCAGTAGGTCTGAGAATCGGTTACTAGCTATTTTTCATACCCCTAAGTGTTAGGGGTTGTTCACCCCAAACATTTTTTTTTTCAATGTGGCGTTAAAAAATACATACAACCCTAAATTTTTACCCTTTTGTCACCAACCCCTGTTTTTTAGGGTTCCGTAAAACGTAAAAACGGAACCCTTATAGATTCGTCATGTCTGTCTGTCTGTCTGTCTGTCTGTCTGTCTGTCCGTCCGTATGTCACAGCCACTTTTTGCCGAAACTATGAAAACTACACTGTTGAAACTTGGTAAGTAGATGTATTCTGTGAACCGCATTAAGATTTTTACAAAAGTTTAAAAAAAAAACAAAAATTAGGGGTGCCCCCCATACTGAGAACTGAAGCTCAAAAATTTTTTTTTCATCAAACCTACACGTGTGGGTTGCCTATCGATAGGTCTTCAAAAATGATGTTGAGGTTTCTAATATCATTTTTGTCTACACTGAATAACTTGCGCGAGAGACGCTTCCAAAGTGGTAAAATGTGTGTCCCCCCCCCTCTAACTTCTAAAGTAAGAGAATGAAAAAACTAAAAAAAATATATGATGTACATTACCATAAAAACTACCAACGAAAATTAGTTTGAACTCAATCTGATGAGTAGTTTTTTTTTAGTACGTCATAAATACACTATTATTAAAACTTCGATCAAAGTTACAACGAACTACAAGAACTATGTGTACTATGTATATTATGTTACTTGCTGGAACGGAACCCTTCATGGGCGAGTCCAACTCGCACTTGGCTTACTTTATTTATAGCCATTTTAGTAAATTAATCATTTGACAGGGAACTTCTAAACGACGGGACCGATTTGAATGTTTTTTTTTTGTGTGTGTATTCGAAGATGGTTTAAATTCACAAATAAGCCCGGCAGATTGCGCTGCAGACAGTGTCTAGGTTATGTCCGAGCGAAGCCGGAACGGGCCGCTAGTATTGATATAAAGAAAAGCTAGTATGCAAGATGTCCCACACTAACATACTAACAGGGCAATTAGAATAACAGAAAGTACACGTATTTCGTGTTTTTTTTTTCAAATTTCAATCAATCTTCCGGAGTAGGGGGTTGTGACATCACTTTATCATAAAAATCGTACCATGAAGTGACGTCACTCGAAACTTCTAAGCACTTGTCGTCATTGTTTTGTTTGTGAAACAAAAGAGAAAATACGTATTCAATATTTTTTAATAATCTTATTGACGGACAAAGTAGTTTTTTTGTTAATCATGCCTTATTAGGCATGCCTTAATACTTAGAATAAGGAATCCTTAATAGGATCGGATAGGAGAATTGCTCATTCACGTCAGATTCGTCGGAACGTCTGAACGGATCGAGTTGAAACTTGGATCACAGATTATAGCACGCAAGTCTACTAATATTATAAGTGTCAATGTTTGGATATTTAGAGGTTTGTTGCTCAATCACGTCGTAACGTAAAAACGGATCGGGTTGAAATTTGGATCACATAATATAGTCTGCAATTCTACTAATATTATAAATATCAATGTTTATTGCTCAATCGCGTCGAAACGTATCAACTGAAATTTGGTACACAGATTAACTCACTTATTATTAGTCCGAAAGAACACATAGGATACTTTTTATCCCGGGAAAAGGCCGGAATGAGCGGCTAAAACAACGGACCGTTGCGTTGGTAGTAGTTCATAAAAGATTCAACCGGTAGATACCAGCGGGCCACTGATCGATTTCAATAACTACCGGCCATTTGTATTACTATAGCTGATCAATTACAACTGATCAGGTACCGAGACAGCATTCAAGGCTAGCTATGTGTTGCTTGTATTATGATGCATTATTATAACGCGGCAATCAATCAATTTTTTCCATTAATTAAAAATAGAATAAATACATTAATAACGCATAAATCATTTTCCCGTTATTTTCCCACGATAAAAGTAGCATCATCATCATCATCATCATCAGCCGCAAGACATCCACTGTTGAACATAGGCCTCCCCCCCTAGATTACGAACGCATGGTCCTACGCTACCTGCCTCCAGCGGTTTTTTAAAAACTTTTATTGGTTTACACTTGACCGCCATCTCACTTGATGTTAAGCGACGATGCGGTCTACGATGGAGCGTGTTTACCTAGAAAAAAAAACGATTCACTCTAGATTTGTATACACAAAGATTGTAACCTTTGGGGAAAATGCACTCGGGCAACGTATTCCACAACCTAGACGTTCTTATCACAAAAGTAGAGTCAAATCTCTTCATTCGTGTCTTTGGAACATTAACCATGAAACGATGTCGCTTTTTCAAGCTACGAGCATTCCGATAGAAAAAATGGACAGTGTGGTATTAGATCATGTACATCAGCCGCACACTCTCCGAAGTGGTTTCCAGCGACTTTTGTGAGGTCATCTGTCCATCTGTGTTCCGGTCTGAAGGGCAATGCTTCCAGAGAAATTACAGGGCTTAGAGATATAACAACTTAGATCTCTGGGTGACGAGCGCAGTGCAATGCTAGGTAATGATTTGGAATCTTCATGTTCCAATAGGTGCGTGTCACTGTGTTGTTATATGTGGCAGGCATGTTGCTTACCATCAGGCACATGACCTGCTCGTCTCGTCACTCTATATTTAAAAAAAGAAAAAAAATCTAGTGAGAGGCCGTCCAACACTGCGTCTTCCGGTTCGTAAGACCCAGTGTTGTAAAAGTAGCATATTAGATGTTATTCCAGACAAGCATCTGTGTCCCGAATTTCAATCCGATCGGTAAATCTACCGCCCAACTCTCCTGCTTTCTGTTATGATTAGTGATGTCATCGGCCAATTTGGTAACGCCGATTCTTTAATCGGCGTTGTCTGCTTTCAGACAACTACTTCTGTCTGTATGCAGCGGAACTGAAAACAGATGTAGATGTCTGCTTTCATCGCCGTTATCAAATTGGCCGATGACATCACAAATATTTTTTTTGGACATTACCTACAATCAATATTTGTAAATTTCAACTCTGAATAATTATGCCAAATCAAGCATTCTCTACAAGCAAAACTTACTTTTTAGGGTTCCGTAAAACGTAAAAACGGAACCCTTATAGATTCGTCATGTCTGTCTGTCTGTCCGTCCGTATGTCACAGCCACTTTTTGCCGAAACTATGAGAACTACACTATTGAAACTTGGTAAGTAGATGTATTCTGTGAACCGCATTAAAATAAAATAAAAAAAAACAATCAGGGTTGCCCCTCATACTTAGAACTGAAACGCAAAAATTTTTTTTCATCAAACCTACAAGAAGTGTGGGAGGGATGTCTATCGATAGGTCTTCAAAAATGATGTTGAGGTTTCTAATATAGTTTTTGTCTACACTGAATAATTTGCGCTTCCAAAGTGGTAAAATGTGTGCCCTAACTTCTAAAATAAGAGAATGAAAAAATGAGAAAATTGCATGATAACATCGCTGTATTTAATAATTCCCTTTCGTGACGACATAATATATGATATACAAAAGTCGAAAAGTAAACTTATGTACTTAATAGTAGGTAGGTAGTTCCTAAAATGACATAGTGAAATATATATTATTAAATAATGTGTATATATTTTAAAAATTTAAAAAACTAATCTTAAAAATGAAAAAATAAAAAAATTATATATGATGTACAGTACCATGCAAACTACCAACGAAAATTGGTTTGAACTCGATCTGATGAGTAGTTATTTTTAGTACGTCATAAATACATTATTACTAAAACTTATTATTATTATTTTATTATTTTTAAACGGCATCTTTAGTTTTCGCTTCCCTTATAAAATAGATAGCTTCAGATAATACTCGTATAATATCATGGAGAGAGATAATATTGGCTACTATGGACTGGTTTTATCAATGACAGGTGAGCGGCAATCTGTCTAAGCAACCATTAAATCGGCAGACCTTGACATATCCCTGCATGCTGTGCAGTTTAGTAAAGTAACTCTTTGTTACTGCCTCGAGTGCTATGGCGAGAATTTAGAATTACACATTTATAAGTAAATATCATTTAGTATCTCATAGTGAATGCAAAAGTAGGTAGCACTTTCGGAATGTCATGACAATCCTGAAACAAGGATTAGTATTATTATACATTTTCACAGTATAAAGAAAAACTATTAATTAGTAATATAGATAATAATCATGTAGTCTGCGCAACCAAAGTAATGTTGATATTACTTAATGAGCTACGCTACTTATAGGCAATAACTTGGTTAATTGTTATACAATTGTAGCATAATTTTATGTAATTTTACGTATTTTTGTACTTAAATGTCTTCGAGTTTGTTTAATGTCATATCTATCGAAAATCCTTTACCAATGCAAAGACTTCACAGATTTTCTGTAAATCTTTGAAATGCGACGGTTTGTTGGCTTAATATTATGTTTTATTCGATTTAAACAAGTAATCAATGTTTTTCAAAGGTTTTGTGAGATACAACCCTCTTGTGTGTCAATCACCCTATGTACACCCATATTTTTGGACAGTTTTTTGCTAGATGTTAAAGGGTTATAAATTACAAAATGCCAAAAAAACATTGCATTGGTAAAAAAAATTAATCCACTAGGTACAGAGTCGTCGTGTATCATTGATATCTATTTAAATGCATAATGTGTTTTCTGTGTCGACTCTTGCGCACTGTAAATTATGCATTAGTATCAAAACATCAAAAGTTTCGTTTATACTTTAGATCTAAGCATGCGTGATTCATAAGCCGTTGGGGCACATTCACAAGAAACATTGAAGACATGTTTCGGGAGTGTTTCAAATAACAAAACGATAAATAATACAAAACCTGTTTAACCGTCTAGTCTATAATATAATATGTCGCTAAAAAATCATTTCAATTTTTGTCTAGTGGTTGGTGTGGTATAGATACTGAGCCATTCTTCGTGGCTTCAATTTCGACCAAGGGCAAACAGCTGTTTGATGAATATGTATGTTTTGTCTGTGTGCCGGTCTCATGTTAGTTTTTTAGGGTTCCGTATCTTGTAATGGAAAGAACGGAGCACTTTGTTGTCCGTCTTTCGGTCTGTCAAGACTTTCTCTGGAAATGAACCTAGCTGTACTCAAGTCTATTGCCCCTTGGGGCTGTGAAAAAAATCAAACAAGTAAATTTCCGCAAATCTTCGACACTCGCAAACAAATGAAAACTTACAGAGTAGGTACTTACTTTCCGTTATCTCAGAAACTTGAAATTTGGTACAAAGCAACGTCTTATAGCACAAATACAGAAAAACATTGCAAAAACCGTAATTTTTAATTATCTACATCATTTAATTTTTTATTTTTATTTTCAACTTAAACATAATATCATAACTTTTACTTATCTTATTTCCCTACAGGTTTGTATGGAACCCTTTGTGCGCGAGTCTGACTGATACTTGGCCGGTTTTTTTTACCATAAGGTGACTAAGCAACACACCTGCCCTTTATACTAAAGCGCCACAAAAACGAGTGCGAGAGCGCCACATAAACATCATCGATATAAATCAAGAGATATGCCCTGAGCACCTTGAAATTGTTAACAAACTTCGTATCTGTGTGTAGCGTACAACTACCAATTTACTTGACCACTAGAATCTCTAGCGGCGAGGTATGTTGCGGTTATTTTGATTGTCGACAACGAATAGCGACAGGCATTCACCGCTTCCTACAATCGACTAAAACGGAAAGAGTGAGCTCACTCTTCCCAACGATGACATCATTCCGGGCGCCTGAAGTTTGGGAGGTAGCCTAACCAGCGCTAACCCAAAGTTCGGTACGCAACAGAGGACTACCATGAATCCTGTTTATTAAAAATGTTGCTGATAAAATGCACTTTAACAACTTTTTTCCCGCAAAGGTTTAAAAAACGTAGCACAATATTTCGGAAGTACAGACTACATCAATAATACTGCACATCAACTTCCTGATCAGTATTTTATGGCACTTGATCGCTATCTCGCTTGATGTTAAGCTATGATGCGGTCGAGAGGAAACAGATCGATTTCAGGCTCCAGGGTTAAAGACTCCCAGACTATAGATATACCTAAGGAGATACCTGTTAAGGCAACGCATTCCAAAGTGTCGATCCTCTTATTGTGAAAGTGGAGTTAAACTTCGTTCGTAAAACCATAAAACGAAAGATGTAATGTAGTAATGTAATGTAGGTAATCCTATAAATAAACTGCTAAAACTGCAGTAATATTTTAAGTTTCAAGTCGTCAAACCTGTAAGTAAATCTACCGTTAAAGTGATAAGCTGGAAACTAACTTTACGTGCAATAACTTGCACCACCTACTGCAGTTCATACTGAACTTTCCGTACAATCATCGACTAACTGTGTTATCTTTAAACCTTACCTTATAAAAACTCGTTTCTTTATTACCTGGACCTTAAATAAAACCATTATTTCATAAGGATAATATTTTAATTTGACGCTGACCACAAAAAGGGCAAAGGAAGTGTAAAATTCCCCTCATCTTGAGGTGCTCATGAATCACTAGTCTATTTAGAATACAAAATCATTAAAGGTATATCAATTGACCTTTGTTTTCCGCAGGTTCCGTCAAGGATCGAGACCATGCGTCACTGAGACACTCGATTGATCGGAAGTACAGCAAGCAGTATGATACTGCTTCCGGCAAGATGGTTCGCTCGGATTCAAGATGGCGGCATCGCCAACCAATTCTTTATGGCTTTTATGGGTAAGTTTTTATTTATTCTGTTATATTGTTTTTATTTAGTCTGTCCTATAGTGGCATAGAATATATGGCTAATGGCATTGATACAATATCGTTGGCTAATGGTGTCGATTTTCTAATGGTTGTTAGACCGATTCAGATGAATTATTTAAAATTAAATTGACTTTGTTTTCTATTGAAAAGCTGTTATTGTTATTATAGATTGTGATTCTTTTTACGTTTACAAGTCATGTCACTTCATTCATGTGTTAGTTTTATCTCTTAATTTTGATCTAAACTCTCAACTAATGTCAAAGTTTCGTTGCTTAGATGTGATTGACTAAATTATTAATTATAACTGGAATATGATATGGGGCTACTTTATGTCTCACATGTGGACTATTTTAAGTCCCAAAAAATGCAGAACCCTGGGGAAACCGTTTTTAAATGTATTAAACACAGAATGCAAATTACTACTAAATAAAAACTAAATTGTACATGAACAAAGATGTAAGCAAATTATATATTCATAATTGAATATAGTTTTGGCAAATAAAATCTGTGTAATACAAAAATCTTTCATGTTAGACATAAGATATGTTTAAACATTAAATCAGTTTCAATCGCTAAAACTCTGTGTTCAATAACTTGTCATTATTTGCTTTGGCTCTTTAAATGATATGCGTTTTCAAAATGTCAGAAAAATGCATAAACCAAAATGGTTTATAACTGCGCTACAGTTGGTCTTAATGTTTCATTTCCTTAGAAAAAAATGGACAAGCATACTTCACTGTATCTATGTTTTCGATTAGACGTTTTTTTCACTCAGCTGGCAGTTATCTGTCATTCAGTAAACGATTCACAATCTAGGCGTCACAAACGTCTATAATAGGGTACAATCCTTAAAAAAAACTAAGTAGCCCGTTAGTTAGATTGCGAAAAAATATTGTACACGTATTTTTTCTTTTGTTTCACAAGCCAAAAATGACGAAGATACAGCGCTTCGAAGTTTCGTGTGACGTCACTTGTGAGTACAATTTTTACTCACGAGTGACGTCGCGACCCCCCACTCTCGAAGTTTGATGGTTTATATCTATAACGATTTTTAATATTATGAAAAAACAAAAAATACGTGTTCAATATTTTTCCATGATCTAGCTGACGGACTAATTAGGATGGTGTATTTTTGACTCAGTCCGGTACCCTATTTGGGCACAATTTTCTTGTCTTCTTCTTTTCAAATTGGAAACAAGGTTAAACCTAAACCGACTTTCAATACGTAATCAAATCCGGCTTGAGCAGTAGAACCATGTTATTCTTTTTGCCCCAGTCCAGTACAGAAGTACTGTAATAGGTATTCAAATCCTAAAACATTTCTTTGTCCCATTGCCCCGATAATGGTTTTCCAGTGAAGGCATCACATGTTTATAAACTTATGCTACCGTCCATAAGTGTAGTACTAAGTGATTAATAATAAGCATTGTTTAAGGTCCTTGTAGATTACTTAAAGCGTTTATGTTTCAATACAATGTTCTCACTGAATATCTTGATCTACAAGATAATAATATAAATAAGCGTGATTTTACGTACACGATTACAGTTATGTTGGCCAGTGTGTTATGATTCTGTAAGTGAAATGACTTTTCACATTTTTTAAATTAAAATTTAGATTTAATTTTCAATTCTTATGGCAGCAAGTAAAAATTAGAAAACAAACGAAAATCCAAACAATCTAAACAAAAAATAAACACACAGTAAGTACTTGTGACTTTAGATTTTAAACTTAAACTTACCACAACACTTGTAGGTACATTCTTATAATATATCGACTAGCAGCTCTTCGTATTTCAACCCGATCCGTTGATACGTTCCGACGTGACTGAGCAACAAACATTCAAACTTTAGCATTGATAATATTAGTAGGAAGTAGAATTCAATTTATTCCTAATAACACGATTAATAACAAACAAATAAGAATTACAAAGAAGTAAGAAAGATGATACAAAAAATATAATAAAATCAGGACGTCTACTCTCTTTCTAAGAAAACGTCATTTCGAAAAAAAACTCGCGACTTTCCTACTCTCGTTCCACTTCGTTTCGTCCGATACAACATTGTTTGACGTTTAAATGTTCTAAGCATACTCTAATTAGAGTAGGCTTAGAATATTTAATCGGACAAAACGATGGATCGAAGTAGAATCGTAGTTGGAAAGTCGCGAGTTTATTTCGAAATTACGTTTTCGTAGAAAGAGAGTAGACGTTGTTGACCTGTTTTTAAAAGTCATTCCATTGTCCTAAAAATAAATAAAGTAGCCAAGTGCGAGTTGGACTCGCCCATGAAGGGTTCCGTTGCAGCATGTAACATAATATACATAGTACACATAGTTCTTGTAGTTCGTTGTAACTTTGATCGAAGTTTCAATAATAGTGTATTTATGACGTGCTAAAAAAAAACTACTCATCAGATCGAGTTCAAACTAATTTTCGTTGGTAGTTTACATGGTAATGTACATCATATATTTTTTTTAGATTTTTCATTCTCTTACTTTAGAAGTTAGAGGGGGGGGACACAAATTTTACCACTTTGGAAGTGTCTCTCGCGCAAATTATTTAGTGTAGACGAAAATGATTTTAGAAACCTCAACATCATTTTTGAAGACCTGTCGATAAACACCCCACACGTGTAGGTTTGATGAAAAAAAATTTTTTGAGTTTCAGTTCTCAGTATGGGGGGCAACCCTAATTAATCTTTTTTTTTATTTTTTTTGTTCAAATCTTAATGCGGTTCACAGAATACATCTACTGACCAAGTTTCAACAGTGTAGTCCTCATAGTTTCGGCAAAAAGTGGCTGTGACATACGGACGGACAGACAGACAGACAGACAGACATGACGAATCTCTGTCGGGTTCCGTTTTTACGTTTTACGGAACCCTAAAAAATCCATATCTAAGTACTATATACTATGAAAGGACTAGCTCCCTCGCACACAGCTCAGACATGTCTTTAGTAGACCAACAATTAATACTTACTGTATAAGTTGACAGTTGACAGTAGGTAATAAAACTTACCCAAATGAAACCCATATCCAGAAAACAATGGGCTCGTATCAAACCGCGGTCAGAAACAGCCCAATACCTTGACGTAGACATCACAATTGACGTAGTCCCCTAATTTATATCGTGATGTCACATGACAAGTTAATGAGCTTAGGATAAATCTGTGTGTGGTGTGGTAAAAGAAGGTTTCACTTCAAAAATATTTGGAAAACTAATATCAAGGGGCAGAGCATACGATAATATACGACTACGAGTCAAACCAGTGCATCATCACTCGCTCAAGGTTACCTACTCAAAATTTGCTGCCATCCCTCGGAATATTTCATGCACTTGTCTCCCTGGATGTACAGTTTGATGCACGCAACTCTCGCAACACCAAAACGAGTTTACGCCACACACTCAGGAAGGGTGACCAGGAACTACATATTTCTTTAAATATTTAGGGTAATTTAGATCCAAGATTAGGGGATATATTTTTTGTGAATTGTCCAAACAGGTTTTACAACTACATGATTTGATCTTCCACGGTCATTCTTAACACTAGTATTGTTTACTAGTAGTGCGCCTCGGTTTTACCTGCGCAATTCTGTTCCCATTATTTTCCTGAGATAAATAAATCAGAAGATCCGACGTGATTGAGCAACATACATACAAACTTTGACATTGATGTAAGAAAACTCCGTTATTCGTTCTACTTATATTGTCATTTATTATTATACTTAGGTACATAGGTACAATAATGATGTATTAACAATGGTATAAATTATTACTGCCGACCATCTTTCGGCTCTGGTCAGGAAATGAGAATTGAATCTAGTATGCCAACCACCAGACTATTTATTTTAATGTTATCAAATTTCGCAGGTTGGTACACTGTAAAATCTGCTTATAGGATGATAATTAAAAGAGACAATTAGTTGGTAGATTGGCACTACCGGAATTCAACACAATAATAATGTGAAATAATAAAATACGGCTAAACTACGAATCAAAACTAAAAATCATGACATTTATAATATTAGTATGGTGGTAAAAATATCGAACACCCATTTCACTATACGAGTATCATACGTGGCCTACCCTTATCTCAACTTTATATCGGTACAACATGTCCACTTCTTCTATTCTTCTCTAACGTTCCACAAATCTGAATTTACTTCTTTTCTTTTTCTTTTTTTTTTAAGTGAAAACTTCTTTAGGCGCGCTATAGACAGAATTTTCGTGGGCTGTGAAATGGATTCATCAATCGTCACGCTTGGGTATGATAATGGATCGGATCGGATCGGATCGGATATGAAATCTTCGGGTAAACTCGGTAAAAACGGCCAGGTAGGTGACAGGGCAACAGAAACAGTAAAGAGTTTCGATTACCTACCTCCAACAGCCCAGCGTTTATCTCCAGATACCAGGACAACAGAAATATAAAAGAGTTGCGTTTGACTAGGGGAGTTTCCAAAGTAAGCTATCAAATTCTGAGTTATTAGTTTTCACTTCTATCGGCAGTTCCTATGACTGCCAATTTTTTTTTATTTTTTTTTTATTCATATTTATTTAGAGGAATTTGGTCGATATTCGACTACCTATGTCATTCCCATAGTGTCTATTGCTAAGTTATACCATAGAAGGAAACAACAAAAACAGTTAAACCTAAATAAAAATAATTAAGCTTAGGAACCCCCTCCAAAGAGGAACAAGTAAAGTCACAGCAGCTTTTTGGCTTCCTCTGATGATGGTGACTTCTTTTCTATTCATGACTTCTTTAACACAATCCATCCACTCTTTTGTGGTCTTCGCCCCTACGTATAACATGCCCAAACCACCATTACCTTGTGCTTCTCAATCTTTCTTTCACGGGTGCTACATTCAGGCGCGGTCCGAGCCTCGAATTTTGGGGGGGGTCACCAGTACGCAGCCTCAGATTTTGGGGGGGTCACGAGTAGAAATACAATAAATCGAGTAAAAAAGACTTTACTAGTAGCGCCCCACGATTTTACCCGCGTAGATGACGTTCCAGTTGTTTTCCCGCGTTTAAAAATAGTCTATGTACTATTAGACATTTTGATTTTTTTTAGATTTTTAATCTAATGTATTTGATTTTGGGGGGGGGGTGGAGCCGCGCATGGCTACATTCTCGTACTTCCACTAATATCCTAAATTTGTTGCTCAATCACGTCCTAACGTATGAACGGATCGGGCTGAAATCTGGAACACAGTTAGAATATAGTCTGGAAGAACACATAGGCTACTTTTATCCCGATAAAACAACCGGAACAACGCGAGTAAAATCGCGGGGCACTGCTACTTATTAATAAATGTGAAACTTTGAACATCTGTGGCTATGACATCAGCGGAGCGGAACGGAACGGAATTGGTTGAAGTACTTACTTATAGATTGTAGATATATTTTCATCTGGAATAGCATATCTTAACATATTTAAATGAAGCGTTACGTTGTTTGTCCTCGATGGACTCCTAAACTACTAAACCGATTTTAATCAAATTTGTACACCGTGTGGAGTTAGATCCAAATTGAAAGATAGGGTAGTTTTATTTCGATTAATAGTCTTTATATAACAACATCCGGATGAAACCGGAACGGACCGCTAGTAAGATATAAATATAAGTAATCCCGAAAAAAAGGCAAGGTTTTATAGGACTTTTTTTTCTAAGCTCTAAGCTAGGTACTGACCCCAAACTAAGCAAGGCTTGTATTAGCCAGGCACCTGATATAATACTTATAGATAGTCTTAAATACATACTTATTATACATAGAAACACCCAGTACAAATATTTGAATTCATCATACAAATATTTGCACTCGGTGGAAATCGAACCCACGACCCTCGGCTTCGCAGGCACAGTTACTACCCACTAAGTTACCAGACCAGGCAAACTTAAGTACTATTATAGCCAATAATAGTAATTGTAAAACATTTTACTCGTATTCTCTGTTTCATACCAGTCACATAAGATTATCTAAATACCTATAGTGAACTTTCCCGTTTGAAATAACTCCACATACCTATTTCAAATTGAATTTATTCTTGAAATCATTTGCATTTTTGCGATTATTTACCTCATAAGTGCGTCATAATAACTACACGTATTTTGTCCCAGTTTATTTCGCAAATGATGTGAGCCCTAAGAACGCAATCTCTCGCTATACCTACCCATGTTTAGCAATGACAATCGCCGAGGTGATCAGAGTTCAACCAGGTATCTTTGCAACGGTTATAGTACTATAGATATGAGTTATTTATGTGGGTAACCTTATATTTGGGAACACTTCTTGGAAATCAAAGGCGTTTTGTTACGAATTCGCTTCAGACAAGTGGTCATGAATTCTCTTTATATAGGTAATTAGGTACATAGTACCCAGGCGCGGTCCCAGCGTCGAATTTTGGAGGGGGTCACCAGTACAGAGCCTCAGATTTGGGGGGGGGGGGGTCACGAGTAGAAGTACAATAAATGGAGTAATAAAGACTACTAGTAGCGCCCCATTTTAATGTAACGTATACGATTTGGGGGGGGGGGGGGGGGTCATGTATAAAATTCAGAGATAAAACCCCTACGGTTGATGTTTTTTAAACCACAACGAACAACACCATTTTCGTCAAAGCAGTAGTGGAATGTATGTTAATATTGCCTGGATAGTTTCCCTCGATAACTACCACCTTGGTATCTTCAATTCGAGAGTGAATAGTTAGGTAACCGCGCTCCATCGTAGACTGTATAGTCACCTAACATCAGAGCGAATAGTTAGGTAATCCACCCAATAAGTAAGGCTCCAAGGTTAAGATAAGTATAAATAAAGGTACAAGTTCGCGCCGCGACCGCGACGCGAGGCCGCGACCGGAGACCGAGACCGGAGACCGCGACAGGCACTTGACACTATAGAATTGTATGGACGCCAGTTCGCGCCGCGACCGCGACAGGAGACCGAGACAGGTCGCGGTCGCGGTCGCGGCGCGAACTGGCGCCCATACAATTCCATAGTGTCAAGTGCCTGTCTTGGTCTCCGGTCGTCTCCGGTCGCGGTCTCGTGTCGCGGTCTCCGCGCGAACTTGTACCTTAAGGCTCCATCGTAGACTGTATAGTCACCTAACATCAGACAAGACGGTGATCAACAGTGAGCCTATAAACAAGTTAGGAATTGCATATCTGAGTAAAGTGGTCGGCCGGCGACATTGAGATAAAACTAACTGAATAGATATAATATAAATAAAAACGTTATAAAATAATACGCATTCCAATAATAAGTACCTACATTTTAGTAGACAGACAATTGATAAAAAAAGAAACAAACTAAATATGCTTTATCTAAAAAAAAAATATATTCTAAAAATAGATTTGACCCCGACTCGAAAGATTATCATTGTCTCAGAGTACTTTTGTGTTAAAAAATAATCTGTCTGATGTTTTATCTATGAGAGGTCTTTACAGGGTTATTGATAAACATCCTGCATTCTTATAAGGGTATGATTTTTAGTAGTGGTAGGACTGTCGTCAGAGTCCGCCTGGGGAAGTACCACACCTTTGCCAGTTATTCTACCGCCAAGCAGTAATGTGCAAACATTACTGTGTTCCGGTTTGAAGGGCAATGTTTCCAGAGAAATTACAGGGCTTAGAGATATAACATCTTAGATCTCTGGGTGTCGAGCGCAGTGCAGCGCTATGTAATGATTTGGTCTCTTCATGTTCCAATAGCTGCGTGTCACTGTGCTGTCATAGGGCAGGCATGTTGCGTACCATCAGGCACATGTCCTGCTCGTCTCGTCATTCTTTATTTAAAAAAAATGTCCACTTAAATGTAATCATTAGAAGTTAAGAGCGTGAAAATGTTACTTATACCTAGGTATAAGTAACTTTAACATTATTACTATTAGACAAGGAAAATACTTATTAATAGTATAGCAATGATTTATTGTTGATCATTATCCTGTAGGCTTTTAATATGTGTAGTACTAAAAATTATGCAAAGTTGCTAACTAGATATATGACAAGTCGTGCGTGGCAAGATAAATCATTGTGTCACTGATTTTAATTATTATGATTGAGCACCGCAATTATGTACATTATAAACGACTTTTTAAACATACAAGTTAAACATACCATTATACCTTTATGTGTATGTAGTGGTAGGACTCTTGGCAGAGTCCGCCTGGGGAAGTACCACACCTTTGCCAGTTATTCTACCGCCAAGCAGTAATGTGCTAACGTTACTGTGTTCCGATTTGAAAGGCAACGTTTCCAGAGAAATTACAGGGCTTAGAAGTATAATATCTTAGATCCCTGGGTGACGCGCGCAGTGCAGTGCTAGGTAATCATTTAGACGCTTCATGTTCCAACAGCTGCGTGCTACTGTGCTGTTATGTGGCAGGCATGTTGCTGACCATCAGGCACATGTCCTGCTCGTCTCGTCAATCTGTATTAAAAAAAAAGAACTATACTGTTGAAACTGTGTAATCGTCATAAATACAGTATTATGAAAACATCGATCAAAGTTACAACGAACTACAAGAAATTATATTATGCTGCTACGGAACCCTTCATGGGTGAGTCCAACTCGCACTTGGCCACTTTTATTTAAGCATACAGGTCAAACATACCATTCTACCTTTATATAAGACTTCAAAAAAGGAGGAGGTTCTCAATTCGATTGTATTTTGTTTGTATGTATGTTACGCGATAACTCGAATTACAATCTATTTTGGAGATTTTTTTTTGTATGGAAAATACTTCAGTGATGGTCGACATAATTATGTCCTTACATTTTATTGAAATCGGTAACTCCTTACCAGTTTCAGAAATATCGACATATAAACTAAAATCTGGAGAACGTAGTTATAGCTTGTTATGAAAATTGGTCGATTGTCTGAATTTCATTTTAAATTTCAGTTGGTTTTGTTATTCTTTTTTTGAGAAAATGTAATTTTATTTTATCAGTATATATTGGTGGATATTGGTGGACAATTCACACAACACCATCTGACCCCAAACTAAGCAAAGCTGGCTATGGCGGCCAGATAGCTGATATAATCCTCATATAGTTTTAAATACATACTTATCATACATAGAAACACCCAGACACAGTGCAAACATTTGAATTCATCACACAAATATTTGCACTGGGTGGGAATCGAACCCACGACCCTCGGCTTCGCAGGCAGAGCTACCAACTAAGCCACGAGGCCATTCATATTGCGCTAAAGTTTAATTTGGAACTATTTAAATTAAACCACTCCTTCTTACCCAGATCGGTTTCAGTATAAATTTGAATATATAGGTATAAGTGCCACACCTTTGCCTCGAAGGTAATTGTTTCTAGAATAATTATAGAGCAAGACGATAAGCTCTATGATTCTACGTCAACGGTTATAATTTTATCTATTTCACGTTAAGGGGGCGCCTAAAGCCAGAAAACGAAAAAAGGACATTTTCGACGCCGCTCACTGAAGTTAAGAAACTAAAAACTATGACAAAAAAAATATTGACGTGTGGGTACAATCAAGAAGAAGCACAATAACCGAATAGAATTTTAAAAATAGATCAGAGTTTTTTACAATAAAAAAATAAAAATGACACCGAAAAAACCCGTTTTAATTCTCGAAAAACTCGAAATTATCAGCGATGACCCCACATTATTTTTTGGTAATAAAATTCCTATTTGTATGTTCTAGTAAAGTAACCGAACACTTTTTTAAATTTATGTTTAGTTATTGAGTAATTAAATAAAACTTGGTCAAAAATGGACTCCTGATTAAATATTGATTTTTCCTCCAAACTGTGTCATGCTATTCTCGACTTTATGTATATTGCATTAAGAAACGCGTCGCGCGGGTGAAATCTGATTTTTTCCTGGCTTTAGGCGCACTCTTAATTAACGTGAAAAATGGCATAGAGTTTATCAATAAAGAATCTGCTAAATGCTCGTACTGTTGGGACTGGAGCTTTCTCGCAAGGAGATAATGAAGGTCATAATCCACCTAACTATACTGGTTACCGACCTAATGCAGTGCAGTGCGGCGCGCGGCGGTGCAGGCAGGTGTCAAACCTACAACCTAAATTGTGTCCTCCATATAAATACGTGTGTAAAATGTTTGTCACATCTTTATTAATTTTTTTTAATTAAGTGAATATGTTTGATTATATAATTTTGAAATGTTGAAGTTTAAAACAACGGGAACCGGAAAACCGCGTTGCGCGTCGGGTATTTATATGATCGTAAAAACATACTCATTTTGCGAATGAACTTGATTAATTATTAACTATTTTTTTTACCTAGAAGTTACTTGTCATGAAGCCATGTTCAAACTTTCCGACGTCATTGAGCAAGAAACATCCAGTCTTTCGGACTTATAATGTTAGTAGAGTAATATCAGCTAACCGGCTCCCATAGTACAAGAATTGCTTAGTTTGATTTCGATCGTGTTGTGTGAGACAAACATGTCGGCCAATATTTAGTAGTGGTAGGACTCTTAGCAGAGTCCGCCTGGGGAAGTACCACACCTTTGCCAGTTATTTTACCGCCAAACAGTAGTAACGTGCAAACATTACTGTGTTCCGGTTTGAAGGGCGATGTTTCCAGAGAAATTACAGGGCTTAGAGATACAACATCTTAGATACTTAGAAATCTCTGGGTGACGAGCGCAGTGCAGTGCTAGGTAATGATTTGGACTCTTCATGTTCCAATAACTGCATGTCACTGTGCTGTTATGTGGCAGGCATGTTGCATACCATCATGCACATCTCGTCATTCTTTATTTAAAAAATAGTTATTTAATGGAGTAATGTTGTTCTCATTGTTCCATTGTGTACTAGTCCTTGCTTAGTTATAAAGCTAGTGGATGATACATTAAGTACGAATTACTAAAACGACACTTGAAAGATGCATCACCCATCGTATGTTCTACCACGGGCACGCGTGACTTGGAATTAATATTATGTGTTGGCAACCAAATCTGACTGTAGTTTTACTAATGAACTTCCATAAACAAGGGAATTTCTGTACATTTTTTAAAAATAAACATAAATAAATATTGGTGGACAATTCACACACAACACCATCTGACCCCAAACTAAGCAAAGCTTGTACTATGGCGGCAAGATCGATGATATAATACTTATAAATGCATACTTATTATACATAGAAACACCCAGACACAGAGTAAACGTTTGAATTCATCTCACAAATATTTGCACTGGGTGGTAATCGAACCCACGACCCTCGGCTTCGCAGGCAGAGCAAAGTCAAAGTCAAACTACTTTATTCAATTACAATGTACAATTTACACGTCAGTCAATAAAAAATAAAAACAAAAGAAAGAGCATACAAATTGTATATATTTTCAAAGTTTGAAATGACTACTTTACTGTATTATAATAATTAAATAAATAAATAAATATTGGTGGGACAATTCACACACAACACCATCTGACCCCAAACTAAGCAAAGCTTGTGTGATGGCGGCCAGATAGCTTAAATTATTGTACAGAAAACTGTCAAGCATTATATGAGTATAATATAATGTTTTTATAACAATTGTACTGGCCCATGTCAAATTTTTGTATACATTTTCATAGGACTTTGCCATCACTCTCTAAAAATTCAGTGTAACTATAAAAAGTTTGATCGATAAGCCAGGACTTTAATTTGTTTTTGAAGCTGCCGAAACTTGGGGCAGATATAACTATTTTGGGAAGAGTGTTATAAACTTCAGGTCCCATAAAGTGAGCTTCCGTGACCTTGTGAGAGAGTGATATGAGATCTAGCTTGTCCGCGTTACGTGTGAATGAGAATGTCTCTCTCCTCGCGTATTGTATGATTCTAGATTATTTCTGACATACCCAGCCACCTGGTAGACAATATAGCAGGTAACGTAAGTATGCCAAGCTCTTTGAAATATAGTCTGACGAATGTGCATTGCGATCTCTGGGTCTCTACTAACCACTAAGCCAAGAGGCCAGTCAAAAATAAAAATCGGACCTATCTATTGTGGGTCTACTATCATGCCTATATCTTGGTTTTATAAGCCATGCTTGCACGCACAACCGATCCTAGCAGGGTTTGCCGTTTGACGAATACCTACGTCTAGGATATTTAATTATGCCACCGTACTTAAATACCGTCATATTATAATCTAACGCGTAAAATTGTAATCTTACGGTTGGTTAGGTTAGTTTAAAATCTGACGCCGCTTTATTTTAATTTGATGCTACATACAATGTAACTTTTATTTTTTAATATAGAGTTACGAGACGAGAATGCCATGTGCCTGATGGTAAGCAACATGTCTGCCACATAACAGCACAGTGACACGCAGCTATTGGAACATGAAGAGGCCAAATCATTGCCTAGCACTGTTTTGCGCTCGTCACCCAGACACCTGAGATGTTATATCTTTATGCCCTGTAATTTCTCTGGAAACATTGCCCTTCAAACCGGAACACAGTAATGTTTGAACATTACTGCTTGGCGGTAGAATAACTGGCAAAGGTGTGGTACTTCCCAGGCGGACTCTGCCAAGAGTCCTACCACTACAAATACAAAATATAACATCTCAAACCTAACGAACGAGACCAGGAACATAATTTAAACTGTCGTTTAAGCTTACATACACCAGGCACATATAAGGTTAATTATGATACTTCGTTAAGCTAATATAATCATATAATATAGCACAACATCACATTATATTAATTCGTTAATTAATTTAACAAAGTGCTCTTTCTTGCTCTACCACTATCGCTAATCGCTTAATGGCCATATATCCTGATTTGCGACTGACGCTGAGATATTTAATGATGTCGCACTATCTTTTCCAGCATCGTCTAAGAATTTGTAGCGATACTTTAGTAGTGCTTTGTAGCGATTGCTGCAATACAGTAAATTAGAATACCGTTAGTTTGTGTAAACTTCGAGTACAAACATTGAAATTGCGGGGTAACGTGCGAAAATTGAGAAGTAAAACTGAAGATATCGTATTATTTGAGACTTGAATTTCATTGTCAACGTTTCTATGGACCACTCTGTTTAAAGGTACCTATGGCAGGCGGGCTCAGGCAAACGGCCTCTACTTTCTATCGAACTTGGGCCGCGGAGAAGACACAGGGCCTAGCTAACCTAACTGACAATGAGCCCGTGGGGGCCGATAGCACAACTCATTTGCAAAAAAAACCGATCACCTCGTTGATTTGACGCCTGACCAAAATGCGGGCTTTTTTGGTTCAACGTGTCACTTAGGATAGTAATGCTTTCAGTTTGCTAGACACGCTTCCGAGTTTTAGTGAGCTTTAACGTCTTGATTATGTTTAGACTTTAGACCTCCAATTATTTTATGGATAATTCAGATGTGCTTAGTAATTTAGTTTAGCGGGACCTTTTCCGCACCTAGTCTCTTTATTGGGTCATTGTGTGTGACTCATATATACTTCCCTTTTAGGCTCAGATGTGCTTAAATGAGTACTTAGATAACTAATTTATATTTCATAACTATACTTACACACTTCCTAACTATATGTACACACACACTTCAAATGATATGTTTTAAAAATAATTACCAATTGATCATCAAAGTATGCGGCCAAGTTCAAAGAGAAATCGGCGGTGATAGAGACAATTCCGTAACGACTACTGTTGCATAACATACTGACACTCGGCTAAGTTATTCAATGGGTGTTCTACTAACGAGACGTACAACTCTGAACATTTCCATTACTATTTGGTAATTATTTAGATAGATAAAAGTAAAGTGAAAACTTATTTTGGCACACCGCAGACAGATTTTTCGTGGGCTGTGAATTAAATTCTAGCGTCACGCTCAGAAATGATAAGAAAAACTCGGGACCATGGCCATTGGCCATCTAGAAATGCGTCAGCATTTCTCATTGGCTATCTTGAAATATGACAGCATTTCTAGATGGCTATGTTCATGGCAACGTTTTCCGGTTTCATCCGCGTAGTTTCCAAAGTGAGCTAACAAATTCTGAGTTATAAGTTTTCACTTCTATGGGCAGTTCCTATGACTGCTATTTTTTTTTATTTTATAGATTCAAAGAGGGTTATATATCCAACTTTGTAGCCTTGGATTCCTTTTTTTTGTATGTAGGTTTATAACAAAAAATAATAAACCTTAAAAATAAAGTACAAAATGCCTGAGTGGATTGTTTTCCCAATGACAATCTTGGTGTCTTCGTGTCGAGAGCGAATCGATATCCTATAAAGAAGCACGCTTCATTGTAGATCGGATCGAGGCTTCGTGGCTTAACATCATTCGAGATGGTGGTCAAGTGTAAACCTATAACAGTTAAAATAGCAATATGTTCAAGACAATCCAACGAAAATTATTTACGGCATAGAAATACGGGCAGCACGTACCTACCTAATATTGAAAACTAACGAAGAAATACAAAGTATATAATATACTTACTAGCGGCGGGCGCGACATTTATTGTACATTAATGATGTAATAAAATAGAGCACCATAACTTTGTAGAACAACCACAGTACCTGAATTACATTGTTCTATCGTCAATAGATGACAATGCGACGTAAGTAGGTTATTTAATATACAGTTTAAGTTTTGTCCATTTATATTAATAGTAGGTATAATATTTAACCCTTTTTACGCAGAGAAAATTCCTTATTAGAGTTTAAATTTTTACTTTATACATACATTTATTACCAGAAAATCAAATTAAAGTGCATTTACAACAAGTACATGTACTAATACTCGGTACCTATCACATATACGTATGTCTTATGGTCACACACCTGCACACACTCTCACTCTCTCTCTCACACACACTTTTGCAGTACACACACATACATCACACACACACACACCCTGTTAAACATAATAATTTACACATTCGCCATGAGAGAAGCCATTGTGATCCGAAATACAGTTACGAGTAGTTCGGAGTCAATGGGTTCATATTGAAATTTTGTAAATCTTTTATGGTTGAATTTTTATTTTTATTTTATTATGAATTCCACCTTCTTTGAGTAGGGTGGGTACCATGGATAATTAAGAATCAAACGAAGTTACCATGTGAAGAAGACGATTATAATGCAAGTCATTTATGTATTCGTCTTCGGTTGAGGCCCGAAGAATTTCTTAGTAAATAATTAATGGTTACAATCTTTGTGTCTTCAAATCGAGAGTGAATCGGTTTTTTCTAGGTAAACACGTATCATCCTAGACCGCATCGTCGTTTAACATCAGGCGAGATGGCGGTCAAGTGTAAACCTATAGAAGTTAAAAAAATATATATCTGGGACTTAGCAAATTATCTGTAAAATTCTCAAATTTATACCATCATTGCGGTAATGAGACTAGGTCAAAATTACCTATACCATTCTAATTTTATTAGTCCGTCAGGTAAATTTTGGCCCACGTATTTTTTTTTAAATCAAATTATCCAAAATCGTCAGATCGTCAAATTTCCGGAGTGTGAGGTTGTGACATCACGTCTACGTAAAAATCGTACAATTACATGACATCACTCGAAACTGTATTTTCGTATTTTTTTGTTTTAGTGAAACAAAAGAAAAAGAACAATATTGTTTAACAATATTTATATAATGGGGCGTCTAAACGGGCTATATTTTACGACAATTTGTGGCTGCAATTATTAGCAAACATTGCCCAGCCATCAAAAAAACATTTTAGTGCATTTTATGGCTGAGCAATCAATTGCAGGCAACATGTTGCAATATGGCTGCAATAGTATGGCCTTTGATGCAGAACTCTTTAATGAGCCACACAATCCAGCAACAATGGCCGACTAAATGACGCTCATCGCAGCCTTTATACATTGTTTTGGCAGAAAAACGAAAAAAAAGGACACGAATGTGGATTCGACCCTACCTAAGTAGGCGTGACACTTTGGATTCCGTAGACAAGGAATTAATGCTGGATAAATACTTATTTAAAAAAATTACAAGAATGTCTAAGAGCGACTTCGAATTCCTTGTGAACAGAATTGGACCAAACATACAAAGGCAAGATACAAACATGAGGAATGCAATACCTGTGACTACAAGATTAGCAATAACTCTACGGTATTTAGCGACTGGAGATTCTTTCAAGAGTACCTTTTCAGAGTGTCCGCAAAGCAAAGCACTTCACGTCGCAGGGAGAAAGGGACGCGCATATCCAGTAAAACAGAACAACAATATGGATGGCCCAGATATATTGCAGTATTTTCGATTGCGAGGCGATCGTTCGGCCACACGCCGGCTACACATAAAAACATTTTGACATACCAAAAAATATGTGGCTATAATGCCGAGCCATCCTTAAAATATTGCATAGTGTGGCTGGTATTGCTAGCAATGTTGCCGGCCACAGTATTGCAGCCACAAATTGTCGTAAAATATAGCCCGTTTAGACGCCCCATAACTGACAGACTAAAACGTTTTTTCAGCCATGACTATTCAGCTTTATCTAGGTATATAATTATATTTATTTATATTACCACCATTATGATATTTATTCACTCTATAATAAAACAATTGCCTCACGTTAATAAGGTAACGCTCTCTTTTACAAAAATATAATAGTTTAGCCAAAACAAATCTCAATTCATACTGGCCTGTCTAAGACTTGTCAAATAAGACATACATATTCATAAACGACAAAGTTTTTCCGATTCTATTACAAACAGACTGAATACAATAGTGTAGCATAAATTTTAATAATTACGGTAGGAAATCATGTATCCTTATGGGACTCGCATAAGCCTTTCGTACACACATTCACTTTAAACTTCTTACTGGAACGGGATGATAACTCATTTAAGCAAATTTAGACTCAATCAATAGGAATTTAGATTTAAATTACCTATGCCTCATGAGGAGTGTTTTAAACCTCAAACACTTGGATAAGTACTAAGTACGCACAATTTACCTATTACTGTGTCTATTGCTCGCACAATGGGGATAATGGGACGATTCTGAAATAAAGTGGCCAAGTGCGAGTTGGACTCGCCCATGAAGGGTTCCGTTGCAGCAAGTAACATAATATACATAGTACATATAGTTCTTGTAGTTCGTTGTAACTTTGATCGAAGTTTCAATAATAGTGTATTTATGACGTACTAAAAAAAACTACTCATCAGATCGAGTTCAAACTAATTATTTACATAAACATTCGCATCAAAATTAATAATTAAGTATCCTAAACGTAAGGAGTAGTTTATTTTATATTGATCTTTTTTAGTAATATGTTTGCTTTGCTCTTCTTTTCATTTATTACTGTACCTATAAAATTAGGAGAAGCCTGGAACCCACAACACAGGTAGCCCTAGTGTGGGGTTCAGTGCACACTAACACAATTTGTATTCGTTTTTTTTTGTATTTCCTTCTTGTCAAATGTACCTTTTCTTGTGTTTTTGTTTGGGTCTATTGTTATTGCCACAATAAACATTTTTTTCTTTTCATACATACAAATAAAACGATACAACCGAATTAAGATTCTCTTCGTTTTTTGAAGTCGGTTAAAATCAAAATCAAATCATTTCATCCGTTTGTGAGCTACGATGCCAAAGATACACACACACAGAGAGAGAGAGAGACACGTCAAACTTAGAACATCATCATTTTCCCCCGACGCAAAAATGGTGATGTTATAAGTTTGTTTGTTAACAATATCAATACAAATATCGCTCTGTGTACGAACGGTGGAGTCATAAAAAATCGATCGTTACTAAGTTTGACAGTGCGTGACATGTTTACATTCAATATTTGTGGCATCAGATTGATAGATACCATTTAGCGGTCATCATCATCAGCCCACAGTTGGGTGTGGGCATATATATACATAAAGGTAGGTACTCAAGACACTACTTACATAAAAAAAATATAAGAACAAAGTCAAGACCACAGTCCCTCACTCTGATTTAGTGCACATGTCCTCAAAATATATATTTCTAAAACATTTTGGTTTCCTCACCATACTTTACCTACTTCATTCACAGTTTACAGTTAGCCAGTGGGCATAAAGAGATCTTCTCTTACAATGTGAGTAATAAGGCCTTTAAGGCCTGTTTTCATTTTGATTATTACGAGTGCGATTAAGTAGTGCAGGTGTTGAGTGATTAGTAGCAAATAGTGTGGACACCGATTGATTATTGCGAGTGCATAGTAATCAATCACGATTACTCACTCGCATTCGCAATCGCACTCGCACTTACACTCGCACTAATCAAAATGCAACCCGGCCTTAAGCCACAATCAACCACGCTGGCCAAATACGGATTGGCGTAAAACGCATACCCTTCTCAAAGATGTATTCCTTTCTCAGAAAGTTTTCTTTCGCCATTAAAACCAGTGGTGGCAAATTGACCTACCGACAAGAACAAACTTAAATGGTTTGATTTATCCCCGACTACCTCGGATTGGAAATTTGTACAGTATTCTACTAGTCCAGCTGTTTCATTCGATACCCATTATTGAGAGAGGATGTGAAAAAATATTTTATCCGCTCTTTTGTGGAGACTGCAATCTTGAATCAATATTAACCAAACATAGCTAAGAACAAGCAAGGAAACTTTCAAATAAAAAAACCGCATTGAAATGGGTCGATCCGTGTGAGCTCTACGGTGCCACAGACACACACAGAGATCGCCGTCAAACTTATAAAATCTTTTTGGTCAGGGGTCTTCATTACGGATTCTGTCGCGCAAAG
Source organism: Ectropis crepuscularia (assembly GCA_963693475.1). Classification (NCBI taxonomy): domain Eukaryota; kingdom Metazoa; phylum Arthropoda; class Insecta; order Lepidoptera; family Geometridae; genus Ectropis; species Ectropis crepuscularia. The sequence continues at coordinate 11,848,664 of OY856369.1, read as the reverse complement.
AGACTCCGAGCATAGCTCTCTCCATAGCTCGCTGTGTGACTTTGAGCTTTGTTATGAGGCCCACAGAACCACGTCTCAGTTCCATAAGCCATCACTGGCAACACGCATGTTATGTTTAATATCTAACTGTAATTTTATTTGTATTGTTTATTTAGATTCTATAAAACTGTACGTATTGTAATTTTTATAAATCAAACTGAAGAATACCAAATACCGGCCTAGCCGAGTTTGGGTTCCATTTTCCACTCAGCAAATTATAAAATGTGAACTGAATAAATTTATCTTTATCTTAAAGTGTGTCAGTAGGATCACTTGTTGGTTTATGACAGAGTGTTATCTAACCCGCGCGCGTTTAGCTGACGGCATTCCAATCATATCGCTCTCAGCTGATTTCACGGCCCCTTATCACAAATCTGAGAAATAATAAATAAACAATTATTTTCCAAGCACGCGGCACAATCGTAAAACAATCATGCACGGTATGACAGATAGTTAGCAAACTAATTAGTTGCTGCCTCTTAAAAACTTGTTTACCCACTTTATTGGCTTGGCTACAGTTATAGATTAAGAGCTTGTGGCTGGTACACTTTCGTCATTTTATCAAAGATGGTTTGTTAGAGTACTTTTTTTTTATTTTATAGCATAGAGTGACGAGACGAGCAGGTAATGTGCCTGATGGTAAGCAACATGCCTGCCACATAACAGCACAGTAACACGCAGCTATTGGAACATGATAGACCAAATCATTACCTAGCACTGCACTGCGCTCGCCACCCAGAGATCTAAGATATTATGTCTCTAAGCCCTGTAATTTCTCTGGAATCATTGCCCTTCAAACCGGAACACAGTAATGTTTGCACATTACTGCTTGGCGGTAGAATATTTGGCAAAGGTGTGGTACTTCCCCAGGCGGACTCTGCTAAGAGTCCTACCACTACTAATACTTATACTATTATCCAAACATAGTACTACAAGCCCGTGAACAAAATTTATGGATGAAATGAACATATGTAGGATAGAATAGACCTATGTAGGATGATAGAAGGGTATAAAGTAATAAGTTTCAGCTGTATGTCGTCACTTGTAAGCTGTCCAACTGAGTGCAGCTGAAGGGACTATCCACTGAATTGGCTTCGCAACAGTCATAGATAGTCATAGCTTTTGACTACCACACTTTCATCATTTTATGAATGCTGGTACGTCAGAGTTCAGTTCGTTCCAACCATAGATGAGGATGACGGGTTACAAAGATACGGAAAAGAAACTTATATGACTCTATAAATTATATTTTAGAACGCTATTGGAAACACACTTTTCAGTTCGTAATATACAAGGTTACTGCTATTCATCTGCATTTGCTTATTTTTTTTTAAACTGGCATTTTATCTGGCATCCAGAGACTCTTAAACCATCAGAGAAATGTTCACAAGTAGAGCAACTATTTGTAGAGAGATATAGCAGGTAGCAAAACCTTGTCACTGGGGAAAAAGTATGTATTTAATTTGCATCAAATGCTTTTTTGACTGTAGAAATAGATTTTAAAATACTTTTGTTTGGCATAATGCAATAGGCAAAAGGCCCAGTATTTTGAGATGATATAAGATTTAAAATATACATGATTTCCTAAAAATATTTGTTACAAATTCACGGGTAACTCAGCTTTGACAAAAAAAACCTTAAAAACCTCAACCATCGTCCATGTACATACATACACAATGTGTATTATACATGTGTGGAAAGATCACCCATGTATTAGACCCAATAATAACAAATGCCACCTAAACCTAAATCTTTTTTTTCAGTTACCATTCCAGCACTGAACTTCGGAATGCTCATGGGCTGGCAGTCTCCCATGACACCGATCCTGCAAGACCCTGATGGCCCCGCACCGGAACCCATATCAGATGAGACCATATCGTGGATGGCTGCTATCACCTTCTTTCCGCCTATTTTCTGTGGGGTCTTCGTGGGGAAACTCGCGGACCAATGGGGAAGGAAGATTGCTACTCTACTTACTTCTCTTTGTCTTGTGGTGAGTTCTGTTCAGTAACTTTTTTTGTGCTTCCAAGTATATTGCACGTGCTTTGACATAGACTGAGGATTTATAACAACATCATCAAATTGTGTGTGAATTGTCCATAAATGTATTAATGTATGTATAAATCATCATGTAGGTACACAGTTTATTGCAATACAATTTATTTTTATTTCTTACCTGATGCATTTCAAACGATAATTGCTACATGACGTGGTGGAAACATAGTAAAACTGTAGTAACCAATGAAGCCTACCTTGTTAAATCATATTTTTATGGTTTAAAAAATAATATTGCACCCCCGGAATGGGCTAACTGTTGTGTTTTTTTATAAAAACTTAACCCTATCTTTGTACATGGCTTAGCAATGAATTGTTGTGATTTAGAAGTTATGGAACTTACTTATATATTGCACATAAGGAATAGGGCCGAAATGCACCGAAAAAAAATAATCATTCTGATTAATTTCTAATAATTAAAAACAAAGTTAGGTCTCCAACATTTTCTAAAAAATATTCTGTATTACAAAGTTGTTTCAGCCAGATTGAGCAATAAGTCAAAATAAAGGAAAACATCGTGATGTTATCAAAAAAAATGCTATGTACAGAGCAGGAAGATCCACAGAAAACTAAATAATAATATATTATTTAGATTTTTGTAGGAAGATCCGTGCATATCATCCCCATTGAGATAGCTTAACATAAATGTAAACATGGTGAAAACACTAACATTTTTCAAGGACATACTATTACTAAATACACAAAATAAGTAACGTGGCAATTGCAAAAAGCGTTGCAAAAATATTTCCTCCTTATGAATCTTGTCAACAAAAAACCAGAAATCTGGCCAGACAACCTATCATCTAAATTGTATCCGTCTTAGCAAATTGTGTTATTTTGAAACAGATTTAAGCAATACATTTTTAAGAAACCATTATTTTTACGAGAATCCGTTCCTAGAATTGCCTCTTATGTCTACAATTTTGTTATGTTTAGCTTAGAGTTACGTCTTCAACCTTGTTTGCGCGTCAGTGATAAGAGTCTGAGGTACGTCTAATCTGAAACCAAATTCAGCCAGACGTTTTGACGGTCAGTATGAGCGATGTGACGGAGATCACGACGAGCGACGCCGCAGGCGTAGCGACGTCACACAAAAAAATCATTACTCAAAAATGAAACCAAATTGTGTGTGTCTGTCTGTAAACGACATTCTAATACTAATTAATATAATCTCCTATCTCTTAGGCATCAAAATAAACTAATCGTCGAGTATGTATATCATGTAAAAATAAGGTTTTAAAGTCCCAAAAACCGGTTTGGCCAAATTTGGCCGCTTGGGGCTTAAGGGCGTACCCCGAGCAAATGACCTTGAGTATTTCTTACCTTATCGCACACCGCAAAAAGAGCAAGAGAGAAACAGTAGGGTTTGCCGCTGTTTTACGCTCAATTTTTAGAATACACTCTTTATGAAATCAGATATTGGTGTTTTGAAAAAAACATTTATACCAAAATGTTTGTAATGGAATTTCCTATCCTTTGGTGTAAGTACAAAATCAAAATAATAGACGATTTTCGAGAAGATCCATGATAACTACAATTATTAAATTTTTTCATGGTTTCATTGTGAGGCGATTATTTAAACAATAAGTCCATTACAAAAAAATAAAACTACCATTTTGAAGCCAAAAAGTTGTAAAAAATTAATGTATTTTTTACCAGTTGATATTTGTTTTGGCTAATGAGTAGATAGCTCTGAAAACTGGACAAAAACTCGTTTTGCTGGGGGACGCACCTTAAGTGGTCGGAACCGGAGTCGGAATCGAAGTCGGAGGCATAGGCATATAGATGGCAGGAGAGATATTTTTTGGGATAATCTCATTTACTTTTCACCACAATAAGGAAATCCCTTATTGTGTCTCAAATTTAATATTTAAACACCTTACCTCCGATTAAAACCTCCGTTTTAAAAGTTTCGGAGCCGAAGTCGGAACCGAAGGTGTAATAATAATCGGAAGTTCCGACTTATCGGAGTCGAAGCTCCGTAACATCCCTGGTCAGTACGAGCGTAATCTTGCTCATCGGAATAATAATTTGTAACCGGTGTTTTGAAAGGATTCAGAGAACGGTGACTCAAAGACTAGATAATGCAGTTTGAAATGTGATGGAAAATTTCGCAGTAAAACCCAAAATTGTATGTCCTAAATTCTTCCGTTAGTAGTTATAATTTTTGGTATACCTTATACTAAGATATAAGACGAGCAAGTCATGTATGTAATGGTGAGCAACATTTCTTTCCACTATAGTACAGTACCATGCAGTTATTTGCGCATAAATTCCGAATTACTTCCTAGCATGGCACTGGTCATCTAGTTATGTAAAATGTACTAGGTAATATTATTAATGGGAAAGTTTGTATGTATTTGTTGACGTTTGGGACTCTTTCCGGTAAAAACTATTAAAGGGATCCAAAAGATATTTGGTATCGATAATGATAGATAGGTAAAACATAGTGTGGATAACAAATACGCTACTTTTTATTCCGAAAAAATAATGGGTTCAAAAGGCACAGGGGTAAAACTAAAGTGAGTTGGTCATAAGTGTCGTAGGACCGATAATTGTCGGGTAGTCGTATGCTAGAATGGAGACCACAAATAGGAAAACTTAGCGTAGGATGATCTGAAACTCGATGGTGTAACGATGTACTTAAGGCAGCAGACAGAGTCTGAACAAGAAACACCGAGGATAGAGCTGAATGGCGTATCAAAGGTCAAGGGAGAGCTTTATGTCCAGCAGAAGAGACTATAGATCATGTTGGCGCATCACTGTATTTGCTACAATACTTTTTTTTAAAATAAATAGTGACGAGACGAGCAGGACATGTGCCTGATGGTAACCAACATGCCTGCCACATAACAGGATAGTGACACGCAGCTATTGGAACATTAAGAGTCCAAATCATTACCTAGCACTGCACCGAGCTCGTCACCCAGAGATCTAAGTTATATCTCTAAGCCCTGTAATTTCTCTGGAAAAATTGCCCTTCAAACCAGAACACAGTAATGTTTGCACACTGCTGCTTGGCGGTAGAATAACTGGCAAAGGTTGTGGTACTTCCCCAGGCGGACTCTGCTAAGAGTCCTACCACTACACAAATTGCTTCGATATACTTGGCCTTGCATTAGGCCAAAGATAAGCAGTATACAATCTAAGTCTAATCTAAGTCTAATCTCTTAGCAGAGTCCTACCACTACTATACAATTTTAAAACAATTCGCACAGTACGTAGTACCTACTCATAGCAATTTATATTTCTGTGAGCAACACGTGAACGGTTCGCAATCTCTAACGGCTGCATAAAAAGTAATAAAAGAACTTGTAAATTCACCTTCAATTACTTGGAATTGAATGAACTCTGTTTTTGTTTATTAAGTCTCGTTCAATGCTGTAGTTTTTATCTGAATGACATTGCTCCGAGATGTACTTACTGCTTAATATCTCATCACGTTTCGGTTCTTTTGCTTCGCTTTGCACCAGTTCAACATCAACAGCCCACTAAACGTTCCCACTGCTGGGACTCGGGGCCTTGGGCCGCAAGGAGAGAGTTAAGGTCATAATCCACCACGCTGGCCCAGTTCGGGTTGGCGGATGACACATGACTTCGAAAGATTCTAGGTACATGTCGGTTTCCTCACGATGTTTTCCTTCACCGTTTTAAGTTAGCGGCATTACGCACATGACTTCGAAAAGACAGTGGTGCGTGTGGGGTTTGAACCCGGGGTATCCGGATCGGCAGCCGCCGTTCTCCCGACTAGACCACCGTACCTTATCCAGTTTGCACCAGTTGGCAACGGGAAATGGTTTGACGAAACATTTGACCTCCTCTGTTCTATCCACAGAAATCTAAATAATAAGGTACTTATTTAGATTTCTGTGGTTCTATCACAGGAACGTTCAACAGCCTGGAGTGTTATCTGCGCGTTGACAATTCGTAGAGACCTATCTGAGGCTCAATTTACTGTTCCTATCGGAAACCTATTTCTATCGTAAAAAGTGTATGCATTTTCCAAATGCGCTAAAATAAATATGACGTCGAAACAATTTTAACGACGCAATTTGCATCTTAGTAAAATTTAAAAAGGACTAAGTACCTATTTCTTCAGTAACTGTGAATTTCTTCGGGAGAAAATGTAGTACTTATTTGTGTTTTAGTTAGGTATCGTTCCAAAAAAGACAACTTTCAAGTATCATTTGTCACGTCATCTACCAAGCTCCGCTTGGGGAGTAAAGTGGATTATGACCTTGACTCTGTCCTTATGAGATAAGGCTCGTAGTATCTGCCGTGGGAACACATCATTGGCCGTAAATGCTAATAAGTTGCAAAGGGGTAAAGTCCAAAAAATCCAAAAAATAAATAATTTTGACAGGCCATAACTCAGCTCCGATATGACTTAGAGCAAATCTAATTGCACAAATACCATCAGGGTATTTTATTGTTACAAGAAAGTGATAACAGATCTTTGGCCGCTAAAAAAAACGACGCCACGAGCCCATACAAAAGTACCCAAACCCCTTTTGGTTCAGTTCTTCTTAAGTTGAAAAGGTTCAAAAACTTTCACATTAGTAATCAGTAGGATTGGAATTAAACATTCACACTTCACTTAGGTACTTGTAAATCAAACACGGAAAATATGACCGAGCATAAACTCGTTCTGTAGGTATTTATAGAACTCGGACATGTTCAAGCCATTGCGGAAACTGGGAACTTCTCAGACTTTCCTTTGCGGATTTTGCAAGTAATCTTATCCATAAAGTCATATTAATTTACATAATATGCTTAACTTAATTATAAACTTACTGAACTACCGTCTTTTAGCGTTCAAGCGCAGTTTAGAGGTGATTTTGAGGTTCTTCGAAACCCATGAAGCATATTTACTTATTTACGTAAGTAATATTAAAAACCAAAGTGTAATACATTTTTCATAATTTCTAATTTGTGCTAATTATGCGTCGAGAATGTCCATCAATATTAAAAAAGTAAGAGAGAGATTCATTGGTAATCATCAGCTCGCTAACCCATTAGCGGACCAGAAAAGGATGTGAATGATCATGATGCTGTTAAAGTAATAATAAACGACATTTATTTATTTAAATTAATAGATAAATCATGCTTTAAAAAGTAGTATAAAAAACTAAATAGAGTCTTATTCGAAGCCCACTTATTTGAAAAGAAATTCCGCTAATTGACATTTTGAAGTAGGTATTAATCAAGATATCATGCTTTAATAATTGAAATTTAACCCATAAATGGTACAATCATAGTAATAACTGTATTTTAATCTGTTGTCTTTATTTTGCCATTGACATTGATGTGAATTTTCGTTCGTGTGTCTGTTGCCTCGTCGGCATAGTTTTCTCCTAATTCTAATTATAGTATTTAATCTTTGACATTTATCATCATTTAGTTCCTTGATTTGCTTAAATGAATCTTCCCGTCACCTGTTTGGTATGCCTCTTCTTTTTTTAATATTTTCACGATATCCACTGTTCGATCCTTTCAATACATCTTTCATGTTTTATGCTGGCCTTTCTTGGCCTCCATCTCGATTGCCGTCTAACCTGAAACCAACACATAAAAAAGGAAAGGGAAGAGCTTAATTTTCGGTACAAGTGCCTTTACTGGATCCTGGGAAGAAACAGTGTACTCTCCACTGACAACTAATTACTGATTTATAAAACCATCTTAGAGCCAGTTTAGACGAGCAGACCATGTGCCCGATGGTAAGCAACATGCCTGCCACATAACAGCACAGTGACACGCAGCTATTGGAACATGAAGAGTCCAAATCATTGCCTAGCACTGCACAACTGCTCTCGTCACCTCTCTCTCTCTCTCTCTTATAAGATCTCTGGTCTTAGCCCTGTAATTTCTCTGGAAAAAAATCTGTAATTTGTTTGAATTGTAATAAAGTCATGAAAAAGGTGAAAAAGCTAAGCTTCTAACTAACCAATTATAATTGGTATTTAGTTTTCCTGCAATACTTAAACTTGGACGTTCACCCTCGATCTAATTGGATCTAATTGTTAGAAATTTAGTTTTTTCACCTTTCTCATGGCTTCATTACAATTCAAACAAATAATTTGTAATTTTAAGTAGCAATAGATGTCCCCATTGTTTCATCTCGATGGTTGTAGTGCCAATCGCGATAAAGACAGAGATTGAAGCGGTTCTAACCACTCGGCACCGCCGCGCCGCTGGCGTGGCTACAGCAATTAATTTATTGTTTGTGATGATACACGTACAGAAAGATATCTATGATTCATAATCATCGATGTAAATCTAAAGATGTGCCCTGAGCACCTTGGTTATCAAACTGCGTATCTGTGTGTAGCGTGAGTGGTTTACAACTACCAATATACTCGACCCACAGAATCGCTAAACGCCGGGTCACACAGAGGCGATCCGATAGCGATAGCGATCCGATAGCGAGACGGGATTTTTTGTAATGTTCGAATTTGTATGCAACCTGACACACAGCAAGCGGGCGCGATCCCATACTCGGTATCGGATAGCTATCGCTATCGGATCGCTGTCGCTACCGGATTGCCTCTGTGTGACCCGGCCTTCAAGGCTTGTTCGCATTATGCTAGTGTGTTAGTCTAGTAGTGAATAATTTAGTAGCTAAAATACTCGCTACTCGATAGGTGTAAACGTCCAGCGTTCACCGCTTCCTACTTTCGACTAAAACGGGAAGAGTGAGCTCACTCTTCCCAACGATAACATAATTCCGTGCGCCTGATATCGGCACATCCATTGATTTATATCGATGTTCATATTATAATTAAGTACCTGGTTGACCGAGCTTTGCTCGGTTTTTTTTTCGTAAAATTATGTTTAGGAAGATACGAATTACGTACTGATGAAATATCACTACATACCTAGTATAAAACGCTTCCCGCTGTCCTTCTCTCCCTACATACCACATATATATTTAGATCTTTCAAACCACGCAAAGGATTTGATGTATTTTAAATAGGTCCCCTAAGCATACATAGGTACATAAAAAGGATTACAAAAAAGTCCGTTGTTGTATATATCTATCTTTAACGGCTTAATATTGCTTAAAATCGCTTTGTAAATAAGGTATTATTGACGAAGCGATTTAAAACAATATTCAATTGAGTTCTTAACTTAAATAGGTTCATTGTGCATTTCATATAGATCAATATAGGCCTTAGGCACATCATGTAATTTAAATTAATGCTTTCGAGGATATTACCGATTTAATATGCAATGCAATGGGACATTTTTACCAGCATTGCACCCGTGCAAAGCCGGAGCGGGTCGCTAGTGAATAATTTTCTTTTTTTAATCTTGCCGGAATAACATAAAAAAAATTTAACGGGATATTTTTTCAATAAAGCATCTTCGAGTCTTGCTTAACAGCGCCATCTATTATACTGTTATACTGTTGCTGTATCAGTTAGTTTGTATAGGAACATTAAGTTACAAGTATTGTATTGTAACTTACATTTATCAAGCACAGATTCGCTCCTGTATGGAGTGAGTACTGCTCGCACCTTTGGCATGGATCGGCTAAGTATCACCTGAAGGCTTTGGAATCGATCGAGAGACGCGCCAAAAAGCTCATAGGCAACGACACTCTTGTGCGAAAAAGACTTCAAAGTCTTGAACATCGCCGAAAAGTTGCTAGCCAATCGGTTTTTTATCGTATACATTTCGGCGAGAGTGCGACTGATTTCCATGACCTTATCCCACATTGTCCTTTTTACATCGGAATGCTCGTAGCTCGATAAAGCGACATCGTTTCATGGTTGATTTTCCAAAGACACGAACAAAGAGATTTGACTCTACTTTTGTGATAAGAACGTCTAGGCTATGGAAATACGTTGCCTGAGTGGGCTTTTCCCGTTGGCTACAACTTTTGTGTCTTCAAATCTAGAGTGAATCGGTTTTTTTCTAGGTAAGCACGCTCCATCGTAGACCGCATCGTCGTTTAACATCAGGCGAGATGGCGGTCAAGTGTAAACCTATTAAAGTTAAAAAAAACGCCAATACTTGGATAAAATTTGTTCGTGTTTTTTTAGATTCTATTAAATTAGAAGGACTCACAGTAAATGAGGAATTTGAAAAAAATGGTTTGATCTGGTTTCGAACCGCGCACTTCTGTATTTGAAACCGCCCAATTTCTCGGTTGTGATATAACGACACTAAACACAATCATGTACGAAATACGCATTCGTATTCTAATGATATTGTAGCAATTCTTAATTGCTTCAAAATGCGCTTAAAACGCCGTTTTTGACCCTACCTAAATCCTAGCTAAATCGATTTATCGCCTCCGAAACCCCCTGCATAGAGACTAAATTTCATCAAAATCGTTGAAGCCGTTTCCGAGATTCAGATTCTGTATACTAAATACATATAAACATACATCCAGGAATTGCTCGTTTAAAGGTTTACAAATAATAGGATTTTCTATGAAGAAAACATAAGCGACTTCAATTTAAAATAAAATTCAGACACGACTAAATTTTATAAGAAGCTATGAATGACTACGTGGACTATTAGGAAACCGCCACACCAATTTCCATAAAATTTATATGAGGTCACCTCTCAAGTATTTTGTACCAAAAAAATGAAGATAGCGGAGCTATCGCGCAAGATACGTACCAGAATATACAACGGAATTGAGAACCTCCCCTATTTTAAAGTCGGTTAAAAAGATAAAATTTTTGTCACGTAAGCGAATAATTGATTATTATTATTGGTCTAGCCTCAAACCAAATACTCATAGGCTTAGTAGTGCAACGCCATCTATAGTTAAATACAACAGTCAGTTTGTGCAGATAATTCGCCAATAGGATTTTTTTTCGGTTTTTTGTTAGAAAATACTTAGCTACAAATTAAATACAACGATATTAAGACGTTGATAAAGAGGGAGCCCTTTTTATAATAGTTTTTCTCAAAAATAAAAACACAAAATGAAGAATGAGAGAGGTAACAGCCATCAGGATTCGAACCGAGGCCTCGTAATTTCTAAAGCGACCGTTTCCCATTTGCGCTAAACAGACGACGTGCAAATTGCCGAAATTTGTTATCGTATTCTAATGACATTGTATGAGTTTTTCATTGCCTCAAAAAGCCTCTAAATTGACGTTTTCCTTGAATAAAACCTAGCTAGATCGATTTATCGTCCCCGAAACCCCCTGCATACAAAATTTCATGAAAATCGTTCGAGCCGTTTCCGAGATTCAGATTCTATATATCGCTCATCTAGTACTACAGAGACGTAATTGCCATTTTGCAAATTTCACAGGAGAGCAATTTAAAGATTTTTTCAAAGTTCTTTTATGTTTTAAAAGTTCAGTTTATATGATTTTCAACTGCAACTAGGATATTTTGGATATTTAGTTATCTAAAAAGAGTATGGTAACAAAAATAAATAAAAATATCAAGTATGACTATAAAAAAAACTACATTAAGTGATTCGACACACACATTTACGTCTTTGTTGCATTGAAAATGTTTTAATTTGTAAGTTACGACATAAAACATTAGTAAACTTCAATTTATTAAAACACAAATCTAAATCAAGGTAATCATTTATTACAGCTAAATTAAATACTGAAAAATTAACATTACTTAATGGCACGTAATTCACAGCTGCATTTGTATTTTTATCCATAAAATAGTACTTACTGAATAATTAACAGTCTTTTTAATATTTACGTATTGGTACATAAATCACAGATTCATTTTGTTATTTTTATACTTATATTAATTATTATAAATATAACTCAAGGGTATTGCTAATCACAGCATTCCCAATAAAATAAGTATTTTATGTAGCTTACAAATATAGTAGGAACTCAAATAATAGAATATCAAAATAAATGAAAAATGAAACGTAACAAAAATAACGCTCTTCTAAGAAAATAAATCATCGTATCAAAGTAAACCTTATTCTCCAAAGGGAAAAATAACCTAAAAAAATGAGTTTGCTTAATCTAAGATTAAATCATAGAAATATTTATATGACGCTGGAACAACAAGTTTTTCTATTAAAGACAACAAATCTTTTTGCTTCTGCTGTGCAATTGAGATCCTAGAAAGATATGCGGGTTTTAGTGACACATCACGAATAGTGGCCTCTCTTCGAGGTCTGCTGGTTTTGCATCCAGACCCAGTTCTCGGCTTGATCAGAACCTTCGTCCAAGCTTCTGCTTCATCATAAGAAGTTTTGTACTCGTAAGTGTCACTATTCTTCAAGAACCGTATCATTTTGACTTCGGTTAATTTCATGGTCTTGCCGTCTATCGTTTTAGTAGTGTTAATCCCTATTTCTTCAGCCAGTACCTTCAGATCGATGAAATCATCGTAGTTAAGCTCTTCTACTTTGAAGGGCTTGCCAGTTACTTTTGCATTACGTATAAGTTGTACGTATTGGCTTGGTACATAGATTGGACCCGATTTTTTAGCCCTTTTTATTGATTTCTCAATAAGAGAGTGGGCATTATCCCCCTCATTCTGTGTATGACCACGAATGAGAAATTTATGGGTCACCGAGTTTAAATTCAGTGTTGATACAGCGTAAAAATACATCGCGAGAATATATCTGTAAGAAATAAACATAATTAATGATAAATTAAATTTTAAAAGTCGAACACTCTTTTCTAAAGCAAATTGTGATAAATATATACTTGTTTTTTTGCTGACCACAACAGTTGTCCGAATAAAATATTATGTCACTGTTTGGATGAGCTTCTGCAATGTTTGCTAAAAATTTGTAAACGCATGTTCCTATTTCGGTGGATCCACGGTTGCCCAAGGCTTCATGCCAAAAATAGCATGTTGTGCTTTTATGTTTGACGTCAGTGACCTAAAAGATTATTAAAATATTATTTTGTGCACTAGAAATTATCAAAGAAAAATTAATAATTCAATATGCATTACACAAAGAGAAACTTACTGTAAAGTTGTAGCAATTTAACTTGGATTTGTAAAAGAAACCTGAAGCTTCTCCAATTGGCACAGGCATAACTGCTTGTAAGTCGTAAATGCAAACAATTTTAGTACCGTCTTTTATGTCGGCCTCTTTCGCTTTACGGCTTAATTTTTTCTGACGTTGATGCTCATCATACCTTTCTTTAAGTGACAACTTCTCTTCCTCAACAGCATTTTTATATGCCTCACATTCGTCACATTGATCTTTCTTGGGAACAAAGAAAGATATATTAAACTCAGTATTGAAAACATGAGCATAATATTCATATTTTGCAGCAGCTTTATTTTCCGACAGTCTTTTCTCATTATATTTTCTATACATTTCGGCAATAGTTAGACCCCCATCTATAAACTCGCGACTAGTATTCGCTCTGAGATAATGACTTTCGACTCGAGGAATGGAGTTTATATGATCACGGATAGATTGTGCGATTTCTGGATCTTGAACACGTTTTGCATGCTTTCCCCGGGCGTCAGAAGGAACGATACCAACACCTGTAGTTTTACATTCCGTGACTGTTCGCAGTACCCTTTCTGTTATTCCCAAAGTGCTCATCAGAAATGTTTTACACACTCTGATGGTTTTTCCGTCCAACACAAAAGAAAAGCAACAGTTAGGTCGTCTTTCTTTTGTAGCATTTGTCTTCAAACGACGAAAAGGAACTTGTAGAATCGTCGTACAAGCTGCCAGAAAATCACGTTGCCTTTGAATGGAAGCTAATCCCCAATAGTTTTCAAAAATCTTGTGTCTCTGCTCTGTTGTGAATTTTGTCGAGCAAGATAATCGGCATGTTTGAACAAGGCGGTTTCATCTCTCTGGCCTTGACAGCTTTTCCCATACGTGAAACATACTCTTTTCCGGAATTTCTCAAAAGTTTGGTTTTATTGCGCTTCCAGTTTGCAGCATTTCTCTTCCTTTTTTTCACTTTTTTTACAGATTTTGACGAGTTAGAAGATGAATCAGAAGAGCTGGTAGATTCAGATGAAGATTCTGCATCAGAACTTGAACCCGAATTGCTTGATGGACTTGATACAATAGCTAATGCAAGCCTCTTACGTTTTCTATTCTTGCTAGGTACAAAATCGTCATCATCGTCGGTCCCAGAGAAATCTTTTCCATCAAAGCTATCTTGATCTTCCTCAAAATATTTTGAGTAACAAGGATGAAATTTCACAGCTGTCCAACATAAAGACATGAGACTTTCAACTTGTGTCATATTTTCAGTGTTATTTGCAACTGATGAAGTGAGTATTGAAAGCGAATTATCGCTCTTGTCAGCAACTGAAATAAAATTACAACAAGGTAACAGTAGCACTATAAATTTAACAATCAATGCTGAACAAATTTAATGTGTTTCAAAGCTTTTAACCATTAAAAATATACAAACCGATTTCTTCAAATTCAACATCCTTTGAAGTAATCAGTGGAAATTGATTATTTTGTGTTTTTGTAGGTGACGTAGAACTTTTATTTTGCTTCTGCTCAGACGATTATTTTAGACTCGCCAGAGTGATATCTACCAGGCTATTTTGTGACATCGGTTCTACACAGTCTTGTGTTTCAAGTGCACTGCATTCTTCAGGAATATCTTCCGCTAGCTCATCGTCAGCGTGCCTTTGAAATAACCGTGTATCTTTTCCCGACTGACTTATTTTACTTTCTTGAGTTATAATATATTGTTGTTTGTTTTCCTTGCTATTTTCATGTTGAATCAATTTGTCATTATCATTAGTTGAAAAATACATTTTCAGACGTTTTGCTGCAACATAATTAAATTCATAATCAACAATTTAATAAATAAAAAAGAATCCACAAAATTATTCCATTATCAGTGCAGTTCAGAGGTAAAATAATAGAGTAATTACTACCTACCGTGTCATTTAATTATAAATACTAATATTGAATAAGACTTTATATTTTTAGAAATAAGGCATACATCATAATCTAATTATCAACCATGCGAATTGCCAATGATTGAATCTATGCCAGATGAGTTAAGTTTTAATATCACTTACGGATTTTTGTCTTGAACCTTCGGGGGGTCATTGAGATAGCAGCATCAATATCTGGCATATTTTTGTGAACAACTGGCGCATCCACAGTGCTACGTACTTTCGTATACACAGTTTCTTTATCAGCGATTAATAGAGGCAAAGGAGCAGATGAAACATTTTTTTCTCTACTGCTAACCGATTCAGTCTCTGAGCATTGGTTTTCCTCTACATTTTTAGAGAAAGGAGCAGGAATTAAGCCTTTTATGGCTATTGTAAACATTTTTTTATTGCGATTACTCGCCATTTTGTCACCAAATATCTAGCTTTGTTTAGCTTACTTAACTGAAAAAAGAACAAAACTATTATTAGTAAACAAGTAGATCTACAGATTAATGGTTTCATGCACACACAACATAAAAAGAAGGTATCTTTTAAAACAAAAACTTGGCGCCCTGGTGGTTCCATAGGAGAGCCGGGGCCGTTCCCGGCATACGAACTATAGGCACAGAATAGATAAGTACAGAAGTTGCACTCCTTTGATATTGAAGAAAGCCGCAAAAGCATGCCGCATGAAGTAGGTACCGCCCTTTGTGCCGCGCGCACCGACGAATCGAGTGTAGGGTTGTCACTTTCTCAACAAGTTAGACTATAACCGGCGCAATGACCCTACTTACCTACCTACAACTAAACTTATAGGTAATTACATAACTATAATAATAATATAGGTGCGCTTTTTATTACTACTACGGGAAAATATTTATATTTTTGTTCGTTAACGCGGGCGAATCCGCGGGCCACAGATAGTTATTATAATAATACTTTATGTATTTTCGTATTTGGCAATTTTATAAGTAAGTACCTACAGGTCGCGCCAAATAAGTTTGCGTGTGTGTGTTGCGTGAGTTGCGTCCCGCGCCCGTCTCCTTCATCCCGTCTGAGATATAATTCCTACCTATTTAAAGCACAATAAAATAATAGTACATACTACTGCGCACTTAAACGCTAATTAGTTAAGTAGGTACCTACTTACAATATAAGCAAAAGGTATAAATCCATCGAAATAGAATATTAAGCAATGCTTATTCTATTTTGATGTATAAAACGCATTTTAATAATAGGTAAGTATAAATAAATAACCTAAGTATGTAGTTGTTTCAAAATAAATAAGGAACACTTTATAGTTCGTACAAACTCGTTATAGGTATAGGTAAGTAAGTGACTAGTACCTACATAATACTACCGAATAGATGATTGTACTTACTACGTTGCTAGTATCTACCTAAAGGCTTTGTTTCCAATTATTCAATAAATTAACTGTGTAGGTAGGTACGTATAGGTCCGCGCCCTGATAACCCGCAGACTATCTCTGATACAAACAGTTGTACCTACTTATAATATTATTGTAGTGCAATTTTGACACAAAGTACAGTCATTTTATTGAGCTGTTGTGCTACAATGACTCTAAATACTATCACGTCATTAGTTCATTTTAACCTAAAGAGATATGATGGTTCAACACCGACACAAAATACATGTTGTATGGCTCACAAAATTTAATAAATCTGTTGCTACAAACACTCGATATACAATTGCGGCATTGAGGGTCTCAATATTTATTTTTTCTGGTAATACAAAGACATAAAATACATTTACGGCACTGTAGTTCTCAATGATGCATTTTGTCTCAGAATTGCAGAGACATAAAATACATTTACGGCAATGTAGCAATCAAAGCTTTTTATTTATTTGGTGCTACAATGCCAGAAAATACATTTACGTCGTTTGGCACTTAGAAATAGAAAAAATGATTGTCATAATTACCTTTACGACGACGTTGCACTCTGACACGACCGACCGTCACGGGGAGCCCCGCGCAACTGACAAATATGGCGCCGTTGCACTCCGGGCGAGTCCATTTTCGTACCAATGCAACAAAGACAGTGGCGCTGTCTTGCGTTCGTTTGTTGAACAATAAAAACGACTTTGTAGCACCATACGTATTGACACTTTTGGAACAATCTGGCATCATTAACTCATTTTTGCATTTTTTGACAATTGTGTCTTTGTAGTACTAGATGAGCGATATATAAATATACATATATAGGTACAAGAATTGCTCGTTTAAAGGTATAAGATGACAGTTATCTTTTTCACTTATTGTTAATAGATTACTGTAATATAGAGGTTGGTAAAGGACATTGCGATACCTACAAAGAACGCAAACTTAAAGCCATACATATACTTATAGGAGGAGCATACAAAGAAAACATGTAGGTTTTTTTTTAATTTTTCTTCATATAGTATATTTTTTTCTTTAATTGCTTTTTTTTACCTATAATAGGTTCGCACTTGACCACCATCTCGCCTGATGTTAAGCGACGATGCGATCTACGATGGAGCGTGCTTACCTAGAAGAAACCGATTCACTCTCGATTTGAAGACACCAAGATTGTAACTATCGGGAAAAACCCACTGAGCCAACGCATTCTACAACCTAGACGTTTTTATCACAAACGTGGAGTCAAATCTCTTCGTTCGTGTTTTTGGAACAACAACCATGAAACGATGTCGCTTTTTTGAGATACGACAATTCCGATAGAAGAAAGGGCAAGGTGGTATTAGATCATGCAGATCAGTTGCACACTCTCCGAAGTGTATCCGATAAAAACCCGATAAGCTAGCAATTTTGCGGCGATGATCAAGACTTTGAAGTCTTTTACGCACAAGAGTGTCATTGCCTATGAGCCTTTTGGCACGTCTCTCAATCGATTCCAGAGTCTCCAGCTGATACTTAGCCGATCCATCCCAAAGGTGCGAACAGTACTCCATACAGGTGCTGCTCCTGTTGATTTCATTTAAAAGTCTAAACATGTATGTCTTTCAAATAAAATTAAAATCTTTGGTGGACCATAATAAATAAAATAAATATTGGTGGGCAATTCACACACAACACCATCTGACCCCAAACTAAGCAAAGCTTGTATGATGGCGGCCAGATAGCTGACAAAATACTTATATAATTTTAAATACATACTTATTATACATAGAAACACCCAGACACAGTACAAACATTTGAATTCATCTCACAAATATTTGCACTGGGTGGGAATCGAACCCACGACCCTCGGCTTCGCAGGCAGAGCTACGCCACGATCACACCGAGCATAATAACATACACGTTTTCGATTAGACGTAGATTTTTTAGAGGTATCGATGGAAAAGAAAAGGTTTTGAAAGCAAAATAGCACGTATTATAGTGCGCACGGCACTACTGGTTCTAGTGACAGGTAAAAGTACATTAAGGAAGAACATACGAGGCCAGAATAGAATAGAAGAAGAATAGAAAATATTTATTATCATGTAAGTCACATTCACAAACATTTACTTAAAGCTAAACATTTGGAATGATTCTATACAGACTCGTCAATAATTATGAAAATATTATTACAGGTGTAATTATTCTGTAGATCATGGGTATGATCACCACTGCTATAACAATAATATTTTGATTTCAAAAATTAGGTACAAAAAAATGAGTTTATTTCTAAATTTTACAATATTCTAAAAAGGGCAGCTGTAAAGGGGCTGTTATTACAAGTCAATAAATATGTTTCAAGTAATTCATGTAAAACGAATATAAAATACATAACCTAGACCTTTTAAGCCTTTTGGAAAAGCAAACTGGTGTCAAGGTTGCTAAATTCTGCTTCTTGTAAGGTAAGGTATTGTTTACAAATAAACAAAACCCACAATTAAAATAAATAAATAAGAAATAAGAAATTAGTAAGTAATTAGTAAGTATTTCTGTAAAAACTCATCAGAAAAGCGAGACGGCTAGTCTCTAGCTCTCAACCCACATGAAAGCGCTAAAACTACCTACCTATGTAGTGTGGTTGCACCACACATTAATTACATATTATATTATCAAACTATGCCAATTCACATTTCACAAATAACAATAATGATACGATATCCAACTGTTCACACACAACAACCAAAATAAAAATTAAGCCAAAACAATGTTCAACGCTTCGTCATAAAAATACGATTACATGGACAAATGAGGGTAACCTTAATAGAACATAAGCATTCATGGTCGTAAGAAATGTAAGTACCCACATTCGACAAAATTATGAGTCCTAATATAAAAAGTTGCGATGTCTGTTGAACGCTAGTTGTAGAAATTCATATCCAGAATGTATGCACATAAAGTCGACAAAATGTATTATGGCATCGCAACAAGTATCATTATAATTCTACGAAACAGCTACATTTATATTATTATAATTTTTTTTTTTTTTTTTTTTTTTTTTTTTTTTTTTTTTTTTTTTTTTTTTTTTTTTTTTTTTAATTTTTAATTTCTATAGGTATCGACCTATATAACCTGACCGTCATCTCGCCTGATGTTAAGCAACGATGCGGTCTACGATGGAGCGATGGATGCATACTACTCACATAATAATAACTGTTACAAATTCATGTTTGTCGAATGAAAGTCATTATAGTCATTTGTTAAAAATTCTGTGATTTTATAAATCGTTTTTGACAGTAACAGCTGCTTCACACTGGCCTGAAACTTACCCTCACTTTCTATTTTCTGTATGCACAATGGTAGCCTATTATACAGTTTTTGCCCCATGAGTTTAGGTAACTTTCCTGACATGTTTAATCTGTGCCGTATTGGCAAAAGGAAGTTGTTTCTATTTTTACAGTTTCTAGTGTTAATTTTAGTTTGCCTTTTGTAAGTATCAAAATTAGCGCGCACGTATTTTAAAACTTCAAAAATATATACAGAGACAGATGTCAATATACCCAAATCTTTAAAATGGTCTCGACATGTTTCCCTGAACTTGCTTTTAGTGAGTACTCTAATAGCACGTTTCTGCATCTTGAGCACTCTTTCGTAATCTGTAGAAGAACCCCAAAGTAATATTCCGTACGACATGGCGGAGTGTACATACGAGAAATATACGTCTTTTAGTTTTGACTCTGACGTAATATGTCTAAGCTGTTTGAGAGCGTATATGCCTTTAGACATTTTTGTGCATGTCATGTCTACATGGTTCTTCCACGTCAGCGCAGAATCCAGCTCGAAACCCAAGAGTTTTGTATTATTTACACTCTGTACAACGAGTTGCGCATTTACAGAGATTGATACAGTTTTTAACAAAGAAGAAATTGCATTAAAGCAAATAATACTAGTCTTGTTGGCGTTTAATTTCATGCCATTCATCTGAAACCATTTCTCAAAAGCATTTATAGCATATTTAATTTTCTCTTGCAGTTCCTCCATAGTGTTTGCACTAACTATAACAGAAGTATCGTCGGCGTATTGGACTATGTCTCCATCAACATCCAAATGAACTAAATCATTCAAAAAGGCAATGAACATAACATTGCCAAGAGACGAACCTTGTGGGACGCCTATACCTTCAATCCTTTGTGGTATTGATCTCAATAACTTACTATCTATTTTAATTTCTACAGTCTGTTGCCTGTCATTTAGGAACGATTTCATGAGATCTTTAAAACCATGCTTTATACCATACACCTCCAATTTTTGTATGAGCAATTCGTGATCCAAAGAGTCAAATGCCTTTGACAAGTCCAAAAGTATTACTGCCACACGTTGTTTGAGCTCAAGGCTTGCCAATATTTTATCTACAATAGCTAACGTAGCCAAAGTCGTTGACTTGCCTGATCTGTAGGCAAATTGATTGTCGGATAGTGCTGAGTTATCGTTCAAATGTTTCATTATAGCCTCAGATAATATACATTCAATTAATTTAGAAATCGTGGGCACTATAGTGATGGGTCTATAATTTCGTACATCATCCGTGTCTCCTTTTCCCTTAAACAGAGGCGTTAGACGAGACATTTTAAGTTCTTCGGGGTATAACGTGGATTGTATTATATTATTGACTAAAAAAGTTAAATGAGGGCCTATAACCGGCATAATTTCGAATAAAAAGTTACCCGACACATCAAATATATCTTTAGTTTCCGAATTCCGTATTTTATCTTTAGCTATTTTTAAAAGTTTATTTGAAGAAATTTGATCTAACTTGAAATCCGGCAAAGGCGTTACATATTTTTTTAGAAACTGAACCGCATCATCTCTATTTGGTCTAGTATTACGTTTTAATTCTTGCCCTATAGCTACAAAATAGTCATTAATAAAGTCAGGTATTTTCGCAGAGGGTATTTGTGCGTTAGATTCTAGGTCCCTTAAAACCCAATCGTATTCCTTTTTATCTTTATTAGTTTCCTCTTTTATAATTTTCCATACTTCTTTTTTTTGGTTTTTCGAATTCTGAATGCGGTTATCAACATATCGTTTTTTATTGACAATTAATAACTCATCCCTAGTTTTAATTTTTTGTGATATTACGTCTAATATTAGAATTTGAGGAAACTGTCTTTGCATAGTATATAAGTCATGGATGTCTAGTTGCATTTTTATTAAATCAGCACTTAACCATGGCGTGCCTCTCTTAAATGTCTTTTTTAATATTTTTTTGGGGAAAAACATATCCATGTTCCAGATCAACTTTGACATGAATAATTTAAAGGATTTATCGCTATATGTTTCGAAAATATCATCCCAGTCATATGCTTCAAATGCTGTTAAGAAATCATTCATGCGTTGTGGGTCTACTAATCTTTTGACGATAGAAATAAATTTGGGGTTTTGTGCATCACTAGGGTAACTGTGAAGTGTAATTAGCTGAGCATCATGATCTGATACAGCAGTAACAATAGACTTGACCGAAATCTTGTCATTATCCATTTGTGAAACAACAAAATCGATCGATGTTTTGGTACTATTCTCTACTCGAGTCGGAAAGTCAATAAAGTTTTTAAATTTCGTAGGATTCATTATATCTGTTAAGGCTTTTTTACTAGCAGAGTCAATGAGAAAATCTACGTTCCAATCACCTGTTAAAACGATAGTACGGTTCGATAAATCCGATAATTGATCAAATAATTTAGCCACAACTTCTGTAAAAACTTTAAAATCCCCCTTTCCCGTTCTATATAAACCGATAGTGATTATCTTTTCTTGGGTAATATCGTTATGTACTTCAACAGCAGAGAGCTCGCAATGGTATTCAACTGATAATCTATCAATTTCAGGTAGCTTTTTTGTTTTCAACTTATCCTTTACCAGTAGGGATACGCCACCATGAATCCTTTTGTGACGTATAAAATAATTTGCATGCTTGTAACCACTAATAATGAAAGAATCTAAATCAAATTCACACAACCATGTTTCGGTCAAAATTACAATGTGTGGTTCATAAGTTTCCACTAGATTTTGCAATTTGAGCCGTTTTTCACTACTCTTAGCACTCCTACAGTTTTGATGTAACATCCGTAACTGCCCCAGCATCACACAATGGCTGCTACTGTGGCTCCTAAGCCTAAAAAAGGACTATTCTCGCTTTCCAATTGAGTCTCTACAGATTTATAAACAATGTCTTCTTTATTAAAATTACATGTCAATTCAACGTTATTATTATAAGTATGCGTATATTCAAACTTAGAATTAATCATTATATTCTCAGATAAAAATTGCATAAAACTTGGTGTCAATGTTTGTGCACGAGTGTATATAGCTCTATTATAATTATTGATGTCGATTAAGGACATTCCGGTAGATCGTGAAACTAGGCTGTATAATTGTTGATTAAGATTGTAAATGTAGTTATTCAATTTCGTATACTTCACCGCTTCATACGGTATTGTTGTTATTTGCAGTTTGAGCTTTCGGCATCTACAAATTTCTCTTGCGGTTTTAATCAAACTCACTCTGAATGTAGTTGGGTCTGATGAAATAATAATTATGTCATCTCCTTCTTTTAAACTGTTAGCGTGTTTTGCGATATTTTCAATAACAGATTTCAAAGATGCTCCCGGTTTACAAATCGACTGCACAGAGTCATATCCCATCTCACTATTATTATTAATGTGTTCTGCTAATCCTTTTCCAATTTTGTCACACAGTATTACCATTTTTTTATTGGGATTTATGTTTGAAAGGTTAACAGTATTTGTTATCTCTTCGGCGTTTATATCTACTTTCGACGGGAGAAATTTCTTATTTAGCAAACTTGCTGATTTTTTTGGTTTCCCTCCTCTTACTGTTATCCTATCCTCTTCATTTATAATTACATTGTGATCATTTGTCTGCAAATTCATAACACTGCTTTCTTCGTCTGAATTACTTATCTCTTGCATAACCATTACGTCACTATTTATTTCAATTTCTGAAAGAGTATTCTGATGTGCTACGCATTCTGGAGGATTTCTTAAACTTAAGTTTTCTCGCTGTAACGCTAAAATGTCACAATTTAAATTGTCGATTTGGTTAATTAACTTCTCGACAGCCTTTTCGTTGTCAATATTTGAAGATTTCTGTAGTTCTTGAAACATCATCGCGTTTTTTTCATGCATTCGAATTAAATTTAATGCATCTTCATATTCGTCGATTTTAATGTATTTTCCGTCTAATATACCCTGTAGTTCATCCTTGTCTGACATAACTTCCTTTAACAAAATGTCTTGATTTGCTATTTGTACCTTCAATACGGAATTCTTATTTAACAGCTCCTTATAATCTGCAGAATATTCTTCATGGTCTTTGAGTAACTTAAGGTTGAGCTGTTGCATTTTTTGTAGTTCTGCTTTAAGTTCCTTAATTTGATTTTTCGCTTCGGACAAAGTAAATGTTTTGCATTGAGACATCGTGATTTACTTGGAGTCTTGATGGACACAGAACCGAAACAAATGTATATCGTGGAATTTAATTAAAATGTAGCTTGTGCTGCGCCCGGGCGAACCAGGTGGCGGGCGGCAGTATGTAGTTGCAGGCGATGCGAAGCGCACACAGCGGCCGCGATGACTCACGCATTGGCTTCTTGTATCGAGCGGTCAGCTGACTTGAGATCGTAGCCGACAGTTCATAGAAATATTCAACAATACCTCACTTTTATAAACACCAAATTTCACCGAGTAAAAACCATAATATTCACAGTTTTATCTATGTTACGAATGAATTAATTTTAGTATCCGATTATTACTTTACTCGACACATTTAGGTTGATTCGCGCAATACCAAACTAAGATACGTGTTTTCACAAGGACGAACGACGACGCGGACCAGTGATTAAATTAAACATTACCATTCCATGTGACGTAAAACGCGAATGTAAATACGTACTTCCCAGACAGTTAAGCTGAACAGGGATTATTTGCTATCAAGAAAACATTAAACAATTAATTAATTTGTTATTTTTACTGATAGTCGAACGGCGCTAGCAAAATAGTCTGTATTAAAATTGTATTGAAGAACCCATCATAATTATAAGTGCTGTATTTTTTTAGATGAAACGTCACGTCTTTTCCACGTACAAACAAAAATAAATAAAGTGGCCAAGTGCGAGTTGGACTCGCCCATGAAGGGTTCCGTTGCAGCAAGTAACATTATATACATAGTACACATAGTTCTTGTAGTTCGTTGTAACTTTGATCGAAGTTTCAATAATAGTGTATTTATGACGTATTAAAACAAAACTACTCATCAGATCGAGTTCAAACTAATTTTCGTTGGTAGTTTACATGGTAAAGTACATCATATATTTTTTTTAGATTTTTCATTGTCTTACTTTAGAAATTAGAGGGGGGGGGGGGACACAATTTACCACTTTGGAAGTGTCTCTTGCGCAAAATATTCAATGTAGACGAAAATGATTTTAGAAACCTTACCATCATTTTTGAAGACCTATCGATAGACACCCCACACGTGTAGGTTTGATGAAAAAATATATTTTGAGTTTCAGTTCTCAGTATGGGGGGCAACCCTATGTTTTCTTTTTTTTAATTTTTTCTGTTCAAATCTTAATGCGGTTTACAGAATACATCTACTTACCAAGTTTCAACAGTGTAGTTCTCATAGTTTCGGCAAAAAGTGGCTGTGACATACGGACGGACAGACAGACAGACAGACATGACGAATCTATAAGGGTTCCGTTTTTACGTTTTACGGAACCCTAAAAATGTATAAGTAAAGAATATTTATGTCCATAATAAATATATAATTTCTAATACTGTTATCTAGCATTATAAAACAGAATATACGTAGTAAACCAGTTATTTCTCCACAGATAAGCTGGTCTATCACCATGATCTCGCTGACCCCGTGGGCGCTGATCACGTCTCGAGTCGTCGCCGGGCTGGCCTGCGCCGGCTGCTACGTCGTCACTCCACTCTACTTGAAAGAAGTGAGTCACGAGACACGAGAACTGCTTAGTTGTAATCTGTAGACTGTGAACTCCGATTATCAATGTCATCTATACTAATCTTATATATAAAATTCTCGTGTCACAGTGTTTGTTTCCTTACTCCTCCGAAACGGCTTTACTGATTTTAACCAAATTTTATATGCATATTCAGTAGGTCTGAGAATCAGCTACTACCTATTTTTCATACCCCTAAGTGTTAGGAGTTGTTCACCCCAAACATTTTTTTTTTAATTTTTCGTAAATTTTTTTTGTTTTTATTTTTTTATAATGTGACGTTAAAAAATACATACAACCCTAAATTTTTACCCTTTTATCACCAACCCCTGTTTTTTTATAGTCATTTTAGTAATTTAATCATTTGACAGTGAACTCCTAAACGACGGGACCGATTTGAATGTTTTTTTGTGTGTGTATTCGAAGATGGTTTATATTCACAAATAAGACCGGCAGATGGCGCTGCAGATAGTGTCTAGGTTATTTCCGAGCGAAGCCGGAACGGGCCGCTAGTAATATTATAAAGAAGTAAAGTTTGTGTGTTTGTTAAATTGTAAGGGGTAATCTCGGGATCTACTGAACCGATTTTAAAAATTCTTTCACCAATTATTGCTGAGTGTCATAGGCTCCGAGCAAAGCCGGAACGGGCCGCTAGTAAGTACATATAGAGTAAGAGTACCCCTTCGTTATTTTATAAAGGCTGAAAACTTGTCAGCGCATGCTCCTAACACAAAGAACGATGGACCATTATGAAGTTTGGGTCATCCTGGCTTTGGCAGATAAACGGTGCTAAGGCCCCGAGTCCCAGCAGTGGGAACTTTTAGTAAGCTGCTGATGATAATTAGGCTGCTAATTGTCACCCAAGTATTATGTAGGTATAAAAATCAGCCCGCATATTATCCAATTAGATTATGACGCAAGTAGAATTATTATAATTGCATGGACATTAACACCACATGGGTGTCTGGCAAGTATTTACCACGATGTTAAGTGTCTAGCAATTATTAGTGTGATTTTTAATAATATTCTGAAGATATTATTACCAAAATATCAGACTGTAAGTATAGTTTGTAAAAATTAGATCGGTACACCTTTATTGAAGTGAAAACTTCTTTAGGCGCGCCGAGACAGATTTTTCGTGGGCTGTGAATTGAATTCATTCGTCACGCTCGGGTATGATAAGAAAGCTTCGGGTAAACTCTGGACCATGGCTATTGGCCATCTAGAAATACGTCAGCCAATGGGAAATGCTGACGCATTTCTAGATGGCCATGCCAAGATGGCGAAGCCACGTCCTCCGGTTACACCCGTGTAGTTTCCAAGGTAAGCTATCAAATTCTGAGTTATAAGTTTTCACTTCTATCGGCAGTTCCTATGACTGCCAATTTTTTTAGTACCGTTTATCTGCTAAAGCCAGGATGATCCAAACTTCATTATGGGCCATATTTCTTACCTGTATGGGGAGCATACGCTGACAAACTTTCAGCTTTTATAAAATAACGAAGGTCTGGGGTTCATGAGCTATTAGTCCATTAGTTATAATCTATAGACCGTAATCTACGATTTTATCAATGTCATGAGTATGTACGAGTGCATTTATGTTATGATTCCATGTCACAGTTAGAAGCGTGTAGTGGTAGGACTCTTAGCAGAGTCCGCCTGGGGAAGTACCACACCTTTGCCAGTTATTCTACCGCCAAGCAGTAATGTGCAAACATTACTGTGTTCCGGTTTGAAGGGCAATGTTTCCAGAGAAATTACAGGGCTTAGAGATACAACATCTTAGATCTCTGGGTAACGAGCGCAGTGCAGTGCTAGGTAATGATTTGGACTCTTCATGTTCCAATAGCTGCATGTCACTGTGGGGCTATGTGGCAGGCATGTTGCTTACCATCAGGCACATGACCTGCTCGTCTCGTCATTCTTTATTTATAAAAAAAATAGAAGCTTATTAAGGAGTACATTTCTAAATTATTGATTGGATTGTCTTTAGATTTTAATTTGCATAAGCAAAAGCTGCCCACTCAATATTCCCAAGGTTTGGGTGCCTTCTCTTGCAAGGAAGGTCCTCAAGGAATGAACCCATGATCCATGATCCACCATGACGTATGACCTCGAAACATTGTAGGAAGATGCCAGTTTGTTCACGTTTTCCTTTTACCGTGTTTAAGTTAGCGCCATTACGCACATGACTTCGAAAAGACAGTGGTGCGTGTGGGGTGTTTTCTGACTCGTTATGTTTGATGATTAGATTATTGTGTACTGTTATAGCTGTCATTTTTATTTAATGCCACCCTGGCCTACCTACCTACTGTGCCTTCTGCGCTAACCTTAAAGTTCGCTGGTCCGAGACAGTCACAGCTCACAGCCAGCTACTATAAGTCCGTTTAAAAAAAAAGTAAGATATTTAGAGTATCAAGTGGTGCGCTCATAAAAAGTTTTCTTATCTTTGTAACTATTATAAGTTTACACTTGCCTGATGCTAATCGATGTTGCTGTCTACGATGGAGCGTGCTTACCTAGGAGAAACTGACTTTCTGTCTTTTCAATCCAACAAAAGTATAAACATGCTCAAACTGCACATGGAACATTATATAATCAGAGATGAAGCCAGAGTTTACTACCTCTTGATCTATTGGATGCTCTCACCCCTAAGATTCCACAGCATTATCTTCATTATGAATATTACATCAATGTTTATATTTCTTCTCCCCAGATAGCATCAGACAACATCCGCGGAGCCCTGGGTTCCTTGTTCATCCTGATCCAAAACTTCGGCTACCTCATAGTGTACATCGCCGGGGACATGCTCTCTTTCCCGGCCGTGATGTGGATCTGCACGGCGATACCGGTCGTGCACCTGTTTGCGTTCCTTGCCATGCCGGAGACGCCGGTGTTCCTGGTCAAGCAGGGAAAGATCACGGTAATTATTTCATGATTGCCTGGTTGTAATCAGCTATCACTTTATCAGCAAGCTGAAGTGGCAGTGGGCTGGTCATATCTGCCGCAGAACCGATAACCGTTGGGGTAGACGAGTTCTGGAGTGGAGACCGCGAATCGGCAATCGTAGTGTAGGACGCCCTGAGACTAGGTGAAGTGATGATTTACGGAAGGTCTCTGGTGGCAGTTGGAAGCGTAAAGGCGAGGGTCGGGCTGAGTGGCGGATCATTGGAGAGGCCTACTCCAGCAGTGGACGAAGGTGGGCTGATAATGATGATGATGATTGCTTTATTGTGTCATCTACTGGATATATACATACTTCTTCCGTGTCTCGCCACTCATCCCAATCCTCAGCTTTATGTTTCCACCCACGACCTTGAGGTCTTGTGATTTTTGTCCATTTGTATTCTGGCATTTGGCAAACATTTTCTATCCAATATCACTTTCATCAGACTGATTTAAGGATTGATTTGCTTTAAATGTATCATAATTACCAGCAGCGCTCGTAGATTTTATCCGGTGGATATATCGCAAATTAATCCTTAAATCCGTCTAATGAAAGTGATATAGGATAGAACATGTTTGTCAAATGCCAGAACACAAATGGGCAAAAATCAGAAGACCTCCGGGTCGACTCAGATAAAGGTGACGAACTGTACCTAATCGCAAGATAAAAGCTGGATCACCAAAACCGCAAATTAGGCTATCTGGAAGAAGGAAACTGAGGCTGTTCTTCAGCAGTGGAACAGTTTAAGCTAATAATGTATTAAATGTTAAATACAAATATACGGAAGTTGGTACTTGAATAACAAATTGGTACATTGAGGAATCAACGAAATTGTAGTAATCTCGTAGCGACAGGCAAAAAATACATTAGAGGAAACCACTCATTAAAACAAACTCTGCCGTAGGTCCAATTTGTTCTTTATTTCAGTGACACAAATTAATCATTATGATAGGCATTTAGATAATACTCTAATATTTTTGTGGCATTCTTTCTGGAAATTCACACGATTGTTCATTTATGTTTCTGAGTCTTTATCTTTTTTGACTCGTTTTGTCGAGAAACCTTGACGAGAAGATATTTATATTTAGGTAACAAGTACACGATCATAATATATAACTTCTTATAATAGTAGAAGAGAATAGGTATCATTAATAACGGGACATTTTGCGTGGCTATATGGCGGAGCAAGTCCCCGATATTTCGATGGGAGATTTATGAAACGTGTTCACTATTCTCGCAATAAATATAAATGAAATGAAATGAAATGAAATAATTTATTGTAGAAAACTGTGTACAGATTAGGATGATACAAATATACGCCAGTACTCAAAGACAGTTTTGTCCTCACGGACATACAAAAGTTCCACTTGGTCAATGTTTATTAAAAAATATTATAATAGGTCTAATAGGTATAATAGGTCTACAAATATCTGAACAAAATGAAAATATCACACAACATCTTTCGAGTGTCATCCCAATGTTGTCAGAATATTTGAAGATATTCATTCAGTGAGTAAAATGTGTTGTCAAGAAGCCATGATTTCAAAACCACTTTAAATTTACCCAGAGACAATGTCTTAAAACAAGCAGGAAGCGCGTTGTATATCGTTATAGACATTGTCATGCAACACTTCTCATAGCGTGCCGTTTTATTGATGAAGGGTCTGACTAATCTATCAGTATTTCTAGTGTTCCGCTTATGAGAATCTGACACTGTAGCGTACAAATATTTATGTTGTTTTACAAAACATGCAATGTCATATATATATTGACATGGAAGTGGCAAGATTTTTAATTCCTTAAAGAGAGGTCTACACGAGTCTAAAGGTGCTACACCACAGACAGCCCTAATACACTTCTTCTGGCAAACGAAAGCCTTTTTAACATCAGTACCTCTTCCCCAAATAATTAACCCGTACCTCAAAAGTGATCCAATATATCCGTGATATGCCAGAAGTGCTGTTTCTTTATTTGTAGTTTTACGCAAACGGTTCAATACATAAACATAACTGTTCATCTTTCTGCAAATTTTGCTTGTGTGTTGTTTCCAGTTAAGATCCCTATCAATAATCATTCCTAAAAATGAGGTTTGATCTACTCTTTCAATAGTGTCACCATTGTAGGTTACTTGAAAGTCAATATTATTAAAATTTATAAAGCAAGTTTTAGACAAATTAATTTTTAGATTGTTGATGTCTAACCATTTCACAATGGAATTGATGGTATTGATAATGTCACTTATATGATTAGAATAATTTTTATTTGTCTTTTCAGTTGTCACTATTGTAGAAATGTCATCAGCAAACAAAACACACTTAAATGGAGTTACACTGACTATGTCATTAATATATAATATAAAGAGTAATGGTCCTAAAACGCTGCCTTGTGGTACACCAAACTCATTGACTCTGTCAGCAGACCTATTAATAGTCATATTTTTGTACTTGTCAAGTGATAAAATCTCAACATACTGTTTTCTGTTTTCGAGATAAGATTTTATCCAGTCCAAAGCTTTGCCCCTAATACCATAATGGTTTAATTTAAATAAAAGAGTTTTATGGCAGACAAAATCGAAAGCCTTTGACATATCAAAAAATAGAGCTGTTGTCAGACGTTTCCGATCAAAGTTTTTAGCTATCTCATTAACTAGATTAAATGCTGCTAATGATGTGGATTTCTTTTTCTGAAAACCGTTTTGCTCCTGCTCAATAATATTATGTTTAATAAAAAAATCAGATAGTCTTTTATGCATAGCTTTTTCAAATACTTTCGACATAATTTTTATTAGTGCTATTGGTCTATAGTTACCCAAATTTTTATCATCACCCTTTTTAAGAAGAGGCTTTATTATAGCAGTCTTCAATCCTTCCGGAAATTGCCCAGTTTCAAACGAAAGATTGACAACATACGCAATAACCTCACTTAGTTCATCCTTACAATATTTTATTACTTTTGTTGCAAAACCATCCTCACCTTCCGAATTAGTATTTTTGAGGCTAACTATTATATTTTTAATTTCTGTTGACGTAACTGGGCTTAAAAAGATAGATCCGCTTATTTGATTTGTGTCAATTTTGTAAGATTTTTCATTCGCTTGTTTATTTTCTTTCTTTGTCAAATTTATAAAATGGTTATTGAAAGCATTAGCAATACATGTCGGTTCCGTCACTAAACCAGTTTCTGTTTCTATTTCATTAACAAACTTAGGAGGCCGTAATGAATCCGCTTTTATTAAGTTCCATGAAGTCCTACACACGTTCTTGCTTTTATTAATTATTTCAATGTTTTTTAATTTCTGCGCTTTAGTTAAACATTTCTTTAAAACAGTAGAATACGTTTTGAATACTTTTTGAGACTTTTTTGTTTTGTCCTTATAGTAGTCAAAACGTAATTGTCTCTTTTGCCTACAGCTAAGTTTCAGCCCTTTTGTGAGCCATCTAACCTTTTGATTTGTTTGCATTTTAATTCTATTCACTGGAAAACATAATTTTACTAACAGTTTAAGATAATCATGCAAATTATTAAAAGCAATATCGGCACTATCTTCTTTATATACGTCACTAAACGACAATTGCCGAACAGACTCTTTAAACTTCTCCAGATTAGCAAGGGAATAATCCTTTTTCCGCACATACCATGTTGTTACTGGTTCTTTTTTCCGGTTCACTGAAACACTTAATATCTGCCCTGTCTCATGATCGGAGAGACCAAGCTTGAAAACTTTTCCCGTAGCATCATCTATGTTACTTATTATATGATCAATGCACGCAGTACGTCTAGTAGGTTCATTTATGTTTAACTTGAGCTGATAGTTACTCAGAATATCAATCAACATTCTTGAACTTGTGCTAGTCTTTAAAGTGTTAATATTCAAATCACCCGCTATTACCAGTTCAATTTTAGTGTTTTTAAGTACCCTATGAAGTAAGTGTTGCAGTTGAACAAAAAAATCGCTTACATTAGATTCTGATATTCTATAGATACATATAACGATCAATTTATAATCAGTCAACTTGATACCACAGCACTCGAAGCAATTTGTTTTGGCCAAACTGTTTATAGTAGTCAATTCGGTGTATGGGATACCTTTCTTAACGAGTACACAAGAACCACCTCGCTTTTTATCTCTAGAATAAAATGCAGCAGTTTCATAATTAATTAAATTCAATGTATGTTCTGATCCCGACTTTAAAAAAGTTTCAGTAAGACAAACAACATCTGGTTCATAACCGATGTTTTTTAAATCCAAAAATGCCACTTCCAAATCATCTCGCTTGCTAAGAACACTTGCTATGTTCTGATGTAATATTCTAATACATTTATTTGGCCCGAAAAAACTGCGCACGATCTTTACCAGAATTAGTTACCCTTGAATTATTAGACACTGTATTTGGGTCTTGTCGTATCGGAAAGTAGTCTTTTATTGTAAGTAATTTATGTGGTTTTCGTCTTTTTACTTCTGTTGAGTCAGTATTATCATTTTGGGAAATGACACTCGACAAACGCTGTGCTAGAGCGTGACTATTAGCTAATTTTAATGTAATTATGTTTTCCCTATTTTTGAAATTAAGATACATGGTGTCATAATCTATTTGATCAATAATCATACTAATACGCTTACAAATTTTACGGACTCTAATTTTTTTAATAATTATATTTAATTCGCGATTTATATTCAGATATGTACATTTAGAAAATTTTGCTGTCATTGTCTTTAAGCATTCATTCAAGGTAGATTCTTTGAGATACTTATTTTTGTGAACACTTAAAAGTAATACATTCTTACAAATTGTGTTTTGCAAAACATTATTTAGTCCGTATTTGATATCTCGAAGGTTTTCATCATTTTCCCCAACTGAAACACACACTCCCTGAATAACCCATAGTTAACGTAATTAATAATATTGGTTTTAGTGCACAACAGTAATAGTTTAAAACAAGGGTACTTGTAGATGCGTTTTTTAATGGAGACCACGCCACTTCAGTGTTCTCGTGACCACGGCGGTTGCAACGATGCCGAAACGTCAGATAATTAAACAGTGATTTATATAGTGATTAAGTCCCGTACATTATAAGCATTATGGAGACCACGAATACGAAAACTTAGTGTAGGTTACCTTGCACCCGTTCGTCCTATCTAGGGATAATTCCTTTTGAGGAGGTGATGCGTCGCTTGTTTCCAGCGTTTGAAGCTAAATGCGGCCCTTCTACTGCCTAACTAAATCGGCTATGGCTTTGCTATTGGGGTCTCTATCATTTCAAGCAATAAAAAAAGAGAGAGCAATATTAAAGCTAAGACAGTTTTAGGTAGGCGGTAGACTCTCGGGAGTCCGTCGCCTTGCGAGGCGGACCCACTAGGGCGGCTAGGGTGGAAGCGGCAGAGTCGTGGTTTTAAGAGTGCGCCTAAAGCCAGGAAAAAATCAGATTTCACCCGCGCGACGCGTTTCTTAATGTGATGTACATAAAGTCGAGAATAGCATGACATAGTTTGGAGGAAAAATCAATATTTAATCAGGAGTCCATTTTTTACCAAGTTTTATTTAATTACTCAATAACTAAACATAAATTTAAAAAAGTGTTCGGTTACTTTACTAGAACGTACAAATAGGAATTTTATTACCAAAAAATAATGTGGGGTCATCGCTGATAATTTCGAGTACTCGAATTAAAACGGGTCGGGTTTTTTCGGTGTCATTTTTATTTTTTTATTGTAAAAAACTCTGGTCTATTTTTAAAATTCTATTCGGTTATTGTGCTTCTTCTTGATTGTACCCACACGGCAATATTTTTTTTGTCATACTTTTTAGTTTCTTAACTTCAGTGAGCGGCGTCGAAAATGTCCTTTTTTCGTTTTCTGGCTTTAGGCGCCCCCTTAAGCGACAGCCGTATCACGCCTCTGCCACAAGAATACGGTTGAAGATACCTATGAGGGTTTTAGTCGGGGCACCAACGCGGGCGGGGTCGACTCCGAAGCGGTCCCACGACTCTGCTGCCAAGCCGAGTTCAGAGAAACCCGTGTGATGAATAGGAATGGGATGAATGGTGGTAGTTTAGTCGGTAGGAATAGTCACCATATCACCACTAAATGATGTTGAGCCCGACAAACCAGACCGAGTACCTGCACGGGTGACGATGCGTAAATGCCCTCGCGAAAAAAGGATAGCCTGCATGGGTGATCTGCGTAAATTGATGGATTGGGTGACAAGGGCATCGAACTCCGTTTCATAAACACAATGTATGTGAGTACTATATCCAGTCATTGAAGAGCTAAAAGTTATGATGATACACGTTTACGTAGAAGACATACAATTACTAACCCAAAAGAGATAGATACGTTACGGTAAGTAACTTGCGTAGAATCGAGTGAAGATACGGGCAGGGGTGGGGCATTTCGATTAGCTGAGGTTCAGATCAAAGAGGGCTTGCTATAAACCTATATTTCAACAACATAAAGATAAATTATACCTACAGGCAATATACTAAAAGTTCACATTTATATGACAATAATAGACGTGGGTACGTGTCGCAAAGTAGTTGATTAATGACTGTTGTTAAGTGTTAGCGGTTCACATAGTTGTGTCGAGAGACAATGGTACAAGCTGGGTTCATGGCCTGTTGCGAGTCTGCGCCACCACACGACACTTTCTTGACGTAAATCTTGTACTGTACATTCATAAACGACTAGCGGCCCGCTCCAGCTTCGCTCGAATAATAACCTAGATATCAATTGCAGCGCCATCTGCCGGGCTGATTTGTGAATCTAAACCTTCCAGGGCCCTACCCAAACGTATACAAAAAAAAACATTCAAATCGGTCCAGCCGTTTAGGAGAAGTTCAATAACAACGAAAAGTGGCATTGATTTTTATATATATAGAAGATAGTATATTTTCACCTAAGACTTCAATTTAACATTCAATTCATACTCTTCCACCAATTTTCAGCAGAAACTATCACTAAGTCATGCAGATAGATGAAAGTAAATTACTGCGTTCCGGTTTGAAGGGCCATGTTTCCAGAGAAATTACAGGGCTTAGAGATATAATATCTTAGATCTCTGGGTGACGAGCGCAGTGCAGTGCTAGGTAATGATTTGGACTCTTCATGTTCCAATAGCTGTGTGTCACTGTGTTGTTATGTGACAGGCATGTTGCTTACCATCAGGCACATGTCCTGCTCGTCTCGTCACCCTAAATATATAAAAAAATCACAATTGGTGGAGCTATCGCGTAACATACAAAGAACCGAATTGAGAACTTCCTCCTGTTTTTAAGTCGGTGAAAAACTATCAAATATTTGGCAGTAAAACAACCAGTAAAGCCGTGCTGAAACGGATAACAGGGATTGTAAAACTCTTGATTAGTTTAATAGGTAGGTAATAGGTAGGTAGGTTTTAGGGGTTTTAGCGTCGCAAAAATGCTAGTAGATAAATGGAATATACGGTTTATTTTACTTCTATTAACTGTGTTTTTCTAATACTCTATTCTAGTATCTCAACGTGACTTTGTTCGGGTAGGAGTTTGAAACGGCATATTCCATAAAGAATATGCAATATGATTTTTATGATAATATCGGCGACATCACAGAATGCAGAGTTAGGCCCGGTTCACACGACGCGGCTGCCAACCGCGCCCGCGCGCGGGCGCGGCGCCGCGCCGCGCGTCGGTTTTGTTTCAATACTCACGAGACCGCAGGTTTTCGCGGTTTCTGCTCCGGAAAGCTACTGCGCAAGAATCGCGCGCAGCCACGCGGGCGCCGCGCGGCTGCCGCAGCCGCCGCGGCCGTAAACCGCGTCGTGTGAATTGAATCCAATTTTATATGGAAATCTGCCGCGGTTGGCAGCCGCGCCGTGTGAATCGTCTCTTATGGTATATTCTAGAAATAGGTGCTGTAAAAACAGAACCTACCTACCTATGGTATAATCTAATCTACCTTAGCCTGACGCGTTCAGTTCTAATGACGACACAACACACTTTGATATTTATAACATTACTAATAGTCCCTCGCGGTTTTACACGTGTATTTTCCGTAATTTTCTTAATTTGCCTTTTCGATATTCCAGACTACAATTTACCTCTGCACCAGATTTGATCTAGATCCAGTAGTTTTTGTATGAAAGAGTAGCTTATATAACACTAGCAGTACCCCGCGGTTTTACCAGCGTAGTTCCTGTTCCCGTTATTTTCCCGGGATAAAAAGTAGCCTATGTGTTCTTCCAGACTATAACCTAACTGTATTCCAAATTTCAACCCGATCCGTTCATACGTTACGGCGTGATTGAGCAACAAACATCCAAATATTCAAACATCCATACTTTGACATTTATAATATTAGTGGGATAGTGGGATACATTTGCTATGTACATACACAAAACACACATAATTTTAAAGTACATGTGTGTATGTTCTCTTATTCATCATCAGCCCGTATCCGTCCATTGCTGGACATAAGTCCTACGATACGCCACTCAGCCCGATCCTCAGTCTTACTTCTCCAACCGCCACCAGCTGCCTTTTGGATATCGTCACTCCATCTAGTCTCAGGGCGTCCTACACTACGTTTGCCGATTCGCGGTCTCCACTCCAGAACCCGTCTGATGATGTTCTGTCATTACCTTCTCATTATTACTAAGCGAAAATCAATAGAGCCAAACAAAGCCATCTACCGTATGGCTTTGTTTGGCTCCCCGAATTATCTGGTTAACTTTTATTCGTTTTTTATTTATTGAGTTAACATTAACCATACGTATTTATCTTCAGGAGGCTCGCAACGCCCTGGCGTGGCTTCGGAACACGAGTCCTGATGATAAAGACCTAGAGGAGACCATCAAGCAGCTCGAGAGAGAAGAACAGGAAGTGCAGAGCATGGAGAAAGCATCCTGGAAGAGCATTAGTAAGTTTAGTTATTGTATTTACTCGTGACTTAGGACTCATTACTTACTGATCTCAACCAAACTAATTAATAGATTCAAACCAATTTTCGTTAAAAGTGTACTACATGGTAGTATGTACATCATACATTTATCATTAATCTTTGTGCAAGATCGACATTTCATCATAAGTCATTGTCATTCTCTTGAAGTTACTGCTCCCCCTCCCCTGTAACTTCTAAAATAAGAGACACACAGGGGACACCCATTTTACCATTTTGGAAGTCTCTCGCGCAAACTATTCAGTTTAGAAAAACATTATACTAGAAACCTCAACAACATTTTTGAAGACCTTATCCATATATAATTCACATGTATGGTTTTGATGGAAGAAAAATGTTTAGTTTCTGGGATATCCCCAAATTTTTTTGTTTTTTTTTTTGTATGAAAATCTTATTGCGGTTCACAGAATACATCTACTTACTAAGTTTCAACAGTTATAGTTCTCATAGTTTCGGCAAAAAGTGGCTGTGACATACGGACGGACAGACATACAGACATGACGAATCTATAAGGGTTCCGTTTATACGTTTTACGGAACTCTAATTAAACACAGTTTAAAAATAATATCATGACAAATGACAGTTGATTTCTACAAAGTAAAATAAAAATGGTTACCATTGTTCGCTTAGTAGGTACTTACTTATTTGCTTAGTTTACGGCGAGAAGTGCGAACGATTTCCACAAATATTTATTAAACATTTTCAATATTTATCTTTGGTCACTTGCACATTTTTTTTCTATGAAAACAACGGCGAAACTGTGCTTGATTTTTGTTTAGATATTTTTGAAAAACCATTTTTCAAGTAGCTAAATGGCCATAAAAATTAGCGTGGTGGTTACAATTTAATAAATAACTAAGTATTTATTTAGTACAAGAGAGAGATAGTCTAGATACAAC
The DNA here is from genome assembly GCA_963693475.1 of Ectropis crepuscularia. NCBI lineage: Eukaryota > Metazoa > Arthropoda > Insecta > Lepidoptera > Geometridae > Ectropis > Ectropis crepuscularia. The sequence goes on along the minus strand of OY856369.1, from coordinate 11,810,537 downwards.
GCTAATCAGCTGGTTGGTATTTCACAGTCACTCAGTAAATCAGGGAAGCTGATTGTATAAAGTATTTAACATATACCTAGTCTTCATGCCCAATCGGCTCCGAGCTTCGGTAGTTTCAGAAATAGAATTAATATTCAGGCTTTTCAACCATACTTTTTAAATAAGAGTTCTTACAAAGTAATACTAGAAAAATATTGTAAAAATGTGACAAAATTCCTTATAAGTTTAGTAATCCTACTAATATTATAAATGTCAATGTTTGAATGTTAAAGTGTTTGTTGCTCTATTACGTCGGAACGCCTGAACGGATCTGTTTGAAATTTCGAACACAGTTGGATTATAGTCTGTAATATCGCACGTGCTACTTTTTATCACACGAAAATAACTGTAACAGAAACTGCGCTGATAAAACTGTTGATCACTGCTAGTATTAAATAAATCCAACCACAAAAACCTCACAGGGAAATACCCTTATCCGAGATGCAACAAAAATATAGGCAAATAAAGCCCCAACAAGAAACTGTATCTTGTATCAACTTATGCTGAGTTATCTTTGACCTGTGTCGGTTCTGAGAAAACTTCCTCTCTCTTGGGTTTCCCTGGGTACCTCGTCGAAGTGGTCGTGCAAGGCTTTATACAGAGTGTTGTTGAGAGAGGTAATAACAATGATTATTAGATTTATTATTCCTGTCATACTATTAATATTATAATAATGTATTTATTTCGTGACCAAATAATATACATTAATACTTAAAAAAGAACTAAACTATTATCATATGTACCTTAATTTGTATAAACAATTACAAATTTAAACTAAGCATGCAAGGACCAACCAAGGCTTGGCTAGTCTATAATTGTGACAATAATAATAAATAATAATAAAATTTAAGAACTATGATTAAATAACTGCATAATAATAATATACTATAATGCTTAAGAACCTATCATCATAATGTATATCAATTTATATAATTGATTATAACACTAATTAAAAAAAAATAAGGATTCGAATGAATTGATTTCGGTTTCACATAAAGCCAAGTACTTATTACATCTATATATTTATATAAAAGCGAAAGGTCACTCATCAAGGAATCTCAGAAACTACAAATGCTAGGAATCTGAAATTTTGCATGGAGGTCTCTTTTAGCACGTAGGCGCTCGCTAAGACGGGGTTTTGCGAAATTCAACCCCTAAGAGGGTGAAACAAGGGATGAACGGTTGTATGAAAATTCGTCATTTTCAAAGTTATCAAATTTAGTAGACACTTGGCACGAAGCAAACGAATGATTGTTCTAGCAATTTTGTAATTTAGAACTGTACGGGGATGAAGTTGGGGTTGAAATGGGGGATGAATGTCAATATAGAAGTTCCCAATCGTTGAAGATAAAACCATGAAACTCTGTATATAGGCACTTGACACGAAACAAATAAATGTTTGTTCTAGCAATTTTGTATTTTTTAAATGTATGGGGATGAAATTGGAGTTGATATGGGGGACGAATGTCTTACACTTTCACACCTAAGCAACTGAACCGATTAACCAATAGTAAATGTGTCTGGGTATACAAATAGGTACTGCCTGAGTAACCTTAGTATTTATATCGCGCGGACGAAGTCGCGGGTAACAGCTAGTTTTATTATACATGTGAAAGCTTGTATGTTGAAGTATTTAACTGTTTAGATGTTAGTTGCTCTGAACAAACTCTGTTGGGCTCTGTACAAAATACAGTAAATATAAAAATAAAAATCTTTATTGCTGCAGTAAGATAAGATATTACAAAACATTTTACAAGTTGACCCCGTACAGACTAGCCCCTTCGAGAGGCATGCAATATGTCTGGCAAAACAGTTTCTATTGGTCTGAATTTATACATATACCTAATGATAAAAATAATAGTCCGCTGATAAAATTCTTCTTCTTCTTTTCATTTTTAGCTTTTAATCTGTTGTATCATATTATAAATCATTTGATTCATCTTCCATTGATTTCTGGCTTCTATTCAGTTGTGCTATGTAAGCGAGATATGTTCGATGAGCACAATTACGCCAACGTCTTGTGTTTTTTTTTAATAAAGAGACAAACAGGCCATGTGCCTGATGGTAAGCAACATGCCTGTCACATAACAGCATATTGACACAGCTATTGGAACATAAAGAGTCCAAATCATTACCTAGCACTGCACTGCGCTCGTCACCCAGAGATCTAAGATGTTATATCTCTAAGCCCTGTTGTTTCTCTAGAAACATTTCCCTTCAAAGCGGAATTCAGTAATGTTTGCACATGACTGCTTGGGAATAACTGGCAAAGGTGTGGTACTTCCCCAGGCGGACTTTGCTAAGAGTCTGCAGTACAAAGCAGGATGCTTTCAGCAAGAACGTTTTTTTGTAGAAGATTAGCATGCGGTTTGAATCCCAGGTCTTACATTTAAGCCGTGTTGTCTGTTGAACGGTTCAGCCGCTCTCACAAGAGAACGCAACAAATCCTTAACAAATTCAGGCTGAACGGATCAGGATCATATTCTAATCGATATTTCAAATCTGGAATATCAATTAGAATAGAATTGATTAGTTAGTCTGTAATTGCATACATACTACTTTTTAAAATATTAAGGAAAAAAAACAGGAAATTTATGCGAACTGTGCGTGTGAAATCTCGAGCGCTTCTAGATGATAAACATGAAATATGTCGAATAAGTATCTAGAAGATCTTAATTCGTTTTTTTAGCTTTAATATATTTTAATGAATTATTCATTCAATCTTTTTATGTTTATTAATTCTAGGCCAACGTTGCTATTATTACCGTAAACTTATTTTTAGTCCAGTACAATTTTAGAGAGAGCGTTAAATTAAAATGTATATATAATACAAAATGATTAATGTATTATTTGAGTACATTTATTTTAAAAAAAGTTATTTTTTCATAGTATTTTTAACCAAGCTCAAACATGACGAGGTTGTATGTCAATTGGGTCGGTTTTTTCAAATTACAGTTGTAAATAACATAAATGTGTGAATTGTTTGAATGAGTTTCTTTACTTAAGGTGAATGGGCCGAGAGCTAAACCCGCTACGTTCTCAAGAGATGGCGCTGGAGTCGTCATTTATGAAAAAATATTTTTTACGTCGTATTTTGCAATCCAATTTGAACTTAATGTTAATTCGCGGATATAAACCAATACAATGTTTCTAATGACCTAATTTTCAATTATAAATCGAAGACAATAGCTAATATTCGCCAATTTACTGATCTGTCATACATTTTACACGTTTACACACGCACACACGCATGTTATACAGTCACATCAGAAAGTAATGCTTATTTTGGACGCTTACGTCATAGGCTTGATAGCTCATTTAGCAAAGTCACAGATATGTTGAATAATCCGATAAGACATGGTTCAAATCCCACCGGGGTATTTTCTTTTTGTATGAAAAAAAAAATATTTTTCTCAGCTTTTACGTAATACACAAATATGGAGTAAGTATTGATTTTATGGAATAAGAATACCTATGGTAGACATACCTAAGCAAGCCACACATGCCACGTGTGGTTTGCTTAGGTAATTGTGATAAATAAAATAATAATTTCAGTTCTCTTACACATTTATAAAACAACCAAACGCAAACACACATTTTGTAGTAATAGGACTCTTAGCAGAGTCCGCCTGGAGAAGTACCACACCTTTGCCAGTTATTCTACCGCCAAGCAGTAATGTGACATAACTGTTGCGGTTTGAAGGGCAATGTTTCCAGAGAAATTACAGGGCTTAGAGATATAACATCTTAGATCTCTGGGTGACGAGCGCAGTGCAGTGCTATATGTAATGATTTGGACTCTTCATGTTCCAATAGCTGCGTGTCACTGTGCTGTTATGTGGCAGGCATGTTGCTTACCATCAGGCACATGTCCCGTTCGTCTCGTCAACTTTATTTAAAAAAAAAGCACTCATACCATACCCCACTTAGATTACTCGTGTCGGGGACTACATACAACACACAAACAACATCCAGACCGAAGGGTCTACCGCATAAATAAAACTGCCTTAGCTTTGATCTTGAAATTATAGAGACAGCTATAGCAAAGCCAACCGCTACCGTCAAAATATTTACAATACTAAGTACAAATAAAATACAACAGATATAATAATTATTATTTTATTTATATAAAAATTGGTATGGATGGAACACATTATCCTCATAGGCAGAACACAAGTCATGTAAAATCCTAATTGTCCTTTTAGATTTGAATGTGGCGATAGCCATTGCTGTAGGGTCGTCGCTCGTCTTCTTTCATGTATTTCTGCACATGCTGCATCTCAATATAAATTCACTGTGTATGTATCTGCAACCTGTGTAAAGCTCATTCATAAATTCAATAAGTATGTGAGTTTTCAGTGTCTCGTATATTGTTCACAAGTAAAGGCTTTATTGGTTGAATTTTGCCGTCGCATTTTTGGTGTAAACTAACGCAGAATTCACCACACAATTCACTTCAGAGTCCACCTCAACACTCAACGATGTCAAAGGCAAAATCGGATAGTTTATTTACTAAACTAACACACTCCAAATATGATGTGAAATTGTGAAACACAAACAATAACAAATTACATTTACAACTGACTATGACTAAACATCAGTGTTGCTAACAAGATTTTTTTAAATCCTCCAAGTTACTTGTGAATTTTCGTCAAAATCCGTAATTTATCGTCATATAACATAATTCGTTGCCGTTTAAATAAAACAATAGCCATTTCTGAATAATAATATAAAGTTTTTAATTCCGTTAAATATCCCGTAAGCCGTTAGAAAGTTATTTTCCCGTTCTCAACGCACAAAAATTCGCTAGATATAGCGAGAAATCTTTAAGTTGGCAACACTGCTAAGCTTCAATATAGATACATTAGATCATCGATATAAAGCGAAGGACGTGCCCTAAGCACCTGAAATTTGCAATAAACTGTGTCTCTGTGTGTATCGTTAGTGGTTAACAAATAACCAATTACTTGACCCCTGGAATCGCTATCGGCGAGATATACTGTGGTTCTACTTTTTTGGTTGTTAACAACGAATCATGATAAATAAAAACGTCAGGCGTACACCGCTTCCTGCAACCGACTAGAACGGAAAGAGTGAGCTCACTCTTCCCAACGATTACATAATTCCGTGCGCCTGAACTTTGAGAGGGCATATCCGATTATTTATATCGATGCATTAGAGCACAACACAAGTCTCTCGTCGCCAGCGAGTAAACCAAGTTTCGCCGCTATCGCAAAGCCGCATGCACGGTGTGGCAACGCCGCGCGCCGCATGCACAGCACAGAACATAAAATATAACTCACTGCACAGTGTGGCAACGTCGCATTAACTTCGTACGGAAATGTAGCGCCCTCTACGGACCCGCTCGGCAACTTGCACCGAAATGCGCGCAACAGCTGACGCGTGACCGCCATGTTTACTTAAAACCACTCACACATGCGTAGTCTCCGGCAAATTTTCAAAACTTATCATTTGCAAAAATAGATATTAATACAAGTTTGTTTAAATATATGAGTGTATTCGCGGATGGAAAATTAATCAAACATGTAGAAAAAAATAACAAACAGACATTATACTATTTCTATCGCCTGTATTGGTTCCCGAACGTTTGTATGGAAAATTGGCTTGGCCCATCCACCTTAATATCATTATAACTTTTTTTTCAATGGTAATAAAAAATTAAGAACTATTAATTATTCAACAACTAATCTAATATACATAATATTTCATTATAATTTTCCATTTTATTGTCTGCTAGTATTTTGCTATTATTAGCTGAAGTGTAGAAACAAACGTATATATTAGAATAAATACTTGAAATAAGTGCTTGTTAAAAATAGCATTTATTATTGGATTGGAGAGTTTAATAAATATATGTATTAATCTCAGTAACAAGTGTCAATATTTATATTTCATTGTTTAAAATTGAACAAAGAATATTTTTATAATTTTATAATATATTGCGATAAAAGATTATATCGTTTACATAATACTTATTAAATATATTTATGTATACAAGTATGTGCATATAAATATAATACTGTATCACATATTACTGTAGTACCTATATCATTGTTTCTCAACTATTGAGCTGAGACTTCATTGTTTTGATATTCTTTTTTATCTTAATGACGTGCTCATTATCATGTAATAGAATCAATAATCTATTGAGACTGACTAATTATGTGATAATAATATAGTAATACATCTTTCATTTTGAAATTGTTGATGTTACTTAATCATATTCTAATGTAATATCGTTGCAGTATGAATTGATATAATCTAATCATTAGCATCATTGGCTATATTATGTTAATATACATATAAAAGGCCAGTATCATGATGTCTTTTTTTTATAAATAAGGAGAACAAGACATAAGCCTGATGGTAAGAAACATGCCAGCCACATAACTGCACAGTAACACGCAGCTATTGGAACATGAAGAGTACAAATCATTACCTAGTACTGCACTGCGCTCGTCACCCAGAGATCTAAGATGTTATATCTCTAAGCCCTGTAATTTCTCTGGAAACATTGCCCTTCAAACCGGAACACAGTAATGTTTGCACATTACTGCTTGGCGGTAGAATAACTGGCAAAGGTGTGGTACTTCCCCAGGCGGACTCTGCTAAGAGTCCTACTACTATTAAAATAAAATAAAATCTAAAAGTCTGTTCCCAGTAAACTATACCAACTCAACCGATATTCCTGAAAGTTGTCACGTATATGGCTTCAACTTAGGAGATGTGATCTTTTATTTATTTTAGTAGTCCTTATACGAGTATGACAATATCCGAGCAAAGCCGGAACGAGCCGCCAGTCTATTTACAAAGCTTATGTATGTCACAAGCTGTTGTGGAATTGATTTCACAACACAGGACTTCACCTAGTGTGGAATCCGGGTCTGACGTAAACCAAATATAGTGTATATAATTTGTGTAGTGGTAGGACTCTTAGCAGAGTCCGCCTGGGAAAGGACCACACCTTTGTCAGTTATTCTACCGCCAAGCAGTAATGTGCAAACATTACTGTGTTCCGGTTTGAAGGGCAATGTTTCCAGATAATTTATCTGGGTTTAACAGCGTTTAGGGATATAACATCTTAGATCTCTGGGTGACGAGCTCGGGGCAGTGCTAGGTAATGATTTGGACTCTTGATGTTCCAATAGCTGCGTGTCACTGTGCTGTTATGTGGCAGGCATGTTGCTTACCATCAGGCACATGTCCTGTTCGTCTCGTCACTTTATACAAAATATTTTGTACCAACAGCACTCTGTAATTTAACCCGCGTAATTCGCAAACCCGTTATTTTCCTGGTATAAAAAATAGCCTGTGTCTCATTCCAGACTATTCTACCTGCGTTCCAAATTACATTCAGATTCCCTCAGTAGTATTTGTGTGAAAGAGGAAGAAACATTGCAAAATACTTAAAACCTTTCGCGTTTTTACGAGTTACTAATACGAGTAGGTATTACTACTACTAACATACTAATATTTTCTAGGATTATAACAACTTAACCCTTGAGTGATAATTATTTTTTTAGCTCAGATAATGTTAATTGATATTTTATTTAATCTACCACTCGGTTTAACTCGCGTCTCGCATAGTTTCTGTTCACTTTTACTCCGGGATGAATATCTATGACTATTTTTCGTGGGCTGTGAATTGAATTCTAGCGTCACGCTCGGGTATAATAAGAAATCTTCGGGTAAACTCGGGACCATGGCTATTGGCCATCTAGAAATGCGTCAGCCAATGGGAAATGCTGAAAGGCCGTGGCCTGGCCATCATGGCATGGCCATCTAGAAAAGCAACTGCATTTCCTATTGGCTGATGCATTACTTGGCTCCGGTTACACCCGTGTAGTTTCCAAGGTAAGCTATCAAATTGTGAGTTATAAGTCTTCACTTCTATCGGCAGTTCCTATGACTGCCAATTTTTTTTATTTCATTTAATTTAATGTGTAATTTAATCGTCGGACATAATGCGCATAGGTAAATAAATAAATAATAAATAAATATTGGTGGACAATTCACACACAACACCATTTGACCCCAAACTAAGCAAAGCTTGTAATATGGCAGCCAGATAGCTGATATAATACTTATATAGTTTTAAATACATACTTATGATACATAGACACACCCAGACACAGTGCAAACATTTGAATTCATCACACAAATATTTGCACTGGGTGGGAATCGAACCCACGACCCTCGGCTTCGCAGGCAGAGCTACTACCCACTAAGGCACGAGCCCTGTCGATATCCCCTCATGAGGTATCTATTTCCCCTCATGAACATTAACATGTCGAAGTTCTCGTCTGAAAGCGAGGCTCGCTTTGGTTTTAAAATGTCTTTACCCGTGGATAGCAGATGTTCAACTGCAGCGTTTGAGGGCTGTTTTCTAAATTTCAACCCAATCCTTTCCCGTTCCCAGACGTTCTGACGTGATGAAACAACAAACATTACAACATCCAAAAATTGCCATTTATAATATTAGTAAGATGTTAAACACTGGAATTTTCATTGTATACCTCCATTTCTTCATTCTTATACATTGATTTGTTCATTTTATTTACTTTGGCTAGTTGAAATGAACTACCACAGATTTTATTTAAAAAAAGTTACAATACAGATAAACGATCGAAAAAGTATGATTGAATTTATCGGGGAGTTCCCCACTAGTTATGGATTACTATAATCTACTTGGTTTACTAGAGATGTGTGAAATATTCAACTAAATTGTAAACGTCAGTCAAATTCGAGTATGTCTATGCTCAAATTTTCAGCCAAAAAGAACTCGAGATTATCGGAAATGTGACTTATGATAACAAAATTATATTTGTTTTCATATAACGTCAACCGATCATGCCACAGGCTAAAATGACGACTCAATCCTGCCAAAATTGGAGGAACCCGCCACATATGGTCACACTGCGCCCAGCACTTTTCGTTTCATACTTGTCTGAACCTGTTTTTTTGCGCCGCGCCGAGGTGCCGTGCGGTAAATAGTAAGCATTGGATTAACGATTAACGGACTTCTGCATAATAGGCATGTTTCCACTAAGAACGAATCGGATGGATTAGAGGTTCTTACTATTGATTAAGATATAGAGATTTACAAAAATAAAAAAGTTTATCAAAATAAGTAAAGATGATTAATATTTTTAGGAAAGAAAATCTTAAAAAATAGGCACTGAGTCACGTGACAGTGAACGCCAATCAGAGAATGTGACGTCACGCCGTGCTATACATCACTTGACATTACTAATGTTGTTGACATTTTCATAGAACTAACATTATTATTTTTTATTTTTATTTATTCTTCGCCATGGATACTAGTTCTTCAGCCGCTTTACTGAACTAGTTTGTTATTGTTTTAACACTATTCTTGAGGAAAATTATCAGTTTTTTTTACAATTACATTACTAAGATTATACTGTGTCAAATACTTTCATCAAAATGATCTTCACAAAAGTACATTCTTGATTTATTGGCCATCATTCCGCCTCGCAAGCGTTTGCCACTTTTTTCGTATTTGTGGATCGTTTGGAACATAGATGATTAATTTGTGTGACGTATTTATACTTGTGCTTGTACACTGGGGCACTATGCAGTTCTTGTAATGCGAGGGATTCGTTTTAAATTGAAAACATTGACAACGTCCATACACAAACACATATGTTTGCCACGGCGTGACGTCATTCAAGACGCCATGACAGTCTGGAGCGTTTTTGTGCAGAAATTTGTTTGATTTTTTGAAATGCAAAATACATATTATAATTGTAAGTATTTTTCAAAAATATAGATGTTTCGGAATAATATAAACATCAAACTATAATATTAACCAATTTTTAAAATTGAGTACACAAGCCTATTAACGGAAGTTAACATGTCCGTTAACATTTTTTAAAGTTAACTTAAAAGTTAATCCGTTAATCAAAATGTTAACTTCGTTAATTAACGATTAACGGATTAACGAGTTAATGCCCAGCTATGGGTAGAATAACTGGCAAAGGTGTGGTACTTCGCCAGGCGGACTCTGCTAAGAGTCCTACCACTACTAAACACACTATGTTAACCGGTTTGAATTAAATCCTTGCATTAAAAACCTGACAAATATTTTTCTCTTCTCTGTTTTTGTCTACATTTTCCGTTGCATAATTAAAGTCCTTAGTCTAAGTAATAAACATAAATATTGGCAGATATACGTTTTCATCACACACTTCTTATTATCTGGCTCCAAATCCAAACTTAGCTAAACTTGTTGTATAAGAACCAGTTAGAACCAGTTATTATCTTTGCTAATATTGTAAATGCGAAAGTAACTGTCTGTATGTATGCCTGTAAAGCTTTCGCAGCGTAAATTACCTACTGAACTGATTTAAATTAAAATTAATACACAGAGAGTTTTAAAGGATTTAGAGGGGGTTGAAAGTTAGTGTTTAAAAACCTTAAAAAAAGTTTAGTTGGTGATTAAAAGCCAAAAGGTTCAACTTTTTTTGATTAATTATATCAAAAAAAAAAATAGTCAAAGTTTCAAAAAGAAATAACTTTGAATCGTAATTGGCGAAATAAATTATTTAAAAAAATATCACGGAGATCAGGTACCTAGTACCTACTAATATACTTGAACGTACAACAAAAAGGCACAAAATATGTGTTTATGTAAAATAGTACACTACAGACGTTTGTTGCATTATTATCAATTACCTAGCGTTGGTGTTAACGATATTATATCAGCACAGCAATTTTAATGGAAAACCCTATGAGAACAAGGAATGCAATTTGACGGGACACGCTGTAGCGACGATAAGCAATGGCGGCTGTATTAGCTTGTGAAATTCTTAGCATACGCCAATATCGGTTAAACATATTATGTACTTCAGTGTATGCTTTGAACACTCGTGCGCGCTAAAATGGTCTTTCTTACGGCAGCGACTAGTCTTGGGCCGTTATCTTCCCTAAAATATGGGCGAGAGTAGCGCTGGTTATGTTACGGCTGGTCTAGTTGCAAAAACCGGCCAAGTGCGAGTGGAACTCGCGCAGGAAGGGTTCCGTACTATTGTTAGTATCGAACAAGAAACGGTAAAAAAACCAAGTTTGTTATATGGGAGCCCCCTTCAATATTTTTTTTTTGATGTGGGCAGAGCCTTTATTAACAAAACTAAAATACAATGAGAACTACACTACGCTACATACCTAACAACGACTTACACTAAGCACACCTGAATTATCCATAGACCAATGAAGGTCTACAGATAATCAAGATGTTCAAGCCCACTACCAATCGGAAGCGTACCCAGCATGCTGGCGGCATTACCACGCTGAATGGCAATGCTTATGCGTGGGGCCAAATAAACGCCAGCATTTTGGTCACGCGTCGCGTCGACCAAGCGCTCGGAAAGGCTTTTGAAAATGAGGTGAGCTCCCGGCCCCCACGGACCCAATGTCTCAACCCCAAAGGGCTCAAATATGTAACCTCTTCCGAGGGTTGCATATTTGCGCCGTTTGAGTCGCTCAGCTGAATTAGCCGCTGTACCAGCCCTACAATGTGTCTCTGGAAGATGTGATGGTGCCAGAGTATCGATTTTATTTTTATTATTTGTTGTTATAGCGGCAATAAAAATACATCATCTGTGAAAATGTCAACTGTCTAGCTATCACCGCTACAGCCTGGTGACAGACGGACGGACAGCGAAGTCTGAAGAAGACAATAATAGCACAATCTATTAAATCATACAGTCGTTCGACGAAGCCGTCTAGACGGGGCAATCGTGCGGGGCGTGCGGGGTGAGACGCGGGAAGCGCGCTCCTGCATTGCGTACATTACAATGTTAGTATTGCAGGAGGGCGGCTCAGGGCTGACGTCTTCCGTATATTTTAATTTTATTTGGTGCCATGTTTTTAAAATTGCGACAACCCTACCCGTGTCTAGACATTATCGGCATTTTTCCCAAAATCAAAGGCGATAAACTACTGGTAGGTATTTCTTTATATTGTGGTAATAGGGTCCCGTTTTTACCTTTTGGATACGGAATCCTAACAACGGCGACTACCGATCCGGAGTCTCTGGTTCGAATCATCGTTCTAAAGTCATTTGCGAAATGGCGCCAACTTAAAAACGGTGAAGGCAAACATCTTGGTTAAGTCGCTACATAACATAAACAATTTAATTTTACTTCCTCGGTCGCTCTGCTTTAAACGTGATATATCCCAAACTAGGCTGGGCCTATGTATTGAATACCTCGAAAATATATTTGAGAGAGTTTGAAATAAAAAAAATAAAAATATATTGGTCAATTAATAAAAAATATCACACACAATACCATCTGACTCCAAACTAAGCAAAGCTTGTATGATGGCGGCCAGATAGCTGATATAATAACTTGTATAGTTTTAAATACCTACTCATTATACATAGAAACACCCAGACACAGTGCAAACATTTGAATTCATCACACAAATATTTGGACTGGTTGGGAATCGAACCCACGACCCTCGGCTTCGCAAGCAGAGCTACTATCAACTAAGCCACGAGGCCAGTCAAATCAAATCAAAATTAGTCAAATGATGACACATTTTAATTTAAACGGGATCATCAAATACACTTGTCTTATCTTTTTTTAAGAGACCTATAGCAGTTGGCCTCTGATGATCCGAGTATCTAATACTTCCCGAACCAGACCAGCTCAGAGGCGTAGTGCCCTACTAAACTCGGCTTAATAACTTTACTTATACACTTACGTATAGTAAACCCCTTTTATCAACCTCTATGAACTCAGACGACGCTACATTTTATGACTTAAAAATAGATTTTAAACCTGTTAGTGATATACAAAGTTGTGCTAGCCATAAAAACATAGATAGACGCTAGACGTCTTCAGCGATCTTTTCTTATGAGGAATTTTACTAATATAACTGCATAGCACGATATTTGCAAAGTATGTACATTGTACTTACTTGTGACTTCTATTTATGCTTAATGTTTTTATAGCCGTGTAGTGCTATAACGATCTAAATTATATTCTAAACTGGCTACCTATTATACTGATTAAGTACATTTGCATTACCCATCGATAGATGGGCTTGAGATGGTAGGTGCCTACTGAGATATGCCCAAGTTAATATAAAGTGTACCTACTCAAAATATGTACAGCTAGCATTGCTGCAGTGACGATAAAACCTATATCAAAAGTTATACTCGTATGTCGACCAAGTGCTATGTTTTTCAGTTCAGAAACATTTATTGCTATAACTGTGTACAAAATATGACATTAAGCATAATAAACGAACACAGTAGTTTGGTGATTTCGGGCGTGCTATATTCACTCCTGACAAATGTTTTAGCCAAGCCAATTCAGGACAAAACTTTACGATATTTGTTACGCTGATTTTTATATTCTCTAGGTAGGTATTTTGGTATTGAAATGGAGAATAAATCACCATAGTTTGTAATTTTGAGAACTTCAAAGCTTAGACAACTTTTTGCTTCTTAAATTTTATTAAAACGATTCCTTTTTTTCGTAGTTTTTTTAGAATATTCGGAATTCGAGCTGTTGTAAATATAAATGCGTATTAGGTCACTTGACGTTGGTCTTGTGGGAATTGATGCAAGTCTAAATACGAACGTAATATTTATTTTCTCCAAAAAAAAACAATTAAAAATTAAATTCAGGCATTCCACCAAATTCAATAGGAAGCACTAAGTCATCGAGGTAACTAGTGATTTTTTGTTCATATTTTAAAAACCCCTTCACTGATTTCGATATTATTTATGTATATGGGACCACCTCTGAACTATGATCTACCAAACAAGAAAAATACCGGCAAAATTTATTCAGAATTGGCGGCGCTATCGCGTAACATACATACACAAAAAAAACATAGAACCGAATTAATAACCTCCTCTTTTTTTGAAGTCGGTTAAAATATTGTCTTACGAAATGTTGACTTCCTTCAATTTTTTACTTTGCTATAAAACAGTAATTAGGCATAACAAACTTTTACAACAGCCCTAGGAAAAATATGCAAAAATGCAGCCATGGTTCGACCCTACGACTTATACGATTAAACGTCAGATGTTCACTTCACTTAACAATATTTTTTCACTTTATTTTGACTTCACACCATTGAACTAACACGGCTCGCCTTTTCGAGCTACACTATAGGCTATACTAATTTAAGTGTTTCTAATCTTTCCAGTTAAAGACAAGACCACATTCAAAGCGTTCCGCATCTCCCTGAACGTGATGCTGTCACAAGAGACATGCGGATATCTGGTCGTCCTCATGTATGCGGGGTCCATCTTCGAAAAAGCATCCGAGTCTATCCACCTTAAATTGAGCCCCAATAAACAAACCATCGTCGTGGGCACCATACAAATGTTGGGGTCTATCGTCGCTAGCTGCATCGTAGAACAAACGGGAAGAAATGTAAGGTCTTCTTCTCTATCAATACTACATAGATTCATTGAATTGTAAAAGCAATCTGATCCACAGTCTTGGCTGTCCTGTTGGCTTAGTTGGTAGTAAGCCTGCGAGGCCGAGGGTCGTGGGTTCGATGCCCACCCAGTGCAAATATTTGTGTGATGAATACAAATATTTGTACTGTGCCTGGGTGTTTTCTATGCATAATGTACTTAAAACTATATACTCCCATTGTACAAGCTTTGCTTAGTTTGGGGTCAGATATATGTGTGAAATGTTAACCAATATTTATTTTATTTATTTATTCGTTGAAATTAAGTCCGTGTGTAAAAACACAACAATGACAATAAAAATGATGGTGATTTGTCTGATGCTAAGCAATATATGTAGGTACGTACGGCCACAGAAATCTAAATACTAATTACCTTATTATTTAGATTTCTGTGGGTACGGCCTACGATGTAATATGTTTACCCACATAAACATTACCTGTTTACTCTTGATTTTAAAACACTCAGGTGGTGCCAATCGAAAAAAAAAGACTCAATTTTTTCCCTCTCGGATATTGTACTGGATTTGGAGCCATCTATCACAAGAAGTCATTGTCATAATCCACCATGATGTCCAAACGCGGTATTGCGAATGATCTTGAAAGACTTTTCTTAAAACGTGTTGATTTTCTCACAAAAGAAAATTTTACCGAGCTTAATGTTTATTTAATGGCTTCCCACTAGATGGACAAATGACTTCACAAAGGTCGTTGGAAACCGCTGGTTGCAGGTTGCGCGGGACCGTTCGTTGTGGAAATCTAGGAGAAGGCCTATGTTCAGCATCTTGCGGCTGATGATGATTGTTTATTTTGACTGGCCTCGTGGCTTAGTTGGTAGTAGCTCTGCCTGCGAAGCCGAGGGTCGTGGGTTCGATTCCCACTCAGTGCAAATATTTGTGTGATGAATTCAAATGTTTGCACTGTGTCTGGGCGTTTCTATGTATAATATGTATGTATTTAAAAAAACTATTTAAGTATCAATATAAGGGTCAGATGGTGTTGTGTGTGAATTGTCCACCAATATTTACCATTTATTTATTTCAGTGGCTATTAGCCGGAACGTCTTTCGCTACTGGTGTATCGATGTTCGCGCTGGGCGGCTGGTTCTACCTGACGTCGGCGGGGGTGTGGCTCCCCGGCTGGTTGCCCGTCATGGCCATGTGTCTCTGCATCTTCTCCGACGCCGCGGGCTACCAGCCCGTCCCTTACGTCATCACTTCTGAGCTGTTTGCATTCCATGTAAGTTGTTTTAACTTTAGTGGTTGGCAGTGGTGGTTTTGCTTCAGTTTCTTCTTAATTAGCAAGTTTTACTGGCTGTCAGTAATCTGAAAGATCACACTTTAGTGGAAGTGTGGTTTTGGATTTTTGTCGTTCAAATTAGTATATTTTTTTTTTTAACTTATATAGGTTTACACTTGACCGCCATCTCACCTGATGTTAAGCGACGATGCGGTCTACGATGGAGCGTGTTTACCTAGAAGAAACCGATTCACCTTCGATTTGAAGACACCAAGGTTATAACTATCAGGGAAAACCCACTCTGGCAACTCATTCCACAGCCTAGACGTTCTTATCACAAAAGTAGAGTCAAACCTCTCTCTTCGTCCGTGTCTTTGGAACATCAACCATGAAACGGTGCCGCTTCTTCGAGTTACGAGAGGTCCGATAGAAAAAAAGGGCAAGGTGGTATTAGATCATGCAGATCAGTCGCACACTCTCCGAAGTGTTATTTAGAATGTTATTAACGGTTTGCTGGTACCAGGTATAGCTTCAGTGGTTCTGTAGTTACGGCGTTACTTTTTTTATTGGCAATTGGCAATTAGCACTTCAATACGGGCGTTAGTAAAATAATTGTATCTCACCTCAGCAGCAATGGTTGTGCCCTGTTGGCTGTGCTGATCGAGTCCAGTTGAGACCTACTAGAATACTTAACATCATCGCCTCTCATCTTAATTATGGTCACCAACACTCCTGTCTACAGAATCAAATAAAAATGGTATGTCAAAACGTAATATTATCTCTTCTACCTTCCAGCACCGTGGCATGGTCACTTCTATCGTCAGCAGTGCGACTGCCCTCAGCGATTTCCTCCAAACCAAGGCGTACCACCCTCTTCTCAACCTCCTCGGCATCCACTGGGTCTTCATATTGTTTTCCATCGTCTGTTTCCTCGGGACCATCTACACGGTACTATGGGTTCCTGAAACTAAAGACAGAACTGTAGAAGAAATATACGCCTTGCTCAGAGATGAAAGGAAGAAGGAAAAGCGGAAAGACATTGAAATCGGAGAAGAGGTTAGCAGGCTGTGAGATAATTGTAATTATTAATTAATTAAAAATTTTGCTATGAGAACCAGTAAAATGGTTGTTACATATTTTAAATTAGTAAACGGGTTACTCACGTATCGTACTGTCGACGGAATCCGGTTGGTTTCAACTGCATTTGGCGGTCTTTTTTATGTGAGCTATTGTGCTCCTTTGTATCAACCAGTATTACGTTCACAATGCTCAACAGAAAGAAGGTTATTAATAAACTTAATGATAATATTATCATCATCTGTGTCTATTGAACATTTATTTGTTTTTTTAAATAAAGAGTGACGAGACGAGCAGGACATGTGCCTGATGGTAAGCAATATGCCTGCCACATAACATCACAGTGACACGCAGCTATTAAAACATGAAGAGTCCAAATCATTACCTAGCACTGCACTGCCCTCGTCACACAGAGATCCAAGTTGTTATATCTCTAAGCCCTGTAATTTCACAGTAATGTTTGCACATTACTGCTTGGCGGTAGAATAACTGGCAAAGGTGTGGTACTTCCCCAGGCGGACTCTGCTAAGAGTATCACTACAAAATACATAGAATGCATACTTATCTCAATGGTCTCCCTGACCTTGCAATTTACGCGGTTGAAACTCATGCGAATATAACCGACAATAATAACACACGTGAGTAACCCGTGGCCTACGTTATTTAATGTAAAAACCATGAAAGAGAATATAAAAAAGAAAAAAAATGTATACAAGAGATATACAAAACACTAAAAAAACTTTTAAAAATATTATTGAAGGAATGATAAGGCGAAGAAAATCTTTAGACACGTTTCAAGTCGGGTCTACCAAAAAATAAATCTTTATATTTATTGTAATAAGTTATTTTCATTTTTGTTTAAGTAATTTCTTTTATTTTTGATTGTAATATATTTTATATTCCTATCAATTCGCTTATTATTTTGTACATAACTAACTTATTTTAGTTGAATTTCTATTCTATTGTACTAGAATATTTTTGAATTATAGTCGAAATATATTGAAAATTGTGTTACCATTATAGGCAGAGCATAAGCATAAGAGCATCTTATAATTCTACAGCTTGGACTCGAGATTGTATCGCAAATGCAGGTTAAGGAATGACTTATGTTCTGGAAAGAAAACATTCATTCTGGCACGCTTCGGTTTCTTCTTAATGTTTTCATTCGCTGTCAAAGTCTATGCTGATAACAAACTCGTATCAGATAATGGAGCCTATTATAAATCAGATGTTATTATTTCGCTTAGTCTATTTTTAAGTATTGATTATACATTTTGTAAGATAATGATTTACTTACTCGTATTTGCCGTGTTTAAATGATGAAATGAGTCCCTATATTTCAATACACTTCCATGCACCATGTTATTAAGTAAACTAAATTAAAACAGGGATAAAAAATATGTGAATATGGAGCATAAAACTATAGGTACTGAAATATCGGGGCTCCATCTATAAATACCACAAAATTGATAATAGTATTGTATATCAAAGAATCGTGATAATTTGCAACAAAATTTAAATATTTATTATCATCACTCCCCTTTACGCAATTTAAATAGTGAACATCTTGTATTCAATTGGCTACTTTAATTTTGGAAGGATTTTAAGTTTTATTTAAGAAATACGAGAAAAACTCGTACTTAATAAACGTTACATATACTCGCAGTTTCAACCGCATCCCGCGGTCTGTTCAGCCAGCCAGTGCAAATAATAATAAAGTTAGAAAAACTTGATTGACAAATATGAGGAGAGCTACTCAAATATTACAAAATATCAATCGATTTATGATTGTATAACATGTCAAATACCGTCAATTTGGTTCGGTTCCTAACCTACCCAGGTTTATAATCTCATGGGTTTTAAAAATTGACGGTAGGTATTTACAATTCTACATAGACAAATATAACATGCGTATTGTTTGTTTTGTGTATTTTTTTCAACGTGAATTTCTATCGGATGCCGTATTTATGATCGATAAGTGAAATATAAATAGACACCAATTGCCCAGAATAATAGCGAATTCTGGGATCCAGTAGTAACATACGTCCATCGCAAAGGTTAGAACCATCGATATAAACCATATGTGTCTTGCCAAACTTCAGGTGCACGGAATTATGTCATCGTTGGAAATAGTGAACTCACTCTTTCCGTGCTAATCGGTTGCAGGAAGCGGTGAACGCCGGACGTTTCTACCTATCACTATTCTTTGTCAACAACCAAAATAAATAGAACCACAGCATATCTCGCCGCTAGCGATTCTAGGGGTCAAATAGATTGGTTGTTTGTAAACCACTTACGCCACACACATAGGGCCAGTTTATTACCAACTTCAAGGTACTCAGAGCACATCCAATGGTTTATATCTATGATTAGAACCCTAGCTTGGCTTTGAGTTAGAAATTTTTAAGGACATTGATTAGTTTGCTTTGAAATGTACTTATATTTAATTTTAAGTCTCCTCTCAGTGAGTTAACCCTAGAAAGATGACCTATGTCGAATCAACGAAAGCAATTTTGTAAAATATAATTCATTCTTATTTCTCGTCATGGCTTTGGCTGTTACTATCAACCCAGTTTTTTTACAGTATATAGATATATATATATATATATATATTATATGGGACGAACACGACATGTGCCTTATGGTAAGCAACATACACCTGCCCACAACAGTGTCACGCAGCTATTGGATCATGAAGAGGCCAAATAATTAACTAGCACTGAATTGCGCTCAATACTCGGATATATACCTACATAAGATGATATTTATATAGACTTATCTCTACATGTCCTGTAATTTCTTAGTTATCTTCTTCTCTCAAGAAATATGTAAAACAAAGATAATTGTAATGACATGTCACGGACCCCGGAGTCTGTAGAGTGAATAATTTAAAAAATGTAAAAAAAAAAATTTTTGTTGGCGCAAGGATCATGTAGGAGGCACACAAGCTGTTTAAATAAGTGCAATAATTTCTGTTACATAATAAATATAATTATGATACGTTGAAATGACGTATCTTTTGCGTATTGCAAAATATAGTTATCTCTCTAGGGTTAAGCAAATAAAGGTAGCACGTCTGTACAAAGTCAAAAGGGTCATATATTACTCGGAATTACGAACAATTATTACGTGTTTATCTATTCTGTCATCATCATTATCTAGACGTATCCGTCAATGGTGAATCTGGATAGTTCCTATAGTGAGTTCTTAAATGGCAGGCAAAACCACGTGAAAGTATTATTGCATGTCACAGTATAATAGACCATCGGCATTGTAATGTACATGGCATATTCTATGCTATGGCGCTAATCTTGAAATTTCAAGTATCCGTTCCATACGTTTCGACATCGAAGTCATGTGCGTAATACCGCTAACTTAAAACGGTGAAGGAAAACATCGTGAGGAAACCGACATGTACCTAGAACATTTCGAATGTGACATCCACCAACCCGCACGGGGCCAGCGTGGTGGATTATGGTCTTAACTCTCTTCTTGCGAGAGAAGGCCCCGAGTCCCAGCAGTGGGAACATTTAGTGGGCTGTTGATGATGATGACATTTCGACAAATTCAAAATGCTTGTTTCTATGGAATAGGTAACTTTATCTATTAAAAACATTGCACAGTAGTAATTAATCGCGATTTAAATTATTTAGTACCTTCCGATGTGTCTGAAAATCCCTAAAAAATATTCCGTCGGTTCAGTCTTCTCTTGACATCGGCCATTGGAAAACTGTCGAAAATCATGTGGATTGTGATTAAAATATTAGATATACTTAACTAAATTTAATTGAATGAATATAAGCGCTACTAAATTCAGTAAAGTGCATTCAGTAAGCTAACATGCTAAATTCAGAAGCGAAGATTTTTTGCTTCTGAGTTTAGTCGACTTACCTTGTTGATAAAAGTCCTGCGTGCTGAGTGCGAATTTTGTCAAAAACAAACGCGTTCTACCGTGAGCGCGTAAACGTGAAAGCTCTAGCACAGTATAAAGAAATACTACCAGTCATCATCATCATCATCAGCCGCAAGACGTCCACTGCTGAACATAGGCCTCCTCTCTAGATTTCCACATCGAACGGTCCCGCGCAACCTGCAACCAGCGGTTTCCAGCGACCTTTGTGAGGTCATCTGTCCATCTAGTGGGAGATCGTCCAACACTGCGTCTTCCGGTTCATGGTCGCCACTCGAGAATCTTTCTTCCCCATCGGTTGTCAGTTCTGCGAGCGATGTGGCCTGTCCATTGCCATTTTAGTTTAGCTACTCTTCGAGCTATGTCGGCTACTTTCGTTCTTTTGCGAATATCCTCATTACGGATTCTGTCACGCAAAGAGACCAGTATACTACCAGTAGTACATCACCTTTGATCTTGGGAGAAACGCCGATAATGTCTAGACACGGGTAGGGTTGTCGCAAACAAAAATACTTTTAAACACGTGGCACCAATTAAAACATACGGAAGACGTCAGCCCTGAGCCGCGTTCCTGCAATACTAACATCGTAATGTAGGCAATGCAGGAGCGCGTTTCCCGCGTCTCACCCCGCACGCCCCGCGCGATTGCCCCGTCTAGACGGGTTCG
Source organism: Ectropis crepuscularia (assembly GCA_963693475.1). NCBI lineage: Eukaryota > Metazoa > Arthropoda > Insecta > Lepidoptera > Geometridae > Ectropis > Ectropis crepuscularia. Next base: position 11,789,124 of record OY856369.1, on the reverse strand, counting down.
TCGAACGACTGTATGATTTAATAGACTGTAGTTCAATGAAGATATTAACCTATAGCGCGTTTAGCGGAAGGCGCTAGAGTCGTTAATGCAAATTACATAATTATTTACGCACTCGCTATAGAAAGCGTATTGTTTTCGACAAAACTCACACTCAGCATATTTAAACATATATGCATAATACTATATTTTATAATATAAGTCCAAAATCAAAGTATAAATGTTATAACAGCTGAATTTATTCGTCATTTCATGTTTAATTTCAAAGTTAAACTTGTTCGTAACTCTGAATAAAACGCACCCTTTTCAGCTTAGTACAGCTTAAAAGCCGGGTAACACAGAGGCGATCCGATAGCGAGACGATATTTTTTGTAATGTTCGAATTTGTATGCAACCTGACACACAGCAAGCGGGCGCGATCTCATAATCGGTATCGGATCGCTATCGTTACCGGATCGCCTCTGTGTGACCCGCCCTTAAGCCTTAATGTAAGAACCTAATTTGGCATCTTAACTTAGATGACAAGAGATTGTGATGTATTTTCCCAAGGGGAAATAATCATTGGCCGTGCCTTATGTCAAACTATTGTGATATTAGAAATGAATTAATTGTAAATTCAGGTATTTTTAGAATCTCAGAGTAATTATGGAAAAATAATAAATAATAGATCAACCGAATTGTTTTTGTTTTTATTCTTCAGTAATCTACCTACTAATATTTTAACTGTGTACAATTTGGAGGTTTGTTGCTCATTTAATGTCTGGGAACGACTGAATTTGAAATACCAGTACTTAGTACCTCAGATTGTAATCTACAATATACAGGATCACTGGTAATCAACCTGCATTAAAAAAGCCTTATCACTAAAAGCGATCTCTTCCAGGCGACAATAGGCTAGAATGAGAGACATGATATAAATAGATGGAATAATGGTTGATCAATGCTCAATCAAAAAAAACATGTCGTCAAAATGCAAAATTTTTTTTTAAAACTAGCCTTTTATTTCTACTCCAAAAATGACAAAATAGATGAGCTAACCCTATATTTGAGATAATTAAGCAGTTTTTATGTTTTCATAGTGTACTATACATATTTTTTTATAGAGTATAAGTAGTAGTCCCCTCTGCAGCGTAGGCCTCTCCTAATCCTTTCCACTCGTGTCTCTCGCGTGCCTTCCGCATCCAGTGAGAGCCCCCCCCCTCTGGTTGAAAATGTCGCTTCATCTTTTGTGTGGTCTGCCTTTCCTTCTCTTACTGTCCCGTGGTATCCACTCTACTAAACGTTTGGTCCATCTATTGTTGTTCATTGTACAGATATGCCTCGCCCATTGCCATTTTAATAATCTTATTCTTTTCCTTACATCTATTATTTTTGTTTCATTCCTGATATTTTGATTACAAATTTTATCTGATAGTTTCAATCCCAGCATACTTCTCTCCATTTTACGTTGGCAGATTGCATTTTTTTCCAAGAAAAATACTTACAATAAAATGAAATATAGCTGTGAGTTGGCAATATAACTTTAATCCGACATTTCAGACTATAAACTATTTTATGTCTTATTTATTTTTATGCGAACGATGTTGTTGCAACAACTGCTACTGGCCCTGACGATATTATTTGTTAGCTCTAATGAAGTTAATCCTAGGATACAACGTCGATACAAGCAGAACAAAGTTTTAAATAGATTAGGTGAGTGAAATGAGTGAATTTAACATGTAAACCAAAGATGTTATGGAGCCTCCTTGTTCCCTGAGAGATACAATCTAGAACTTTTCAAGGTCTGAGTGAATATATACTTTCTAGGTCAATGTGCGTCATCTTCGACCACACCGTCGCTTACCATCAGGTGGTTTGACCACCAAACGCAGACTTATACGTGAAAAAAAAACTCCGAAACTAGCGGATATCCAAAATAAAAATATAACCGGAACCGTATTTATTTCAAAAGTTTCGGCTAGTTTCGGACAGAATCAACTTTCAGGTGACAAGGCTGCAAAATTGCTTTTTGTGAAATATAATCTTCGTCTGCTCAGTTTTGACTATTATAAGTACCTATATGCAATGTAATACCCGTAACCGAAACTAACGGATAATCCGCAGTAATTCCGTATCCGTAACCGTATCCGAGGGTCGTGGTTTCAATTCCCACCAAGTGAAATATTTGTGTGATGAATACAAATATTTGTATCGATTGTGTTTGGGTGCGTTCTATGTATAAAAAAAATTGCCAGTCATAGGAACTGCCGATAGAAGTGAAAACTTAAAACTAAGAATTTGATAGCTTACCTTGGAAACTACACGGGTGTAACCGGAGGGCGTGGCCTCGCCATCTTGGCATGGCCATCTAGAAATGCATCAGCATTTCCCATTGGCTGACGCATTTCTAGATGCCAAGGTCCCGAGTTTACTCGAAGATTTCTTATCATACCCGAGCGTGATGCCAGAATTCAATTCACATCCCACGAAAGATTTGTCTAGGCGCGCCTAAAGAAGTTTTCACTTCAAAAGTATAATATCAGTTATCTGGCTTCCTGAACACAAGCTTTGTTTAGTTTGGGGTCAGATGGTGTGAGTGTGCGATGTCCACCAATATTTATTTGACTGTTCACTCCTTATGTTCAATCTTTGTGTCTTCAAATCGAGAGTAAATCGGTTTCTTCTACGTAAACACGCTCCATCGTAGACTGCATTGCCGCTTAACATCAGACGAGATGGCGGTCAAGTGTAAACCTACATTATTTTAGCCTTATATTATTTTAGCAAAACCCCAAGAGTCAAGGCGCAGGTATCCTCCCGAAAACCTGCGCATCCGCAATGAATACCCCATCCCATTACACGGCGCCGAGGATCGCAGTCAGAGCCGAGGAGGGAACCTGACGACTACACACGACCACCCCTACATGGCTGCTATCATTATAAACGGGAAGCTGTGGTGCGCAGGCTCCATTGTCAACCCTAAATGGGTGCTGACTGCAGCGCATTGCTTAAACTAGTGAGTAAAAAAATGGTTGTCTGTAAAGTCGGTTTACTGAGGATAGTTGAACGTGACAACTTCAACTACGCCTTAGAGCGAGGTAACGCCGCATGACGTCATGCGGCGAGGTAACGGCGCATGACGGCCGGCTTCAGCGAATTATAAGACGTTGTCACGTCAAAAAATTGGCAGTCATAGGAACTGCCGATAGAAGTGAAAACTTGTAACTCAGAATTTGATAGCTTACTTTGGTAACGACACGGGCGTAACCAGAGGGTGTGGCCTGGTCATCATGGCATGGTCATCTAGAAATGCGTCAGCCAATGGGAAATGATGACGCATTTCTAGATGCCAATGGCCAATGGCCATGGTCCCGAGTTTACCCGAAGATTTCTTTTCATACCCGAGCGTGACACTAGAATTCAATTCACAGCCCACGAAAAATCTGTTTAAGCGCGCCAAAAGAAGGTTTCACTTCAAATATATAAATAAGGCTCATAATTAACGACTCCCCAGTTCGTGGAAGACTTCAAAAAGTCTAGAAAGTTTTTTTATTAAATCGGATACTTTTCGGAGTGTGTGCAGTTGATCTACAAGCATCCTTACCCTTTTTTATATCATAGTTCCAGTAATTCCCGTCGTTTCATGATTGATTTTTAAAATACTCGAGGTTTGTCTCGTATTCGTAATAAGAACATCGTCAAAGGTTTGTGTTGCCTGAGTGGATATTTTTTGAAGTGGTTCTGAGTGTATTCAAGTGTGGAGTGAATCGGTTTATTCTATCTTAACTCGCTTCATCATGGAACGCATCGTCGCTTAGCCAAGGGCGATATAAAAAAAATGGTTGTCTGTAAAGTCGGTTTACTGACGATAGTTGAACGTGACAACGTCTAGTATTTGTGTTAAGCGCCATCTAGGTAAAACATTCTGAAGCTTTTTGAAAAGCTGTTCAAAGCGCCATCTCTGGGTACATCATTGTACTAGCACAAGTTCTTAACTTCATATCGTCGCTTTTCTAAAACATGGACAGACTCCTTGAACGTAATACACATTTCACTCACTAGATGGTGCGAAAAGTAATAAGGCGAGGTAACGGCGGTAAATATTATCTAATCTATGGCGGTAACGTTACATGACGTCATGTTTTGCGGGCGTGCAGCCGGCTTCATCGAATTATAAGACGTTATCACGTCAACACACACACACACATGTTCCGCTTGTTAGCATCTTTTAAAAACGTTTCTTATGGTTTCCGAAAAGAAATCGTTTTAAGCGATAACGTCGCTGGTTGTATCACTAGTTTTAATTTTCTTCTCCTGTAGAAGTGTTTTGTTTTAATCTGAACGATAACGAGTATAATTTTTATCTATTTTTATTGTGTAGCTCCAAAGCCAGTTGGAAATAATTTCAGTTTTGTATTAAATTTAATATGTCTGGTATAGATAATTAGATATTTATTATGTGTAAATTATATGAATAATTCTTAATGTATTTTTAAAATATAGTTATTGTTTATTTTCTTAACACTTTATTATTGAATTGTTTTAAAACAGAGCCTTTAATAAAGGTGAGCATGGTGGGAAACGCATTATTACATTTATTATGTTATCTCGCGCAAGTGGCTTATTAACTATCAAAAAAAAAAATTCAGGACGCCTGATGTGAAATCGAATGCTAGTTCGTAGTAGCACAGTGCTACACACTATTTTGAAGTAGATTTTAAATCACGACCTAGCATACGTAACGTGAAGTGGCAATGGGCAGGCCACATCGCTAGCAGAACTGACAACCGATGGGGGAAGAAAGGTTTTAGAGTGGCGACCACGAATCGGAAGATACAGTGTTGGACGGCCTCCCACTAGATGGACAGATGACCTCACAAAGGTCGCTGGAAACCGCTGATTGCAGATTGCGCAGGGCCATTCGTTGTGGAAATCTAGGGGGGAGGCCTATGTTCAGTCGTGGGCGCCTGCAGGCTGATGGTGATGATACCTAACGTACTATGCTCGTCAGCCGGGATATAAGACAATCTGTTGCTATTCGGTTCTGAGTTATCTTGAATAATTACACGCACACACACACCCTCACACACACACAGATAACGATTCACTGCTTCAGTATATCAGTGATGGTGTTTAGAGACACTCAGTGTTTCTATGTCCTCATCTGTCTAGGATACTAGATTTTACAGTGGTTGTGTATTGAGACACTTTATACCCTAACTAGTTGACCCGGCGAATTTCGTACCACCATAATTTTTTCGTCAAAATTTTCAAAATTTTTTTTTTTTTTTTTTTTTTTAACATTTATAGGTTTACACTTGACCACCATCTCGCCTGATGTTAAGCGACGATGCGGTCTAAGATGGAGCGTGCTTACCTAGAAGAAACCGATTCACTCGATACGATACTCTCTCTCAATACCTTAGTTTGTTGACCGCTGGCTCTCGCGCTAGACATGTAACTCTCCACAACGGTGCTATCATCTGCGTACCCAAAGATACCGGGCTTCAGCAGATCGTTGATATGTAGCAGAAAAAGCGTCGCAGAGAGTACCGACCCTTGAGGGACTCCGGCATTGATACCCATTTGGTCCGACGAGCAGCCATCAATGACAACTCGTATGGACCGATCTCTCAAGAAGTCCGATATCCACGCAATAAAACCTGGAGACAAACCATAACTAGAAAGCTTGCTAATAAGGCCATCATGCCAAACCCTGTCAAAAGCCTTCGAGATATCCAGGGAGACTGCAAGTGCTTCCCCGTGTTTCTCGATAGCTTCACTCCAGATGTGAGTGACATACGCCAGAATATCCCCAGTCGACCGGTTTCGGCGAAACCCGTATTGCCGGTCACTGAGGAGGTCGTTAGATTCTAGGTATGCCAGGAGCCTGCGGTTTAAGACACGTTCCATAGTCTTGCAGAGTATGGACGTGACCGAGATGGGCCTGTAGTTGGCAGGGTCAGCACGACTACCCTTTTTGGGCACAGGTTGCACGTTAGCAAGCTTCCACGATTTCGGTACTTGCCCAGTTTGGAGAGAGAGTCTATACAGGCGCGTTAGTACAGGAGACAACTCAGGTGCACAAGCCTTCAACACTAGGGCAGGAATTCCGTCCGGGCCGCTGGCTTTATTCACGTCCAGATTACGTAGCACTTTACGAACCTCCATTTGGCGAATATGCATTTCCGGCATCAAAGTCGGACTGCCAGGTGGAGTAGGAGGAATCGCACTACCAGCATCTAGACGCGAAGATTCCGCAAACTGAGATGCAAACAAGTTTGCCTTCTCCATTGCGGTGTGAGCCAGCGCCCCATCAGGTTTCAGCATTGGAGGCAGTGAAGAGCGGCAGAAGTTCGATTCGACCGATTTAGCTAGGGACCAAAACGCCTTGCTACCCGCAGGATACGAAGCTAGTTTGTTCCCTATTCGACTAATGTGGTCAAATCGAGCCCTCTGAAGAACCCTTTTGCATGCCTTAGCAGCCCTGTTAAACGCTTTCTTTTTGCGGTGTGTATCCCTTGCCTTACGCTGTCGAGCATCAACCCAGGCTAGGTAGGCCTCATGTTTAGATGCTTCAGCACTTTTACATTGAGAACCGAACCATGGGCGAGCTTTGCTGGATAATGAAACGTCAGAGTATGGAATGAAATATTCCATAGCCGTACGTATTACATCAGTCACAGCATCCGCGCAGGCTGACGGGTCACCAGAAGAGAAGCACAGTGGCTGCCATTGGTAAGATGCAAAGAAAGAACGCATTTCGTCCCAATCTGCTGACTTGTATTTCCATAGCCGCCGGTTGCCTCTGGGGCTGAGATCGGGCGGATGGTAAACGGATACTGATTTCACCAGACAGTGGTCGGAGCTGCCTAACGGCGAATATACCGCCACGGAGTATCGGTCTGGATCAGTTGTCAGCAGAAGGTCTAAGCAATAGGGAGTATGCGACTCAACGTCTGGTACCCGTGTCGCCTCTTGGACCAGCTGGGTTAGGTCTAACGACAAAGCCAGCTTTCTCGTTTCCAGCCCAGCATGGTCAGTGTCCCGGTATGGGTACAGCCAATCCTTATGGTGGCCGTTGAAATCCCCCAGTAACACTAATTGGGCTGATGGGTACTTCTGCTGAGCCGCGTCCGCTGCCTCACTCAAATAATCGGTGAGCCGAGTTGTCTCCTGATCTCCACTGTGCGACCGATAGACACAGGCATAGACAATTTTGTCGATGCCTGTGTCTATCAGCGCCCATAGAACAGAGAACCTGGTGTCCTCAAGATTACGGAGACGCCGACAGCAGATATCGTCACGGGCGTACAGGCACACTCCAGCACGCGGCTTGAAGTTGTGCTCCAAGGTATACCCTGGATAGGTTAGGTACGCCACGTCCGACGGACATCTTATCTGCGTCTCCGTAAGAAACAAGAGTGACGGCTGCTCAGTCTCGAGGTGATGGTGGACTGGGGTGATATTAGAGTGCAGACCTCGAATATTAGTGAGGTGCACTTTGAGAGACAAGGAGTGCAGCCGCTGTTTCACTATGTTTCTGTTTTTACTTTTCATATTATTTTTTGAGAGTGATTGTCGGTGGGAAAACGGAAGTAGAACGAGGCTGCACACTGCCAACCAACGGTCACAGCACACAACACAAATACACCAATGGGAAACTAGTCTGGAGACTGCGGGGACGCCCGAGCCCCCCCGGGGATGTCTATCTGGCCTTGTCATCCGGTCGCCAACCGGCAGGATAGCGCATCCCGGGATTTTTCGCTAGATGGCGGGGCAGCCTTTCATGAGTGGCTAGCTCACTACTTGGGCCCCCAACTATCTGCGGTCGGTAGCGGCAAAAAACCGTGCCTCGGATCCCGCTACCCTCCATGACTAGCTTCCCGATGTAAAGTATTGGTGTGCAACTATCTGGTCTTGCAGTTATGCAGCAACTGTTCTGACCCGTTTTCCCTAACGGCGTCACCAGACTACATGCCGGAACACGGCTAGGCCGCTTGGCGGCACGACTCAGTCTGGCGGGTGGTCACCAGCCACGGCCAAAGCCTACCACCGGTATGTTTGTCACCCGATTTGCACCACCCAGGGACCACGTGTGGGGGGTTTCTGTGTACAGGTGCTTCCCCACGGACGGAGGTGACACGGTCCCCAACCTGCCTTACAAACATTGTCCCGACAATTAATTATGAATACATAAAACAAAGACTCGCCCAATTTGGTACAGTCATTCAAAAGTTATGAACGTACATACATTTGGAAGATCCATTTTTATAATAGACTAACGGCCCGTTCCGGCTTCACTCGGATAATAACCTAGACACTGACTGTAGCGCCTTATTATGCCGGTCTGATTTGTGAATCTAAACCATCCATGGTGCCACCCAAAAGACACAAAAAAATTCATTCAAATCGCTCCAACCGTTTAAGAGGAGTTCACTGTCAACACACGTACAGAAGAATTACATATACAAAGAAAAGATATCCTATGCCTTCAAAACACCATAATATCCTAGGCCTTGATAAAAATGTTTAAATTATCTGTTTAATACCACTCCATGTTCTAGCGTCCTCCACGTGTCTCCATCCAAATCTCTGTCCCGATACGTGAAGGTCCGCGTGGGGAGCCCTAAGGCCCACGACGGAGGCACGGTCATCGACGTGGTCGGAGCTATCAGACACCCCAAGTATGAGCTGGTACCCGTACCACACGCTGACGTAGCACTAGTCAAGCTGGCAGATAATCTACGTAAGTATTTAGAAACATTTTTTATCGACATCCAAAAAGTGCCATCATTCTTTCCTATTTTTGAAGTGAAAACTTCTTTAGGCGCACCTACACACCTTTTTCGTGGGGTGTAAATTGAATTCTATCGTCACGCTCGGGTATGATAATAGACTACAGGCCCGTGAACAAAATTTACGGGTCAAATGAACCACTAGGAGACCTATGTAGGATGATAGAAGGGTATAAAGTAATAAGATTCAGCACTATGCCGTCACTTGTAAGCTGTCCAACTGAGTGCAATTGAAGAGGGGGGGTTGCAATTCTCGATCATTTCTCCTTGTCGCATTATTTTTGTACGGCGTTGCGGAATAATAGATTAAAAGACGTATTGAAACTATAAAAATAATAAATGTAAACTTTTTGATTATTAATTTGCCGGAAAAATTTACAGAGTACGAGTAATTTACAGAGCAAATTTGGTAATTTGATTAAGTACGGCATTGGTTCCATACAGTTTCAATACCTGTTCTAATCCATTATTTCGCAATGCCGTACAAAAATCATGCGACATGGAGAAATGGTAGAGGGTTGCAACCCCCCCCCCCCCCTCTTCAATCACACTCAGTTGGACAGCTTACAAGTGACGGCATAGTGCTGAATCTTAATACTTTACACCCTTCTATCATCCTACATAGGTCTCCGGGTGGTTCATTTGACCCGTAAATTTTGTTCACGGGCCTGTAGTCTATAAGAAATCTTCGGGTAAACTCGGGAGCTTGGGACCACGGCTATTGCCAATAGCCTATTGGCCATCTAGAAATGCGTCAGCCAATGGAAAATGCTGAAAGGGCGTGGCCTGGCCATCATGACATGACCATCTAGAAATGCGTAAGCCAATGGGAAATGCTGGCCTATTTCTAGATGGCCAATGGTCAAGGTCCCGAGTTTACCCGAAGATTTGTTATCATACCCGAGTGTGACGCTAGAATTCAATTCACAGCCCACGAAAAATCTCTCTGTGGCGCGCCAAAAGAAGTTTTCACTTCAAAAAACAGAATTTACAAATAAACAATGTCGGTAAAACTGAAGCTAAAAAACAGATACCTAGAAACATACACAATACCATTCAACCTCTCCATACGATTCGTTAGAGTTTCTGTGGATAGAACTATTACTTTCAGAATATGACATTTTGGCATGACCATCTAGAAATGCGTAAGCCAATGGGAAATGCTGACGCATTTCTAGATGGCCATGCCATAATGATCAGGCCACGCCTTCTGGATACACTCGTGTAGTTTCCAAAGTGCGCTATCAAATTCTGAGTTATAAGTTTTCACCTCTATCGTTGTTTTTTGGTTTTGGTTGGCATTGTTTTTAGTTCCTATGACTGCCAATTTTTTTGTTTTTTTATATAGTACTAGCTGACCCGGTGAACTTCGTACCACCATGTATTTTTTCGTCTACATTTTCTAAACTTTCTGCTGTACAAATCTGGTGCCGACAATAACAAATACATAAAACAAAGAATCATCCTATTTGGTGCAGTCATTCAAAAGTTATGAGCCTACATACATTTGAAAGATCCATTTTTAAGGTTCCGTAAAACGTACTTACTTACTGAACCCTTATGGGTTCATCATGTCTGTTGTCTGTCCATCCGTATGTCCCAACCACTTTTTTCGAAATTATAAGAACTACATATACTGTTGAAACTTGGTAAGATGTGTATTCTGTGAACCGCATTAAGTAAGTATTTCATTATTAACATTTAAGACTTTGGAAGTGTCTCTCGCGCAAATCATTCAGTGTAGACAGAAATTATCTTAAAAACTTCAACATCATTTTTGAAGACCTATCGATAGACACCCCATACGTGTAGGTTTGATGAAAAAAATTTTTTTAGTTTCAGTTCCCAGTATGGGGGGCATCCCTAATTTTTTTTTTTTTTTTTTGTACAAATCTTAATGCGGTTCACAGAATACATCTACTTATCAAGTTTCAACAGTGTAGTTCTCATAGTGACTGTGACATACGGATGGACAGACAGACATACAGACATGACGAATCTAAAAGGGTTCCGTTTTTACGTTTTACGGAACCCTAAAAACTGCAAAGTCTTGAACATCGCCGAAAACTTGCTAGCTTATCGGTTTATTATCGGATACACTTCGGAGAGTGTGCATCTGATCTGCATGATCTAATACCACCTAGCCCTTTTTCTATCGGGCTTCTCGTAGCTCGAAGAAGAGGCATCGTTTCATGGTTGATGTTCCAAAGACACGAACAAAGAGGTTTGACTCTACTTTTGTGATATGAACGTCTAGACTGTGGAATGAGTTGCCTGAGTGGGTTTTTCCCGATGGTTTTAATCTTGGTGTCTTCAAATCGAGCTCCATCTTAGACCGCATCGTCGCTTAACATCAGGCGAGATGGTGGCCAAGTGTAAACCTATAAATGTAAAAAAAAAGCTTTCTATTCTTTTTCCCAGTTGTTTTGGGTTGGGAAACGGACAATCAGTTAAGGAGATATTAAGAGAAAAATAAAAATCACTTTTTAATAATTTTATTCAAAAAGAAAAGAAAGTTACTTAGAAACTAAATAATCAATGTTTTAAGTTCAAAATAAATCAGTGAATATTACTGAAACATTTTTGACACAGAAAACTTTCACATACAGAGCATTTTGTAGTTGTTTGAGCTGCTTTGAAAATCTTGCCACCAATAACTTTCCTGTCATACTGTTTATAGCACCTCTGCACATCTTCAGTGTACAATTTTCTAACCAACTTTGTTCCTTATGTGAAAATGTTTTCTATTAGGTCTTATTGTCATAATAGGGGTTGATGATATTTCATCTCCGGCTAACTGACAGATAGATCGTTTTAGTAAAACTAAAATTATTTGTTCCCTGAATTGAATGATAGTAAGTTTCTTGAGATAATATTTGGTTTAATAATAAATGTGCATTTAAGAGAGAAACAAAGATAAATAATATTACGGAGTGTGTATCTTTATATATATCCATATGGCCTGTATCCACGTGTATCAAAAAATATATACACCGGTAAAAAAGAAAGGGATGATGGGGGAGGGGGTGTGATTATTTTGTATACTATTTTAACACCTCACAATTCACAACACTAAAAAAACAAAAATTAAAGTTATGAAAATTTGGTGGTATTTGCATATAGGGCTTGGCGCTGAGCGTATTAAGATAAGGTACATCAGTCGGAATCATTGGGATTCGTGGTATCAAAAGGTCTTCTCCTTTATACTTTCCTTTCAGTTTAGTTGCTTCTATCACGTTGTTTAGTATTTTTTATAGCATATTTCGCATCATTTTACACTACCGATACAACTGTTAATTGTCTTGAATTTTGAAATTTAATTCATTTACATCTTAGAGACGATTCACACGGCGCGCATTTTATATGGAAATCTGCCGCGCCCGCGCGCGGGCGCGGTTGGCAGCCGCGCCGTGTGAACCGGGCCTAACTCGTTTACATAATATTCATATTTATTTATCATCTGGCTATCTTGTCCCAATGTTGGCCAACGGCTTCCATACTCTCCTTCCACTTTTCCGTTTCTATGGCTAATACAGCCCAGTCTCCCGTGGAGACAACCTCCACAAATATCGGAAATTTGTGGAGGTTGTCTTCTTCTTTGGTCTGCCGCGTCGTCGTTTGCAATCTGGCTTCCTCCGCGTGTCGTCCGTTTTTTGGCCATTAGGCCATTATGATCATGATCATTAGATCATCCGACATGCGGCAATGCGATCACACTTCAAATTGGCTGCTTTTTTAGTCACATCGATCGGCTACTCCGGTTTTGGAACGCAGTATGGTGTTTCGTATTCTGTCCGTTAGTTTTACTCCAAAAATACTGAAGCACAGTATTTTTCACAGAACAGGCCGTTGGAAAACGTATGTATTTAAATAATTTTACACAAATAGGGATATTAAATTAATAATTCAAAATAATAAAACAATTTTGGGAACGCCGTTTGTGTTTGACTGACACTTGATTGATACAATGACGTGAAAACATTACATTCTTTTTGGTGAAAACTGACGCATTTTACATCGCGTGGCGAAACTAAATCAATGGATATGATGGAATTTGAACCTTGTGCAGCAGTAATAAAGTGCAAATTGACTCCTTGACGTTAGGACCACACATATATTGCTTAGACATAAGTGAGTGCTTGTAATTAAATATGATTTTTATTTCATAGCAATAAAGCTTAAATTGCCTTAAAATTTTAGTTAGAAAACGTTTGTATGGGAAACCACTTTTTTTAATATGAACTTTATTACATACTTATAAAGCCCAAATTGCCTTAACGTTTTAGTTAGGATACGTTTGTATGGGAAAAAGAAAAGGGCTGTTTTTAGGGTTTTCCCGGCAATTATTTGATCTTATCTCGTCGTAAAAACCATCCTTGGACTTCAACGAACATTTTAAAAAAAGAATTGTCCAAATTGGCCCAGGCGTTGTTGAGTGATGCGCTTACCAACACATTTTGCGATTCATTTTTATATTATAGATAGAAGAAGATAGAAGATAGTGACGAGACGAGCAGGACATGTGCTTAATGGCAAGCAACATGCCTGCCACATAACAGCACAGTAACACGCAGCTATTGGAACACGAAGAGTCCAAATCATTACCTAGCACTGCACTGCGCTCGTCACCCAGAGATCTAAGATATTATATCTCTAAGCTCTGTAATATCTCTGGAAATATTGCCCTTCAAACCCGAACACAGTAATGTTTGCCCATTTCTGCTTGGCGGTAGAATACCTGGCAAAGTTGTGGTACTTCCTCAGGCGGACTCTGCCAAGAGTCCTACCACTACTAAAACTCGGTTCCTGGTAGGCGGTAGACCCTCAGTTTTCTTATAAAATTGGTCGTATTCGTACGAGTACCTTATGTATATATCTGGCTCCGTGGCTTAGTTGGTAGTAGCTCTGCCTGCGAAGCCGAGGGTCGTGGGTTCGATTCCCACCCGGTGCAAATATTTGTGTGATGAATTTAAATGTTTGCACAGTGTCTGGGTGTTTCTATGCATAATAAGTATGTATTTAAAACTACATAAGTATTATATTAGCTATCTGGCCGCCATCACACAAGTATTGCTTAGTTTGGGGTCAGATGGTGTTGTGTGTGAATTGTCCACCAATATTTATTTATTTACCTATGTTTTTTCCAGAGTTCCACAAGTTTGTGAACATGGTTCCCATCTACGAAGGAGATACGGAACCGTTCGCCCAAAGTTTTATTCAAGTGTCCGGATGGGGAGCTACGAGAGTATTTAACTATTTCCATTTTTAATAAGTAGTACATTTTTTTTTAATTTACACAAAAAGCCACAAGATCAAAATATAAATTACAAAACATACTACTTATTATTAATTTGTCCCGCGATAGTAGTACTATTTCAAAAACCCAGAGGTTTTTAGAAGCTTAGTATACAGCTTTCAGATTCATTTACAAAATTTCACTTTTGACTCAGGCGAGATTTTCTTAGTAAATCCAGTCTGAGTTGTCTTTTGTATAAAATATAGTCCGATAGTGAACATTTTCGGGTAAACTCGGGACCATGGTCATTGGCCATCTAGAAATACGTCAGTATTTCTCCATGCTCATGGCCTCACCCTCTGGTTTCACCCGCGTAGTTTCCAAAATAAACTTTCAAATTCTGAGTTTTCACTTCTATCAGTGCAGTTGCGATGACTACGATTTTTTTGTATTAGATTGTATTTTGTATTGATTGTATAAGAAATGGAAGTGATTTATATTTGTTTTTTCAAGCTATCTTTCATCTTCGTAGGGTACGGACATAATGTTCCGTGAGCAACCACCGAACATGCTGACCGCGCGGTTGAAAGTGCGTCCTCAGCAGTATTGCGTCGATTCCTATCAGCTCGTGGAAGCGTTCCAGTTTACTGAGGACTTCTTCTGTGCTTCACTACGGAATGGCACCAGAGATGTTTGCTTGGTAAATTCACTTCTGGATGATAATGTTTTTGCGATGAGGTGAGGTATAACCACCAATCGTGCTGCCAGCGTGGTTGAAAGTTCGTCTGCACCAGTACTGCGGAGATTCAGAGAGATACAGCTCGTCGAAGGTTCCAGTTTGTTGCCGACTTCTTCTGTGCCTCACTATGAAACAGGACCAGAGATGTCTGCTTGGGTAAACTCACTTCTGAACGATAAATTAATGTTTGTGAGATTAGGTGAGGTGAGGCGAGATATAACCACAAGACATGCTGACCGTATGATCGAAAGTTCGTCCGCACCAGTACTGCAGACATTCGGAGATATTCAGCTCGTTGAAGGTTCCAGTTTGCTAATACTTCGTATGTGCTTCACTACGGAACAGGACCGGAGATGTCTGCTTGGTAATGTCTGTTCCGGACGATAAGTTCTATATTTTTTATGGTGTAGAGTTATGGGACGCGCAGTCTTTAATTGTTTTATTGTATAGAGTGCACAGCAGAAAATGTGCCTGGTGTTAACAACACGCCTGTCCATGACAGCATAGTGCCACACTATTGAAACATGAAGAGTTGAAGAGTCTAAATAATTACCTACCATTGCACTGCACTCGTCTGAGATATCCGATATCAGATATTTACAATGAATTTTATTGCAATTCATCCACTCATAGAGCGACGTGGAACCTAATCTATATGGTTTCGACGCCGGCCCTATAACTCATCATACAAAAAATATTACAAAAAAAATGTACCTACCCTCAAAAATTTTGAGGTTAGTTCTGTCAAAACAAATCATAAGTGAAGGTTTATCAAACAAAACATTTTTCGCGCCAACAAAAAAAATCCATACACTAGTGAAATAAATGAATAGAACTTGTCTTACAATTTGCATTTGCTCACAAGGCTAATAAGCAATAAATCCTGGAGCCGTTGTGTCACTAATGTCTTTATTTGTATCAGTTTGACGCGGGCGCACCAGCCGTGCAGAATAACCACCTCGTAGGATTGATGAGCTTCGGTCCAGAGAAGTGTGGACACAACTTCCAGCCAGCGGTCTTCATCAAGGCTTTCTACTTCAGGTATTCATAAAGACATATAAGAATTTTCTAAATTATATCTCCGTGTGTCAAAATAGGGAGAACACATATATCCACGAGCTTCCGTTTGAGGTATAGCGGCATATTGCCTTTCATGAGATCTTTCATGGCCCAAGAGCGTCTTCAGGCTTTGTCGATATGCGTTTTCTCCTGCTTGTCTTGCCTGCAAAGAAACTGATTAGCCCAAGTAGGTATGAATACTCATGGACATATTCAATCTCGACATTCTCAACCAGTATTTGTTGATAACAGTATTTATTATACTGTTAATATTCCAAGAGCTGGCACCAATTTTTGGGTAGGTGTTTGAGACAAGCTGAAAACTTGTCACATACCTCTTCTATTATACCCCAACACGGAGGTGCAGACCTGGCTGATGAGTAGCGGCGCAAAATGAATACGTCTGGCAACGTTAAAACCCCGACTAAATCGTTTGTCTTATTATTCTTTTTGAAGTAAAACTTCTTTAAGCGCGCTTAGACAAATTTTTCGTGGGCTGTGAAATGGATTCTAGCATCACGCTCGGATATGATAAGAAATCTTCGAGTAAACTCGGGACCATAGCCATTGGCTATCTAGAAATGCGAAATTGTTAATTAAATTGCCAATGGGAAATGCTAAAAGGGCGTGGCCTGCCCATCATGGCATGGCCATCTAGAAATGCGTCAGCCAATGGGAATTGCTGGTGCATTTCTAGATGGTCAGGCCATGATGAGCAGGCCACACCCTCCGGTTACACCCGTGTATTTTCCAAAGTAAGCTATCAAATTCTGAGTTATAAGTTTTCACTTCTATCGGCAGTTCCTATGACTGCCAATTTTTTTAAACACTGTACTACAACATATACAAAAATGCATATTGCCTCAACATATTCATTGAAAAAAACCTATAATCTTTTTTTTTAATGTATGTAAGTATATAAATATTAATTTTGCCCCACTACTCACCAGCCAGGCCTGCATCTCCATGTTGGGTTATAAAAGGAGAAGTAAGAATGTGACAAGTTTTCAGCTTGCCTGAAATACCTTAACAATTTACCCAAAATAATTTGTAGTTGTATTTGTAGCCAGGGCCTGATTAACCCTTAGGCTAATTAGGCTGCAGCCTAGGGCGCGAGGCTCGGGAGGGGCGGGCTGAAACCATGTAGACTTTGCGAAGAGACAGTTCGGGTTTCAGAGAGGTCGCGTCCGATAAGGTTCGAAGGAAGGTGTGCTCCAGTGGCGACGTATTGTTTACGGTGTCTCCTAACATAGTAAAAGCGTTTAACATCCTAATCACGACAACCACAACAGAGTTGCTGGGGTACTCCAATATCTACGGCGCCTCGTTAAAGATTACTTCTCTCACAGAGAGGCATTGTCTCCAACCAAAGAAAGGGAGGGAGCTTATCCTCATGTCACGCGGGGCTCCACAGAGGAGTTTGCTCTTACACGAACCCTGTGGAACTTCGGTTACAAATGGGTATTGAGGGGCACCGGCGTTGCTTATTACGCCATCGTTACGCTGGTTACTGTGAGCGGGCAGAGGTTTCGCGGGGCGGCGGTGTTGGCTACTGTGGACATAGCGGCAGTGAATTCCAGTGATAGCCAGGATTAGAAGCTGCGACCTGGATGTGGTTCTCCACAAGTTGGAGACCATCTGTGTCCTCGAAGGACACTACCTGCAGGCTCTAGCTACTAGCATTGTGATGTATCTATCGATGGCAAGCTGACACTTCAACATCTTGGTATCGTATTTGACAGCAGATCTGGGACACAGGTAGGTAGGTACTAGCGAGCACGGGTGCTTCGGACGCTACCTATGTAACGTCATAAGAAGATAATAATGTATCCCGGTGGTTCACCGGTGCAATAGGACACAATCCAGTCAGTTATATTTCAAAAAAATATTGTACAAGTATAATTTATTTTGTTTCGCAAACAAAAATTACGAAGATACAGTGCTTAACAGTTCAGCGTGACGTCACTTGTGGGTAAAAATCCCCAAATCTGGAAGTTTGATGATCCATAGGTATCTTTGTAAATTTTTGATAAAACGAATAATTCGTGTCCCATATTTTTCCATGATCTAGCGAAGTCGTCTTACTGCTTGCTGTCTTAACCGAGGTGTTCGACAGTGAGAGATCATAGGAGGCAGTGGTCTCCTTTTGAGAAACCATCATCTAGAAGATGAAAATAGCTGAGAAGCAAGAAGGAGGTGACCTCTCGCTCGTCCGTTAAGGAGGAAGCGGCCACGTGGGCGAGCCGCTCTGGTTCGCACACCATCTCCACTTAAAGAGCCTGAGGTGTCGGACGTTTAATGCCGTCCGGCACCCCATTTCAGAAGGTAAAGTGGTGGCCCTCCCGAAGAGGTGATGCACTGCTAGTTTCCCTTGCATGGTTGGTGTGCAGTGACGAGTGCGAGTGCTCTCGCGAATCAGTCGCCAAGTCACTGCCGGAAAGACCCAGGATATACTTTCGAAATTTCTTTTGGGCGTACTATATGCTCTCGCGTGCCTCCTCAAAAACGGCCTGGTATGAATCATGTTAATGTTTTCAGGCCGACCGTAAGACACCTGCCCTTCTACTACCTAACTAAATCGGTTTGGGCTATTTCTATCTCTATAGTTTCAAACAAAAAGAAAAGAGAGAACAATTTCCCCTATATAAAAGATCCCCCCTCTGGAGGGGGCGCGTTCTCATAATTAGCCTAGGGCGGTCAGAAGTCTTAATCAGTCGCTGTTTGTAGCTACTCACAGTTTGGTGCCAGCTGTCAAAGTATAATAATTAATCGTTGTCCCCAAAATTTCAGGGACTTCGTGAGACAAACAATTGCACAGTACAAAAACGCAGAAGACGTTGAGCACGTAGTTAAACACGTGGATTCTGAACCCGACGTGCCCGCAGTGGAGTCAGACTATGGAAACGCGAACATAGTTCTGATATCCAATGAAGAAGTCGAAGATAGAATGTAAAAATGTGAAGATATATTTTTTACCAGAGAAATTACGGGGCTTAGAGATATAACACCTTAGATATCTGGGTGACGAGCGCAGTGCAGTGCTAGGTAATGACTTGGACTTTTCATATTCCAATAGCTGCGTGTCACTGTGCTGTTATGTGGCAGGCATCTTGCTTACCATCAGGGTTTTTTGAAGTGGTGTTTTATGGAAACCTGCCTGATGCTGCCAGGATCAGTTTTCTCGTATCATGGACAATTTCTACTTTAGAACCACATTAGGATCGAGTGATCATTTTTAAAATAATTAAGATCTCGTTTAAATCGCGAACGTTTAAAGTTATATTAAATATTATTTACAAGATGGTACCATTAAAAATTACGAACCTTCAGAAAGTTTGTTTGTGTAATAATAATTGAAAATAAAGATTTGAAATATATTATCGTTCGTTTGATTAAACATCTCCACTATTTTACTAGTGTTATAAATGTGAAAGTTTGAATGTTAGGATGTTTGTTGCTCAATCACGACGGCAGGACTGAACGGATCGGGTTGAAATTTAAAACATGGATTTTTATTATTATAGTTCGTGTTGCTACTACAATATTTTAGAATAGTCACATGTACTACTTTTTCTCAGGGGAAATTTACGGTAAGGAAAACTACGCGGTTAATAGTTATAATATCCACGTTTTTATGGAGGTTGACCATGTTTCCTGATGTTAGGCAAATATTGCGATTTATTTATAATTCTTATAAATAAAACACTGTAAACCTTATCTTTATTCAATTCAATAGGTACAGATTTGTTTATTTAATGAGAGCCTAGAACGGCTATTCTAAAATTGAAACCTCACTAGCTGTGCCTCACGGTTTCGCCAATTATGTAGCCTTCCGCTTAAAGTGGCTTAAAGCTCCTTTATTCCAGCTCGACTGCTAATACAGAGCTCTTACTTTTGGGATAACTCTACCAAGCATCGACTTATGCTCTGGGTTCCTAGGATTACGTTGCCGTCACATAGCGGACGTAATATAACGGTGAGTGACGTCACGAGAACGTTGTCTATGGCGCGGTTTGTTAGAGGACGGTGATTAACAACGTAACGTAAAAAAGCGGTGACGCTACTTAAAATACGGCCGTCTTGACGGTGTTGAATAGTTCGTGAACGTTTTTTTCGAACGTAAGATTATAGCGGTGAAGCCATATCGATATATTTTGAGTTTTTTTGACTGGACCGACGTCCGTACGACGTACAGAATGGGTTTTAATTCCAACTGGAGCTGCGACGACGTACTAAAAGTTCTAATGCGTCTTCTATACCACTCGATTTGAATTAGTTATTTTCTACCCTACGTTTAGTTTCTTCTTTTAATAATTCATCCTCCAAGTAACTGATTAAAGCTATAATTATACCATACTTGATTAAATCAAGGTCCTTCTTTTTCTCTCCTGGTTGTTGAGGTTGCTGGCTGACGACGTAATGTAGCGGCAGTGGAACTTTCCACATGTCGTCACCGTAAAGACGGCCGTTTTTTTACGTCCGTAATATTACGTCCGCTATGTGACGGCAACGTAATCCTAGGAACCCAGAGCATAAGTCACCGGTAATGATGACAGCCGTGGCGAGACTTATCAAATACTAAACGCTAGGTCAATTAGATAAAAAATAAATAAAATAGTTGCCTCTCGGTTTTGTATCCTACTAATATTAAAAACGCGAGTGTTTTTAAGTCTGTTTCTGTCTTCACGAGTCTATTTTTCTCGATAGTTACGATTTCGCTATTTTCAAATCTAAAGTAAACAGGTTCTAGGTAGAATAGAAAATATGACATCGTTTCATGGTCGTCCCAAAGACTAACGAGGAAGTTTGACGCCACTTTTGTAATAAGGACGTCTATTCAGTGGCGTGCGTTATCTGAGTGGGGTTTTCCCGAATGATAAAATCTTGGTGTCTTCAAATCGACAGTATTTTCTAAGAAAACACGCTACATCGTATCTAAACACCAGTACCGTACCGCATCAGCGCTAAACATCAGGCGAGAAGGAAAACAAGTGCAGAACTATAACCATTAAAAAACAAGTTATTTTTAAAAATACGTATGCACTAATGTCGTATAATATTACACCTATATATACAGCAACAGATATACAAACTGCTTTTACGCAAATGGGTGACGTGAACTTACCTACTAGATGTCCCACATCTAAAATAAAGTAGCCAAGTGCGAGTTGGACTCGCCCATGAAGGGTTCCGTTCCAGCAAGTAACATAATATACATAGTACACATAGTTCTTGTAGTTCGTTGTAACTTTGATCGAAGTTTTAATAATAGTGTATTTATGACGTACTAAAAAAAAACTACTCATCAGATCGAGTTCAAACTAATTTTCGTTGGTAGTTTTTATGGTAATGTACATCATATGTTTTTTTTAGTTTTTTCATTCTCTTACTTTAGAAGTTAGAGGGGGGGGGACACACATTTTACCACTTTGGAAGCGTCTCTCGCGCAAGTTATTCAGTGTAGACAAAAATTATATTAGAAACCTCAACATCATTTTTTAAGACCTATCGATAGACACCCCACACGTGTAGGTTTGATGAAAAAAAAATTTTTGAGCTTCAGTTCTCAGTATGGGGGGCACCCCTAATTTTTGTTTTTTTTTAAACTTTTGTAAAAATCTTAATGCGGTTCACAGAATACATCTACTTACCAAGTTTCAACAGTGTAGTTCTCATAGTTTCGGCAAAAAGTGGCTGTGACATACGGACGGACAGACAGACAGACAGACAGACAGACAGACAGACATGACGAATCTATAAGGGTTCCGTTTTTACGTTTTACGGAACCCTAAAAAGCGTTTTAAGGAGCCGGGTCGCGCTGACCAAGTAATCGAGTCGTAGTAATGGTAGCATAAGTCGGGGTAGGGTAAGTCGGGGTAGCGTAAGTCGGGGTAGGGTAAGTCGGGGTAGCGTAAGTCGGGGTAGGGTAAGTCGGGGTAGCGTAAGTCGGGGTAGGGTAAGTCGGGGTAGCGTAAGTCGGGGCATTGCTGTATAACAATAATAAATATCGCAGGACATTTCTTACACACCATCGAGTCCCAGACATAAATAGATAGATAGGATTATTTTCAGAGTCAGTCTGGGGAAGTACCACTTTCCCAGTTAATCTATCGCCAAGTAGCAATTTGATCACATCACAGTGTTCCGGTTTGAAGGGCAAAGTTTCCAGTGAAATGAGCATAGAGATAAAACATCTGATATCTCTGGGTGACGAGTGCTGTGCAGTGCTAGGTAATGATTTGGACTGTTGTGTTCCAATAGCTGCGTGTCATTGTGCTGTTATGGGCATGTTTCTTACCATCAGGTTAATTACCCTGTAAAGGAGAATTCTTGTGTAAATGTATATATACATAGAATTTGAATCTCGGAAACGGCTGGAACGATTTTCATGAAATTATGTATCCAGGGACGATAAATCGATCTAGGTAGGTTTTATTTTAATAATACGTCATCTTATGCGCGTTTTTAGACAATCAAAAACTGTTACATTGACATTAGAATGCGACGGTAAATTTCGCAGCGTTGCGCGACAGTATAATAGCTCAGGTGGGAAGTTGGGCGGTCATGAATTAGTAGATCAAATTAGTAGAGAAAAAACGAAAAAACGAGATCGTTTCATGGTTGATGTTCCAAAGACGCGAAAGAAGAGATTTGACTCTACTTATGTGATAAGAACGTCTAGGCTGTGGAATGCGTTGCCTGAGTGGGTTTTCCCTGTTGATTACAATCTTTGTGTCTTCAAATCGAGAGTGAATCGGTTTATTCTAGGTAAACACGCCCCATCGTAGACCGCATCGTCGCTTAACATCAGGTGAGATGGCGGTCACTTGACCGCCATCTTAATTTCATTTTTGATTTTTATACACTTGTAAGCCTATAAAAGTTAAAAAAAAAAAACAAAAAAAAAAAGATTCGGGTTCGAATCCAGACGGCTCTTCTTTTTTTCAAGTTCGCCTATGTTTTTTTGAGAAAATCTATTATAAGGTTTCTTTTATCTGTAGGTATCTCATATTACTCAGTGCTTAAACCGAGCAAAGCTCGGTCACCCACGGACTATAGTATAAACTATGAACAAATAAACTAAGCAAATACAGCATTATACATTTCATGCTTGTAAATACGAAATAAAATAAAATCTCACTTCCTTCACAAGTTTGATTACATAACAAACCATGATGGATTTCACAATAATACCTAACCGATTTATTTTAGGTTTCGCACGAAAATATGTTGTTGCAACACATACTGTTGGCTGTTACATTTAAAATTATATCGTCGGAATCCAGTGAAAATGGCTCCGTAAGTAAGTGTATATTTTTTTTGATAAAACTTTATAATATTAATAATAAACGTTTGTTAGTAAAATATTAATGATATTAATATAATTGTAAATAATATCAGTGAAATTACAGGGCATAGAGATAAAACATCTCATATATCTGGGTGACGAGCGCAGTGCAGTGCTAGGTAATAATTTGGACTCAATAGATGCGTGTCACTGTGCTGTTATGTGGCAGGGATGTTGATTTCCATAAGGCACATGTCCTGCTCGTCTCGTCACTCTACACCATAAAAAAGCTTTCGTGTCATCCACCGACCCGCCCAGGACCAGAGCAGTGAACAAGGCTCCGAGTCCCAGCATTGGAAACAATTAGTCGGATGGTTTTGGTTATACCACTAAATTAATTTGTACGACTTTATGAATTTTCCACTCGAAGGTACAAAAAACACGTACCCTATTATCAGAAGGAAGTGACATAGAAGCGGTAGGGAATAGAAATCAGCATTACTCTACACACGTACAATATCGGTCAGTACGATTCCGACCGTGCAACGGAGCGGTCGTTGATCAGAGCAAAACTAGGGTTAAGAGACTTTCAAAACTAGGGCATGTATTCCGGAATTCTGAAATCTTGGAGAAACTTTTTCGATATTTCAATTTCGAAATTGAAACACTTTAATATCGTTACTCCAATGTCGGTATTTTGACCACTAACTTTTTTTTAAACACAACCATGATGTATAGATATACATACACACAATAAGTTATTAAAGATTCAATAAGTAAATAATTCAGTGGAGTAATTAATTTGGCTTGAAAGTGACGAGCGCAGTGCAGTGCTAGGTAATGATTTGTCGTCCACTGTTGTAAAACTTTAAAATGTTTTATTAATTTAAAAAATAAAAAGTATATATGTATATAAATAGATAAAAGTACCTGGGTCACCGAGCTTTGCTCGGTATAAATACTAAAAATACTTAGATACTCTAAGATTTTCTTAAAAAAATAAGAAGCCGCCTGGATTTGAACCCGCAACTATTAATTCGAGACCGCCACGAACGCCCGACTTCCCGTCTGAGCCAATTATGTATCTAATTATGTGTAATAAAGGTAAAAAAGATTGCTCGTTTACAGGTATAAGATAATCAATTTTACTTTTCTGTACTATCCAAATATTTTTCCAGTTTCGGAGCTGTTCCGGAATTCCGACATTGGATATTTAGAATCGTGACTCAGTTCCGGAATTGATAATCTTCCGATATTACATACCGATAGTTACGCCCTACTCAGAACAAAAAACATAGGTGTTGCCATGGGACTTACTTCTGAGAAAAGGTTGAAAGAGATGTTTTTTGAAGTGAAAACTTCTTATAGCGCACGTGCACAGAATTTTCATGGGCTGTGAATGTAAATGAAATGAAGGAAATATAAAGATGAACTAAGTACCGTCTGGATCAGGGATGATCGATATTCATCGATGGTGATGGATCTCGAATTTATATTGCAGATAAAAGTAGTACTGGGTAGTGGTTTTAGACGCAATCCGAACGGCGGATAATCCTTGCCTTTGTCATTCTAAACAGATAAAACAAAGAACGAGATGCGAGATTCCGTGTCGGAGAGTTTAGAATCGCTACGCTCTGGTTTGATTTAATCTATACTAATATTATAAAGCTGAAGAGTTTGTTTGTTTGTTTGTATGTTTGTTTGTTTGTTTGTTTGTTTGAACGCAAGGATCTCTGGAACTACTGGTCCGAATTGAAAGATTCTTTCTTTGTAGGATAGTCCATTTATTGAGGAAGGCTATAGGGTATTTAACATTACGCTACTATCAACAGGAGCCGAGCATGAATGAAAAATGTAACAAAAACGGGGGAAAAATATTGCTTTTAGAGAGCTTTCGTTGCGTGACAGCATTTGTCATATTATGTTAAAGGTTGCGTCATTAGAACCTAAAGTAACCGAATTTGAACAAAATTTGAATTGGTACGACCAATTTTCGATAGATGGCGTAGCAACGCGCGCGCGTTCAGCTAGTTTCTACAATAAAATAGACAAAATTTATTAAAGTTATTTAAATATAAAATAGAAATAACTTTAATAAATTTCAACGATTAAAAATAAAACATACCCACGCTTTTATTACAGAATAGAGTTACAATAAGAGAAAGACATGTAAGCTACATGACTGTCACATATTAGCAAAGTGACACGCAGCTATTGGTACATGAAGAGTCAAAATCCAAAAAAACTTAGCACTGCACTGCGCTCGTCACCCAGAGATATGAGATGTTTTATCTCTATGCCCGGTAATTTTACTGAAAACATTGCCCTACAAACCGGAACATAGTAATGTTTGCACATTACTGTTTAGCGGTAGAATAACCGGCGAAGGTACTTCCCCAAAAAGTCTTACCACTGTCTTCTAAACACAAAAAGATAGCTCCTACCGTCCTACCTACCATACTCCTGAATGAAACCCACATGAAACGAAACACACCAACACGTATCTATACTTATAATAAAACTGTAGCGGGTCGAATTCTGTACATTGAAGATATTTTGAAAAAAAAAATTTGGAGGCACTCCTTAGTCGATACTGATGGCGAAACTGCATTTTTTTTCTTTCATGTCTGTCTGTCTGTATAGGGAACTCTCATCACGCCGAAACTACTGATTCAATTCAAATGAAACTTGCCATGATTTAAGATCATACTAAGTAGATGGTAGCTGTCTACTTTTAATTCCCAAATTCTGCACGGTTTTCTTGCAGAAAGGGGTGAAAGTCAGATTGTGTATTTGGTTGTAACTCATGTTTTCGTTGTTCAATTTCGTTATTTCTTATTTTGTTAGAAAGAACACATTTTTAATATAGTCTCATCAAGTTTTTTACAATATTGGTCGTGTGGTTCAGAAATTACATAGAAATTAAATAATAACGGTAAAAATAAGTTCAGTACATACTAACTTCTAAGTATTCTGTGGCATTGTAAATACTAGCTAGGGATGTAACGGAGGTCATTTTACCGGAACCTAAGGCGCGGTCGAAGGTTTTAAATTTGACTTATCGGAGTCGGAACCGAAGTCGGAGTCGGAACCGAAGTCGGAGACGGAGGCAGGATCAGAAGTGGTGGCAAGAGGAACATTTTTATTGGGTTTTTTTTTTTTGCCAAACACGTGGACACGGTTAACATTGACGAGCAATTGATTTAGGAAGTTGGGATTTTGTATTTCCATTTACTATCCACCACATTAAGAGATTATCTGCAATATTTATACAACTTACCTCCGATTGTAACCTCCGTTTTAAAAAATTCGGAGCCAAAATCGGAACCGAAGGTGTAATTGTAATCGGAAGTTCCGACTTACCGGACTCAAAGCTCATCCCTGGTACATCGCACTCAAATCCGCCATCTGTGACATCGGTGACATATATCGTCAGGTCATATGACAATGCCTTTCTAATGTTTTTCCTACAGATGGCAGCTCATGGTACGAAACACGATCTGAGATTTATTAGAAAATGTGTAATAAATAAATAAATAAATAAATATTGGTGGACAATTCACACACAACACCATCTGACCCCAAACTAAGCAAAGCTTGTGTGATGGCGGCCAGATAGCTGATATAATACTTATATAGTTTTAAATACATACTTATTATACATAGAAACACCCAGACACAGTCATGTAATGTCAAAGAAACAGGAATTATACATGTAATGTAATGTTATCAACCAAAGTCGAACTACATTTAAAAATTAAGTAAGCGGTTGGTGTTTGTGGATGCAATCCTTGCTTCTGAATTTAGTATGTTAGGTTACTGAATGCTATGTTAGGTATTAAAAAACCGGCCAAGTGCGAGTGGGACTCACGCACGAAGGATTCCGTACCATTACCAAATAAACGGCGAGAGCTTCTTTTATTGTATGGGAGCCTCCTTAATCATTAATTTTAATTAATTATTTAAAGAGAACATAAAACGAAATATTATGTGAACAGTTGAAGCGTCTACCTGTCACCATTATTAGCATCGAGCAATAAACGGTAAAAAAAACAAATTTGTTATATGGGAGCCCCCCTTAAATATTTATTTTATGTTGTTTTTAGTATTTGTTGTTGTACCGGCAATATAAATACATCATCTGTGAACATGACAACTGTCTAGCTATCACCGTTCTTGAGATACAGTCTAGCGACAGACGGACAGACGGACTGACAGCGAAGTCTTAGTAATAGGGTCCCGTTTTTACCATGTACATATATTATGTGGATAACAGGGAGGCGGTTTTTTGAATATTAACAAAAACTGGATGACAAGATGATGTTTAAGCCCACTACCAGTCGAAGCGTGCCCAGCATGCTGGCGGCAGTACTACGCTGAATGGCAATGTTTATGCGTTGGGCCAAATAAACGCCAGTATTTTGGTCACGCGTTGCGTCGGCCAAGTGCTCGGAAAGGCTTTTGAAGATGAGGTAAGCTCCCGGCCCCCACAGGCACGATGCGATGTCTCAACCGCAAATGGCTTAAATATAAATCCAATACCGAGGATTGCGTATTTCCGCCGTTTGAGACGCTCACCTAAATTGGCCGCTGCACTGGCCCTACTATGTATCTGGAAGGTGTGATGGTGTCAGAGTATCGACTCAAGCTGCGTCCCACACTTGGGGCGGACGGCGGACTCAACTTCAAAGTCAATAAAGTCATGCCGTCAGGTCTTTTGCCATCGTCACGCGTAAGACCACTCCGGTTTGAGTACCTATGGCTGGGACAATGGCGGTGGAAAAAGCCAAAGTTTTGGGTGTGAATTGTCCACCAGTATCTATTTATCTGGACGACGTAGTTCTGGCTTCTTAAATTAGTCGAGTGAACTTTTTACTTGACTAGAAGTTAGTTAGTGGGCGTGAAATGATAATTTAATAATTTAAGTCAGTTTTTGTTCCTTCGGATATTATTTCAATCCAAATACTAAATGTAGTGTTCAACAAGCTTCAGTGACCAAAGCAGACCGTTGTTTTTCTAAAATTGAATAAAACGTTATCTTACTACTAAGCAGTATATGTATATTATGTAAAGGTATGATTTGGTTGAAATTTGAAACACAGATAGTTTATAGTCTCATTTATACTACCTATCATCTCGGAAAAAGCATGGGCCCTAACGAAACAAATATTAACGACAGAACGACATTACCAATTAGATTGACATTTGAAACACACACGGTCTTAGAGTCTGGCTTAGAGTCTAAAATATCGGCTAATAAGTCTATCAACTATTAAACAATTAGGTAAGTATCAGATCACGCACACTAGCTACATAGTACCTACTCTTCGTAATGTATCCTATAAAAATCCTACAAACTGAACACTGCGGCTATGTTCGATACTCCACAACCTTACTACGAGTATGTTTGATGTTGCTAAAAATATAAAGTATGAAGTTGCTCAACTCGAATAAATATATTTTTGTGTGGAAAAATAAATTCACTCGGTTTGTGTAATGGCCACCAATCCAAATATTTTTAGGTAAGTACTACTAATGTACTAATAAGGCCGCAAGATCAACGTACGCGAACGAAGTAGCGGGTTCAGCTAGTTTACAATAAAATTATACTCATTCATGTCTTCTCCATGTTATTAATTATTGTACAACGACAAAATACTTAGTGGTTATTCATTTCAAGATAAATAACTATAATTTTAAAAACCCGACTGAACAAAAACAGCTTAAAAAACATTATTTAGTACAATGTACTATCTAAGGAGACACTTGAGTGATTGAGACAAATCTAACGATACCTTAATTGTCATCCAGCCGTTTGGAAGATACGTGGGGGTAAAGAAATTTACAAACATATAAGATACGCGCAAAAACCATAACCCTTCTTTCAGTCGGGTAATTAAGAGAATATTTTGTGTACGATTTCGATTACTCGATCGTATATCGTACCATAGCCAAAAAGTCGTAGATATACGATTTAAATCATACGGTTGGCAATTATTCGATCTCATTTTTTGGAGACAGGGAATTGAGTAACAGTGGGCGAGACCTGATAAATTTATCAGGTCCTACCCACTTTTACGTCATTTCTTCGCAACTTCCTCTGATAAAAGGGTTCGTCTGTAGAGCCTATAAAATCTGTCCTTAACAGAATTTGTCTTAAACAGAATCTGTCTTAAACAGAATTTGTCCCAAACAGAATCTGACTTAAACCGAATAAACCTCGTTTAAGACCTGAAAGAAGGAATCTATTTACTCTTCTGGAAGAATTAGTATTAATTATATCTTAGCTCTGTTGTGTCTGCAAACGTTGCTTTTCGTGTAAGAAAACAACAAAAAATACAAATACAAACAAGTTTATTTGTCATTAAACATGTTAGGTATAGGATGCTTATGTTATGTTAATTATTTTAAGAACTTTGGTGCATAGGTATGTTCAGGGGGCGCCTAAAGCCAGAAAACGAAAAAAGGACATTTTCGACGCCGCTCACTGAAGTTAAGATACTAAAAACTATGACAAAAAAAATATTGACGTGTGGGTACAATCAAGAAGAAGCACAATAACCGAATAGAATTTTAAAAATAGATCAGAGTTTTTTACAATAAAAAAATAAAAATGACACCGAAAAAACCCGTTTTAATTCGAGTACTCGAAATTATCAGCGATGACCCCACATTATTTTTTGGTAATAAAATTTCTATTTGTACGTTCTAGTAAAGTAACCGAACACTTTTTAAAATGTATGTTTAGTTATTGAGTAATTAAATAAAACTTGGTCAAAAATGGACTCCTGATTAAATATTGATTTTTCCTCCAAACTGTGTCATGCTATTCTCGACTTTATGTACATCACATTAAGAAACGCGCCGTGCGGGTGAAATCTGATTTTTTCCTGGCTTTAGGCGCACTCTTCAGTTAAAACAAATAGATACTAGCGACACCTGCACTAGGGAAGACTTACAGCACAGAACAGTAGGTAACATTAGCACTTTACTGCTTGGCGGTAGAATAACTGGGAAAGAAAGTAAGAAAGAAAGATAATTTATGTGTTCAAAACATGAGTAAATTACAAACACACATAATGCATGATATACCTATCTAGGTCACAAAATTTCAAAGTAGCTTGTCGTCATGTTTTGCCTGATATGGTAGCCATACAAATATTTTACCAATTCTTGAATGATTTCTGAGTTTTATAAGTAAGATGTGGTACTTTCCCTGGCGGACTCTCCAAAGAGCCATACCTCTACTAAAACTTAGTACGAACTTCTCTCTTCCAAGTACCTATTATCTTGAAGCTTGAGACACTGGAAATAAAGGAGAAGCGCGATTACGCATTATGTAAATCCTAAAGGTACATTTCCAATCGCAACACTGACAGCGGGTACAATCAGAGTGTATTTAAATCTAAAGTGACTATCTAAGGTGTCTTCTATGGTTTTAGGTAAATGTGCTCTATCCTCGGCCACGGTTTGCCACCGGACAATCCATGGTCAAAAGTTTACTTTAATGAATAAAAACTGAAGTACCTAATTGAATTGTAATTCATGACTCTTATCCTGATATAAAATAGATTACATACAAATAAGGGTGTGTCTACTTTGTCTAATTGTCCTTTGTGACTTATTCGGGGTCAAAACTCAAAAGGTTTTTAGATATTTCTCGAATACGGTAAGTTTTATTGAAAAAGTATAAAGAAAAAATGATAAGGGACATTTTCATAGAAAATTAGAGATCTACAACTTCATCAAAAATATTATTATATATAAATAGTTATTTCTTATACAAGAGTGCAAAGTGGCTTTTTAACCGCGTGCTCAATTTTAATGACCGAGCAAGCGAAGGATTCTAAAGTTGAATCACGAGCGTAGCGAGGGATTCAAAAATTAGAATCCTGAGCGTAGCAAGGGAATCAAAAGGGCACAAGGTGAAAAATCTTTGCACTCGAGTGTAACACGTAATTTTTCATCCCCCCCTAGCGAGGAAATTACTAAACGCTTTGCGCATTTTCAGTTTCAGTCGATTCTGTTGGCGTTAAATAAACTTCTTGGTCGCTAGAATCACTTATTATTATGGTATTTCGGCTTTTCACTTGTATTCAATTTTATAAGTTTTAAACTTAAGTTTATTTAGTCATGGTTTTAACAATAACAATATGACGTGAAAATATGGAGAGTTGACCGATTGAGGTAAGGAGTTTCATGTGTACATGAAAAAGTGTCCGCCCAAATGCATTACATTATAGTAGCGCTAAATTTGCATCAAGGTACATTTTAAAGGAAATTAATAAACGTACTATTCAGAATTCATGAAAGAAAAATATTGGCAGTCATAGGCACGCACTGCCGATAGAAGTGGTAACTTATAACTCAGAATTTGATTTTTACTTTGGAAACTACGCGTGTGAAACCAGAGGGCGTGGCTATGAGCATGGCTATCTAGAAATGCTGACACATTTTTAAATGGTTAATGGGAAAGGCTGAGGCATTTCTAGATGGCCATTGGCTATGGTCACGAGTTTACCCGAAGATTTATTATCATTCCCGAGCGTGACGCTAGAATTAAATTGACAGCCCACGAAAAATCTGTCTTTGGCGCGCCAAAAGAAGTTTTGACTTCAAAATATAATGTACCTACATGTTTTCTCAAAATAGTAATTATTTATTTGATGTTAAATTTACTACATTATTTTGTACTGTACAAGTAGTTGAAATTATCTATTAGTTACTATTTTAGTAGTCAATAATATTTAATTATGTAACGCGGCAACTCGGCATACTTCAATTCGATTACAATTGATTCATTCATAGCATTTCAAAATGTTTTGCCATTTGAAATAACATTCTTTACCTCTATCCTCCATACGTGAAAAGAAAATTGCGCGCAAAGCATTTAAAAAAAAGTACACCAAAGAGGTTCCGAGTATGAGTTTTTAACAAATTAAAAATAAATGTATGATGAATTTGGCACCAAGGAGGTAGAAATAAATAGGTTAAATTATGTTTTGAATTCAAAACCTCAGTACACACGATGTTCTAAATTCAAATTTACTTTAACCTCTAGAGGGTAAAATCGACTTTTGCGCCCTGATATCGAGGAGCAAAAGTACTCTTTCCGAGCTGGTGGGATGAAAATATTATTTATAATTTTTCGATAAATTTATTTGTAATCGTAAACCCAAGGTCTCTGTGGAAATTTGGCTCTGTCGGATTTTTTATTATTTCAATTGTCCAAATTGACCGCACTTTAACATCTCTAAGTACTCCAATATTATAAAGCTGAAGAGTTTTTTTGTTTGAACGCGCCAATCTTAGGAACTACTGAACCGATTTAAACCTTCTATCGGCAGTTCCTATGACTGGCAATTTTGAAGTGAAAACTTCTTTAGGCGCGCCTAGACAGATTTTTCGTGGGCTGTGAATTGAATTAATTCGTCACGCTCGGGTATGATAAGAAAGCTTCTGGTAAACTCGGGACCATGGCTATTGGCCATCTAGAAATACGTCAACCAATGCGAAATGCTGAAAGGGCGTGGCCTTGCCATCATGGCATGGCCATCTATAAATGCGTGAGCCAATGGAAAATTCTGACGCATTTCTAAATGGTCATGCCATGATGACCAGGCCACACACTCCGGTTACACCCGTGTAGTTTCCAAAGTAAGCTATCAAATTCTGAGTTATAAGTTTTCACTTCTATCGGCAGTTCCTATGACTGCCAATTTTTTTTTAATATTAAGTATGTATTTACATTTTGTATGTATCACGGGTGTGTGTATGTTTTGTATGTAAGCCGGGGCGGACCGCTAGTATTAAATATAGAAAATATTATCAAATAACGGAACATAAACATACTATATTGTATGATTGTGCAGTAAACTTTCACCTCGGCTTCGAGAACCCATCCCCCATAGAAGTGCGGGCGGCGCGCCGGCGAGGCGGCGATCGACATCACATGCGCATACGGAATGATCACCAAGGACGTATGGAACCGGTAAATATACATATCCTATAATATGCAATCATTTATTGAAGTGAAAACTTCTTTAGGCCCGCCTAGACAAATTTTTCGTGGGGTGTAAATTGGATTCTACCGTCACGCTCGGGTATGATGAGAAATCTTCGGTTAAACTCGGGACCTTGGCGATTGGGCATCTAGAAATGCGTCAGCCAACGAGAAATGCTGAAAGGGTGTGGCCTCGCCATCATGGAATGGCCACCTAGAAACGCATCAGCCAATGGGAAATGCTGACGCATTTCTAGATGGCAATGCCAAAATGGCGAGGCCACGTCCTCCGTCCGTTACACCCGTGTAGTTTCCAAGGTAGGTATCAAATTCTGAGTTATATGTTTTCACTTCTATCGGCAGTTCCTATGACTGCCAATTTTTTTTTGGTGTTTTGTCGTACCTACTGGTCAACTTTGATCTCAAATATCTCCTCTTGGGTTAGGAATTCCAATCTCAAATGTTTACAGCTAAATAGCTTAGCTTACTCATCTTTTTGTGTTTTGATAACCGTAATTCTTTTGTGTTTTGCACAGAAATCTAAATAATAAGGTAATAGAAATGCCATAACTATCAAATTACTTGCAAAACGCTTGTCGCCACATTTCCCCTACCCCCGCGGTCACTACTACATGCGCGTACTATTCAAATACAGATTCACTCACACACGAACAGCTGCACATTAAGAACCTCGGTCTGTGATTGCATCACACACATCCATAAACGCTTATCAGTGAACCTACTATAATACATTGAAAAATAAACAATTTTTCACATATACGCTAGTGCTTGACAAAAATTAAAACATGTCGATATTTCAAAGTACGGTCCAATTTTAACATTCGATAAAGGTTATAACTGATCTCATTATTTAGGTGTATTACACTACAACAAAGTCAATATGCCCATAAAATAAGTGAGTCACACGGGGTATACTATTGTTTCGAAAACTGAACTATGTAATTCTGACACCGCATGGGCTTTGGTATAGTTGAAGAACAAAGGTTGTTGTATATTTTGTATGAAGACTAATAAAGTCTTAAAAATAAAAGCTTACAATAGCTAAATACTGCCTCAGTTACCTTACCTCATATTTATTTTGCACGGACGAACAATCGCGGGTTATAGCTAGTATGTACATACTTTTACTAATAATTTATGAATTATGAAGTAATGTTTACCGCGAATTAAAAGATTGTACGTATAGGTGTTAACTGTTTACAATTGTTTTTATCGATATATTATGTGTTAACTTATCGATAAAAAATGTAAAATAAAATTTTCATCGTTTATTTTTGGCCAAGTAAAATTAGACCGTCACAGCACTAGCTCACGATCGCTACCTGCCTGTTTTAAAGATGATTCACGCCAGCCGGTTGGAAGAAGACTAAACTATAACTCGAGCACTGGTGGCCTACAAGTCACCTGTGCGGCGACAATGTCACGCGGTCATGAGACTTCTAGTACCTTATTATTTAGATTTCTGTGGTGTTTTGCCTCCACTTGTTTTTTCTTTCAATCACTCAGTTTAAAAAATGACAAAACACCGATTTCATAAAATGTAAGGATCTAATAAATAAATAAATATTGGTGGACATTTTTAGGGCTTAGAAATATAATATCTTAGATTTCTGGGCGACGAGCGCGGTGCAGTGCTAGGTAATGATTTGGACTCTTCATGTTCCAATAGCTGCGTGTCACTGTGCTGTTATGTGGCAGGCATGTTGCTTACCATCAGGCACATGTCCTGTTCATCTCGTCACTATTTATTAAAAAAAATAATTGAATGAGTAGTGAGAGTTACTCTTTAATGTAAAGTAGTGAGAAGTAGAGTTTAACTCTCCAGGCCCCGAGCCTCCGTATCCGAGGCGGGAATGCGACGGACACGCTCAACTTCCCGTACATGGCGGCCATCATCATCAACGGGCGTCTGTGGTGCGCCGGTGCCATCGTCGACGAGAACTGGGTGCTCACCGCGGCGCACTGCCTCAACTAGTGAGTAGCTTGTAACTAGTGAGTGCCTCAACTAGTGAGCTTACAAACAAACTAACATTTTTAGGGTTCCGTAAAACGTAAAAACGGAACCCTTATAGATTCGTCATGTCTGTCTGTCTGTCTGTCTGTCTGTCCGTCCGTATGTCACAGCCACTTTTTGCCGAAACTATGAGAACTACACTGTTGAAACTTGGAAAGTAGATGTATTCTGTGAACCGCATTAAGATTTGAACAAAAAAATTAAAAAAAAAGAAAAATTAGGGTTGCCCCCCATACTGAGAACTGAAACTCAAAAATTTTTTTTTCATCAAACCTACACTTGTGGGGTGTCTATCGATAGGCCTTCAAAAATGATGTTGAGGTTTCTAAAATCATTTTCGTCTACACTGAATAATTTGCGCGAGAGACACTTCCAAAGTGGTAAAATGTGTGTCCCCCCCCCCTCTAACTTCTAAAGTAAGAGAATGAAAAATCTAAAAAAAATATATGATGTACATTACTATGTAAACTACCAACGAAAATTAGTTTGAAAATTAGTCTGATGAGTACTTTTTTTTTAGTACGTCATAAATACACAATTATTGAAACTTCGATCAAAGTTACAACGAACTACAAGAACTATGTGTACTATGTGTGTTATGTTACTTGCTGCAACGGAACCCTTCATGGGCGACTCCAACTCGCACTTGGCCAATTTATTATAATGTATATATTATGTAATAAATTTTTGAAGTGAAAACGTCTATTGGCGCGCCACAGGCAGATTTTTCGTGGAATTGAATTCTAGCGTCACGCTCGGGAATGATTGAAATCTTCGGGTGAATTCGGGACCATAGCCAATTGCCATCTAGAAATGCGTCACCATTCCCCATTGGTTATTCCATTTCTAGATGGCTATGGTCATGGGTGCGCCTTCCAGTTTCACCCGCGTGGTTTCCAAAGTAAGCTATCAAATTCTAAGTGTTCAGTTTTCACTTCTATCGGCAGTTCCTATGACTGCCAATTTTTTTTAGGCAACAATTTTTGTCAAGACAAAAGTTGCCAGAAATTGTTGTCAATCCTTTAAGATTAGCCTATTCTAGTTTCTAGCTCCGTATTGACCGTATCGTCGCTTAGTATAAGTCGATGTGGCAAAAAAACGATTTAAGGGCGTACCCCGAGCAAATGACCTTGAGTATTTCTTACCTTATCGCACACCGCAAGAAAGAGCAAGAGAGAAACAGTAGGATTTGTCGCTGTTTTACGCTCAAATTTTAGAATAAACTCTTTATAAAATCAGATTTTGGTCTTTAGAAAAAAATAAAACTACCAAAATGATTGTAATGGAATTGTCTATCCGTTGGTGTAAGTACAAAATCAAAATAATGGACGATTTTCGAGGAGATGCATGATAACTACAATTATTTATTTTTTTCATGGTTTCGTTGTGAGGCTATTATTTAAACAATAAGTTAATTAACAAAAAAATAAAACTACCATTTTGAAGCCAAGAAGTTGTAGAAATTTAATGTATTTTTTACCAGTTGATATTTGTTTTGGCTAATGAGTAGATACGCGGATAACCACGTAAATACGCGGATAACTAATTACTAAGACGTAAGGAATTTAATTACAAGGTAGGGATACGTTGTACTTAAAATTACCGACCGGTATTCATTGAAGATCATACAGGTATACGCACCGACCGAGGTCGGTGCGTATACGTCGGGATACGGGATACGTCGGGATGTGTCGCGACACATCCCGACGAAGAGGTTGAGACCATGTATGAGGACATCTCCAAAGCCATACATGTCTCGCCAACACATTTCACAGTTGTGATGGGAGACTGCAACGCGAAACTGGGGAAACGTAGCGGTGAGGATTTGCTCAATCTACCACTACTCCTCCCACTAGATGGACAGCTGACCTCACAAAGGTCGCTGGAAACCGCTGGTTGCAGGTGACACAGAACCATTAATTGTGGAAATCTAAGGGAGAGGCCTATGTTCAGCAGTCTTGCAGCTGATGATGATGGTTATGAAGGAATTTAAAAGGACCTTCAGAGGTCAAATTTACTTGCGTCCTTTTAACAAAAAAAGATTTACACATTATTTTATATTAGTGGACTACTCACACACAACACCATCTGACCCCAAACTAAGCAAAGCTTGTAAAATGGCGGCCAAATAGCTTATATAATACTTTTATAGTTGTAAATAGGTATTTACTTATTATACATAGAAACACCCAGACACAGTATATTTGAATTCATCACACAAATATTTGCACTGGGTGGGAATCGAACCCACGACCCTCGGCTTCGCAGGCAGAGTTACTACCCACTAAGCCACGAGACCAGTCATCAGATACCTAATAATTTCTTCCAGCGTCTTACACGTAGCCCCAATGAAGAGTCTCTCCAACTACGTGAAGGTCCGCGTGGGGTCTGGGAAGGCCCACGAAGGGGGGAGAGTGTTGGACGTGGTGGGCGCCGTGAGACACCCCAAGTTTGAAGAGGAACCAGTGCCACATGCTGACGTTGCGCTGTTGAAACTTGCAGAAAATCTTAGTAAGAGAATTATGAGTCACATATCTGAAGTAAATTATGGATAAAGTTATTGAAGTGAGAATATGATATTATATACTTACTTACATGTAGCGGCTTCACGGCCTAGCAGCATAGTGGCATAGCGGCATGGTGCCGCTAACTTAAAACGGTGAAGGAAAACATCGTGAGGAAACCGACATGTACCTAGAATCTTTCGAAATCATGTGTCATCCGCCAACCCGCACTGGGCCAGCGTGGTGGATTATGGCCTCAACTCTCTCCTTGCGAGAGAAGGCCCCGAAAAATAAAAGCTTCTATTTTATTTATTTATATTTTATTTTATAATTAATAAAGTCTTCAATGGACAAAAATATTAAATGTATTTTTTTTTTCAGAATTCACGCAGTATGTGAACCTGATCAAAATATACGAAGCGAGAGTTGAACCGTACGCACAGAGCTTCGTGGTGGTCACCGGGTGGGGAGCTACCAGGGTACACTTATTCTGTTTTACAACTTCCGCAAACTCATAATATGCGTTTAGGAAGTCCAGCTGCTAGATGGGTCGACGATATCGTATCTATCGCGGGTCGAACCTGCAGGTCTACTACGAAAACAAACTCCGAATGATCGGATCCGGCCGACAGCTGAATCGGAGCTGTAGATTACCATGAAAGACATTCGGATCGATACATCTCGGTCGGAAGTTAAAGACTTAGGTCGGATGAGGGTCAGATCGAACGAAACGGCCGATGCGATCAACCGAAACGGCCGATCCGATCAACCGACCGGTTGTCTTTCGTGGTAGGAAACGTCCATAAGTTCGTCCGATATATCCGTCGTTTATCGGACCTCGTAGTAGACCTGCTGGACTCGATTGGCACAGGACCGAGGAAGATGGCATGGGAAAAGAGAGGCCTATAGAGCAGTGCAGCAGTGGGATAGAGAAGGTTGTGGATGAAGGTGATGATGAATTCGCTACATTGTAAACATAACATAGGATTTAATCACGACCCGAATTATTGATTTTTGTAGTGGAACCTCCTTTTGGCGCGCTACAGACAGTTTTTTCGTGGGCTGTGAATTAAATTCTAGCGTCACGCAAGATATAAATAAGAAATTATCGGGTGCACTCGGGACCATGGCCATTGACCGTCTAGAAATACGCCAGCATTTCCCATTGGATATCTAGAAATGCGTATAAATGGCTATGGTCATGGTCATGCCCTCCGGTTTCACCCACGTAGTTTCCAAAGTAAGCTGTCAAATTTTGAGTTTATTTTTTATACATTTTATAGAGTGACGAGACGAGCAGGACATGTGCCTGATGGTAAGCAACATGCCTGCCACACAACAACACAGTGACACGCAGCTATTGGAACATGAAGAGTCCAAATCATTACCTAGCACTGCACTGCGCTCGTCACCCAGAGATCTAAGATATTATATCTCTAAGCCCTGTAATTTCACTGGAATCATTCCCTTCAAACCGAAATACAGTGATATTTCACATTACTCCATGGCGGTAGAATAACTGGCAAAGGTGTGGTACTTCCCCAGGCGGACTCTGCCAAGAGTCCTACCACTACTAAAAGTTTTCACTTTAAGTTTTCACTTTAAGTTTTCACTTGAAGTTCTCACTTTAAGTTTTCACTTTAATTTTTCACTTTAAGTTTTCACTTTAAGTTTTCACTTTAAGTTCCCACTTTAAGTTCTCACTTTAAGTTTTCACTTTAAGTTTTCACTTTAAGTTTTCACTTTAAGTTTTCACTTTAAGTTCTCACTTTAAGTTCTCACTTTAAGTTTTCACTTTAAGTTCTCACTTTAAGTTCTCACTTTAATTTTTCACATTAAGTTTTAACTTTCAGTTTTCACTTTAAGTTTTCACTTTAAGTTTTAACTTTCAGTTTTCACTTCAAGTTTTCACGTTAAGTTTTCACTTCAAGTTTTCACGTTAAGTTTTCACTTCAAGTTTTCACTTTAAGTTTTCACTTTAAGTTTTCTCTTCTATCGGCAGTTCCTATGCCAATGTTAATTCTTTGTTTTCCGACAGGGGTCTGAGACGGCTTTCCGCGACCCGCCTTCAGACCTTCTGACGTCTCGTCTGAAGGTCCGCTCGCAGCAGTACTGCATCGATTCTTACCAGCTGGTCCATGGATTCCAGTTCACACGGGACTTCTTCTGCGCCTCTCTGAGGAAGGGAGCGAGAGACGCTTGCCTGGTCAGTCGTTAACCGGTCCTCCTACAAATACTATAAATAAATGTCAATTATCCTATCCTACTAATATTATAAATGTCAATGTATGGATGTTTGGATATTTGGATGTTTGGATATTTGGATGTTTGTTGCTCAATCACGTCTTAACGTATGAACGGATCGGGCTGAAATTTGGAACACAGATAGATTATAGTCTGGAAGAACACATAGGCTACTTTTTATCCCGGAAAACAACGGGAACAACGGGAACGGGAACTTCGCGGGTAACACCGCGGAGCGCTGCTAGTAATAAATAAATATTGGTGGACAATTCACACACAACACCATCTGACCCCAAACTAAGCAAAGCTTGTATGATGGCGGCCAGATAGCTGATATAATACTTATATAGTTTTAAATACATAGAAACACCCAGACACAGCGCCAACATTTGAATTCATCACACAAATATTTGCACTGGGTGGGAATCGAACCCACGACCCTCGGCTTCGCAGGCAGAGCTGCTACCCACTAAGCCACGAGGCCAGTATGGATGTTTGTTGCTCTATCACGTCCTAACGTATGAACGGATCGGGCTGAAATTTGGAACACAGATAGATTATAGTCTGGAAGAACATATTATAGACTACTTTTTAACTCGAAATAATGGGAACGACGGAAATAGGAACTACGGAACTACAACTACCACCTTGCCCCCTTTTCTATCGGACTGCTCGTAGCTTCATGGTATTAGCGACATCGTTTCATGGTTGATGGTCCAAAGACACGAACGAAGAGATTTGACTCTACTTTTGTGATAAGAACGTCTAGGCTGTGGAATGAGCTACCAGAGTGGATTTTCCCCGATAGTTATAATCTTGGTGTCTTCAAGTCGCGAGTGAATCGGTTTCTTCTAAGTAAGCACGCTTCATCGTAGGCCGCATCGTCGCTTAATAACAGGCGAGATGGCGGTCAAGTGTAAACCTATTCAAGTTAAAAAAAAAAACACTGGTGCTGCTAGTTTTATATAAACGCAAAAGTTTGTAAGAATATATTTATAACGTATGGATGTATGTTTGTTAGTCTATTACTCTAATACTACTGAAGAGATTTGGATGAAATTTGATAGATATAATTATAATGGTTTGGAATAATACACAGGCATTTTTTATCCCGGGAGTCGCGTTGACCGCTTTTTGAAAACACACGCTTGAAAGTCAACACTAGCCGCTTTAAATTAATAGGTTTGTGTCAGACTAGCTTTATTTGGAGTGGGTGTAAATGAGTTATCGCGGCTTTAGGATTAAAGGAGCTAAATAAAAAAGCTTGTTTTTTGGTCATTGCAAAAAAAAAAAACAAACGTATTCTTCCTTTATTGTACTAATATAGTTCGTTCCTCATAAATTAAAAAAATGCATGTTTTCGAGCCGTTTGATGTATGGAACCAGTTTCGTAATTATATTTTAGCTACGCCACTTGAATTCTAAACGTTTTTTTTTATTTAATAATTATTCACCAACCAACTTGGTGACTAATATATTATTTATTACAATCTAGCCTAATTCGGAAGGTCTAGACTAATGAGTAATTTCTTTATGACTTAGTTTGCTAAATAATAATAGTTGTAAGATTGTGTCCATAAGCACTTTTCTTATTGTCTCTATTAAAAAGGCGAAGTCACTTCGTTCATGTGTACTTTGTATATAATATTTATAAATCTAAATTGCACTAACACGGCACTTTGAACACAGGTATTAATTTAATTTGCACTATTCTAAACGTGAAAATCATTATTATAACCAAACGTACATTGCTCGTCGAAAAACGTAGGCGCTAAAGTTTTCCAAACAGCAACACACACTACGACCAAAACTTCAACATTCCGTTTGCCGTCAGTTCGACGCAGGCGCCCCGGCTGTGCTGAAAAATCGTCTGATGGGCATCATGAGCTTCGGTCCCGAGCGATGTGGTACCTCATTCCAGCCCGCTGTCTTCGTGAAAGCCTTCTACTTCAGGTAAAACCTTTATTGCACTAAAAAATAATTGGCAGTTATAGGGATGCTGATACATTTCTAGATAACCAATGGGAAATGCTGATGCATTTCTAGATAGCCAATGGGAAATGCTGATGCAGTTCTAGATAGCCAATGGGAAATTCTGAAGCATTTCTAGATAGCCAATGGGAAATGCTGATGCATTTCTAGATAGCCAATGGGAAATGCTGATGCATTTCTAGATAGTCAATGGGAAATTCTGAAGCATTTCTAGATAGCCAATGGGAAATTCTGAAGCATTTCTAGATAGCAAATGGGAAATGCTGATGCATTTCTAGATAGCCAATGGGAAATGCTGCTGCATTTCTAGATAGCCAATGGGAAATGCTGATGCATTTCTAGATAGCCAATGGGAAATGCTGATGCATTTATAGACAGCCAATGGCCATGGTTCCGAGTTCATCCGAAAATGTCTTACCATTCCCGAGCGTGAAGACGACATTCAATTCATAGCCTACGAAAAATATGTCTGTGGTTCGCCGAAACAAGTTTCCACTTCAAAAATAGAGAACTACCCTGCTCAAGCGGGGCTTACTTTATGGATGCAATCTGGGTGTCTTCAAGCATAGAGTGAATCGGTTTCTTCTGGGCAAGCCACGCTCCATCTTAGACCGCATCGTCACTTTACAT
Organism: Ectropis crepuscularia; assembly: GCA_963693475.1. Taxonomy (NCBI): domain Eukaryota; kingdom Metazoa; phylum Arthropoda; class Insecta; order Lepidoptera; family Geometridae; genus Ectropis; species Ectropis crepuscularia. Next base: position 11,746,620 of record OY856369.1, on the reverse strand, counting down.
CATACAAAGGTGTGAAGCACACGGCGATATTATTTGGTTTTACAAAAACAATATTTCCCTGTTTGAGGCGGTAAAATTTTTACTAAACATTTTATTTATAACAACAGCCCACACGTGCAAATTATGTGGCCGACTCGAAGGACACAGTTTTTGTTTTAGCGAGAGTACGTCCGACTTTTTTTATAGGTCCATGATGCTAAGCTAAATTATTCAGCTAACTAGAACCTAGGTACAACATACCAAACATTGGCGTTGGAGTCGGCTGGGATTCTAAATTATGTAAAATACACAATCGGTCCGGGCGTTTTCTGTATCAACATGTCGCAATCCAGCGTGGGAACGCCGCCAGCCACTTTTGGGCGGGGATCTGACGATCGCGGGACAGTTTACATTTTTTGTCATTTAATATTTTAATTGATTGACATGTTTATATTAAAAAATTACATTATTAAAGACTCTTTCTTAGGTTACTGTAGAGATTAAGGGAGTCTCCCACTATGTATGTAGGTTGTACTTGTTTCATAAGAGTAGTTTTATAAAATCCTATTTCTAATAATCAAATAAAGATATTAATCAATATTAATTAAACTAACCGTTTCTACTCCGGTTCTACTTCGTTTCTTCCGATCGAACATTGTTTGACGTTTAAATGTTCTAAGCCTTGGCACATTTAAACGTAAGCTAAGCTAGCTTAAGCTTAGAGTGGGTTTAGAACATTTAAACGTAAGCTAAACTAGCTTAGGCTTAGAGTAGGTTTAGAACATTTAAACGGACGAACGGATCGAAGTGGAATCGGAGTAGGAAAGTCGCGAGTTTATTTCGAAATAACGTGTTTCGTTGTAAGAGAGTAGATGTCCAGGATGCTCGATCACTAATTCGTTGCTACATGTTAACAGAGATTTCGTTAAGAGCACGATCGCCTCATACAAGACGACAGCTGACCTGATCGCCGCCATGCAAGAAGCAGACCCCGACCTCAACAGGAACCCTCCGATCGTGGAAATGGAGGAGGTTCCAGATTTCGAAGTCGAGAAGGTTCCATTTGAACCATACGAGCTTCCCGAGAAGACTTCACGATTTCCGATAATATAAATAAAGTTTCTGTGATGAAAATGACGATTTGGTTTACTGATTTTCTCGTGCTATTGATTTAGTTCTCGCCTTAATTATAGACTACAGGCCCGCGAACAAAATTTACGGTTCAAATGAACCACCAGGAGACCTATGTAGGATGATAGAAGGGTATAAAGTAATAAGATTCAGCATTATGCCGTCACTTGTAAGCTGTCCAACTGAATACAGTTAAAGAGGCAATTACTTCAATTGCACCCAGTTGGACAGCTTATAAGTGACGGCATAGTACTGAATCTTAATACTTTACACCCTTCTATCATCCTACATAGGTCTCCTGGTGGTTCATTTGACCCGTAAATTTTGTTCACGGGCCTGTGTAGTCTATCAACCTCATTAGTCGTTCAAACAAATAAAAAGTTACATAAATTTATTGAGTCTTTGCGCTCCAAAAAGGACACAGCGTGAAAAATGAAAGTAAGAAAGGTCTATAGAGTTCTAACTGCGCTTACTTTCGTAGAAAGTGAAATTGAGAAATCAGTACAAGTATATTTCTGTTGAGGCTAGGGTTGTCAAATCCACAGTCACCCTAATATTATAAATAATATTTCAAAGTTTTTGTATTTGTTTCCACGTTTTACGACGGCTAAATGAATTTGGATGAAATTGAATCCTACTAATATTATTTATGCGAAAGTTTGTATCTCTTCGAAAAGTCCGAAACGGATTAATTATTCGTACAGCTAAAAAAATTAATATACTGTTTTATAATATAGAGCTTTGTTATAATATACAGCTTTGTTATTTACCTGAGCTCTGAGCTAAACAATATGAGAGAATAAACATTTATTACCTCCATAAATAAATATTGGTGGACAATTCACACACAACACCATCTGACCCCAAACTAAGCTTGTACTATGGCAGCCATATAGTTGATATAATACTTATATAGTTCTAAATACATACTTATTATACATAGAAACACCCAGACACAAATATCGAAGTGGGAATCGAACCCACGACCTACGACTTTGTAGGCAGAGTTACTATACCCACTACGCCACGAGGCCAGTCTTTTTATAAGCTCACCCAACAGGCACTTGATATAATTAGTAGGGCTATAATTAAAAAAATAAGCTTTTCAATTTGCTTTTCTCCACCATCTAAAAATGTACCTAAGAATACCTACCTAAACCTAAGAATACTTAAGAATATACCACTTACATGGAAATCTCATTTACATTTCCTGAAATTTTTTGGCAACCCTAGTTGAGAATTGGCTTAATATAATACTAACTCTGTAATTATTGCAAAAACTACGAAAATGTTTATTGTCTTTGTTAGATACGAATAAAAGCGAAAGTAGATGCTTTTCTCGTAGGTCAGCACACTGTAGAGTGCATAATTTAACATCAGACGACATGGCGGTCAAGCACTAACTTACTAAATAACAACTTCCGGTCAGCATAGACGACGAAATTCTATTAAAAGACTGTGTATCCACTCTTAAGTAATTGAAAAAGTTTCAATTATTCAGTAAAAAGGGTTAAATCTATCTATAAACATTTCTTATTAATATATTTTTAAATGGGTTTGAAACATCCTACGATTTTCCTTACGTTTCCGTTTTTTACCGGCGGTAAAAGCCTACCTATGTGTTATTTTATACTTTTATAATCTATCTCTACAGCAAATTTCATACAGATCCATTGATAGTTTTTACATGAAATACCGACAACCATCCATACATACAAGCTCTTGTAATAGCAATCTATGCATAATAAGTATGTATTTAAAAACTAATATAAGTATTATATCAACTCTCTGGCCGCCATCATACAAGCTTTGCTTAGTTTGGGGTCTGATGGTGTTGTGTGTGAATTGTCCACCAATATTTATTTATTTAATCTACATTTTTGCATAATAATATACGTACGAATTCGTATTGAAAATTATAAATTAAACATGTGTTTTACTACTGAATATTTTCTGAACATTAACGTTTTGCTGAAACAATATACTGATAAAAAAAAACGAAACACGGTGTTGATGAAGTAATTTTTTATCTAATTTAAAATCTACTCAAAAGGAGACGGCCCATTTTCCATGGGCATTTGCCCCACAGAAAAAGTGCAAGAGACTTGACCAAAATTGGATCATTGTATAGGATTTTTAATATATATTGAGGAACCGTGTATGTTTTTATCCTGCATAGCGGGGTTTAAAAGATATCAACTAAAACATTGAAAAAAAATAACGCCGCAAGTAGGTAATCAAGAACGTGATTATGTACTTACTACTTTAAGAAGGTAGTAAATTCATTATTCTGCGACTTACTGTGCTCAAAATAATGTCGACTCAACACAGAAAAGGACCAGAGATTCGGGCAAACCACAAAAAAATTAGGAAACCTTTGGAAAAATAAAGAAATTCCATGGGTGTTGTGTGAGTTTCAAACAAATCGATTTTCGAACGAATTTTTACTGTACGTAACCAACTGAACAAAAAAGCGAATTACATGGCTGACTTTGACCTTTGACTATAGTCTGTACTCATAGGTACAAATGAAAAAACAAAGAAGTGTTCAGCGTAGTACTTGTCTATATTCAATTGGGTACTGACCCGAAGACAAAACGCGAACTAAACCTTAACGGGCTTATTTAAATTCACAAAAACTTCGATAGCGTGTTTTAACGCCGTACAACGCCATCTAGTTTGTTTATATGGAACTACAGTACCTTTAATACAAAATTACTTATACATAGTCATTAAGGTACTTTTTAATCACCAATTTGCAATCCCCGCTTGGCAGGTTAGTATTGAATGTACAGTTTGAATTATTTAATTATATGTTATTTTAATTAAATAACTTGTTTAGGTCTCCGGGGCTAATTAAGTACCTAAACTTGAAACGACGTGGGGCAGAAATGAGCCGTCTCCTTTGGTAGAGTTTTATCTCAAAGCAAATTTACCACCATGCACACCCATTAATTCTCATCATGGATCATTAATTCCAAGAATTTCCGAATATTCCAGTAGGTACTTACAATTAGGTACACATTCTATGAGCCATACTCGATTTCCAACGAAACAATGTAAGGAAGCCCGTTACATGGTATGATGCATGACCGTCGATATACACCATGAGTTATATGTAAAATGGTTTATATTGATGTTCATGACGCATTATCGTTTGAAGCGTTTCGGGCGCGTTTAGTTACATAGATAGTCTATTTCTTTCAGTCACTTATTTCAGTTCACAATTAGTCAGTGTGTGTTAAAGTTTGCGACAAAATAGTAACTATTAGACCAAACGATTCACCCAACCGTACCAACTTATCAAACTCGGTTTTACTCCCACAAACACACTCCACTATTGCAATAAGATTCAATATTGTGTAATTCGCCACGCTGACAGATGAAAACGACCTTGGAGTCGCGACCAAAATAGTTTCAATTTTGATAAGACTTTTATAACACAATTTTGAGCTCTATCGTTTTGACATAAGAAATTAGTGGTTTAATTGCAAAAGTAGGTTTTAATTTTGTAAAACGTAACTGTTTACCAAAGAAGTTCGTGCGGAATGCACTTGCAAAGTGAGGTTAGGCGTGTTATGTAGTCAGTAGCTCAGTAGTCAGTGCGTGTCCACAAATGCCGACGGCCGAATCCGTCGTGCCGCTAGAAAAATAAAAAAGTTGAATTAAAAAAAAGTGAGATATGACTTGAAGCACGAGACGAAGTGGTTTTTCTGCTTACATTTTATCTGTGCTACTCTGAAAACTGGATAAGAACAGTCCGTAAAATTATAGCTACCATATTTTACGTTTAGGGCATTTGAATCGTGAAGTGGCATTTATTTAAAAACATGGAAAGAAATCGTCTAAATAACGGAGGCGGAGCTGGGAAACAGATACTGACAGCTTTGATTGGTAAATTATTATTATTTATGACTTAATTTTAGTAATTCATTAATCAATTATTATTATTCATTGATCAATTACAAATGTTATCATTACGGATATTAATATCTGCTAATTTTAATAAAACATTTTTTTTTAATATGTGTTATATAAAAAAGTTTGGTTACCTACTTTGAAGACAGAAGATTTGATTTGATATTTTGTATGTAATGAATAATTATTATTAATTATAAAAAATATTTCACTGATAGAAATACTTAACGAAGGTGTTACGTAGATTATGTGCTATTTAGTAAATTATATCTTTTATTTTGTTAAATTCAAATAAAAATTTATCGTTGTAATTTAATAAACTTATAAATTCTACGTGCGTATTGACGTAGATAGGTGTAACTTTTTCAAAACAATGTAAAACTGAACGAGACTGACTTTTTCCATTTATTTTACAATTAATTACATGTGTGTACCTATGTACCTACCTATTACGTGGAACTCACTACAACTACGTACCTGTGCAGTAATGTACAGAAATATTACTAAGTAATTTGTTTCAATCAATTTTCTTCCACAAAACGACCTCTGCGAGGTTTAATAGAGCTAATTACGTATTGTATCACTATCTCATTCATGTAATAGATGTAAAAAAGTTGAATGTCAAAGTTAGTTTATCAATCACGTCGCAAAAACTGAACGGATCTGGAGGAAATTCCAAACTCACCTAGATCATCCTAGTTTTGGAAAACATAGTCTTGGCAGTAAATAAATAAAATAAAATAGAGGTACACCTGCTGAAATGGCTGCTACAGCAACTAAACAAAAATATCCCGTTTACAATGATTTCAAAATAAATGTATAAGTCAATGCCCATTTAATAAAAAAGAACAATAAATGCTTGATATAAAAACACTACTTAATTTTTTTTTGTGTAGAATGTTTTTTTTTTTGTCGAAGTTTATTTTTACTTCAATTAAGACAACTTGTATTGTTAGACTTTACATACCTAATAATATTGTGCTTTAATAAAAAAATCAATCACAATTTAATGTAAAATAATAATACACTTGTGCGAGATTTAATAGTGTGGAATATAAATTTGTGTTAATATTGATAAAACTAGATATTAATAGTTTACCTCTATTGTAAAGTTAATATATTAAACTATATAAATAAACAGACGTTCATTTATTAAAAGATAGAACAATGGGATGTACACAATGCTTATAATAATAATAATAAAGCATTATTTATTTAAACAAGGCAAAAGAAACGAAACGAAAAACAGAGAGCTTGCTAAAAAACACTCATTTTGTTTGTGTAGAGTTTTTTTGTGATTATACTATGTAAATATGCAAAGATGTCGTTATTTCGATTATGATAACTATTTATGTTATACGTACTTAACTTAATTTAGTGGATTTATTAAAATTAAAATTAAGTTAGTTTTATCAACTAGTTTTTCTATATTAACATTTTTTTATGGCATGTTTTGGTAATTTACTTATGATAAATGAACACTTTATTGAAATAATTAGCTTTAATATGTAGAAATTAATAATACTCGTCCCGACTAAAAGTTAATGTCAAATTCCGTATAATAAAATTAAAAATAATATTAAAAAAGGTTGTAGCCATAGAAAAAAAAGAGTTTTTTTTGTAATTTCGTATGTAGATGTGTTTCGTATGAAAAAGCGCCAGGCCCTGATAAAGTTACGAACGAACTCCTTAAAAGTACTCTCGAAGAATTATTACCCTTACTTCCATCAATATTCAACGATATACTGACTACTGGTCAAATACCTCCACAATGGAAAACCTCGCACATTATCCTTATATTCAAGAAAGGTCAGAAGGAAGACATAGGAAACTATAGACCCATAAGTTTGATGTCAAACATCTATAAGGTTTTTTCAAGTCTTCCTGTGTAGAATAAGTAAAAAGCTGATGAGAACCAACCACGGGAGCAAACGAGCTTTAGAACAATATACTCCAACTTAGATCACATCACACAGTGAAACAAAAAGAAATGGCAGTCATAGGAACTGCCGGTAGAAGTGAAAACTTATAACTCAGAATTTGATAGCTTACCTTGGAAACAACACGGGTGTAACCGGAGGGCGTGGCCTCGCCATGTTGGCATGGCCATCTAGAAATGCGTCAGCATTTCCCATTGGCTGATGCGTTTCTAGATGGCCAATAGCCCTGGTCCCGAGTTTACCCGAAGCTTTCTTTTCATACCCGAGCGTGACGAATGAATTCAATTCACAGCCCACGAAAAATCTGTCTAGGCGCGCCTAAAGAAGTTTTCACTTCAATAATAGAAAAGTACAACGAATACAATAGGAACCCTTACATGGCATTCATCGATTATTCAAAGGCCTTTGATAGTGTGAGCCATGGTTACATTTGGGAAAGCCTGGAACAGCAAGGGAAAAGTACATTCATATAATTAAGAACATCTACTCAAATAGCGAGGCTAGGGTACAACTAGAAACACTATGGAAAAAGTTCAAGGTGTAGAAAGAAGTTAGGCAAGGAGACCCTCTATCAACTAAACTGATCACAGCCGCCCTGGAAAGTATCTTCCACAAACTAAAATGGGAAAACTTCGGCCTGAACGTACAGGGCCTAAAAATAAACCATCTAAGATTCGCAGATGACGTAGGATTATTCGAAGAAAATCCGTCACAACTCAATTTAATGATAAAAACTCTTAAAGCCGGGTCACACAGAGGCGATCCGGTAGCGATAGCGATCCGATACCGAGTATGGGATCGCGCCCGCTTACTGTGTGTCAGTTTGCATATAAATTCGAACATTACAAAAAATCCCGTCTCGGATCGCTATCGCTATCGGATCGCCTCCGTGTGACCCGGCCTTTATGGAGGAAAGTTCCAAAATTGGTATGTACCTGAATAAAGAAAAAAGAAAACTATTGACCAACTCAGATCCAATAACAAAAACAATCGACAGGCAATCTCTAGAATATGTTTCAGATTACATCTACTTAGGGCAAGTAATATCTCACAAAACGACCCCCGCGAGACGGGTCCGTAAAGGCGGTGGCAAGGGTCAGGGTCGTAGACGGGAATGCGTAAAGTGGCCCCGCGACCCTGACCCCTGACCGTGCAGGAGAAATCTGTGGGGGTTTTAGTCAGTAGGGGCACCTTGTCTGTCGTCCCCGACATACCTCACCACGTCCCTGCATGCTGGGGATACGTAAATGTATTTCCCCCACAAAAAAAAAAGTAATATCTCATAAAGACTATGGTCTTTCCAATGTTGGAACTGCACTGCACTTGGACAGCATGGTTAAATAATTTCTTGAATCTCTCCTTATGAGAGAAAGGTCCGAGTCCCTGCAGTCGACAGCTTCTTATGCTGTCGCATATCTTTTTTTAAAATAACTACGGTAGGACTCGTAGCAGAGTCCGCCTGGGGAAGTACCACACCTTTGCAAGTAATTCTACCGCCAAGCAGTAATGTGCAAACATTACTATGTTCCGGTTTGAAGGGCAATGTTTCCAGAGAAATTACAGGGCTTAGAGATATAAGATCTTAGATCTCTGGGTGACGAGCGCAGTGCAGTGGTAGGGAATGATTTGGACGATTCATGTTCCAATAGCTGCGTGTCACTGTGCTGTTATGTGGCAGGCATGTTGCTTACCATCAGGCACATGACATGCTCGTCTCGTCACTCTTTATTTATAAAAAAGTACTAAGACACTCTCATACACTCGTACTTATTTGTTTAAGATATATCTTTAAAAGAGCAGTGCAGTGGTAGGTAATGATATTATGGACTCTTCATGTTCCAAAAGCTGCGTGTCACTATGCTTTTATGTGGCAGGCATGTTGCTTACCATCAGGCACATGCTCATGCACATGCTAGTCTCGTCATTCTTTATTTAAATGAAAACGTACGATTCTTGAACTTATGTAGGTACCTATATTAATTACCAGCAGCGCCCCGCGGTTGTACCCGCGAAGTTTCCGTTCCCGTTGTTCCCGTCGTTTTCCGGGATAAAAAGTATCTTAGCCTAGCCTAGATAAAAAGTATCTTATCTTAGCCTATGTGTTCTTCCAGACTATAATCTATCTGTGTTCCAAATTTCAGCCCGATCCGTTCCTACGTTAGGACGTGATTGATCAACAAACATCCAAACATCCATACATTGACATTTATAATATTAGTAGGATAGTAGGAAGTAGGATTATTTAATCTACCTAAATGTCGGAAATAGCTCCAACGACGCAAGGGGTTTCGGAGGCGATAAATCGATTAAATAATACTGATTAAATACGTGCTTAGTATAATAATTAACTAAACAATTTTAACTCTGTTGGCGTTTCCGCAAACTATAAATATGACATCTTAGTCTATCTGGGGAAACACCACGCCTTTGCATATATTTAGATAGTTATTTTACCTTCAAGTAGTAATGTGCAACTATTGTGGCTTAAACTCGTTTAAAAGTTTTTAGAAAAGAAGAAAGAGATGTGACACCTTACATCTCTGGGTGACGAGCGCAGTGCAGTGCTAAGTAATGATTTGGACTTTTCATGTTACAAAAGCTGTGTGTCACTGTGCTGTTGTGTGGTAGATAAATTGCTTACCATCAGGCACATGTCCTGCTCGTTTCGTCACTCTATAATAAAATATCCCGAAAAACGAGTTCCTAACGGAATAGTCATTTTTCAAAATTTACGCAGTGGAATTCGCAGGCTACTTAAATTATAAAAAAGTAATTTAAATTGTAATAACAAATATCATCAACAACAGCCCACTAAATGTTCCCACTGGGACTCGGGGCCTTATCTCGCAAGGAGAGAGTTAAGGCCATAATCCACCACGCTGGCCCAGTGCGGGTTGGTGGATGACACATGACTTCGAAGATTCTACGTACATGATGTTTTCCTTCACCGTTTTAAGTATAGAGGTATAACACATACAGAGGTAAAGAATACAAATATACTGATTAATAATACAGCTTTACAGAGTCGAAATGTTATTTAGAGAAAGAATGAAAAAAAACCGGCTTCACCAGGAAAATTCCATTAAAATTGTATGAACTATTGTTACATTTGGAGTTTTAATACAACATTATTGTTAGTAATAATTATTAGGTAGGTATGTATATTTCTAAAAAATCAAACAACCGCCTATAGGCGGTTGTTTGTTCACTTTGTTCACATTTGTTCACGGGCCTGTAGTCTATAGACTGTGAACCGTGACCCGTGAACAAAATTTACAAAATTTTCAAATGTACCACCAGGATACCTATGTAGGATGATAAGGGTATTAAGTAATAAGATTCAGCACTATGCCGTCACTTGTAAGCTGTCCCACTGAGTGCAATTGAAGAGGGGGGGTTGCAATCCTCGATTATTTCTCCTTGTCGGATGATTTTTGTACGGCATTGCAAAATAATGGATTAGAAGAGGTATTGAAACTGTATGGAACCAATGCCGTACTTAATCAAATGACCAAATTTACTCTATAAATTATTCGTACTCTGTAAATTTTTTTTGTTTGTTTTTTGTAAATAATCTTGTTTGTAATTCTAAATTAATAGCTATTCACTAAAATCGTATAGGTAAAAGTAAATACGGTATTAGTAAATACTGTTTATTCCGGCTAAAATGCGAAACGACTAGACCGATTATGACGGGACTCGCACTATCAGATAAACAATGTTCTAAGCCATAACTTAAGCTACTCTTACTTCAGAAAAATGGTGAGAATTCCCTGAAAAAAAAAACGCCTGAAATGCAAGGAAAACACAGTCATAACTAGTTTTAAAATAATAAACTTAATTTCGGGTAATTAAAATGAATAGAATAGAATTCTTGGCTTCTCCAGAAGTGCAGTAAGTTCTATACTAGAACGAGTATCTAAAGCTGCACTAGTAGGATCATATCGAATTTGGCTGGGCAGGGAGAGAAATACGAGTAGTGAAGGTGAATGTTGACGTACGTCACCAAAAGGGGCCCCTTTTAAACCTACGCCCGAGTCACAAGTCTTGGAGTCTACTCGAGATTTCTCTCTCTGCCACACGATGGACCGGCACCCGCACGGTGAATCCATGGAATGCTAAGAAGTACGTCTCTCTAAAACTAAGAAAACTTAATCCGTGATAAAACATTTGGAATCCTACTAATATTAGGTATAAATGTCAAAGTTAGAGTTGGATGTTTCTTGCTCAAACACGTCGGAACACTGACCGGGTTGAAATTTAGAAGACAGCTATGTATATTATAGTAAGTCACAATATGGGTACAGTAGTATTTATTTGTAAAACTCTAAATAACTAACTACTAAGCAATAATGTACAGCTTAACTAATTTTTCCTAAAGCGATTTCAGACAATGTAAAGCAAAGACGCTAAAAATTAAATACAGCCGCTAATAGTCAACTTACTACGAAAAAGAAGCCCTAGAATAAAGTATTCCTTGGTTCCCTCTCGGTCTGAATTAGAACCAGTTTGAAAACAAACTGGTATTTTTAATATAGCCTTAAAGGATTTTTAATATAGCCTTAAAGATTGCAACAGAGTAAATACAGAGTTATGTTGCATCTCCTTCTTAGTAAAAGGTTTTCATATCAACTCCACCTGAGTGGAGAAAGTAGGGCGATGCAAAGCTAAAATAGTTATGTAGGTACATTTATATAAGGTACAACAGCTAAGACGGTGATTTAGTTAGTTAATGTTTAAAGAGTTACCTATTGTATTTGGTCTTCCTTTTTGTCTTTTACCAGTCCTAGGATACCAGTAATAAAATGTTTTGGGAAAACAGATTCTTCCAATAACTGAGAATTCTATTTCCCAGTCACACCACAAGAGTTTTTGAAGTGAAAACTTCTTTAGGCGCGCTATAGACAGAATTTTCGTGGGCTGTGAAATGGACTCATCAATCGTCACGCTTGGATATGATAATGGATCGGATCGGATATGAAATCTTCTTGTAAAATCGGTAAAAACGGCCAGGTAGGTACCAGGGCAACAGAAACAGTAAAGAGTTTCAATTACCTACCTCCAACAGCCCAGCGTTTATCTCCAGATACCAGGACAACAGAAATATAAAAGAGTTGCATTTGCCCCTAGGTACCAGAACCAGGGCAACAGCAAGTTTTCACTTCTATCGGCAGTTCCTATGACTGCCATTTTTTTTATGTAGTATTTAATATATAATATTGACATCCGGCTTGATTATTTGACCGCCATCTTGCCGGATGTTAAATGATGACGCAGTCTACGATAGCACGTGCCTACCTAGAAGACACCGCGATTTCCTCAACCTCAGGCAACGCATTTTATAATAATAATAATAATAAAAAAAAAAAAACCCGCTGTCACTACTGCACGTCTTTTTTCGACCGTATTTAATTTTATTACGTTTCTTCCATTCTCCTTAGTTTTATAGTTCATATTTTTGAAAATCTAATACGAAAAACCTCGAAGAAATATACGAAAAACATAAAGAATAGTTTAAACCTAATTTTCCTCAACAAAATAGAAAATGCATTTTGACAATAGTCTGTCAATCAAGATCCATCATAAACAATACAATGTAAACAAATATTAAGAAATGGAATGTAAAAATAATGATTACACGGTTAAGAAGACGGAATGAAGCGGAAACACGTAGCGCACAACCAACACCAGACCGTGTCCCGTCACCGCCAAGCCTGTCGTCGGAGGATGAAGCTTTCTTGACTCCCCGCGACACGAGTGCTAGTTCGAGTGACGAGGACGCGGTGCGGACCCCGCCGCCCAGAAGAGCAGGACGTCGTGGCCGTCCGCCGCTGCCGGCATGCTTGGGGCCTGTGAGGCAATCTGCCTCGCGCCCGGCCCCCGCTACCGGTGGTGTAGTGCGTCGCATGCGATGGACTCAACAAATGAATGAGAACTGCATGCGCGCCTACTACAGGGCTACAGAGGGAGGAACCCACCTGACCGCGTACTGTGCCAGGATGCTGCTTCTGTTTCAGGCCCTTGAACCAACCGTCGTCGCCGTGTCTGCTCAACGACTGTCTGATCAAGTGAGAGCAATCCGGCGGTGCAAACTGCTGGATGACTCGGCACTTGATCGGCTACGCCTGGAAGAACAACATACTCGCCCAGCTTCTGCCTCGTCGCGGGATCCGCCCGCCGCGTCGTCGACCCTGACACTGGCCTCAGTGCCACCGTCAGAGGTAACACTTGCGGCACCGGTCGATCCCGACTACGAGGAGGAAGACTCGGCGAGTAGTAATGTATCTGACCAGGTAAGAGGGCAACTGAGGAGTGCTTTGGAAGACGCGATCTTCCAATATCGACTCACACCAAACTCTAGGCCGCGCTTACCACGTTTGCCCACTCATAAACGGAATTTGGCTTTGATGGGAGCCCTGAATACTTTGCTGGTGCCCTATTTGGGTACTAGCAAAGATTTGACTGATACCCATTCTATTCTATACTGCGGTGCTATCGCGGCGTGTCGCGTTGCACGTGTCAAGTTTCCAGACACTGACCGTACAACGCGAACCGCCAGAGATGCACCCGCATGGCAAATGCGAATAGAACGGCGTATCAGCACATTCAGGACTCTTATAGCAAAGCTAATCTGCTTCAGTCAGGGGAACAGTCGTCCCCGAGTCATGCGTTTCGTGACACAGGCATTCGCTGGGACTGGTATCAGTCCCCAGCACTATCTAGCCAATGTTACGGAACGCATTGACTATCTGAAGCAGAAAGTTTATGCGTGGGCAAACCGTATTCGCCGCTACAGAGAGCGTGTGAATCGATATCGGCAAAATCGCGACTTCCAAAGTGATCAAAGGAAGGTGTACCGAAACTGGGAAGGAACTAGTCGACATGTGAACGATGGGCAGCTACCGGATGCCAACGCTATGAAAAACTTCTGGCGCAGCATCTGGTCGGTGCCTGTCGAGCACACGGAGGGAGCTTGGATGCGTGTTGTTGAACGTGCGTGTGAGTCTATCGAAACCATGGAGTCTATTACAATAGACTTCGAAGACGTTAGTTGTGCTATCCGGACGACTCAGAACTGGAAAAGTCCTGGGCCGGACGGATTGCACAACTTCTGGATTAAATGGTTTCGATGCTCACATGAGCGCTTGGCAACACAATTCCAAGAAGCCCTCGAGACGGGTTCTCTTCCCAGTTTCATGACCACCGGAGTCACCTTCCTGCTCCATAAGTCTGGTAGTACCACGGAACCAAAGAACTACAGACCCATCACGTGCTTGCCTACCATCTATAAGCTGCTTACATCCATTCTGAGAGCAAAAATTAACGCGCATATTGTCGCAAATAACGTTTTGGCCTCCTCTCAGAATGGATGTAAGATTGGGTCCCGTGGTACTAAGGAGCTGCTCCTCATTGACACGACCATTTGCCAACAAGTCAAACGAAACAAAGGAGCCCTCTCCGCTGCTTGGATTGACTATAAGAAGGCCTATGACGCGGTGCCCCATTCGTGGCTAGAAAGAGTTTTAGAGTTGTACAAAATAAATCCAACTCTAAAATTTTTTCTAAGCAAATGCATGGGACAGTGGGTCACAGTCCTTCGTCAACCAGGTAGCGTAGACAGCTCGTTTGTTTCGGAGGACTTGATAAAGATTGAAAGGGGAATATTTCAGGGAGACAGTCTGAGTTCCCTATGGTGGTGCCTAAGTCTGAATCCTCTCAGCACTCTGCTGAAAGATTCAGAGTTAGGCTATCGTCTTCGTAGAGGAGGTGAGGTTATATCTCATTTGCTGTACATGGACGACCTCAAACTCTTTGCACCGAAACGCCAAGACTTGTTGGAGCTATTAAAAACCACAGAGGTTTTTAGTAACGCCATCAAGATGGAGTTCGGTGTCGACAAGTGTGCGGTCATGCATGTACAGCGAGGGAAAGTAGTAAATTCAGAGAATTTACAACTTTCCGAGACTATAACTCTCAGAACCCTCTCCGAAGACGAGACCTACAAATATCTCGGTATGTCACAGTCGTTGGGTATATCAGCAGATGACATTAAGAAATCGGTGAAGGAGCGTTTCTTTTGCCGGCTGACAAAAGTACTTAAAAGTCTTTTGTCAGGCGGTAACAAGGCGCGAGCCTTCAACGGGTGGGTAATGCCTCTGCTGATATACTCCTTTGGCATACTGAGATGGACTCAGACTGAGCTCGATGCCCTGGATAGAAGGGTCCGTCAACTGCTCACAACACACCGCATGCTACACCCGCGCTCGTCTGTTATGAGACTGTACATCCCGCGGAAATGGGGGGGTCGAGGCTTTTTAAATGCCAAGAACCTCCACAACCGCGAGGTATGCAGTCTCAGGGATTACTTTCGAAACAGCGAGTCCGGGATGCATCGCGATGTTGTGGCAGTTGACAGGAGCCTCACGCCTCTTTCAATGGCAAACGAGAACTGGCGCAAACCATCGGTGCTCAGCACTGATGATCGCAAGGAAGTATGGAAGAGCAAGGAGCTGCACGGGCGATTCTATCGGGCCCTGACGGGACCCGATGTGAATCTGCTCGCGTCGGTGAACTGGCTGCGCTTCGGGGACCTCTTCGGAGAAACCGAGGGTTTTGCCTGTGCAATTGCGGACGAAGTTATCAAGACGAACAATTACCGGAAATACATAATGAAGGACGGTACGGTCGACATTTGTCGGGCATGCCGCCGTCCAGGCGAATCGCTTCGTCATGTTATTTCCGGTTGTTCGCATCTTGCTAACGGCGAGTACTTGCACAGACATAACCTAGTAGCCAGGATCATCCACCAGCAACTTGCTCTTCGGTACTGCCTTGTCGAGTCCGAGGTGCCGTACTATAAGTACGCACCTCTGCCAGTTCTCGAAAATGGTCGTGCGTTGCTCTACTGGGACCGCTCTATCATCACGGACAGGACTATTGTCGCCAATAAGCCTGATATCGTGGTGGTAGACCGGTTTCAACGCCGGGCTATGATCATCGATATCACCGTTCCACATGACGAGAACCTCGTGAAAGCCGAGAAGGACAAGCTTAGCAAGTACCTTGACTTGGCTCACGAGGTTACCGCCATGTGGGATGTTGATTCGACGATCATAGTCCCAATAGTCGTGTCAGCAAACGGCCTTGTAGCGAAAAGTCTCGACCAACATCTCAAGAGACTTTCGCTAGACGGTTGGATCAAGGGTCAGATGCAGAAGGCGGTCATCCTCGACACAGCACGCATCGTCAGGAGGTTCCTCAGTCTGCAGCACTAACCACCGGTAGCTTGGGCCCTGCCCCGCTGCTGGCGGCAAACTAGGTTTAGGTTTTTATAATGTTTTTATGTTGTTTTATATATAAATATTGTAAAAACTTAGGCTTAAGAAAGGAAATAAATACGTACATAATAAATAATAAATATTGGTGGACAATTCACACACAACACCATCTGACCCCAAACTAAGCAAAGCTTGTGTGATGGCGGCCAGATAGCTGATATAATACTTAAATAGTTAAATATAGTTTTGATTGTTCGGATTAAAGGCCTGGACGTCTACTCTCTTTCTATGAAAACGGAATTTCGAAATAAACTCGCAACTTTCTTACTCCGATTCTACTTCAATCCGTCGTTTTGTCAGTTTAAATGTTCTAAGCCTACTATAATTAGAGTAAGCTTAGAACATTTAAACGTCAAACAATGTTCTATCGGACGAAACGAAATAGAACCGGAGTAGGAAAGTCTCGAGTCTTTTTTCGAAATTACGTTTTCGTAGTAAGAGAGTAGACGTCCTGTTTGTATTTTGATTAGTGCGAGTGCGAGTGATTAGTGCAGGCGTTTAGTGATTAGTATGAAACACGTGTGGACACCGATTGATTAGTGCGAGTGTTTAGTAACTTGCGTAGTGAAGTGATTAGAAGCGTGTTCTATTTCTAGCTATTAGCTATTGGAACACGAAGAGTCCAAATTATTACCTAGCACTGCACTGCGCTCATCACCTAGAAATAAAAGATGATTTGTCCCTATTCCTTGTAATTTATCTGGAAATTTGATCGTCAAATTGCAACACAGTAATGCCCAACGCATAAGCATTGCCATTCAGCGTGGTAATGCCGCCAGCATGCTGGGTACGCTTCCGATTGGTGGTGGGCTTGAACATCTTGATTATCTGTAGACCTTCATCGGTCTATGGATAATTCAGGTGTGCTTAGTGTAAGTAGTTAGTTAGGTATGTAGCGTAGTGTAGTTCAAATTGTATTTTAGTTTTGTTAATAAAGGCTCTGCCCCTTTAAAAAAAAAGGAATGTTTGCAGTTTAATAACTGAGACTAGATGGAGTGACGATATACGGTAGACAGCAGGCAGTGGGTGGAGACGTAAAACTGAGGATAGGGCTGAGTGGTGAACCATGGGAGAGGCTTATGTCCAGCTGTGGACTAAGATAGGCTGATGATGATGAAAATATTAGAAATAATATTGTTTGTACTCATGTGGTACCTGTATACTGTATGTATTACTTAATTATTTGTTATTTTGACTTTGATAAAGCCTTTTTTAAATGTGCATTTAGTTGACGAAGCTGCATAATTCATACTTGACATTATTTGTTATTTTAACTTACCTATGTGTACACAGATTATTTGCCTTTCTGTCAATGACGTTACCTAGTTTAATGATGAATGTTTGCATATGCATTACTGCTCGGCGGTAGAATAGTAGACAAAGGTGGTACTTCCTGAGGCGGACACTGCAAAGAGTCCACTACATTCGACACCAATACTAAAAAAAACTACTAACTAATTCCTGAGACCAGTCAATGAATTAAGCCCCTTGTATGTTCCACAGCTACTGTCCCTACCTTCACATACGGCATCCAGATTGGGTGGTTGTCCCCGATGGGGCCACTGCTGAAGTCTGCTGAGACCCCGGCAGCAAAACCCTTCACAGCTGCAGACATCACATGGATGGCGGCGGCGTTACCCCTGGCTGCTATATGCGGGATCCCATTCTTCAGCTACGCATCAGACCGGTTCGGGAGGAAGGCTGCGGGAGTCGCAGTATCCGTACTGTCTTGTGTAAGATAATCATCATTCTTCCTTTCACAATAAATGTATTAGGTACTCTACAAATTCGGTCTAGTCTCTAGTCGAAAGAACGGCGACTACCGATCCGGAGCACGTGGATGCTACGCGCACCAGTCTTTTTAAATTTGTGTGCCTAATGCCGGTAACTTAAAATTGGCGAAGGAAAACATCGAGAGCCGCCATGTTCCAAGAATCTTTCGAGGTCATGTGTCATCCATCAAACCGCACTTGGCCAGCGTGGTGGATTATGCTTGACCTTGTCCTTGTGATAGAAGGCTCCAAGTTCCAGCAGTGGGAACATTTGGTGGGTACTTATGGTAGGTACTATGTCAATACAATAAACAGCCTACTAAATGTTCCCACTGCGGGGACTCGGGGCCTTCTCTCGCAAGGAAAGAGTCAAGGCCATAATCCACCACGCTGGCCCAGCGCGGGCTGGTGGATGACACAACACTTCGAAAGAATATAGGTACATATCAATGTTTTCCTTCACCGTTTTGAGTTAGCTACGTTACGCACATGACTTCGAAAAGACAGTGGTGCGCGTGGTTTTGAACCCGCGGTCCCTGGATTGGCAGACCAGCCGTAACTTAGCAGCCGTGTATCAGCTGCAGTGTTTCAAAACTCGTACGACCTGGTAAGATTGCTGCTGCTGGTAGTTGAGTGGTAGACAAAGCCATACCACAAAGATACACAAAAATACTCCAAATGATGTCGAGTCCGACATCCCTCCATCTCCCTACACGGCGGACGATGCGTAAATACATTTAGCCGACGCAAAAAAAGTTTGTACAATCACTTTGTCTCAATCAAATCCGCTTCGTGCGTATTAAAGGTGTCAGTATCACCAGTAGGCAAAATGAGAGCGGCCGACTAAGTTAGTCTAGTACGCCCTTCCATGTATTTGAAATGGAATATTTATTGGGTAAACGGGTAACTCACGTGTGATATGGTCGGTCAACGCGACTCGAGTTTCGTCCGCGTTCGGCGGCCTTTTTCAAGGAGAGTGCACGCGTGCGATTGCTTCGCGTTTGGCACTGCGGGCTGCGGCGCAGCGCGCACGCAAGCTCAACAGCTGTTGCAGAGGGTGCAGGTGAGGTGTTGTAATGGAATGTCCACAATTTGCAAGTTTTGCGCTCACCATACGCAGTTTGCGCAAAACTAGGAAACTGTGGACAGTGGACACTCCATTTGATATATGGAAGGGCGTACTAGATCAATACGTCGCTAACTCAGTCGCCCGCTAACAGTTTCCCTACTAGGGGCACAGCCTTAGTCTCAAACTACGTAAACGCAGACAATCTCATTTATTTTCCAAACTTCTTTTTCGTACATCGCCATATGCTTAGAAACTATAGTGGCATTACTTTACTACTTTCGATAGGTATGTATAAAAAGCATACCTATCGAATTCCATCCATACAGCTATTTAACATGCACTTTGTGAATCCAGGTAGTTAGTTACATGAATACTTAATTAGATGGCCATTAGTTTTAATTACAGTTTGGTATAAATTGCATGTTGTAAACACAAAATAACAGTAAGTAGGTACACATCCTACTTATATTATAAATACGAAAGTTTGAATGTTTGAACGGGTCGGATTAAAATTTGGAACTCAGTTAGATTATTATAGTTGGAACAGCACTTAAACTGCTTTTTATAAATTATATAAATATAAGGATTTATATAAATATATTGAAACAGAAGGTGGTCGATGGAAACAGCGTGATCGATAATGACTTCTTTTATTTAACTATAATAAACCAACTGAGAGATATTTCCTTCCAAGAATACGTTTTTACCATGTCATTCCCAAATTTTGACTTCACATCAAATCCACCAATCCTCCCGTCAAATTATGACATCCATCATATCGGTCCAGCCAGTGCTTGGAAGCGAAAGAGGTCCGTTCTTCAAAGTTCGGTAGCTCGCTCGAATAATTAACTCGCTCGTTTGCCGGGCTCGGCTAGGCTTTGGCATGGCAGGGCAGGGCTTGGCTTGGCTGGCTTGGCAGACGGCAGACCGTTACAATCGGCCATCCTGCAACAATTGCCCCCGCAATGGGAGCAGATAGAGGACATTAACTTTCCAACAAATCAATTAGGTCTTCAGTTTCTAACTGCTCGTCAGAGCTGCTGGCACTGTGAGACACCGGAGCTATACTTCTGTAAGGACGCAAGGAGTCTGCGGACACTAATCCGGTGAAATTTTTGTAGCCTCTTAACCCTTTGATACTCCTGATCCGGTATCTGTCATTGCCAACAACTTTTATCACAAGGTAGGGTCCTGAATAAAGATCATCCAATTTCGTGTTTACTTTCGCAGCGCTACTAGTAGGGGCCTGTCTCCAAAGGACCAAGTCGCCTTTTTTGTATATGTGACCGTTTTTGCGACGCTTGTCAAAATTACGTTTCATTTTCATACTATACTGCTCGCAATATAACTCTGCGCGTAGCAAAATATGGAACTAATTGACAGGCCGTCAACTTCTTGTTTACGTCAGTTGACAAAAGTTTGTTTACGTTTGTTGTATTTATTAATTTCCAAAGTAATTATTAGCTTTTATTATGCCGAAAGTGATTGAAGTGCTGGCCGTGGCTGGTTCTTGAAAATCAAACGTGGTTGTGAAGAAGAACGATACAATAACAGGCCAAAAGTGCAGTTTTCCAAACGCAGAGCTATTTGACAACTAATATGTAGGGATACCATAGGAATCAAATCTCCACCTATTATCGGCGGATTTTTAAGCGGAAGCTTTATTTTTGAGGTTTGATTGTTTTATCGCCAATGTCAATCAATAACCGTGGGAAAAAATGTGAGTGCTTAAGACCGAATGTGAGAAACAAGTTATATTTAATTTTTTTTTTGACGTGATAACGTCTTATAATTCGATGAAGCCGGCTGCACGCCCGCAAAACTGTAACGTTCCGCCGTTACCGTTAGTTCGTCTTCCGTGCCATGCGGACGAAGCTGAGCGCTGAGGGCGCCACCCGCCGAGTCGAGCGGTATCACTACTCGCGCTAACAGCGTACTGATTTCTTAAGACGTTGTCACGTTCTATCGTCAGTAAACCGACTTTACAGACAACCATTTTTTTTTTCATAACATACAAATCAAAATAGGAAACACAGTGACACAGCAGTAAAGATCAGCTGATTGTATCTTTCTCGCTCGGGTACACTCGATGGTCCTACGTTCACCCGATCGACCCTTTCACCTAACAGCGTCAGCTTCATTTACCACCGAAGCGAAAATATGTGGGCGGTGCGCCAAAAGAAATTTCACTTATTTTTTTTTAGCTTGGATGCTCTGTTATCATTTACTCCGTATTAATTACTGTATGTTTTATTATAGGCGTTTCAGAACGTACAATTACGTGGTAATGGACAACGCATCATACCACTGCACTCAGACTAAAGAGGCTACAATGTATCTAATAAAGAGGCACAAAGAAGACCCACAATACTAAGTAGAATGACTGTTAAAAGGACATGGACAAGAAGTTTTGCGGTTACCGCTGTGATCCATCGTGATCTAAACCCTATTGAAAAATAAGATGATCCTTCAAAGAGCATTCATACGCCAAATTTTCGAATAGTGTTATTTATGGTCTCAATAAAAGATTTCCAAGTTTAAATCAAATTATCATTATTTCGTTGTTAGTGTAGGTTGAAAATGACAGATTTTTTATAATGTAATTAACTAAAATAAAGTTCTCCTGGTGGAAAGAGACTCAGACAGTCATTAACCTGTACCAATGATACTTGGTCATACTGAACCAGCACTGTATGTACCACTTATGGAAACGCCAAATTATGGTGGGGCAATTAAGGCCCCAAAAAGAGGAGTGGACTGTATAGAAAATTAAATTGTGTTGATGGAAATAAAATGATGCAGTACAAAACAAACACAAGATATGACAGTGAAGGAAAACTAGGAGCAACACTTACTTCAGTGACTTGTTCTGATCCTTTTCTCCAGGCCTGGGATGTCGAGGAGAGGCGTGCGGACTTAGTGTCTCGCACGCTCACTAGTTTCAATATAATTTGCACAACACAGAAATAAAACGTTTCACATATATACGGTTTTGACCAGAACGTAATGTTCAATCTATTATTTTTGAGCACGACGGAAACACACTTCAGCTTCAGCCCACAAAATGTTCCCACTGCTGGGACTCGGGGCCTTCCCTCGCAAGGAGAGAGTTAAGGCGATAATCCACCACGCTGGCCCAGTGCGGGTTGGTGGTCACATTCATACTTCATTATTTCGTTCATTATTTCGAGACATTCGTTCTAATCTCAGTGTTGTCGTATAATTTATAAATAGCTAGTTAGTTATATTGCTTCCCTGAAAAATCCCTTCCCGTACCTGTTTGATAAAGTTGTAAGTTCCCAATGAACGGGAAGGGAACCTATTAGCTTGACCTGGCAACATTAAGTACGCCACCAGTCGCGCGCAGACTTATACTGCGAGCACTATAGCCTGTTCGATACGCTGCCTAGCCTTTGTGCGTTTTGCCTGGGTGGATTCGACAACGCGCCCCGGAATTGAGACGTCGCATAGTGATCTACTACTCCGAGAGAACATCAGATCGTACGGTTTAAAACCAGTCGTATCGTTAAGAGTATTATTTATCCCCCAGACTACGTCAGACAAACTATTGGACCAGTTATTGGCCGCTTCACTCGGGTCAGTTGCACGCAACGCGCTGAGAATGGTTCGATTTGTGCGTTCAACCTGGCCATTAGCGCGCGGACATGCAATAGCGGTTAATGTGTGCTTGAACTGTTTTTCGGTAGCAAACTTCTTAAAATACCTACTCGTGTACGCCTTTCCGTGATCTGACACCACCCTATCTGGATACCCGAATAAGCTGAAGATTCGTTTTAGGAGTCTGACTGTTTCTACCGAATTTACGGTGCGGGTAGGCTCCACAATAACAAACTTCGAGAATGCGTCAGTTAAAACTAGCATGTACTCATGACCTTTCTTTGTCTTACAGAAGGGGCCTAAATGATCGACATGAACAGTCCTAAAGGGTTCTGTAGGTTTGGGAATAGGATGCAGCATGCCTTCCTTTCTCCCATATTCACCTTTGCCGTAAGCGCAATGTAAACAAGCTGTGACATACTTTCGAATAAACCGCGTCATTTTAGGAAACCAGTAATCATTTTTTATCAAATCTAAACAACGTTTTAGCCCCACGTGACCTATTTCATCGTGATGCATTTGGACAATTTTCCACCTTGCTGGCCCGGGCACTACAAGACGGTTTCCCGCAAGCGTTTTACGATACAACCTATCATCTATTACTACGAAATCTTTTGTTAAGTCACAGTCCGCTGAGCTAGTTTTTAATTGGTCGATGATGGTTTTAACTTTATCATCCTGACACTGAACGGTATAAAACCAATCCATAACTTCCAGGCGATTCACATTTAGCGCGTCGATGGGATTCCTACTAAGGGCATCGACGTGCCTCATGCGTTCACCTGGCCTATATTCGACAGTCATATCGTAATCCTGTATCAATAACCACCATCTCGCAATTCGCGGAATTATGTCACGTTTAGTCAAGGTCGAACGCACAGCTGTACAATCCGTAACAACTTTTATTGGTTTACCCACAACATAAACACGAAATTTACGCAAAGATTCTACTACGGCCAGCGTTTCGAGTTCATAGCTGTGATAAATACTTTCTTGTTTCGATGTTACTCGACTAAAGTACATCACCGGTCTTAAAGTTCCATCATGTTGTTTTTGTAATAATATACCCGCTATACCTACTTTGCAAGCATCTGTATGTATCTCTGTCTGCAACGTGGGATCGTATATTGCCAGCACGGGTTTTGAACAAAGACAGTTCTTTAATTCCTCAAAACTTTCGGTTTGTTTACTACCCCAGTTCCATTGTATATCTTTCTTTGTTAATTCCGTTAATGGTCGAGCTATTTGTGCAAATTTATAAATAAATTTTCGGAAATAACTACATAACCCGATAAACTGTCGAACTTCATGTACATTTTTGGGCACAGGAAACTGAGACACCGCGCGTAATTTTGACTCTGCCGGTTGTACACCATTTTCAGAGATTTCGTGTCCTAAGTACGTCACTTGAGCTTCCAAAAATGTACACTTTTTCATGTTTAGTTTAAGGTTTTCGTTTTCGAACTTATTAAGCACGGTTTCTAGAATTTCAAGCCCAGATTTAATATCTACGGAGGGTAGTATAAGATCATCTAAGAAAGCCAGAATTTCGCCCGAACTGTCATTTCTACAAGTACCCTCACTAGATGAATTTTGGATTGAATTCACTATTTTGTTGATTAATCTCATGAAAACCGATGGAGAATTGGCTAAACCAAAAGGGACACGGAGATATTCATACTGACCAGCTTGACATATGAAAGCTGTTTTATGTGTGTCTTCCGGTTTTACCCCTAGTTGATGGTACCCTTGAGCCATATCTAAGCATGTGAAATATTTTTTGCCGGCTAATTTGGATATATGATCCTCGATGTTAGGCAAAGGATATCGATCCGTAACTGTTATTGCGTTAAGTGCACGATAGTCAACGCACAACCGGCTGTCGCCGTTTTTTTTCTTAACTAATATTACTGGCGATGCATAGTTAGATTCGGATTCTTTAATAATACCTGCGTCTAATAACTCCGAGACTTTAGATTCAACTATATTCTGTTCAGAGTGAGATAACCTATAAGGTTGTCGATGAATAGGCTGATCCGTAGTGAGATTAATTGGCATTTGAACTAAACTCGTACAACTGCGATCTTTTGTGCTACTAGCAAAACTATTTTTATATTTGAGCAGCAAACTAATTAAATTATTGTGCTCATCTGTATTTAAATTTCCCATTTTAATATCAGCTAGTAAAACGCCGCCAATGTTAAGAGTTGGAGCATGGTTTAAGGCTAAGACCAGATACGCCTACCGAGGCGCATTAGGTAGTTCAGGCAAGTTGGCTAAGTGATTGGCAAGTTGGCAAGTTGGCTTATTAGGTACAAATGGCATGGCTTGGCTGACCTGGCTTATTGCTCCTGACTCTTCACAGCTCTCGGCTCGCGTGAGGACCTGGCCGACCTCCCACACGACGTCCTTGTCACCGGTGTTGACGACTTTGATGTGTCCGGTGTTGCCTTGAAGTAAGGTGGCGGGCAAGGAGTAAGAAACTCCTTTGAGCTCGAAGTGGCGTACTGTGGTACAGACGTTGTTGTCCTCGCGGTTTCCCAGGACATGGACCTTAATAATGGATGCTCCAGGCGGTAAAACTTCTCGGTGTGCTGTGACCACCTTAAACTTTTGAGTTTCTTCAGCTGCGTCAATTCCTGGCATTACATCAGGTTCTTGTATCAGTACGGCTGTACCATTCTTCACAATAAGTGACATATTATTGGCATTTATTACGGGCTGTCCAATTAACAAATGGATGTCTCCCATCTCCGCATCTGTTAGGAATGCTTCACATTGAACTAAAATGTTATCAATCCGCAAGTCAAATTTTACCTCTCCGCGGGTTGTGATTAATCCACCAGAAAATCCTTTCAAAATTGTGCTTGTATAGTGCTCGCAGTATAAGTCTGCGCGCGACTGGTGGCGTACTTAATGTTGCCAGGTCAAGCTAACAGGTTCCCTTCCCGTTCATTGGAAACGTACAACTTCATAAAACAGGTACGGGAAGGGATTTTTCAGGGAAGCAATTTAAGTAACTACACGACAACTGAGACTCAAGAACGAATGTCTCGAAGTAATGAACGCCTTTGCAGTGCTGATTTGGTTCAGTATGACCAAGTATCATTGGTAATTGGTACAGGCTGTCTGAGTCTCTTACCACCAGGAAAACTTTATTATAGTTTATTACATTATAAAACATCTGTCATTTTCAACCTACACCAACATCGAAATAACAAGAATTTAATTTAAACTTGTAAATCTTTTATTGAGACCATAAATAACACTATTTGAAAATTTGGCGCATAAACGTTCTTTTAATGAGTCATGGCTTCCATAGAATCATCTTCTTTTTTTTAATAGGGTTAACATCACGATGAATCACGGCGGTAACCGCAAAAGTTCCTGTCCATGTTCCTTTAATAGTTATTCTACTTGGTATTGTGGGTCTTCTTTGTGCCTCTTTATTCGAGTAACTGCGGATTTGTCCTATAATCGTCGCAATCTATTTCATTTTTCTTAAGCCACTTTTGGCTTTCTTCTTTTACATTGCCCATTGTAGCCGCTTTATTTATCTGAGTGCAGTGGTATAATGCGTTGTCCATTACCACGTGACAGTACGTTCTGAAACGCCTACAATAAAAATACAGTAATGAATACAGAGTTAAGGATCAAAGAGCATCCAAGCTAAGGTTGAAAAAAAAATCTTTTGGCGCACCGCTGCTAGGTAAAAGGGTCGATCGGGGTGTACATGGAACCGCCGAGTGTACCCGAGCGAGAAAGATACAATCAGCTGATCTTCACTGCTGTGTCACTGTGTTTTCTATTTTGATTTGTATATTATGAAAAAAAACATTTATAACTAGTTTCTCACATTCGGTCTTAAGCACTCACATTTTTTCCCACGGGTAAATTGGCGATAAAACAATCAAACCCAAAGCCGCACCTCAACCTAAAGCCTCAGCTTTAAAATATGCCGATAATAGGTGGAGATTTGATTGCTATGGTATCCCTAAATATTAGTTGTCAAATAGCTCTGCGTTTGGAAAACTGCAATTTTGGCCCGTTATTGTATCGTTCTTCTTCACAACCACGATTGATTTTCAAGAATCAGCCACGGCCAGCACTTTTAATCACTTTCGGCATAATAAAAGCTATTAATTACTTTGGAAATTAATAAATACATCAATCGTAAACAAACTTTTGTCAACTGACGTAAATAAGAAGTTGACGGCCTGTCAATTAGTTCCATATTTTGCTACGCGCAGAGTTATATTGCGAGCACTCTAGGTATGTTTACAAGGGTCAATAGTTTTGAAATTTGACTACTCATGACATTCACCTGACTTCCGGTGTCAATGTAGGCCTTCACGTAGACTCCGTTAATCTTAGCTGTCTTCTTATATATATCATTATAGTTTTGGATTAGCTTGATGTCCTTGACGCTGTTGTTTGCTTCGACCGCAGGCCGTTGAAATGTGGTAGATGAAGAGTTGTTGCAGCGGGTAGCAATATGGCCTTGCTTGCCACATTTAAAACACACCCGTTGATCAGGGAGTGTACAATTTCGCAACATATGACCCGTTTTCTTATTACAGCGCGGGCACGGGTCATTTTCCGAGAAAATCTTCTTTTCTGAGGGTACTAGTCGCACGTCCTTGTTCTGTACCCGAATTTCTGGTGCTGGGCCTCGATAGTCGTCAAGGGCACAGAGGAAAGATTCGTACAGCTCGTCAGGTCGCTCACATTGGAAGGCACGTGCGTTTGCTTGTAAAGAAGCGGGTAGGCCTCTTATTATACATGAAACACTGGCGCCATCCGATAATTTGCAGCGGAAGCACATGGCGACCTTGTCTTGGTAATATTTCGTAATAGTTTCGTTGGGTACCTTTCGTCTTTGCATCATCTCGTCCAGCAATGCAGTGTAGTCACGGTGTTTGGAAAAAGCACGTAGTAGCATTTGCCTCCACTCGTCCCAGGAATAATTGTACTCGTCCAATCTATTGTACCATTTGCGAGCTTGGCCGCGTAGTTTATCTTGGAGATGAAATGCCTTGACCTTGTCGCTCCAATTATGTATGTCTCCGAGTTGGTCGATTTTCTTTAGCCACGCCGCTACTGTACAATCTTCGCCATCTGGATCGAACTCTGGGATGAGTGACGCAGCACGATGATTCTTGTTTCGCCCCATATACAGAGTGTCGTCTCGATCAAGGTCGTGAATCGCCCTGGTGACCTCCTTCTCTAATAAGTTTTTTAGTAATTTTCTGGCAGGCTGTGGTGTAGAATCACTGTCTTCATCTTGTTCTCGGTCGCGATGTGAAGGATCCCATCCGGGTGGACGTACACCTTGACCATTTGAGTCCTGGTGATTTCGCTTCATTATCCCACTTCTGAGTGAAACAGAAGGTGGTCGATGGAAACAGCGTGTTCGATAATGA
This sequence comes from Ectropis crepuscularia, assembly GCA_963693475.1. Taxonomy (NCBI): domain Eukaryota; kingdom Metazoa; phylum Arthropoda; class Insecta; order Lepidoptera; family Geometridae; genus Ectropis; species Ectropis crepuscularia. The sequence goes on along the minus strand of OY856369.1, from coordinate 11,718,432 downwards.
CTTCTTTTATTTAACTATAATAAACCAACTGAGAGATATTTCCTTCCAAGAATACGTTTTTACCATTTCATTCCCAAATTTTGACTTCACATCAAATCCACCAATCCTCCCGTCAAATTATGACATCCATCATATCTGTCCAGCCAGTGCTTGGAAGCGAAAGAGGTCCGTTCTTCAAAGTTCGGTAGCTCGCTCGAATAATTAACTCGCTCGTTTGCCGGGCTCGGCTAGGCTTTGGCATGGCAGGGCAGGGCTTGGCTGGGCATGGCTGGCTTGGCTTGGCTTGGCTTGGCTGGCTTAGCAGACGGCAGACCGTTACAATATACATATTTGTATAAATTGTATATTATATTGTATGTATCTCGCCGGCACACACAAAAAACGCTTTCACAAGTAGATTTTTCATATTTCTAGGGCCATTACTCTATGGACTAAGAGCCCACGAGTGCCAGACGTTCGTTATTTTATAAAGGCTGAAAGTTCATCTGTGCATGTCCCCTATACAGGTAAGAACGACCAGGGACTATGAAGTTTGGGTTGTGGTTACTTGGGCAGATAACCGTTAGTAAAGGTGTACAAAATAGTACCTTACATTCGTTAAAGTATAAAGCTCAATTTTTTTATATTTTGTTAAAGATAACTTTAGAAATCTCATCATCCATTGCCAGACACTTATGACAGTTGCTACCCCCTGCCAGACACCCCTAAACTTTAATAAATTATAACTATACTTTTGTTATAGTATAAAACCTAAATTTTATATATGTTACTTGGGCACCTATGAAAAGATGCTACCTCAATAGCCGGACAGTTTTAATGGTTTTTATATCTTGCCAGACACATCGAAAGTCCGCTGAAAGTGCGAGCGCGAGGTAACAACTCTGTTCCACAGAACATATTATATCAGGAATAAGTAGCAAGTAGGCAAACGTAGTACTAAGTTAGCGCAGCTTCGCATGGAGGAAACTGAACATATTTATGATAGTAGTTACAAAATAATTAAGGAATTGCATACCTATAATTTTTGATAAGCAAAGTAGTTTTTAAATACCTATTCTTTTTTACCGATTTCGTACCGACCGAATTATTAATAAATTGTTTAGTTTTTTTTTCTTCCTAAATGTAACTCTTAGGTAAATAAGCATTTCTCTCGCCTGAAACACAGGTTCTACCTAGTTCAGGCTAACAAGAAGAATCTACCTGTTTATAGAAGTAAGAAAATATTGTATAGTTAAGTTATTAGTATAGTTAATCTATTTTTATTGAAATAAATTTATTTTATTTTTATTTTATTTTTAAATCGCTGTTCGGTTCTTCTAAAACCATAAGAAGCCAGTTTATATGGACTAACTTTTAAAATGTTTTGGATCATCTCATCTTAAATGCAAACAGCAAAAAGGGAATGAAAACTAACGTGGTTATTACACATTTTAAATAAATGAATGGGTAAGACACGTTTGATATAGTCAGTCCAGTCCCACGCAAGTTTCGGTGCTAATCGAGCTGCGATCACGCGCGCGCACTTTCCTTGAAAAAGATCGGCGGACGCGATCGAAACTTCAGTTGGATTGGACTGGCTATATCAAACGTGAGTTACCCATCGATATAATAAATCAATTGATGTGCCCTCCCAGACTTCGCACGGAATTATTTTATTGTTGGGAAGAGTGAGCTCACTCTGTAGTCGATTGTAGGAAGCGGTGAACGCCGGACGTTTATACCTATATTATATTATTATATTCGTTGTCAACAACCAAATATAGTAGAACCGCAACATACCTCACCGCTAGCGATACTAGGGGTCAAGTAGATTGGTAGTACCACACCTTTGCCAAATATTCTACCGCCAAGCAGTAATGTGTAAACATTACTGTGTTCCGGTTTGAAGGGCAATGATTCCAGAGAAATTAGGGGGCTTAGAGATATAACATCTTAGATCTCTGGGTGACGAGCGCAGTGCAGTGCTAGGTAATGATTTTGACTCTGCATGTTTCAATAGCTGCGTGTCACTGTGCTGTTATGTGGCAGGCATGTTGCTTACCATCAGGCACATGACCTGATCCTCTCGTCATTCTATGCTATAAAAAAAAATAAAAAAAAAAGTTGTGAACCACTCACGCTACATACAGAGACGCAATTTGTTAACAATTTCAAGGGCACATCTTTAGATTTATATCGATGGAGTTACTCGTGTGTTTGTTTAAAATGAGCAAGAAGGGTGTTTGTAGTTTTGTATTTATGTAAAAAACATACGATTTCTCATCTCCAGATATCATGGGCAGTAAAGCTAAGCTGCATCACCCCTCCAGCGCTGATATCAGCGCGAGCGATCGCCGGCCTGGCTTCCGGCGGATGCTTCGTGGTCGTGCCCGTCTACGTCAAGGAGATATCCTCAGACTCTTGGCGGGGTAACCTATTCTTTTCACACTACTTATATTTTCCTTTCTTTTCTTTTTTAACTTTTATAGGTTCACACTTGACTGCCATCTCGCCTGATGTTAACCCACGATGTGGTCTACGATGGAACGTGTTTTTTTATATCAAAGAGTGACGAGACGAGCAGGACATGTGCCTGATGGTAAGCGACATGCTTGCCACATAACAGTACAGTGACACACAGCTATTGGAACGTGAATAGTCCAAATCATTACCTAGCTGCGCTCGTCACCCAGAGATCTAAGATATTATATCTCTAAGCCCAGTAATTTCGCTGGAAACGTTGGCCTTCAAATCGGAATACAGTAACGCTTACACGTTATACTTCCTTTATAGTACTTATATCTTCCTTTCGTCTTTTTTAACTTGAATATATCTTCACTTGACCGCCATCTCGCCCGATGTTGAGTGACGACGCGGTCTACGATGGAGCGTGTTTACCTAGAAAAAAATTTACAGTCATAGGAACTGCCGATAGAAGTGAAAACTTATAACTCAGAATTTGATAGCTTACCTTGGAAACTACACGGGTGTAACCGTAGGGCGTGGCCTCGCCATCTTGGCATGGCCATCTAGAAATGCAGCATTCTAGCATTTCCCATTGGCCGATGTGGTTCTAGATGGCCATGCCATGATGGCCTGTCCACGCCCTTTCAGCATTTCCCATTGGCTGACGTATTTCTAGATGGCCAATAGCCATGGTCCCGAGTTTACCCGAAGGTTTCTTATCATACCCGAGCGTGACGAATGAATTCAATTCACAGCCCACGAAAAATCTGTCTAGGCGCGCCTAAAGAAGTTTTCACTTCAAAAACCGATACACTCGCGATTTGAAGACACAAAGATTGTAACCATCGGATAAAACCTATTCAGGCAACGTATTCCACAGCCTAGACGTGTCTTTCTCAGCTCAGAGTCAAATCTCTTCTTTCTAGTCTTTGAAACATCAATCATGAAACTTTTTCGAGCGACATCGTTTTTTTGAAGTGAAAACTTCTTTAGGCGCGCTATAGACAGAATTTTCGTGGGCTGTGAAATGGATTCATCAATCGTCACGCTTGGATATGATAATGGATCGGATCGGATATGAAATCTTCGGGTAAACTCGGTAAAAACAGCCAGGTAGGTAGGTACCAGGGCAACAGAAACAGAACAGAGTTTCGATTACCTACCTCCAACAGCCCAGCGTTTATCTCCAGATACCAGGACAACAGAAATATAAAAGAGTTGAGTTTGCCCCTAGGTACCAGTAGTACCAGGGCAACAGCAAGTTTTCACTTCTATCGGCAGTTCCTATGACTGCCAATTTTTTTTTCTGTCAGTATTGTATCACCGGTTTCCTCTAGGTAAGCGCGCTTTATCGTAGACCGCATCCGCGCATCGTCGCTTAACATCAGGCGAGATGGCGGTCAAGTGTAAACATGTTCAAGTAAAAAAAAACTACTATTTACGATACTGTTCATCTAAGTAATAATTTATGTTCACTTTTAGCGTGTCATTGAAGTCCAAAATCAAGATTCCAACACTTCTTAGGTCATGGCCAAACTATCAGACGTTTGCAACATAGGTGTTATCAACGCCTGCGTCACAAACGCACCATTATTACAATTTTTTTTTAATAATGAGTGACTATACGAGCAAGACATGTGCCTGATGGTAAGCAACACGCCTGCCACATAACAGCACAGTGACACGCAGCTATTGGAACATGAAGAGTCCAAATCATTACCTAGCGCTGCACTGCGCTCGTCACCCAGAGATCTAAGATGTTTTATCTCTAAGCCCAGTAATTTCTCTAGAAACATTGCCCTTCAAACCGTAACACAATAATGTTTCCACATTACTGCTTGGCGGTAGAATAACTGGCAAAGGTGTCGTACTTTCGCAGGCGGACTCTACCAAGAGTCCTACGACTACAAAAAAACATCAACATAATATATGCATAAACATCAACAGCCCACTAAATGTTCCCACTGCTGGGACTCGGGGCCTTCTCTCGCAAGGGGAGAGTCAAGGTCATAATCCACCACGCTGGCCCAGTGCGGGCTGGTGAATGACACATGACTTCGAAAGATTCTAGGTACGTGTCGGTTTCTTCACGATGTTTTCCTTCACCGTTTTAAGTTAGCGGCATTACGCACATGTCTTCGAAAAGACAGTAGTGCTGTGGGCAGTGCATCATCACTCGCTCAAAGTCGCGCGGTTTTAGCCTACCGCTAGACCGTCCCTTCCAGGGAACAAGTGCCAGTCGGTTGTCGGACGCACGGCTGAGCGCTCGCGCAACACGTTTCCCGCGCATATTGTTATTAGATAATATATGTCGACAACCCTCCGCGCTAGACAGGGACAGAGTTACGCGTTAGAAAGAGCGCAAATGTTTATTTGAAAATCGCGACAGGTATTGCGAGCTGAATTGAACTTTGTTGTGTCCCAGCAAGAGTCGCTATTTATATAATTGTTTTCGGTAAGTGAGGCTTCTGTACTAATATTTATTCTGTGCTGTGGGGTTTGAACCCGGGGTCTCCGGATCGGCAGTCGCCGTTCTCCCGACTAGACCAGCCGTAACTCACCATTTTGGTATAATTAGCAATAAATCAATGCGTATAGAACTTACAAAACGTACATTTATATATATAATTCTAGTCAATATAAGTTATGGCAGCAATAGGTACATTCCAAATGCAATAACAACGTGTCATTAATGTTACACATATAAGCACGAGCAAATGCACTCTATAACTCTCGATAAAAGGAATACCGACCCACATAGCGCTAAAATAAATGAAAAATTGGCAGTCATAGGAACTGCCGATAGAAGTGAAAACTTATAACTCAGAATTTGATAGCTTACCTTGAAAACTACACGGGTGTAACCGGAGGGCGTGGCCTCGCCATCTTGGCATAGCCATCTAAAAACGCGTCAGCATTTCCCATTGGCTGATGCGTTTCTAGATGGCCATGCCATGATGGCCTGTCCACGCTCTTTCAGCATTTCCCATTGGCTGACGTATTTCTAGATGGCCAATAATAGCTATGATGGTCCCGAGTTTACCCTATTTTATAATTAATCCCTAATTTTATCTGATTGTTTTGTAACCTCATACCAAAGAGGCTTATTTTTGCATGCCCACAAAGGGTAAAACTGTTGTGTCTATAATATCTCTACTGTAAAACATCTCTGTACACAGTTTACGCAATAAAGAAATTCTGATTCTGATTCTGATTCTGATACCCGAAGCTTTCTTATCATACCCGAACGTGACGAATGAATTCAATTCACAGCCCACGAAAAATCTGTCTAGGCGCGCCTAAAGAAGTAATAAATTCTCTTCAATAATTAGCCCTTAAATGGATGCAGGCCCCTGTATAAAAAATTACGTGTCGTTAACTTTTTGTAGTGGTAGGACTCTTGGCAGAGCCCGCCTGGGGAAATACCACACCTTTGCCAGTTATTCTAGCGCCAAGCAGTAATGTGCAAACATTACTGTGTTCAGGTTTGAAGGGCAATGTTTCCAGTGAAATAACAGGGCATAGAGATAAAACATCTGATATCTTCGGGTAACGAGCGCAGTGCAGCGCTAGGTAATGATTTGGAATCGTCAAGTTCCAATAGCTGCGTGTCGCTATGCTGTTATGTGGCAGGCATGTTGCTTACCATCAGGCACATGTCCTGCTCGTCTCGCCACTCTATGCTACAAAAAAAACTTGCCCAATTTAATCACCTTATTATTGCAGGTGCTCTGGGCTCGATGACAATGACGGTATGCAAGCTGGGCGTCATCTTCGTGTACGCTGTCGGCATGCTGCTGTCGTACCAGGCTAACCAGGCGGTGTATCTGGTGCTAGCGGCGGCACACGCTGTGCTGTTCTGCTTCATGCCAGAGTCGCCCAACTATCTGCTGAAGATCGGGAGAGAGAAAGTAAGATTCTTCTTTACCTACCATATCACACCATATACCATACTCTTATTTCATGGTAGAGTCTTCTAAATATCTGCTGGAGAACAAGAGAGAGAAGGTAAGATCCTACTTTAGAACGGAGTGGAATGATGCCGAAATTTGATTGTATTAGGAGCAGTTTTTAGAACCCTTTCAACTGTTTATAAAGGTTCGATTACGGTGTGTTAGCTGGATGTCATCTTCATGGACGAAACTGGCATGCTGCCATCATACTGCGACAATCAGGCGAAGTACCTACCTGATTCTGGTGACTGCACATGCCAGACTGTTCTTTCACGGTAGAGTCTTCTAAATATCTGCTGGAGAACGGGAGACAGAAGGTACGATCTTTTATTTAACGGTGTAGAATAATGCCAAAATGTACGTGAAAAACGTGGCAACCAAATAGTAGGTATATTATATTGGATCCTATTAACTGCTCATAAAGGGTTCTCCTAAATGCAGTGTTTATGGTGCTAGCGGCGGCTTACGTTGTGCTGTTCTGCTTCATGCTTCATGTCGCCGAACTATCTGCTGAAGATTGGAAGAGAGAAGGTAAGATCCTTCTTTTGGTCGAAGTGGAATGACGCGTTTGAATAACAGAAATAGTGGAAGTATAAGTCCTATATCGAATATGCAGTGACATTCAGCGTGGTAATACCGTATACCGCTAGCACGTTGGACATGCTTCCGACTGGTAGTGATGGATCATCTTAGTTATCTATTGACCTTCAATGGGCTATATAAAAAAAAACCAACGAAGTTTTTTAAACTTTTTAGCTACACATAAGCATTATGTTTGAAAGTAAAACAAATACTCATTATGCTTCCAAAACTCCTACAGCAGCAAACAAAAGAGGTGATAACTGTGCAACAACTGAACCGAATAAGATGACACATAGGTAGAATACTCCCGACTAATTGTACCTTTCAAATAAAACAAGAAAAATCGGTTAATTTGTTCTGGAACTGCGACGCAACAGCAAACACACACGCAGAGACAGAGACTCGTCACAGTTAGAATAAAGTGCCATTTTTGAAGGTTATGTAATGATTAGAAGTAACATCAAAATCACACAAGAAAATTTCCATTCGTACGTACTTGGCAATAAAATTCGACATTAAAACGGATTTGTTCCGCTGACGATAAGAAACAAATGCATCTGTCGCACCCGGATTGTATAATCCGCCGTATTACATTACGGCTAGCCGTTATCAAAAGCAGGGCTGTTTTGTAAAGCGGTGGTTTAACGATTAGCCGGATTGAATGCGCCTGATTAAAAAACAGTTGGAATGTATTCGACGCCATTCGTCATTCAAAACGTCTAGCCGTAGTGTAATAAAGCGAGAGATTAGCCGCCTCTTTGACAATTTTTAGTTCTGATTCTTAACACTCATGGCGCTGCCTGACATAACAACAACTATGGCGCTGAATACATGTTGCTAAATCCTACACAGTATGATTGGTTTGGTTTACTACCGTCCACCTCTTGAGACGCCTCACCTTTGTTCACCTGGGTGTTACTTGGAAAATATTTAGTTTCCACCGTCCACCTTGTTAAGACTAAATCGGACCGGGTAGGTTACACATGACCCAGATCCGACTCAGAGCACCCCGACTCCACCTAGTCTTGTAGCTACTGCCCCTAGAGTGTAATTAAAAAATGCGGGAACCAGGTGAGCTTCTGACGGGAGCCTACCCGGAGTCATATCTCAATGATAGACCCTTGTCTATGTAAGTGCACCACATTTTTTAGGTGTACCGTCACCAGTATCAAGTTAGGAGCTTTCAAGCTTTATGTGAGAGATAAAATGTAGTAAATAATATAGTAAGGAATATCGTAGTATTGTAGAAGTTATCTGTCATCTTTTTCTGACGAATAAAATTTATTTTCATTTTAAACATTATTTATTTTGTAAGTAGGGTCACGTTACAATTTAAGCAGTAATACAACGCGGCTAAACGTAGGCCGCCTTATTGAAGAACGTATATCACAATGACAACCTGGCTAATCGTTGAATCGCCGCATTACAAAACGGCCCTGTTTTTCAAAACGGCTAGTCGTAATGTAATAAGGCGAATTATACAATCCGGCCGCGACACATCTACAACTTCATGTTAAGTAATTCAAATTACACATTATTTAATAATGAATGGTTCACATGTCTTTGTATTTAAAATGAATAGTAAAATAAGTTCCATTCCTGCTCAAGACAAATATTAGTGTGATGAAGAAGTCATGTCTGCGTTTGGTGTTGCACATATTGGTCGTCATTTTCACATGCTAGACCCAAACTAAATCATAATGTTTATACCTAACCAACTACTTACACGAAGCACATCACTTATCCGTATGTTAATGAAGGTCTAGAGACAGTGGCATTGCATAGGACAATTAAAGACGAGGGCAAAGTCAGCAAGGCCATTTTTCTTTCGCTCCCAAGACCTACCCAATAAAGAATTTATATAATTTTAATGTTAAATATAATTGTTGAAGTAAATATATAAAAAATAATATATAAGTATATCTTACTAAACATAGAAAAGTAGGACTATGAGATAAAACTAGGAGTTGGTTGTTTCAGAATCAGGAGAGTGACCTGTGTAGATGACACTTCTTAGTTTGTTTTTGTTGCATTTAAATTGAAACGGGGATTTTAAGTTAGATGTCGTCGCTTTTAAAGAGGCCTTGAGAGGAACCTTGTGGGACGCCGTAGGCGAGCCCAGCGACATCACTGATAATAAAGATGATTAAACCCACTACCAGTCAGAAGCACGCTGATGCGTTACCACGTTGAATGGCAATGTTATTTATATCATCTAATGTCGCTACAGTCAGACAAAGGGCCATAAACGTCTTAAGTCTCCTCAGCGACCCCGCTAATTCAGGCAGAGCCATAATCTCAGTCAATATTGAACAAGCAGTTGTTAACAGCACAAATAATGACGTCGGAAATAACGCGCAACACACGAGCTGAGATTATGTGCCTTTTACAACAAGCTGAGATTATGTAATAGGGTACCGGACTGGGTCAAAAATACACCATCCTAATTAGTCCGTCAGCTCTAGCTCATGGAAAAATATTGGACACGTATTTTTTGTTTTTTCATAATATTAAAAATCATCAAAGATATAGACCATCAAATTTCGAGAGTGGAGGGTCGCGACATCACTCGTGAGCAAAAATCGTACTCACAAGTGACGTCACACGAAACTTCGAAGCGCTGTATCTTTGTCATTTTTGAAGTGAAAACTCCTTTAGGCGCGCCTAGACAAATGTTTCGTGGGCTGTGAATTGAATTCATTCGTCACGCTCGGGTATGATAAGAAAGCTTCGGGTAAACTCGGGACCATGGCTATTGGCCATCTAGAAATACGTCAGCCAATCGGAAATGCTAAAAGAGCGCGGACAGGCCATCATGGCATGGCCATCTAGAAACGCATCAGCCAATGGGAAATCCTGATGCATTTCTAGATGGCCATGCCAAGATGGCGAGGCCGCGCCCTCCGGTTACACCGGTGTAGTTTAGTGTATCAAATTCTGAGTTATAAGTTTTCACTTCTATCGGCAGTTCCTTTGACTGCTTATTTTTTTTTGTTTGTGAAACAAAAGAAAAAATACGTGTACAATATTTTTTGCCAATCTAACTAACGGGCTACTTAGTTTTTTTGAGGATTGTACCCTATTGTATGGGAAAAAAAGAGAAACAATTTGGAATGCGACGCCATGAAACGGTTTCAGTATTTGATTGACTTCGGAATTTCGGGTTTGATTCGTTTGCGGGAACCAGATACACCTGCGTCTTTTCTTTTTTGAATTTGGCCAGATTGGTATCGCCCCAAATTGAAACTGAAACTGTTCCTTCAGGCTAAGTTAGAGAGCTCCGATTATATTTTCTCATGAGATTTCCTGGCACATGTACTGAATATGTAACTCGCCACTGCGGTGCTTTTATCTATGTAGTGTGTACCCAAAGACACAAAAGTTTCAGAAGATGTTGAAATGTTTTTAAAAAAGCGTCGCAGTGAATGATTTCAGTGTCAGTTCTTTCAGTAGTTTTCAAGTCTTTCCAATCCTTCCATCACCACTCCCCAGAACATCCACTTGCCCTGCTCGAAGACAGAAGAGCACGCACGATCAACTGCAAGATCCCACCGATCCCCAGGGTACAGGGTACACCACCCAAGCCTCGTACCCCATTGAGAGACACTCCTCACGCAAGATCATCTAGCCACAATACTTAAGACCAGACACAGATTTGTTTCCATCATTAATGCCGTACATATCATCAGGTTTTGGGACCAAGGGATTTTTTTTAAATTAAAGAGTGATAAGACGTGCAGGACATGTGCCCGATGGTAAGCAACATGCCTGCCACATAACAGCACAGTGACACGCAGCTATTGGAACATCAAGAGTCCAAATCATTACCTAGCACTTCACTGCGCTCGTCACCCAGAGGTCTAAGATGTTATATCTCTAAGCCCTATAATTTCTCTGGAAACATTACCCTTCAAACCGGAACACGGTAATGGTTGCACATTAGTGCTTGGCGGTAGAATAACTGGCAAAGGTGTGGTACTTCCCCAGGCGGACTCTGCCAAGAGTCCTACCACTACAGAAAATTGATGATGATACAGACTGAACTACAGAAGATGAAGATATCTTAGCTAGATTGGATTGGATGAAACACCCCAGGGTTTTAGTGGGCAGGCAACCCACTTTAGTGACTGGCCTCGTGGGTAGTAACCCTGCCTGCGAAGCCGAGGGTCGTGGATTCGATTCCCACCCAGTGCAAAAAATTGAGTGATGAATTCAAATGTTTGCACTGTGTCTGGGTGTATTTGGCTGTATTTTAGCTATTTGGCCGCCATATTACAAGCTTTGCATAGTTTGGGGTAAACTGGTGTTGTGTGTGAATTGTCCACCAATACTTATTTATTTATTACTAGCAGCGCCCCGCGGTGTTACCCGCGTAGTTCCCGTTCCCGTTGTTTTTTCGGGATAAAAGTAGCCTATGTGTTCATCCAGACTATAGGTAATCTATCTGTGTTCCAAATTTCAGCCCGATCCGTTCATACGTTAGGACGTGATTGAGCAACAAACATCGAAACATCCAAATATCCAAACATCCATACATTGACATTTATAATATTTATTATAGTAGGATTTATTTATTTCCTTTTTTGCCGGAGTTACGGGAAGGGTTTCACACCCCGCGACCCCGGCGGAATCTAACCTACTTTCACGAAGTAACATTGTGTCATTGTTTTTCCAGAAAGCCGCCAAGACAATAGCCTGGCTTCGCAACGTGGACCCAGACCACAAGATAGTGGCCGGAGAGATCGGCAAGCTCCGGGACGAACACAGGAAGTACCTGGAGATGCCGACCGTCTCGCTGCTCAGTGTGGGTAAAGTAAGAATGGATATGTACCTTCGTCTTTTCTCTTCTGTCTTCTGAGTCTGTTAATTATTTCCTTTTAAATTATTTAACTTATTTTCTAATTTTATTACGTGGTTATTACACATCCTACTAATGTTATAAATATCAATGTATGTATGTTTGTTGCTCAATCACGTCCTAACGTATGAACGGATCGGGCTGAAATTTGGAACACAGATAGATTATAGTCTGGAAGAACACATAACAACGGGAACGGGAACTACACGGGTAGCACCGTGGGGCGCTGCTAGTTTTAAATAAATACACGGGTAACTCACGTTTGATATGGTCAGTCCAGTCCGACTCAAGTTTCGATCGCGTCCGGCGATCTTTTTCAAGAAGAGTGCGCGCGAGTGATCCCAGCTCGTTTAACACTCACTCACTCTTAAGTCGGACCGGACTGACTATTTCTAACGTGAGTTACCCGTGTATTTATTTGAAATATTTTCAAATTATTTGAAATAATTAATTTATCGTGATTTTAACTGAAGCGCAACCACATCATTTTTAGCCTTCCGTACTCAAAGAGTAAAACGACACCCTATTACTTAAAAAGTAAGATTCCACTGTCCATCCCTGGCTGTCTGTCTGTCACCAGGCTGTACCTACCTATCTCATGAACCGTAATAGACAATTTATCACAGATGATGTATTTCAGTTGCCGCTAGAACAAGAAACTAAAAAAATATTTGAACAGTCGAATTAAGAAACTTCCCCCTTTTTTGAAGTTGGTAAAAACATATTTAAAAAATGAAATTTTAATTTAAAATTATCGGAATGCTCGTAGCTCGAAAAGGCGACATCGTTTCATGGTTGATGTTCCAAAGACACGTCTAGGCTTTGGAATGAGTTGCCTGAGTGGGTTTTCCCTGTTGGTTACAATCTTTGTGTCTTTAAATCGAGAGTGAATCGGTTTCTTCTAGGTAAACACGCTCCATCGTAGACCGCATCGTCGCTTAACATCAGGCGAGATAGTGGTCAAGTGTAAACCTATGAAAGTTAAAAAAAATAAAAATAATTCAAGAAACGTAATTTTTACCAGGTTTCTGTTCGATATTGAAAACGGCAATTAGTAGACGATTGTAATTTACACACCGCTATTGAGTTAAACTATATAAATAAATTCACTTGAAAAATAAATTTATTAATTAAAATGAAATTAATATTTTAGGGGGCCTATATACAAGATAGAAATGATTTTTTGCCGCTTTTATAGAGAATTGTTGTACAGAACCTTTCGTGCGCAAGTCCAACTCGCACTTGGCACTCGTACTTAGACGGTTTTTAAATATTAAACAGACCATGATAAAATATTTGAGTCATTGGAAATCTTAATTGCATAACATTTAGAGATACTACCTACTTAGTGGGTTAAATCCTTGTACCTAAGTATTACAACTTAATGATAACTTTGTTATACGAGCGACAACCCTAAACACGCTAAGTAATTATCACAAGAACTAATTAACAATGAGAACATTGGGAAATACAATTATAATAGGTTTGTCACATTAAAACTATGTAATTCCATGAATAAGTATTATATTTTAGGCATCAATACAAATTTTATTACTAAGTACCTAAGTAATTTCAAACGCAGTAGGTAATCAAACCAAAAGACCCCAAATTTAAAATGGGGTTGGTCAGGGTAGCGATTCTGAAACCATTCGGTTGCATCCGACACGGAATCTCATCTCTCGGTCTTTGTCATGCTAAACAGATAAGACAAAGACCGAGAGATGCGATTCCGTGTCGGATGCAACCGAACGGTTTCAGAATCGCTACCCTGGATACGTCTGCCGCATGTCGGTTGATGTTTGGGCTAAAATTACCACTCTGTGGACCTTCAATCTGAAACGATGTTTTGGCAGACACAAAAAGTGAAAAAATGAATGCTGGACAACCTATACCAATTCCAGCAAAACTGGTTTTTAAAGCTCTAGACAAGTCGAAAGCGGGCAGGACACACCATATAATTTGCAATATTTGAGTTTGAATTTTCCAAAATGTTTGGCCGTGCCAATCACAGACTAAGTAGAGAGATACTCTGTCCCAATGTTGCCTGGAAGAAATCGCTTGCAGCGATAAGGCCGCCAGTTGTTTCACTAGTCTTACTGTTTTCCGAAATTATGTGTTTCATTTTAATGGTGTGAACAACAAAGAATTCAAATTCATTAAACCAATATTTAAATACCTATTTTACACAGTTTTATCATTTTCAACGACATTCAAAGAGGAGCCTGTTGTAGATAATAGCAGATTTAATCTGAAAACAAAGCCATAACACCCAGATAGAGAATAGATTTAGTTATCTTAAACCACATTTTCTAGACACTTGTTTGTAGAAGCAATGTCTTGAATAATTTCTTGGAAATTCCAGCACAGGTAGTAAGACAAACTAACCATTAATGTTATAAATATGAAACTTTCGATATTTGGATTTTAGTGTACGCACAAAGAGAAAATACAAATGAGCCTTAGACTGTTTTTTTAATACAGATTGGTGGTGCGAGCAGGATATGCGCCTGATGGTAAACAATATGTTTGCACATAACAGCAGTGTCAGGCAGATATTTGAGCGTAAAAGTCCAAATCCCTCGGCATAGGACTACGCTCGTCGCCTATAAGATGATTGATCTCTTAGTCCAGTAGTTTGTGTGGAAATATTCTCCTACAAACCGCCACACGGTTTGTGCAGAGTATAGAGCGACCTGCAAAGATGAAGAGACAGGGCAAACGTGCGGGGCGTGCGGGATGAGACGCGGGAAACGTGCTCCCAATCTGCGAACGCGATCATGTTAGAAGTTTGGGAGCGCGGTTCAGGGCTGACGGTTGACGCATGATTTGATTTTATTGTACACGTCTGCCGCATGCCGCATGCCGTAGCATCTTTGGGCTAAAATCACCACACAGTGGAAGCCAGATCGCAAACGATGTTGCGGTAGACCAACTAAGCGATGGCGACAAACAAACATTTCAAGGATTGGTATACACTGGCTCAGGATAGACAAGTGGAAAGAGGGTAGGGAGGCCTTTGCCCAGCATTGGGAAATTTCAGGTTCTTTATAATAATAATTTATTCATATTTTTTGTTAATAAGTAGGTATTTGTTATCTGTCACAGCCCTTCACGCGTCACAGCTGGCATTTCTCATTTCTCGCTAGTTCAAAGACGTTGGAGGTAGTTTTTCTTTATACGATGATATAGACAGTATACGGCCAAACCACACTAGCTACTTTTAGCAGCGGCGACAGGACAGGCGTCTAGTCGCTGCGTCACGCTTCAAAAAGTAGCTGCGCTTGGCGTCTAGTCGCTGCATCCCGCTTCAAAAAGTAGTTGCGCTTGGCGTCTAGTCGCTGCATCCCGCTTCAAAAAGTAGTTGCGCTTGGCGTCTAGTCGCTGCATCCCGCTTCAAAAAGTAGCTGCGCTTGGCGTCTAGTCGCTGCATCCCGCTTCAAAAAGTAGTTGCGCTTGGCGTCTAGTCGCTGCATCCCGCTTCAAAAAGTAGCTGCGCTTGGCGTCTAGTCGCTGCATCCCGCTTCAAAAAGTAGTTGCGCTTGGCGTCTAGTCGCTGCATCCCGCTTCAAAAAGTAGCATGTGTGGTCAGGGCCATAGATAATAATAGAGAAGGCAAACCTACGCACCAAATTTTAAACCAACATTTATGTTTCCAGTCCGCGACCGGCCATCGTTCTCCGCGCTCCGCATGACGCTCGTCCTGATGGGCATGCAGACGCTGTCCGGGTGCTTCGCCCTCATGAACTACGCGGCGGACGTGTTCGCGCGCGCCGGCGCCGCGTGGAGCCCCAACACGCTGGCGCTGCTCGTCGGAGCCCTGCAGCTGGCCGGCTCGGGCTTCACCACCGTGTTCATTGAACGGTTCGGACGGAAGGTACGTACGATGCAACTTAGGTTGATGACTGTCTTGAGTGGTAAAAAAAAATGAAAAATAAGATAAATAAGTAAAAAAAGATGGATAGATGAACTCTTTATCGCACTTTTTTTTTAAATAAAAAGTGACGAGACGAACAGGACATGTGTGATGGTAAGCAACACGCCTGCGACATAACAGCAGTGACACGCAGCTATTGGCACATGAAGAGTATTTATTACTGCACTGCACTGCGCTCTTCACCCAGAGATCTAAGATGTTATCTCTAAGCCCTGTAATTTATCTGGAAACAAACCGGAACACAGTAATGTTTGAACATTACCTACTGCTTGGCATTAGAGTAACTGGCAAAGGTCTGGTACTTCCCCAGGCGGACTCTGCTAAGAGTCCTACCACTACTAAACAAACAAACGTACAAAACAAACAATCTGAAAAATAGAGTAGCAAATGGCGACCTTATCGCTAAAATCTCTTCCAGGCAACCGTGGTATAGAAAAGGAGTTAAACCATAGAAAGATGGGAGTAATCAAATAAAGAGTAAAATCATTTATATAAAATAATTTATTTTTCCGGAAAACTGACTTCAATTGAAAATTAAATTATACCTATAGCCTATGTGTTCTTCCAGGACGTCTACTCTCTACGACTACGTAACTTCGAAATAAACTAGCGACTTTCCCACTACGGTTCTACTTCGATACGTCGTTTACAGCTGGCTTAGAACATTTAAACGTCAATCAATGTTCGATCGGACGAAACGAAGTAGAACCGGATTAGGACAGTCACGAGTTTATTTAGAGATTAGGTACCTTTTTCGTTGAAAGAGTGTAGACGTCCAGACTATAATCTGTGTTCCATATTGCAGCCTGATTCGGTCATACGGTACGACGTGCTTGAGCAACAAAGATCCAAACATTGACATTTTTATAATATTAGGTAATTGGATATAAACCATGCTCCTAGGCGATGTAAAAGTATAAGAAACGTTAAATAAATCCACATACCTATTGGCCAGAGATATAACGGAGGTCATTTTATCGGAATCGAAGGCTGAGTCGGAGTTATTAAATTTGATTTATCATAGTCGGAACCGAAGTCGGACGCATAGGCAGAATCAGAAGTGGTGGCAGGAGAGATATTTTTATTGGGGACAAATAAAACATTATTTTGTCAAACACGAAAAACATTGGCGGGCAATTGAGGATTTTGTATTTTCATTTACTTTCCACCGCAATAAGGGATTATCTCAAATATTTATACACCTTACCTCCGATTAAAACCTCAGTTTTTAAAGTTTCGGAGCCGAAGTCGGAACCGAAGGTGTAATTATAATCGGAAGTTCCGACTTATCGGAGTCGGAGTCGAAGCACCATAACATCCCTGCTATTGGCTATAATAATTGACGCGACTCAACGTGTACCTACCTACCTTACACGACGATATCTACACTAATATTATAAAGCTGAAGAGTTCGTTTGTTTGTTTGAACGCTAGGATCTCTGGAACTACTGGTCCGAATTGAACGATTCTTTCTTTGTAGGATAGTCCATTTATCGAGGAAGGCTATAGGCTATTTAACATTACGCTACTATCAACAGGAGCCGAGCAGGAATGAAAAATGTAACAAAAACGGAAAAAATATTGCTTTTTGAGAGCTTTCGTTGCGTGACAGCATATGTCATATTTTAAAGGTTGCGTCATTAGAACCTAAAGTAACCGAATTTGTTCAAAATTTGAATTGGTAGGTACGATTGATTTTCGATAGATGGCGTAGCAACGCGCGCGCGTTCAGCTAGTTACCTATACATACATATATCTAAATCTCCCACGTAAGTTGTTGTACCTATCTCCAAAATAGTGATTTTACAGGAAAGCGTTCCAAAGACAAAACATTGCATTTAAATAATAATTTCCCGTTTTATATTTTGGTAAAATTCGGTGTGTTTATGTTTTTTAAAGTGAAAACTTCTTTTGGCGTGCCACCGGGCCACAGACAGATTTTTCGTGGGCTGTGAATTGAATTCTATCGTCACGCTCGGGAATGATAAGAAAGCTTCGGGTAAACTCGGGACCATAGCTATTGGCCACGCCCTCCGGTTTCACACGCGTAGTTTCCAAAGTAGGTAAGTTATCAAATTCTGAGTTATAACTTTTCACTTCTATCGGCAGTTCCTATGACTACCAATTTTTTACTCATATTTTACAAAAATAGGTATAACAAGAAATAACGATTTAAATGCAATGTTTATCTTCGGAACGCTCTCCTGTAAAATCACGATGTCGGAGATACATAAACATTGTGGGAGGCATCGATTATGACCAAGTATTGTGTGGGAAGTAGATAAATGAAGTCATTATCGAAACCGCTGTAACCGCAATCTAGACAAACGGCCGTGTGGTCAGCCAAGTTCAAATTAAAAAACTGGCGAGTGTGTAATATTACACGACACATTTGTAGCTACTTTTGTCCTCCTCATAACTCAAAAACTATATCATATTAACTTGTTAAATTGCTGATACTTTGAGACTTGCGGGACACCAATACGTGCTGCGAATTACATAAACATACTTCAAATGGTTATTCAGATATTAACGTCCTTTATTAGTTTGCCACAAACGGCTAAAACTATGCACCTACCACGGTACGATAAGGACAATTGTCTAATGGTAAGCAACCTGTCCATAACAGCACAGTGACACGCAGCTATTGGAATGCGAAGACTCCAAATCTTTTTTTGATATTTTATCTCTAGATATGCCCAGTAACTTTTCTGGTAACATTGTCCTTGTAACTTTAACACAGTGATGTTTGCACACCTAGCTACTGCTTGGCGGTAGAATAGCTGACAAAGGTGTGGTTCTTTCCCAGGCGGACTCTGCCCAAGAGTTCTACCACTATAGGTAGGTGCTTACATATCAATTGATGCTTAGGTATTCCTTCAGCAATCTTTCTGAAATAGTAATAAAAAAAATTTGGCAGTCATAGGAACTGCCGATAGAAGTGAAAACTTAAAACTCAGAATTTGATAGCTTACCTTGGAAACTACACGGGTGTAACCGGAGGGCGTGGTCTCGCCATCTTGGCATGGCCATCTAGAAATGCGTCAGCATTTCCCATTGGCTGATGCGCTTCTAGATGGCCAAGACATGATGGCCTGTCCACGCCCTTGCAGCATTTCCCATTGGCTGACGTATTTCTAGATGGCCAATAGCCATGGTCCCGAGTTTACCCGAAGCTTTCTTATCAGATTATCAGATCTTTCTTAGATTGTCGAGAGCTTTATGAATAAAGAACTTTGACTTTGGAGTCACTAATACCACAGTCTATTAAATCATACAGTCGTTCGACGAAGCCGTCTAGACGAGGCAATCGTGCGGGGCGTGCGGGGTGAGACGCGCTCCTGCAGTGCCTACATTATAATGTTAGTATTGCAGGAGCGCGGCTCAGGGCTGATGTCTTCCGTATGTTTTAATTTTGTTTTGGTGCAAGTTTTATAAAATTGCGACAACCCTACCCGTTAGACATTATCGGCGTTTCTCTCAAGATCAAAGGCGATGAACTACTGGTAGTATTTCTTTATTCTGTGTTAATACCGTTATTTCTATCCCCAGCTCCCGCTAGCGTGCAGTTCGGGCGTGGTCTCGCTCTGCATGTTCACGCTGGCGACGTGTTTCGCAGTGAGCGTGTCGCGCGCGCCGGCGTGGCTGCCGGTGGCGGCCGTGTGTCTGTGTATCCTGGCGTACGGCGCGGGGCTGGCCCCCGTGCCCATGGTCGTCATGGCCGAGGTCTTCACGTTCCATGTTAGTATATATAGTACCTACACAGTAACAACAGTTTCATACCCAAATATAAACAAGTTACGGAGTAAAACACCGAAGCAGTTTGAAACAATAACTTATAAGTTTAACACAGTAAAAAACCTAAGCAATTTGAAACCCTGACTTAGAAATTTTGTAAAGTAAAAACTCCGAAGCAGGTTGAAATCCTCACTTTAAAATTTAACAAAGTAAAATCAGAAGTAGTTTCAAACCTTAACTTAGAAGTTTAATAAAGTAAAACTGGAAGCAGTTTCAAACCCCAAACTTATAAGTGAAACCCAAAGCAGTTTCAAACCTCAACTTAAAAGTTTAACAAAGTAAAACCTAAAGCAGTTTTAAACCCCACCTTAAAAGTTTAACAAAGTGGAACTCAAAGAAGTTTCAAAACCCTAACTTAAAAGTTTACCACAGTAAAAAACGAAACAGTTTAAATCCCAACTTAAAAGTTTAACAAAGTAACCGAAGCAGTTTGAAACCCTAACTTAATAGTTTAACAAAGCGAAACCCAAAACAGTTTCAAACCCAAACTTATAAGTTTAACAAAGTAAAAACCCGAAACAGTTTCAAACCCCAACATAAAAGTTTCGCATTTATATAAACAAAGTGACATTTATAAACTATAATTTCTCTTTTCACAGCTCCGAGCCCGCATGGCCGGCGTCTCAATGGCCTTCTCATTCTTCTGCAGCTCAATGACTGTCCTGTTCTACACACCAGTGGCTGAGCAGTTCGGCGCCTACGTCGTATTCTATACATTCTCAGCTGTGACGCTGTTCGGGGTCGTTTACACCGTACTGTGGGTACCGGAGACTAAGGGGAAGAGCCTAGAAGATATACAACGGTATTGGAAATCGGAACCGGAACCGGTTTTCGTGTGATTTATGTGATATAGAGAAGTTTCGAATTGTTAGTTAGAAATAGAGTAAGAAATTATTAGGCTTATCTGTAAAAACAAAATTGTGTAAAATATTTTTTTATCAAAATTTTGACGTTTTTTTTTGTATTACGTTCGACGTATTTGTATACCTACAATACAAAATGCTTTATCTGCCCATAAAGTGACAGAGTTATTTAAGCACTGGATAGCCCCTGCAATACCTAGGTGAGACCTGTATCGCAGGGACCTGTTTCGATTTAATGAAATATAATATATACGATTCGAAACTTCTGTTTTAGCCAATTTATAGAAATGGTTAATGGTGGCATGGTTAGTTAAGAATTGTTGTTATATTTCGTTTTATAATTATATTAGAATGAATATAAGGAAATGTTATTACGAGTGCCACTGTATACAGGGTTATTGGTAATCAGCCTGCATCCTTTTAAGGGGATGTTAGGTACATTCAATACGTCAACTTTTGTTCTACAGTTTTTAAAAACAGTATTCAGTAACCGAACTTCCTACAATTAAATTTTAGCGTTTGCAACGTCGCGCAACACTAGCAACTGCATAAGAAATTAGAACGCCCAAATCGGACATGAAAACAAACGTAGGTATGTATTTAACCGGTTTACTTCGGTTTTTTGAAGTGAAAACTTCTTTAGGCGCGCCTGGACAGATTTTTCGTGGGCTGTGAATTGAATTCTAGCCTCACGCTCGGGTATGATAAGAAAGCTTCGAGTAAACTCGGGACCATGGCTATTGGCCATCTAGAAAAGCGTCAGCCAATAGGAAATGCTGAAAGGGCGTGGTCAAGCCATCATGGCATGGCCATCTAGAAATGCATCAGCCAATGGAAAATGCTGACGCATTTCTAGATGGCCATGCCAAGATGGCGAGGTCAAGCCCTCCGGTTGCACCCGTGTAGTTTCCAAGGTAAGCTATCTAATTCTCGAGTTATAAGTTTTCACTTCTATCGGCAGTTCCTATGACTGCCAATTTTTTTTTAAAATAGGTAATGATTGAGGAGACGAGCAAGACATGTGCCTGGTAGTAAGCAACATGCCTGCACATAACAGCACAGTGACACGCAGCTATTGGCAACGTTAGAGCGAGCGTTACGCTAAGATAACGTAAACGCTACATGTTTGTACCTCACCTTCACTTTTATTGGCATTTGATGCATTTTGTTGAACGATGTACCTATAATAGACTACAGGTCCGTGAACAAAATTTACGGGTCAAATGAACCACCAGGAGACCTATGTAGGATGATAGAAGGGTATTAAGTAATAAGATTCAGCACTATGCCGTCACTTGTAAGCTGTCCAACTGAGTACAGTCGAAGAGGGGGGGTTGGAACCTTCTATCATTTCTCCTTCTCGCATGATTTTTGTACGGCATTGCAAAATAATGGATTAGAAGAGGTATTGAAACTATGGAACCAATGCCGTACATAATCAAATGCCCGAATTTACTCTGTAAATCGTCGGAAAATCATAATTTTTTCCCGACAAACTAATAATTCAAATAATAAAATTTATAATTTTTTATAGTTTCAATAGGTACCTCTTCTAATCTATTATTCCGCAACGCCGTACAAAAATCATGCGGCAAGGAGACATTATCGAGGATTTGGACCCCCCCTCTTCAACTGCGCTCAGTTGGACAGCTTACAAGTGACGGCAGTGCTGAATCTTATTACTTTATACCCTTCTATCATCCTACATAGGTCTCCTGGTGGTTCATTTGACCCGTAAATTTTGTTCACGGGCCTGTAGTCTATAGGTATTTGAGGGCGTCCATTAACTACGTGAGGTGTTCAAGGGGGGAAATGGTGATCTCGGTAAATCTCGCCGTATTTTTTTTTTTTCGCAAAAAAATATGTTCATTCTTTGAGAAAACTCGAAGAAAAAAATGTGTGGGGTGCGGGGGTTGAAAAAATCTTACCAAGAGGGTATAGAAAAATCATCAAAATTACCTCACTCAATTTATGGATGCCCCCTTTTGTCCATGTCCATCACAATAATATATTTTACGAAGTAATAAATGAATGAACTCATGTCTATTTATAAAAATGACTACACAAAATAGTTTTAACTGGAACCTAGTAATCTCAAATTTTATCAACGGTCGATGCAAGATCATTGTGATAAGTTGAAAACTGCTGGTAAGTACTTAGATAAAACTCTCGAAGGGCTAATATTAGCTAATACATTGAAAGAAAGAAAACGAATATGGGTCAAAAATTAAGATTTGCCAAGTGCAGGGCCGGCCCTAGCCATCTAGGCGCCCCGGGCGAGCCATGCCTAAAGCGCATTGAAATACACCCCCAAATTGTAGTATCTGGCGCCCCGGGCGACCGACCCCGTCGCCCCACCCTAAAGCCGGCACTGCCCAAGTGGAAGACTTAAGGTCTTTATAACACTTGGCTAAATTGAACGACTGAATTCAGATGCAAGCAATCCTTGTTACTGAATTTAGTACCACAGTATAAAGAAATACTACCATCACCTTTGATCTTGGGAGACACGCCGATAATGTCTAGACACGGGTAGGGTTGTCGCAAACAAAAATGCTTATTAAAATATTTAACAAGAATTTTACCAAAACATACGGAAGACGTCAGCCACGCTCCCGCAATACTAACATTGTAATGTAGGCAATGCGGGAGCGCGCTTCCCGCGTCTCACCCCGCACGATAGCTCCGTCTAGACGGGTTCGTCGAACGACTGTATGATTTAATAGACTGTGGTAGTACTTATGCTAACTTATTGAATGCTACACACACTTCACTGAATTCAGTAGCGAATAAATTTAGGCTATATAGTGTAATAACAGTTTAAAGGGAGTTTATATCAACTTTCCAGTCTTCTGGCAACAGGTAGCTTTATATTATAGTTAGTTGATATGTCAAACTGGCATTATTTTTTTAAGTATACAGTAAGGCAGTGGTCCCACCGCCGACGAGAAAACGAGTAACTATCGACTATTTTCTCGCTCAAGAAACGTACAATAGATACAAATTCCGTGTAAATAAAAGAGATGCGTATACAAATAGTACATCGCTGACTGTTGACACTGCCGGCGAGCACTCGCTTCACTAGTTTGTCGCTGAGCGACAAGTGCTATGAAAGAACACTCGTTCAGCGATACTCGCTAAGCGATTAGAACTCGCCGAGAGAGCAACCGGCGGTCATTTCTCTACAGTGCGGATCTGAAAAATGCGAGTGATGCGAGCAATCGCTCGCCTCACTCGCTTACCGAGCTACACAACTATCGGAACTACGCACTCGCTCCCCGCGGCCAACTCGTTTCTAATTCTAGTTCTACTCGTTCATCGTTACCGGTGGGACAACTGCCTAAATGCCAATTTGATTGTCCTGAGTACCTACTTATGTTAAGCTTAAGATTTTGCTCTGTTAAACTTGGTATTTTCTGGAACGATCGGATTTACCAAACAGTCATAAAAATGTATTTGATACACTGAGTCACAAACCTCTAAAGATTATCTATAACAACGATACAGAAGTTAGGATACAATCCTCAAAAAAACTAATTAGTCCGTTAGTTAGATTGCCAAAAAATATTGTACACGTATTTTTTCTTTTGTTTCACAAACAAAAAATGACGAAGCTACAGCGCTTCGAAGTTTCGTGTGACGTCACTTGTGAGTACGATTTTTACTCACGAGTGACGTCGCGACCCCCCACTCTCGAAGTTTGATGGTCTATATCTTTGACGATTTTTAATATTGTGAAAAAACAAAAAATACGTGTCCAATTTTTTTCCATGATCTAGCTGACGGACTAATTAGGATGGTGTATTTTTGACCCAGTCCGGTACCCTATTGGCTAAGCCTTTAAAATATCAATATGTTCCTATTGGTTACTAGTCCGCCATTATACAAATTTATCTAATTCAGTAGCCAAAACTTGAATTAACGATATGCTAATAATAAAATGTAAATAGCATATAAGTTCGACGCTTTTTGGACTAAATAACTTTGCACTACTCACTGTAAATATTCTGTGCCAGTAATACGTATATTTATCTACCTATAACTTTGATGTATACGAAATTTGAGATGAAATAAAAGACTACAAATATATTAAGTTTATTTTATTCATTTATAGTATAACTAGAGCCGTGGAGACGGCGCGCGGCGGACCCGCCGGGTTTCAATCGCGTGGTTTTGGTACACTCATAGAATTACTAAAAAATATGTATTTTAAGCTAACGCATCATCTTATCACTTCACGTTGGACATCTTTAGTTGAAGCGAAGAAAATTCACATACAAATAAATGAAGTATAGAGTGTAGTTCTGTACTTAAAAATCCGAATTTGTTATTCACATTATTAATGTATAGGTATTAGTAAGCAATGTAAGGGTTCACACTTCACATAATATCTAATTCAATACATTATTTGTGTATAAGTATGTGAATCTTACGCTTAACGCTTAAGGGGGCGCCTAAAGCCAGAAAACGAAAAAAGGACATTTTCGACGCCGCTCACTGAAGTTAAGAAACTAAAAACTATGACAAAAAAAAATTGACGTGTGGGTACAATCAAGAAGAAGCACAATAACCGAATAGAATTTTAAAAATAGATCAGAGTTTTTTACAATAAAAAAATAAAAATGACACCGAAAAACCCCGTTTTAATTCGAGTACTCGAAATTATCAGCGATGACCCCACATTATTTTTTAGTAATAAAATTCCTATTTGTACGTTCTAGTAAAGTAACCGAACACTTTTTTAAATGTATGTTTAGTTATTGATTAAATAAAACTTGGGCAAAAATGGACTCCTGATTAAATATTGATTTTTCCTCCAAACTGTGTCATGCTATTCTCGACTTTATGTACATCACATTAAGAAACGCGTCGCGCGGGTGAAATCTGATTTTTTCCTGGCTTTAGGCGCACTCTTAAGTGCCGAGTGCTATCTTTTTACCCATTTAACGAATGATTGGATCAGTCAGTCATTTCAAATTTCACGTCACAAAATAGCATATTATGGCTCCTTTGTAATAAATCAGCATTTTATAGATCACACAACAAAATATTGTTTTAAAATCGCACTTAACACAGCGGTCAGTGTAGGAATATATAAAAATAGACTATAGAATAGTGATCGACACTATAATATTAACAAGTAGCGGCCCGCTCCGGCTTCGCTCGAATAATAACCTAGATATCAACTGCAGCGCCATCTGCCGGGCTGATTTGTGAATCTAAACCTTCCAGGGCCCTACCCAAACGTATACAAAAAAAAAACATTCAAATCGGTCCAACCGTTTAGGAAGAGTTCAATAACAACGAAAAGTGGCATTGATTTTTATATAATATAGATATGGTTTTCAATATAATTCCAATAAACAGTACATTTATAAAGGTTGATCCATTCATGCCAATTTGAGCCAGTCTCGATCTTGACTGGACCTTAAAATAAAGATAATTTATTGAACAGATACTGAGATACAAAAAAAAATTTATTTTCGGTTCTTAAGAATGACTTTAATTTATTTTTTAATTATTAGATTATATTGTTACCAAATAAACGTAGACGTACACGGTTTATAAAACTAAAGGTAAATTCAAGGTTAAGATGTCCAACTGAAACATTAATTCAACAAAATGCAAACGTTTTCACCGGACAGTCACTGTTACCCGCTATACATAGAAATAACATTAAAAAAACTAAATTACTCGAGCAGAAATTAAAATACAACTAAATCAACGAGCAAAACAAACGTTTACGACTTATTCAATAGGCTATATTACAGGCGTTTTTTTCCTTCAACCATCATAGATTCATTATGGTTCAAAGTTCAAATAGTCACATTTCTCTTAAAACAGTACAAACTTGTGGGCAAGTAGCAGTCGAAATTCGACCTTAATCTATTAAAATGTTGTTTGTTCTCCAATCATCATAGATTAATAGGCGAGAAATCTAATTAAACTGATTAGTCCGTCAGTTACGAGTGGACTGCCAAATAAATATTGTAAATGTTTTTCGTTTCACAAACAAAAAATACGAAGATACAGACAGAGCTTAGCCGTATACAGTGACGCTACTTGTGGGTACGATTGTTACCCACAAGTGACGTCACGACCCCCCCCCCCCCCACACTCTGGAAAATCGATGATCTATTTCTTTATCGATTTAATTTGATAAAACAACATGTGTTCCACATTTTCCATGATCTAGCTGACGAACTAATTAGGTAATCAGAATGGTTAATTTCGTCTTCATTCCTTTTTTTTTAAGTGGTGGAAATACATTTAAGTATCCCCACCATGCCATCACCATGCTACCCACCAGGGACACGGTTCCTAGTTTAAGTTCATGGTTCAAGTACACACATTCCACGTAAACACTTCAAGTGTGGCCATGCAGTGGTCGAAATTGGACCACAATAATTAAATAAAATGTTTATTTTTTATTTCAACACTTTTACATATAATATATTTTTCTCTCACATGATGTTATAAATAAAATTACACGATTACGCAGACTGCCTACACCAATTCAAAAGGAAAACGTCATAATTATGTATCACTTTAAATAAACTGTCATCACCCTAAAGTTACGAAAATAAGATTAATTGTCTCGAAACGCCACGGAAAAAAGTATGTAAGTACCTAGCTTTCATAGTTACACGAGAGAAAATTTAACTAAAACCAAAAAAGTTTTTTGTACAATTTGTTTGTAATGGATGAGTGCAGTTAACAAGCCGTTCTCCTTTCGGCGTACTAGAGGTGTTTTGCTTAACCTTTTATATGATTTAAATTTCATCAAAATAAAAACACGATAGAGTGCGACAAATTAATCTGGACCGATGTGTCGCTACAATCGTTTACAACTATTCACATTTTCATAACGACATCATTAGTTCAAGTTTTCGTCAAGGGTGCACATGAACATAATAATGTACTTGACTGTAATTAATATTTCATTTGAAACTTTTTATTTTTTTAACACATGCCAGTTTTTTTAAAGTAAAACAATTGTCAGTCATAGGAACTGCCGATAAAAGTGAAAACTTGTAACTCAGAATTTGATAGCTTACCTTGGAAACTACACGGGTGAAACCGGAGGGCGTGGCCTCGCCAACATGGCATGGCCATCTAGAAATGCGTCAGTATTTCCCATTGGCTGATGCGTTTCTAGATGGCCATGCCATGATGGTCTGTCCATGCCCTTTCAGCATTTCCCATTGGCTGACGTATTTCTAGATGGCCAATAGCCATGGTCCTGAGTTTACCCAAAGCTTTCTTATCATACCCGAGCGTGACGAATGAATTCAATTCACAGCCCACGAAAAATCTGTCTGAGGCGCGCCAAAAGAAGTTTTCACTTCAAAAACATCTTTTAGCGCATCACAGACAGATTACTCGTGTGCTGTGAATTGAATTCTAGCGTCACGCTCGGGAATTTAGTTGCTGTTTACTGTAAACATATAATACCATTAGCGTCTCGCGGGTTTGCCCGCGTAGTTCCCATTCCCATAATATTCCTGTGTTACGTATTATTTCTGTAACATTTACCACACAGATCTATTTCTTCATACCTTTTCCGGTACAATGAATGCATCGTACAAAACAGTGAAATCAAAACTGCCATGTAGATGAAGCTCAATATTTGCAATGAACGCGCGACATTTTCGTGAAATGGTTACAAACATACATTTATACACATTTTGAGTTTAGTGGGATTTGTGACAACACAGATTAGATACCCTATTGATCGGCGATGATACGAATTTCGACTACTATCACAATTCACCAGCGGGGGCGCAGGACGAGGTACAGTGCGCTTGTGATTAGCCAAATATCCGTGTGACGTTCACTACTTTCCACAAATGATCGGACAAAACGAGATACAGTATATCAAACTTGAAAGGACAGAGCAGGATGCAAAGAAAGACATCAATGTGTTCTCATTATGATTAAATGTGCAATTATGTCGTACGATCAATCAAATGGATATTGTCTTTGTGTGACGAGCATAGACGGATGCTGACGCTATGCGACAGCAATACCAATCACAGAACTGAGAGTTTAAAAATAGATTTCCAGAGCATAAAGTATAATGTAAATAAAACGGAATGCCCACTGCACACTGTCCTCTTTAAAAATTGCTCATTTTGGTCGCAACTTCTAAGGTTTCAACATTTTGTAGTAAATTTACGAGTTGTATTTGGCAACATAAATATGTTACACTTTAGTGTCTGGAAATATATTCTTGATGTGCAAGACTTGTAATGTTATTGAATTTACTAAATCCTACTAATATTATAAATGTCAATGTATGGATGTTTGTTGCTCAATCACGTCCTAACGTATGAACGGATCGGGCTGAAATTTGGAATACAGTTAGATTATAGTCTGGAAGAACACATAGGCTACTTTTTATCCCGGGGAAATAGCGGGAACAACGGGAACTACGCGGGTAAAACCGCGGAGGACTTCTATTTATACAGTAAATGTGTAAAATGTAATGTAACTTTAATAATTTCACTTTGTACTTTTCACGAGACGAATTAGTCTAAGTAATAAAGCTAAACCCAGTCGAAACGCGAGAGCGAGATAGTCGGCTTTTTATATCCTTTACATTACAATGAATTGATTTAAAAATATAGATAGATAATTGAAATATTGATTGGTAATTGATAGTTAAAGTAAAAGTGTATATGGGTTTGATTATAATCCAAGTAAATTTCATTTTGTGAAACATAATTTGATATCAAGACAGCTCTGGCAAATAAAGGATAGTTTTTATATACGTTAAGTGATTTATATATTCATTCTATGAACCTATTCACCTCTCTTTGTCCCTTCAACGTAAAGTCGAGTAATACAAAAAGCTCTTTTTTAATTTGTGAAATATTTAATCATTACTGTATCAGAGATTGTTACTGATTTATCTTTACAATGTTTTGGTAAAAATCTATGAATGATTGTGATTCAGTCTATTTTTACACCGAGTCGGTAGCTTTCAGCCAACGCAGCGTAAAACAGAGACTAGAATCGATGCGAATCGTTATAATCTATAAATACATACAGATTAGCACAATTTCAAACAACTAAATATTAAAACATAATTATTTTTTCATACAAAAATATCCGGAATCAACAGAATTCACATGAAACTAAAACAAAGATTACCGTAACTTCCTCAACAATTCATATCGAAATAATTATTTTATTAAACCTTGGCATTTAATCCAGACTTGTCTGAAAACCAAAACTCGCGACCAGGATATCTTGACCCCAAAAACTTGTTGTACTACAACGCAATCGTGGTTCAAGTTATACATACGTATTCATTTTTGGTTATTGATCAAAATGATGTCTTTACAATCAAGAGCAATTTATAAGCATTTAAGAACTAAAAACACATAGTCAATATTTCGTGTTGCTTTGCTCTGAATGAACTCAAAATCAACTAAAGTTATTAGTATAGATAAACGCGTTACTAAATGACTAATATCCATTTCACCGAATGCCGTATGACGTACATTGCGGTACAACTTAGCTTCAACCTTAAAACGAAGATTTAACGTTTTTATTGGCAAAGAAATTAGTACAAAATTATTATCCATAATTTGTGAAAAGAACTTCGTATAGACAAGTGATCGGCCCTATTGTCAGAGTACTTATTTATCACTTGACATGATTGTATGTACAATAGTATTTTTAACAAACATCCATGACTGACGTAAATATGATGGATACAGCTATAAATCTTAGAACGAGTGCTCTAACAAAGCCGCTTTGAGTTGATAATTTAATAAAAGCCGGTTTCATGGACTAAAGAAGTTTAACCTTTATCGCACAGTAATAAAGTTGACATTTGTATGTACCTAAGGTATACTCTACACATGAGGGTAAATATAATGAGTAAAATTAGGTTGAAAGGGCCATATGTCTTCTGTACTATAGCTCAAAGTTTCGTAGACAGTACAAAGCACTTGATTCCAACTGCCATAAATTGCTTAGTAATAAAAAAAAACATACTTTTGGTCCATTTTTGTAAAACCACGTTTTGACTCAAAGCGGCCTTTTTAGATCTCTTACCAACTCTTGATGTTAAAATTCATTTTACATATGGTTAATTAACCAGTCTTTTGTAATTTAAGCGTATTTATAATGACTGAGATGTTGTAGTCTCCAATTTGTTTAAAGGAACAAATATGTTTTTAAAAATGGTGATATTACACAATTCAAAATTGACCTAAGCCGTTTATTTATATCGCATATAATATGTAGGATGTGGAATACATCCTTAAGGTCTTCCTGAATCTATATTATACAAAGTCCTCATCGATTTCGATGACAGCAAACTATTAAGTCCTACGATCACTTGATCACCAGACCAAACTTTGTTTTCAAGATCATGCGATGTTAGATGCAAGATTATGCGATTGCAATATAGTTGAGAGGGAAGAAAAAATGTCAGAAAGAAAAGCTTATCTTTAAAAAGTAATTTTTATTCTCAACTTTTAAGTCCAATCTTCATTTATCAGCTTTTTGTCGCTCTCAAATTTCGGAGGAGAATAAATTAAATTTTTGTAACAAACGACTGGTTACATGATTTTGAATCAAATCATGTAATAACACCATTTGATTTAATCACAATACGGGACCATGATTGATATTATCATTATCAAACACAGAAACACAATTCGAATATAAGACAAGCATAGGGTATAGTGTACAAATCCAAAATACAATTTCACCACAAGAGGAATGAACATCGGTTAAAGCCGGGTCACACAGAGGCGATCCGATAGCGATAGCGATCCGATAGCGAGACGATATTTTTTGTAATGTTCGAATTTGTATGCAACCTGACACACAGCAAGCGGACGCGATCTCATACTCGGTATCGGATCGCTATCGCTATCGGATCGCCTCTGTGTGACCCGGCCTTTAGTACCACAACGAGTTTAAAATCTAAGTGAGCTCTACTCACATTCATAATACCTACTATTAGGTCAAAACTGGCCACACTGCACAGCAGAACGGACACCGCATTCCCTCTACAGTTCATTCCTCTTAGGACAACTTTTGACATTTGCGACACGTTTCAAAGAACCAGTTTTCATGTCACATAACTCCGATGGGTTCGTTTACAGGGTAAGCTTAACTCACGAAAATAGTAACGAAATTAAACACACACTAAAATCTGAGTTACCCCCCAACGTTTCCATTGTATCAAATTATAAACAATATATTGTTTTTTTCCTCATAAAATCAAAATACATTATGCATATTACAATATATTTTTTTTGTAACAAATTGATTTTATACAACTGGGTGCTCCGAAGCAACGTTTTGACAGGTGATTTCACGTAAATGATAGCTACAAGTTTTTTTTTTAAATAATAAATTCAGTTACAAGTTCAAGACTGATAGAATCACTTACTCAATTATGTAAATACCAATATTATTAATATTAATTATATAAACGAAACGATTCGACTTCTTTTGGGTCAGTAACTTAATTGGCAACTCAAAAATGATGTAATTTTATTATCAGCTTTATTTCTGCGGTATCGAATCGTAGTAAATTTTATTTAAAGCTCAGATCTATTTAGTAACAAAAACATGCTAGAGAGATAGTCATAGCCAAATACTATCCAGGATTGGTAACAAAAATTATGCTTCAAATCTGAAGAAATAGGATCGATTCTAGACTTTAGTAGTCAAGCCCCAAGTGGCCAAGTTTGGGCAAAACCGGTTTTGATACTTTAAAACCTTATTTTTTCATGATAAACATACTCGATTGTTAGTTTATTTTGATGCCTAAGAGATAGGTGATAATATTTATCAGTACATTGTCGTTTACAGACACAAAATTTGGTTTCATTTTTTAGTTATGATTTTTTGTGTGACGTCACGACGCCGGCCGCGTCGCGAGACGGGCTTAATAGGTTAATACAGGGCTAAGGCCGATGGCAAAGTAAGAGACATACGTATACCCTGCATTGGGATAGAGAAGGCTGTGGATGATAATGGATTTCCCAAAAACAATCCTCCTTTCAAGCAGTCGATCTTCACTACTATTAAGAAATTTGATAAATAGAAAACTACTAACTTTGTCTAACTTTCTTTAAACTTATTTATGTGTTTGTTCACTTCCCGTGTGTGGTAGTTGCAACTTTCGTTCCCTCTATATTCATTTTTGTTTCCCAAGTGATTTTATTAAATAGAAACCTATTTATTATTTCACAAACAAACAGAAATAGCATAACACACTCAAAACAGCGCCACAAGTGGTAGTGATGAAATTTCCTCAACTAGATATCCTTACAATAAATATAGATACCTCACTCATTGAAGTAAGTGAAAATGAACAGACCATTTCGAAAACCATATTTTTAACACAATTCAAACCAAAACCCAAAAAACATAAGTCCATGGCGTTCCTAACTAAATCCTTCAAAATAATGTTTTTGTTACTACATAGAACATTGATAGATTCAACAAAAAAAAAAAGAACAATTACACAGTATTTATCGTCATAATATAAAATACAAACTCATAGCTACAATTTCGTACCAACAAAAAAAAACAATCATGTAAACTCCATAATATTTAGGTTCGACTACGAAACTCAATATATAGTGATCGTTCACCTGCCAACGGTTCGTCAGGACGATGCGCGCGCGCCGATGACGTCACCCGCCCCGGCGCTCTCTCATTCGCTGGCTTGCTTCGCCGTGTCGTCGATGTCCGTTTCCGGGGGTTGCTCCAATCCTGGCAGCTGGATCTGCGTGTCTGACGCTTCCGATGGCTGCGGAACAAAAAAAAATACCTTCTTTAAAATCTATAATTGTGCATAATAGACTACAGGCCCGTGAACAAAATGTATGGGTCAAATGAACCACCAGGAGACCTATGTAGGATGATAGAAGGGTATAAAGTAATAAGATTCAGCACTATGCCGTCACTTGTAAGCTGTCCAACTGAGTGCAGTTCAGGAAGGGGGGTTGCAACCCTCGATCATTTCTCTTTGTCGCATGTTTTTTTTTTTTAATTATATGACTGGCCTCGTGGCTTAGTGGGTAGTAGCTCTGCCTGCAAAGCCGAGGCTCGTGGGTTCGATTCCCACCCAGTGCAAATATTTGTGTGATGAATTCAAATGTTTGCACTGTGTTTGGGTGTTCCTATGAATAATAAGTATGTATTTAAAACTATATAAGTATTATATCAGCTATCTGGCCGCCATCATACAAGCTTTGCTTAGTTTGGGGTCAGATGGTGTTGTGTGTGAATTGTCCACCAATATTTATTTATTTATAATTAAAGTCTATAGTGTCTTGAGGTCAAGCACAGGTTTTAATTGTATAGTATGTTATCAAATTGTCATAGAGAACTTAATATTTGCATGCAACAAGATTCATTACGGAGTTCTCAATGTAAACATTTAAGATAATTTTGTAACTACCCATATTCGCAAATAAAGTAATTATTTAAACGTCTTTTTTATAGTATGGAGTGACGAGACGAGCAGGACATGTGCCTGATAGTAAGCCACATAACAGCACAGCGACACGCAGCTACGAAGTCCAATCATTACCTAATACGGCACTGCGCTCGTCACCCAGAGATCTAAAATATTATAAATCTCCAAGCCCTGTAATTTCTCTGGGAACATTGCCTTTCGAACCGGAACACAGTAATTTTTGCACTTTATATATCTCGTAATCTAATTGTCATGGGAGAATAGACCTTAGTGTCGTTAGAACAAGGACTACGTGTGCGTTACCTGTACGTCAATGCTTCCGGAGCGGGAGACCGCTTCAGGCACGACGGTAAGCTTGCAACACATCATACATACACGTTATTTCCCACAACACAGGACATTGGATATTAGCGGGGAGATTGGGAGGCAAATAAGGGTGAAAAAGGTAAGGGTAAGGAAAGGTAAGGGTAAGGAAAATTGAGGGTATAAGGAAAGGTAAGGGTAAGGAAAATTGAGGGTATAAGGAAAGTTAAGGGTAAGGTAAGGTAAGGAAATGTAAGGTTAAGGAAAGGTAAGGTAGGGTAAGGAAAGATGAGGGTAAGGTATGGGTAAGGTAATGGTAAGGAAAGGTAAGGGTAAGGAAAGGGAATGGTAAGGAGAATTAAGGATAAAGAAGGGTAAACCACTTCAGGGTCACCGGTAACTGTAGAGGTTAGCGGGGAGATTGGGAGACAAATAAAGGTAAGGTAAGAGTAAGGTAAGGAAAGGTCAGCAAGGGTAAACAAGTTCAGCCACGACGGTAAGCGTGCAACACATCATACATACATGTTATTTACCACAACACGAGTGGAGGTTAGCGGGGGAGATTGGGAGGCAAATACCCTTATTTTATTTGAGAAAAGGTATGAATAAGGAAGGGTAAGGGTAAGGAAAGGTAAGAGTAAGAATGGGTAAGGAAAGGTAAACCACTTCAGGCACGACGGTAAGCTTGGAACACATCGTACATGTCATTTCCCAACACGCGTGGAGGTTAGCGAGGAGATTGCGAAGCAAATGAAGGAAAGAAAAGTAAGGGTAAGGAAAGGTAAGAGTAAGGAAAAGTAAGGGTACGGAAAGGTAAGATTAAAGAAAGGATAACCAAAGGTAAACAATTTCAAGCACGAAGGAAAGCAGCTTGCAACTCATCATACATGTTATTTCCCACAACACGCGAGGACTTACCCTCCCAAGCAAGAGTAAGAAAAGGTAAGGAAGGGTAAAGAAAGGTAAGGTAAATTAAAAACTACTTGTACGGATTTTCATGTCACAAATAACTTGTTATAGGATATACAATATACATAATATAGCAAGCAGTGTTAGGGCACAGTGAAGCTTGAAGCGGTGGATAGCTTGATAGGTAAATATGATTCTTGTCACGTTGGCTAGGAGTGTTATAATTTTCGCATTTTATTTCGCGAAATCGCTGGTATTAATACTTTACCTGCATTTGTAAGTGCGATGGAATCGCAATACAACACAAACATGCGTATATCACCAGTGATATTGAGCATCAGGTGAAGTAAAAACATCAAGAAACGGACACGTTAACATGCTACGAGCACAAACGCCATTTTTTTTTTAAATAAATAGTAGCAAGACGAGCAGGACACGTGCCTGATGGTAAGCAACATGCCTGCCACATAACAGCACAGTGACACGCAGCTATTGCAACATGAAGAATCCAAATCATTACCTACCACTACACTGCGCTCGTCACCCAGAGATCTAAGTTGTTATATCTCTAAGCCCTGTAATTTCTCTGGAAACATTGTCCTTCAAACCGGAACACAGTAATGTGTACACATTGCTGATTAGCGGTAGAATAACTAGCAAAGGCGTGGCCCTGCCCCAGGCGGACTCTCCGAGAGTCCTACAAAATGCGAATGCGATGCGTATCAAATCGGAAGTTCTTGCGATGCATTCGAATTCACAGATATATCCGATGCGATGCGAATTCGTGGTTTTGTGCGGGATCCCTAAACCGTTTGTTCTAACTCTATACGTAGTATATGTAAACTAGTTAGTTCTTACCTCCACGTCGTTGGCGTTTTCCTTCGACGTGTCGCTGAGACGCCGCATCCGTTTCTTGTTCCGTGGATTCGTGTCTTCTTTGGTGGCGCCGCGTTTGGGCTGGAACTGAACACGAAAGGCACACTTCAATAATTAATTAACAAAACTTCAATTAAAAACACCCGACTGCAAGAAAAATTACAGATAAAAACACAATGTAAGAACACTTGGGTGATTGAGACGAATCTAACGATATCTTAATTGTCAAAATCCGTCCAGGCGTTTGGAAGATACGTGGGAATACAGAAGTTTACAAACATACAAAATACGCGCGAAAAACATAACCCTTCTTTCAGTCGGGTAAAATTAAAAGAAAACCGTCATTGTATGGTCGCATCCACAAGGTTTATCTCCAAGTAGCAGGACAGCAGAAATATGAGAGCCAGGTACCAGGGCAACAGAAACAGTAATGAGTTGCGTTTCCCTCCGACGTCGTGCGCCATTTCAATAGGCGCGATGCGCTGCGGCCACCGCCGCGCCGGTCAGTATATAGTTATGTTTACCTCCAGTGTACCGAGCTACCAAGGAAACAGAGTCAGTAAGGAGTTTCAATATTTTGTACAACTTCGTTCCATCCGGGTGTCCCTTGACACCTCTCGGGTTTTTTATTAGGGGGCGTCCATAAATTACGTGAGGTGTTTAAGGGGGGGAGGGGGTCGAGTCAAATCTCATCTAATCTTACGTTGGAGAGAGGGGGGGTCTCGGCAAATATCAAGCAATTTATTTTCCTTAAAACAAAAAAAATATACTATTTTGGTCCATTTAATCCAGATTATACTTAAGATTTAATCTTAAACATAATCGTAATACGAACGCCCCTCGGGCTGAATCGACGCCGTCGGCGTCACGACGTCGCACAAAAAAAATCATTACCTACTCAACAACGAAACCAAATTTTATGTGTCTGTAAACGACAATGTACTAATTGATATATCTCCTATATCTCAGGCATCAAAATCTCAATAGAACACATAGAATAAAACAATGTGTTTACGTAAGAAACCTACATCTTGAAAAATCTCACGTGAGTTTGGGGGATGGGGGAGGGGGTTTAATAAAATCTCACGACGTCTCACCAGAGGGGGAGGGAGGGACCTCACGAAATTTATGGACGCCCCCTTATTAAAATATCTGTAGTTCTGGCGGCAGGAAGACCCTCGTGTCCGCGAAGAACGATTGAGACTTGGTGGAAGACATTTAGTGTAAGCAAGACTAACTGACCATTATTCATAGACCTGTCATCGTGTAGATTCATAACAAGATCGGAGTCTCAAGTATACTAGTCACTACAGACTACACCAGACCATTATTGACAGACCCGCGATCACGTAACCCTCACACCGGTTCCAGGGGTCAAGTACCGCTGGTTATATGTCCATTAGTCTTGAACTAAAATCTCCAATTTTTTTTTTTATATATATTTATTTTATTATTATATACCTGTAGTTCTGGCGGCAGGAAGACCCTCGTGTTCGCGAAGAACGGCGGCTGCGGCGCGAAGTACATGGTGGGGATGCGCGCGTCCGACGGGAAGTCGCGCAGCTCGAACGACTGAGACTTGGCCCAGATCACGGACATGGCCATGTCGCACACCGCCCACAGTTTCTGGAAACAAAAACAACAACATATTTATATCAATCTTTACCTTTTACTTTCTTACCTTAGCTTCTTTTACTTTTGGGAAAAACTCGTCGACTCGACATCGTTGTTGAACAGAAAACGTTTTTTTGGCGCAAGACGCACGCAATTTTACGCGATTCGAATTCAAGCGTCACGTTCGTAAATGAAAGAAATCTGCGGGTAAACTCGGGACCATGGCCCGAAAGGCAGATATGCCACTAGCCAACTAACATGTCATTTACGTTTTTAGGGTTCCGTAAAACGTTTATACGGAACCCTTATAGATTCGTCATGTCTGTCTGTCTGTCTGTCCGTCCGTCCGTATGTCACAGCCACTTTTTGCCGTAACTATGAGAACTACACTATTGAAACTTGGTAAGTAGATGTATTCTGTGAACCGCATTAAGATTTTTACAACAAAAAAAAAAAAAAAAAAAAAATTAGGGTTGCCCCCCATACTGAGAACTGAAACTCAATTTTTTTCTTCAAACCTACACGTGTGGGGTATCTATCGATAGGTCTTCAAAAATGATGTTGAAGTTTCTAATATAATTTTTGTCTACACTGAATAATCTGCGCGAGAGACACTTCCAAAGTGGTAAAATGTGTGTCCCCCCCCCTCCCTCCCTCTAACTTCTAAGGTAAGATAATGAAAAAACTAAAAAAATATATGATGTACATTACCATCCAAACTACCAACGAAAATTGGTTTGAACTCGATCTGATGAGTTTTTTTTTAGTACGTCATAAATACACTATTATTAAAACTTCGATCAAAGTTACAACAAACTACAAGAACTATGTGTACTATGTATATTATGTTACTTGCTGCAACGGAACCCTTCATGAGCGCGTCCAAGCAGCTATTGGAACACGAAAAGTCCAAATCATTACCTAGCTGCGCTCGTCACCTAGATATCTATGTCTCCAAGCATTGTAATTTCACTGGAAACATTGCCCTTCAAACCGGAACACAGTAATGTTTGCATGTCACTGCTTGGCGGTAGAATAACTGGCAAAGATGTGGTACTTCCCCAGGCGGACTCTGCCAAGAGTCCTACTACTACCACTACCTTGGTAAGCGAGTTAAATGGTCATCCCATAGTCAGTTACTCACATAGTTGACAGCATCGTCTGTCTCGTTGACGGCGTCCTTGTGCAGCTTCATGCGCTCGATGAGACTCTTGTAGAACCCGTAGCAGAAGAAATCGTTGCGAGTGATCAGCGGCTCCAGGATGAACCACAGGCAGTTCTTGACGGTCTGTCGAATGACAAATATTACAATTTACAATACCGTCCTAATATCATCAATATAAACCAATGAATGTACCCTGAGCACCTTTGATTTGGTAATAAACTGCGACTCTGTGTGTATCGTAAGTGGTTGACAAACAACCAAACTAGACCCCTGGAATAGCTAGCGGCGAGATATGCTGTGGTTCTACTTATTTTGGTTGTTGACAACGAATACTGATAGGAAGGAAAGGAATATTGTCTCCAAAAGGAATATTTTTGCCCGTTTTTGTTAGGGTTCTGTAAAACGTAAAAACGGAACCCTTATAGATTCGTCATGTCTGTCTGTCCGTCCGTATGTCACAGCCATTTTTTGCCGAAACTATGAGAACTACACTGTTGAAACTTGGTAAGTAGATGTATTCTGTGAACCGCATTAAGATTTTTACAAAAAAAAAAAATTGGGTTGCCCTTCATACTGAGAACTGAAATTCAACCTTTTTTTCATCAAACCTATACGTGTGTGGTGTCTATCGATAGGTCTTCAAAAATGATGTTGAGGTTTCTGATATAATTTTCGTCTACACTGAATAATTTGCGCGAGAGACACTTCCAAAAGAAAAATATATGATGTACATTACCATGCAAACTACCAACGAAAATTGGTTTGAACTCGATCTGATGAGTAGTTTTTTTTTAGTACGTCATAAATACATTATTTTTAAAACTTCGACCAAAGTTACAACGAACTACAAGAACTATGTGTACTATGTATATTATGTTACTTGCTGCAACGGAACCCTTCATGGGCGAGTCCAACTCGCACTTGGCTACTTTATTACATTCTTCATTCATACTCCGCTCCTATTGATAGTAGCGTAATGTTATATAGTCTATAGCCGAGTATATATCGAGGAACGATAAATGGACTATCTAGAGAAAGAATCTTTCAATCCGAGCAGTAGTTCCCGAGATCCTAGCGTCCAAACAAACTCTTTATCTTCCTAATATTCGTATAGATGATGTATTGTATCGCGTACCTTGAGCTGTGCGACGTTATCGTAGGCGGTGAAGGACGGGTCGTGCGTCAGTATGGGCACCGCGAACACCAGCATGTAGTCGGGCAGGATGTGCGGCAACTGAGACACGGCACGCTCCACTGAAAACGATACACAATTAACATCAGGACGTCTACTCTAATTCAACGCAAACGTAATATCGAAATAAACTCGCGATTTTCCAACTCACTCCGATTCTACTTCGATCCGTCGTTTTGACCGTTTAAATGTTCTAAGCCTACTATAATTAGAGTATGCTTAGAACATTTAAACGTCAAACAATGTTGTATAGGACGAAACGAAGTAGAAAGAGAGCAAGAAAGACGCGAGTTTTTTTTCGAAATTTCGTTTTTGTAGAAACTGAGTAGACGTCCTGATGTTTATTCATAATAGATAGATAACTATATAGACAAAAAAAAATTGGCAGTCATAGGAACTCCCGATAGAAGTGAAAACTTATAACTCAGAATTTGATAGCTTACCTTGGAAACTACACGGGTGTAACCGGAGGGTGTGGCCTCGCCATCTTGGCATGGCCATCTAGATTGGCTGATGCGTTTCTAGATGGCCATGCCATGATGGCGGGGCCACGCCCTTTCAGCATTTTCCATTGGCTGACGTATTTCTACATGGCCAGTAGCCATGGTCCCGAGTTTACCTGAAGCTTTCTTATCATACCCGAGCGTGACGAATGAAGCCCACGAAAAATCTGTCTAGGCGCGCCTATAGAACACATTATATTACACTTCAAAAATAGAAAAAAAAAGTAGAACACTTATGAACTAGCGCCACAAACGGAGGCCTTCCAGGGTCTTCCAGACAACCACGTCTTAGTCGACGTTACGTAAAAATATATCTACAATTTCAAATAGTTACTAAGCCCGCTCCATTGTAGATTGCATCGTCGTTTGAGATTGATCGAGATGGCAGTCAAGTGTAAACCTATAATAGTAACCGTTAGTGCCAAGTGACCGTTATTGGCAGATTGGCTTTAAGGCCGGGTCACACAGAGGCGATCCGGTAGCGATAGCGATCCGATAGCGATAGCGATCCGATACCGAGTATGGAATCGCGCCCGCTTGCTGTGTGTCAGGTTGCATACAAATTCGAACATTACAAAAAATATCGTCTCGCTATCGGATCGCCTCTGGGTGACCCGGCTTTTAGAGCTGATGTGACCGTTAGTGGCAGATTAGCTTTAGTGTCAAGAGTTTTACTTCTCAATTCTGCCACTGCAGTTTGGGTAGACTTGAAATCCGACAATTATACCCATTAACTTTACTCTCGTATATTTTCACTATGGTGACAAGTGATCGTTTAGTGCCAAATTACCGTTGGTGCCAAGTGACCGTTAGTGGCGGGTTACCTTTAGTGCCGACGGTGATGTTCCGGATGTAGTCTCTCCGCCGCACCACGTCCGCCATCATGTACTGTCGCACGAGCGCGCGGATCCGCCGGTCCGGCTAACGCGTAGTTTCTAGTGCCGAGTGACCGTTAGTGGCGGGTTACCTTTAGTGCCGACGGTGATGTTCCGGATGTAGTCTCTCCGCCGCACCACGTCCGCCATCATGTACTGTCGCACGAGCGCGCGGATCCGCCGGTCCGGCTAACGCGTAGTTTCTAGTGCCGAGTGACCGTTAGTGGCGGGTTACCTTTAGTGCCGACGGTGATGTTCCGGATGTAGTCTCTCCGCCGCACCACGTCCGCCATCATGTACTGTCGCACGAGCGCGCGGATCCGCCGGTCCGGCTAACGCGTAGTTTCTAGTGCCGAGTGACCGTTAGTGGCGGGTTACCTTTAGTGCCGACGGTGATGTTCCGGATGTAGTCTCTCCGCCGCACCACGTCCGCCATCATGTACTGTCGCACGAGCGCGCGGATCCGCCGGTCCGGCTAACGCGTAGTTTCTAGTGCCGAGTGACCGTTAGTGGCGGGTTACCTTTAGTGCCGACGGTGATGTTCCGGATGTAGTCTCTCCGCCGCACCACGTCCGCCATCATGTACTGTCGCACGAGCGCGCGGATCCGCCGGTCCGGCTCGCGGCCCGCTAGCGCGTACATGCCCATGAAGTCCAGCGGGAGACATTTGTTCGGTATGCCCTGGAAATGCGAGAGATTGAATTTAAAGATTAATGTTTTATAATCATAATTTAGTAATAGTAATCTATATATAAAAATCAATGCCACTTTTCGTTGTTAGTGAACTCCTCCTAAACGGCTGGACCGATTTGAATGTTTTTTTTTTGTATACGTTTGGGTAGGGCCCTGGAAGATTTAGATTCACAAATCAGCCCGGCAGATGCAGTTGATATCTAGGTTATAATTCGAGCGAAGCCGGAGCGGGCCGTTAGTAAAGTATAATTTTACATGTCAAAAAAAACACAATTTCAAAACGTTATAGAAATAATAAACATACAAATGTACCGTTGCACTTGATCATAAATTAAATCAAATTCAATGTCAAACTTAAATTTTGAAATCATAAAATTCATTAAATCATAGAAAGACTGCTTGATACCAAGAGTTGTTAGAGGGGTTCTCCGACGAGAAAATGTCCTTGCGTTAAGGGTGGTTCAGGATCGTTAGGATCTGTACTGGCCAGAATTAGTGGACGCGAGTTGAGACAAGCCTCAATTTGGCTGAGCACCGTTGCCATTTCCTCACAAGTTAAAGTTGATTCCCCTATGACTCGTTTTAGCCGATGTTTGGCACTTTTTATCATTGCTTCCCAGATGCCACCAAAATTTGGAGCATGGGGAAGAATAAAGCGCCAACTTGTTCCATGACTTGGAGCCATGACATCCATCAACTTGGAGGACTTGGTGAGGGAGTATGAGTTTCCATTCACCACAAGCATTAATATTATACTAACAGCGCCTCATGAATTTACCCGCTCAATTCCTGTTCCCGTTATTTTCCCTTGATAAAAAGTAGCCTATGTGCTGTTATACCAGACTATAATTTATGCTCCAAATTCAACACAGTTCAGGCGCTCCGACGTGATTGAGCAACAAACATACAAACTTTGACATTAATAACATTATTAAGATTCACTTTAAAAACAGTAAAGTTGAAAATGAACAACACAAATAGTGTATTTTATCAAACTATAATCGAGGGCTAATGTGAGTCGTTACTGTGGACGTTATAACCTTTCCAACTATTCCTGGACCTAGTATATTTATGTGTACCCACCCTCGTAGTGTGTATTGTGTTTAAAAGTATAGTATTATTTATCAAATATTTACATCCTCAAGCTTTGTTCAGTAATAAATATAGTTTTGCGTAAAACAATATTTAGATATATTTAGATGTTTTAAGATACGCCCAATTACCTTTCGGCGTACAAGTTTATAAAAAGTCTACTAATATATTGTTTGAATAAAAGTAATTCACAGAAACAATTGTGAATAAACTAAATATATAAATAAAACCTACTCCAAAAGTTAATAAAAAAAAAATTGGCAGTCATAGGAACTGCCGATAGAAGTGAAAACTTGCTGTTGCCCTGGTACTGGTACCTAGGGGCAAACGCAACTATTTTATATTTCTGTTGTCCTGGTATCTGGAGATAAACGCTGGGCTGTTGGAGGTAGGTAATCGAAACTCTTTACTGTTTCTGTTGCCCTGGTACCTACCTGGCCGTTTTTACCGAGTTTACCCGAAGATTTCATATCCGATCCGATCCATTATCATATCCAAGCGTGACGATTGATGAATCCATTTCACAGCCCACGAAAATTCTGTCTATAGCGCACCTAAAGAAGTTTTCACTTCAAAAATAAGTTAGTTTACCTTTGAAAGTCCTTTGTGTAGTTTCGTCGCGAAAGCTTCTCTTACTTGTGGTACTTCGTCCTGCAAAGAAATACCTTTTTAAAGACAGTATGTACTAAGTTCGGGGACACTGAGACTATTACATAGAAAGAACAGCCTAGTCGGAGGATAATGCGAACACTGCGACCAAATATTTTGTGATACCAGCGAAACAGACAGGCAAGTTTAGACCTTAAATTAATAGCTGTAAAGTAGAGATCTTACTTATTTAGTTAGCGTTTGTTTCACATTCTTGGATGGTGAATGTATTATAATCAGAGTTTACATATACTACGTATAGAGTTAGAACAAACGCTTCACACCGGGCGCACGGGTCTGATCGCTCTTGTCTTGTCGCTCTCGTGGAAGTGTCATAATGTTGTCGCGGCACATCACTATGTCGCCACAGCTAACATACACCTCATCTGCTTACGATCGGTACAAAGGATCCGTGCGGAAAAACCTGATCTATTTATTTACTTATTCTTTACCTAAAATTATAGTTCTTGTTCCGCTTGCACGACATGCAACGTATAATTCTTCACAACCAAATTACACATTTGTCTCTCGAACACCGAGACAAGTGATTCCCGTTTGACTTTACACCTTATTTCCAGCTAATTACAAACTACTTTAGCATGAAACGTCAAACGGAACAGCGCGTTTGGTGCGGTCTCCGGGGACCGCTTGGTGTTTTACGGAAAAACGAAAGAAAGCAGTATCGTAGACCGTAGTATCACAGAGCACAGACGATTTTGAACCGTAAAGTAATAGCACTAAGGCAGTAT
The DNA here is from genome assembly GCA_963693475.1 of Ectropis crepuscularia. Classification (NCBI taxonomy): domain Eukaryota; kingdom Metazoa; phylum Arthropoda; class Insecta; order Lepidoptera; family Geometridae; genus Ectropis; species Ectropis crepuscularia. The sequence continues at coordinate 11,673,918 of OY856369.1, read as the reverse complement.
TCACGACGATGAGATGCGACATGTTGAAGAACAGACGATGTAGTATAGACCGTAGCAGTCGTGCCAGTCGAGAGGATATATGACAGTTCGTAAATCACAGAACCAGAGCGACTATGTCACTATACAGACGATTATGAACCGTAAAGTGAGGGCACTAAGGTCGTATTCAAGACGGTGAAATGCGACAGTTTGTAGCACTGCTCGGCCGTGTTACGTAGTACCATAACAAAGCATTATCGAAGATCGTAGTATCCCAGAGCACAGACGATTATGAACCGTAAAGTGAGACCACTAAGGTAGTAAGTACTTACAGCCATAAGATACGACATGTTGTAGCACTGCTCGACCGTGTTACGTAGTACCATAACAAAGCATTATCGTAGATCGTAGTATCACAGAGCACAGACGATTGTGAACCGTAAAGTGAGAGCACTAAGGTAGTATTCACGACGATGAGACGAAATAGTTTGTAGCACTGCTCGACCGTGTTACGTAGCATTATCGAAGATCGTAGTATCACAGAGCACAGACGATTATAAACCGTAAAGCGATGGCACTAAGGTAGTAAGTACTCACAGCCATGAGATGCGACAGGTTATAGAATTGCTCGGCCGTGAACTGGTCGCCTACGCCCTTCTGCTCGCAGATCTTGAGCATGGCCGCGCCCGCCGCGAGACGGAGGTGCGCCATCTCCGCTTTAGAGAGACGGTTTTGCTGTAATACAAAAACAAAATTTAAAAAAACGGATGGAACGAAGTTCTTGTCGATTAAGGCGGGTAATCCTCCCTGATCTGAGGCCAACGTTATAAGTGGAGGCAAACACGATATCCGTCGGCGTTACGACATTAGTGAAGGAATTGTAATAAAAAAAATAAGTTATAATAATATTTTTTTATTACTTATTAACAAATATAATGTAAGTACTTAACATAAACTTAAGGAGTAGCATTGACGTATTATATAAACATTATAACAATGATTCATTATTATCATTCCGAATGTTAGCCATTCGGATTGCATTTAGAAACAGTACTCATATTATTTCCAATGTTGCCTACAAATATTAGTTTTACGAATGAAATTTGTCGAAATAGGTATGCGTCAATCACACCAATCGATACTACATGAACATTACGATATCTAATATACGATAGTACCTATATAACGTGACAACATCATTACAATACATTGATGAAATATTACAGACCATAGAATCGAGTGGAAAAACAAATACAAAATCAAAAATTTTGATTTACCCCCAACTACAACCTTGACTACCTCTGATTTGTAATCTGTATAACATTGAACTATTTCAAGCCCTTTCATTTGATACCCATATTGAGGGAGTAATGAAACGTATTTCGCCATTTTGTGGTGGCAGCTTTCTTGGATTTGAAATTTGTCATAGTGCATAGTATTCTATTAGTCAAGCCCTTTCATTTGATACCCATATTGAGGTAGTAGTGTCCAATCACACTATCAGTTCATTACACGCAACGTGACGTACTACGTCTGAACTACGACGTAAAGTGTAATCCTGGATGAATGGAACAGTTTCGTGACTGATGCCTGCAGCTGAATATAATAGGATGAAACCCATTGTAAATGGAAGAGAATATGACAAAAGTGAAAGAAAATCGTCAAATAACTGTATTTCGGGTTTATTTTGCGGTTCTGAATGATTACTTTACATAAATTCTCAGGAAAAAAAGAACAAAATTATCGTACCGGTAGTGACCTCTCCAGATTTTCCATGAGACTAGAGTAAGATACAATCCGCAGCTGATTAAATTTTGAGTTCTGCGCCACCTATTGGTAATTATAGGATCTTTGATGTGCAAGTCGATTCGGGCAGTGGTCGTAGGGATTGTGCAACGCCATCTATTTTTAAGCGCAAGAGTCAGTTTGTAGTGATAAATCGCCAATATAATTTTTTTTCGTTATTGTTTGTTAGAAAATACTTAGATTTAAATTAAATGCGTTGATAAGAGGGATCGTTTATAAAAACTATTATTCTCAGGAAAAAAATAACAAAAAGAATGTTGAGAAAAAAAAGAACAAAAAGAGTATTGCGTTAACTACCGGGACTCGAACCGGGGGCACCTATCTTCATAGGTGACCCCTTACTTACTAATTGCGCCAACCGGTCATTATTAACATGGGTGAAATTTGTTATCGTATTCTAATTCTTCTAATTCTATGACGTCATAGGCACGAAACGTTACAACTTTTTCGTGAGATTTTTTTCCGTCTAGCTCCCTTTCATAACGCGCGATAAGGAACTTCGTTCCAAAAATACCCCTGACTACCTTGGATTTGAAATTTGTACAGTATGCTAATAGTCAATCCCTTTCATTTGATACCCATATTGAGGGAGTAGTGAAACAAAATTGAGATTCACCATTTTGTGGCCATCTTGGATTTGAAATTTTACGTAGTGTATTATAGTATTCTACTAGGGGGCAACCATAAATTACGTGCTCACGTAATTTTAAGGTAATTTTGACGATTTTTCGATCTCTTTTTCTCAATTTCTCCCAGTTTTCTCACAGAATTAACACATTTTCTTGCGCAAAAAATGACGTGAGATTTGCGGAGATCACCCCCCACTCTTTTTTTACATCTTTTTTGGGTTTTTTTTCTGAGAAAATTCATATCAGCGTGCCTCTTATCAACGCATTTAATTCGTATCTAAGTAGTTTGATGGGGTTTTTCAGGCAATGAAGGAATTTCGTTCCATCCGGGTGTCCCTGGACACCTCTAAATGTTTTATTATAATAATATACCTGTAAGAGATCTCCTTTATGAACGATGAAAGCGTTTAGCATCCTGAACCTCTTCTGAGCCGACAGTTCATCTTTCTTCAGCCCGAGCAGCCATGCACTTGAGCGCCTCGAGCTTGCACCGAGTCTCCTCAGGTAGTTCTTCCTCGTTGCACCACTCCTCTTGGATACTTAACCCATTTTTCAAGATGGCGGAAAACGCACATAGGAAATCTTGGTTGACAAATTGAACTTTAGCTTATCTAGCCTCACAACAAATCCTTTTCAAGGCACCTCCCACAACATATCCAAAATTTTGCCGTCTCGGTTCACTTTCATCCAAATGTATATAATGATTGGTAGAATACTAATACAGTATAGTAGTATATCCCTTTAAAATCGGCCTTTAAGCCTTTTACAGGCGGAGGGGTCCCCCCGCTCCCCGCATTTTTCGAAAACACGAAAAATCGGCGAGACTTTACGTGTGCGCTCGGCGTGCGTCCTTGCGCATTATTTTATACCTAGTGATCGATTAGTTCTATCTAGGCTGCTATGAGTTACTTTATCATAAAGCTATTGAAATAAGCTACAAAACGATGTATAATTGTTCTCCGTTTTATTTTTATTTTATTTTACACAGATTTTTCTTCGTACCTGAAGTCGAAAAAAGTTATACTTTTGAAAAAGTGGGTGTTTGTATAGAAAATAAATTGTTTTATGTATTGGTGGTTATGTTTTTTATAAACAACTATATCTACCCCTTATAAATCGAAACTAAAAAGTATATGCTTTCATACTTGATATTTTCGACTTTGAAAATACCTAACAGAACAGAAATTGCATGCCGGTTCGGACCGGTTTTTTAAAACATTTCGTGTGGTACGATTTAGGTATTTAGGCATTATATTTATATACCGATCGATAGAAAATATATTCAGGAATCTTATTAAAATACTAGTAGAACCGATAATTAAAATAATCTATTCTCAATTAGGCAAAATGTGAGGAACGACAATTGAAAAATGGCCGCCATTTTCGTAAGTCATATGGCTTATTCCGATCTTTGGTGTCAAAAATCTAAAACAAATTATTTCGTTTTTAATAGTAAAAAAGATACCTAAAGGGCCCTAAAATGTATTTAAAAAAAATACTTACCGATATATAACCGGAAAACAGAGAAAATCCCAATTTATTGCACCCACAACACTCACTATTTCACTAACACACCGGACGCGTCATGGCGCCAAAACGCTCGCGGTCGCACTGTCGATATTATTACAAAAATGTTCGGAGTGAATGCCGTTCTCGGTCTCGTTTTGAAGCTAGCTTCAATAGGTCTAAGGCCCTGACCACACATGCTACTTTTTGCAGCAAAATCGCGTGATTTAGCAGCTAACGCGGAAACGCGCGCTTTAGCAGCTGAAGCGGAAACGCGCGATTTAGCTGCAAAAAGAAGCTGCATCGCGATGCAGCGACTGTTTGCGGCTGTTTGCGTCTGTCGCGGCCGCCGAGCAATTGTTCCGTTCAGTGTTGCTAACGTGGATTTTTAAAAAGTGTAGACAGGTTTAAAAATACGTAGAGTAATATTAAATTATGTAAAGTTTATAGAACTGCGTACTTTTTTTTGAAGTAGTAAGGTAGTGAATGTGGTGTACCAATATAGTTAGGTTCCGGGTTTTTTAACTTGTCTGTGTAGGATTTACGTCGAAGAGTATATGGCCATATTGTCGCTTTTCTTTGCAGACTTTCAAGTAAATCGATATCTTTTTTGAAGTGGTCCTCACATATGTTTCATAAATTTTAAGAAACATTTCTACAGTTATAGATTGAAACGAATCAGAATAACGTAAAGAAAATAGTTTGCTTTCTGTACAATTGCAGAAATGTGTTCTTCGCATTTTAAATTTAATATTTTAAAAAACCTTTATTAACAAAACTTAAATACAATGAGAACTACACTACGTTACATACCTAACTAACTACTTACACTAAGCACACCTGAATTATCCATAGACCAATGAAGGACTACAGATATCAAGATATCCAAACCCACTACCAATCGGGAGCGTACCCAGCATACTTGCAAAAGTCATGCACAATAGTCATGCCGTCAGGTCTTCTGCCATCGTCACGCCCAAGACGGTTCGAGTACGGCTGTTGTATTTAAATGTAATTATAACACCGAGGTCTTTTTGCTAATTGATTGAGGATTTACAATTATATAAATTATAACTTTACGATCATGGACGTACGCTGGAAAATAAATACCACTAAAGTGCATAACAACTTTTAATTTATTCCCGAGAATATTTTTATCCGTGTTAAGAACATACATTAATAATTGTAGATATACGCTAAAAGCAAAAACACGTAAAGTTGGCCACACTGAATCGAAAGTGTACTTTTGTCAAACTCTAGAGCAACCACAGTATAACAAAAATACCAGTAGGACGACTAGTTTTTTTTCATTTGGGAGAAATGCTAACAATGCTATCTACTAGCGATACGGCCACCGCTTGTAACACTAGTTTTATTGTTATTCTCTCCTGTATACGTGTTTTTTATTTATGGTGTACAATAAAGAGTATCTATCTATCTACTTTTCGTAGCTACTTTTGGCTCTACTATATTAAAGCTTTAATTATTATTTAATTATTTATTGAGCAATTTACTGACCCAATAGGGATTTTAACAATTTTTCGGAATTGCTTTTATTTCTTAAAGATTATAGCTTGTTTACTAAAAAAAATATGTTTAAAAATTTGTGTATTTTTGATGAGTATAAATACAATAGTAATGTAATTCAGATTTTTCCCGCTAAAATACTAACGACTGACATGACGTCACTAACCGCAAAACATTGGAAATGATCTGTGATTGCATGTCCAGTTTATCTGTTTTCGTAGGTACTTTTACTTGAATACACACAATCAAAATCGTCGTCGCTAAGATCGCAAACTATAATAAAAATGCAGAGAAGTAAAAACTACTTAAAAAGGGTACTAATTATTGCCTAAAATATAATAGACATACATTCTAACATATGTCCATGACCCTTCTTACATATACTAATACGAAGGCAATGAATTCAAAATGTTATGTAAAAAAGATGTACGAGCTTCAATCAGATTTTAGCAAGCTTTCGACATAATCTACTGATTTTTGCCTTGAACTTTAAATACGGAAAGTGACGGAGCTTGTCTTATTTCCACGGGCATGGCATTCCACAACTCAACTGCTTGGAATGCAAAAAATTTGCCGTAGAATGTTTTGCAACGTGCAGAGGGCGCTTGCAGAGACAAATTATAGGTTGATATAAGATAACATGAGTGTACGCTACTGTAGAATGTAAAGCAGTCTTTCAGATATCGTGGTGTGGCAGTGTTAAATATAATACTGTAAAGCAGTGAAAGAAAATGAGCATTCCGAAGAAAGCAAATGGGGAGCCACTTGAACTGTAGGAAAAGAAATTAATAAATAGTTACAAATTAGGTATTTGAAAACTAGCCAAGTCAGATCTTAGTTTTGAACCAATTATCCTGAGAGTAGTTTCATTTATTATGAAAATATTTCAGGATCGCCCATTAAACTTTTCACTCAACCACCCATTTAGATCTCACTTCTTTTGTTGTTCTGTAATAAATTCTATAAGTAATATTTAGTTTGATTTTAATTTCATATTTATATTTTTGATGGCATATTGTCGTCCTACTGGGTTTTTCATTATACTGTGACTGAGTCGCCTGCAGCTGCCGCTGCATCACGCTTCCGAAAAACGCGAGTCGCAGCTACATTTTGAAGCGAGATGCAGCGACTAGATGCCTGTCGCAGCTTCTTTTTGAAGCAAGATGCAGCAGCTAGACGCCTGTCGCAGCTACTGAAAGTAGCTAGTGTGAACAGGCTGTTATGTCTATAAAACAGTTATGAGAATATCAACCTTCGCTTGAACAAAATAAGGTTCAAAAGCAGCAACGGTTTTACTGTGACAATTGTCCCAATCCGATGTTGAAGAGATATACTAATATAATAACAAAATACCTGTAAAAGATCTCCTTTATGAACGATGAAAGCGTTGAGCATCCTGAACGTCTTCTGCGCCGACAGCTCGTCTTTCTTCAGGCCGAGCAGCCAGCGGGCCATGCACTTGAGCCCCTCGAGCTTGCACCGAGTCTCCTCAGGTAGTTCTTCCTCATTGCACCACTCCTCTTGGATACTTAACCCATTTTTCAAGATGGCGGAAAACGCACATAGGAAATCTTGGTTGACAAATTGAACTTTAGCTTGTCTAGCCTCACAACACATCCTTTTCAAGGCACCTCCCACAACATATCCAAAATTTTGCCATCTCGGTTCACTTTCATCTAAATGTATAGTATAATGATTGGTAGAATACTAATATAGTATAAGTAGTATATACTAATATATAATAAAATATACCTGTAAGAGATCTCCTTTATGAACGATGAAAGCGTTCAGCATCCTGAACGTCTTCTGCGCCGACAGCTCGTCTTTCTTCAGGCCGAGCAGCCAGCGGGCCATGCACTTGAGTCCCTCTAGCTTGCACCGAGTCTCCTCGGGTAGATCTTCCTCGTTGCACCACTCTTCTTTGATATTTAACCCTTTTTGCAAGATGGCGGAAAACGCAAATAGGAAATCTTGGTCGACAATTGGAACTTTAGCTTGTACACACAACATATCCTTTTCTAGGCACCCCCCACAACATACCTAAAATTTTGCTGTCTCGGTTCACCTTCATATAGTATAGAATAGTAGTAAATACTAATATAATAACAAAATACCTGTAAAAGATCTCCTTTATGAACGATAAAAGCGTTGAGCATCCTGAACGTCTTCTGCGCTGACAGCTCGTCTTTCTTCAGGCCGAGCAGCCAGCGGGCCATGCACTTGAGTCCCTCGAGCTTGCACCGAGTCTCCTCGGGTAGATCTTCCTCGTTGCACCACTCCTCTTGTATACTGGCGCCCCCGCCGCCGCTGCCGCCGCCGCTTTCGCGAACTAACAGCTCTTTGACTATCTGAGGAAGAAGTGTCATGTTTAGCATTGTATTAACCCTTGTATTTATTTAAACAATTGTTAACTATGCTAACAGCTTAAGCCAACACGCACAGCAACCAGTATTACTATAAGTACCTACATATAGCATTATAAAATTCACATCACAAATCATAGTTTTACACTTCACTATTGGCTGCATGCCAACTCAACACAGCATGTAGCCCTACAGCTACACACTTAAAAATCTCATTATTATAGCGATAAATTCTCGTTGCTTACTAAAAAATACATCAGTTTCTGGCGAATAGGCGAGTAAGTCATTGAGTAGGGCGAGGGCCTGTGCGGTGAGCGCGAACTTAGCCCTGTGTGGCTGCGCGCGCGCGGCTCCTGGGAGTCTCCGCACGGCGTACGCGCGCTAGCCGCACGGCGCACGCGCGCGAGCCGCACGGCGCACGCGCGCCGCACGGCCGGTCGGGGACAGCGAACGAGCAACGAGCCAAGGCCTCAGGGTTATCAATGTCGCCATTCAGAAGCCGGTAATAATGCACCAGCAACGCACACTTCCTCCTAGTGTGCAGGGTTGTAGGCTAAATTACGCAGACCAGCCTGGGAATCCGCCACTATCTGATCTGTAATGATTAGCTCATAACTAAAAACTAAAATAACCTCTGCTACCACCCAATATAACAACGATTGGGACGTTATCTTAATAATGACACAGTACCTTGTGGAAACGGGTTCCGCGTTCATAAAAGTGTATGCCTAAACTCCCAAGAACTAACCCCTGTTCTCAGTGGTAAGAAATTTAGAATAAATAGATACTAGTACAATACTTGTCGACCGGTTGCCCTCCTTCCGCCAGCCCTGAAATCCTTTCTTTCACAAACACAAGTTCGTTCTCGCGACCGCGCGTGTAAAACGAAGCGCGATCCTCGCAGCGTGTCCGTCCGGGACAGTTATTTCAAACCGAATTACAACGCGACCTCGTGTGCAAAACAAATCAATTCGCGGCGTGCATTCCTTGCGACCGCGATCACTAAACAGGACAGGTTAGACTTTAGTCGCACAGCCGTACTTTCCTTTAGGTATTGCTTATTCTTGAATTATAAATAAAACAGTGGTTATAGTGGAATGAATATTTATTTTACGATGCGACAAATATAATTTTAGATAATTGCCATGTAGGTACGGTCGCGCGAAGTACCTGTCGCGCGCATTCCCCAGCGACGGGCCGGCGCGCTGCCGCTTAACTATAAATATATTCGCAGCGGTAACGGGCGCAAGGCGCATCATTACCACGAGGACCGCCGCGGGAGGAGGTCGTCGCTCGAGCTCGCAGTAGGCGCCGCGCGGTCGCGTGCTGCGTACGCGCAGAGATCCGCTTCAGTATGCCGGACGAAGCTGTTGATGTGTTATGTAGATCGCTATACCATTACCTTTTTCTACAATTTAACAAAAAAATAATTATGTTGTTACGTCATTTTATTCCAAACAGCCCTCTAAGTCTAAATACATATAACTACTTCCTACGCAAGTATTCTCGCCCTTTGCGCCCAAAATGATTTAATTTTAATACTATCTGAGGAAGAAGTATCGTGTTTAGCATAGTTATATAAAAAAATGTGAAACTAATTATAAATATGTACTTTCAAAATTAAATAGGAAAAGGTGAGAGGTCAATTTTGAATGACAGAAATAAATGAACCCTACAAATATTTTATTAATTAAAAAACTAATCTCCGAATAACCCACCCCTAAATGCTCCCGGCGCAAAAGTGCCCATGATGCTCGCCGCGTTCCCACGCTGAATGGCCCTCATAAAACTAAGTTCATAAACGAATTATATAATGAAGTATCCTAAACTTAAGGAGTATGATAATTCTTTTTAATATTTTTCTTTTTTAAATGTTTGCTCTTCTTTCTCTTTGGCAATGTTTCCAGCGAAATTACAGGGCTTAGAGATATAATTCGGATTCGGATCAGATTCAGCAGGTCTACTACGAAAAGAACCTCCGAGTAATCGGATCCGACCGACAGCTGCCCGAATAATCGGTAAGGTAATTAAAGGCTTCTGAGTAAGGTTTACGACACAAAAATTGTCAAATCTATGTCGGTCGGTATTCGAAATAAACGAAACGCCCGATCCGATCAACCGACTGATTGTGTTTCGTGGTAAGAAACGTCCATAAGTTCGGCCGATATATCGTTTATCCGACTTCGTAGTACACCTGCAGTTCTGGACCGACAGTCGCTGTTCTCCCGACTGACTAAGCCCTAACTTCTAGACCAGCCAAAACTTACTAGACCAGCCGTAACTTTGACATGTTTATTATGCGACAAATTTTAAAATTGATATGAAGCCTAACTAAGGAGTAAAAAATAATTGTAATCTCAAGCTTAAATCTGCCCCACCAAAGCTGAAGATCTGTCACACATAATACGGATATCTAGCAAAAGGCATCTGACCCACATCTGCCACACATAAATAATTGAGAGTTCGTGTAGTTGAGATTCGAATATTCGAGGTTCGGGTAAACGAGGTTTGTATAATGGAGGTTAAGATAATAGAGATTTGGATTATCAAGGTTAAAATATTCGAGGTCTGGATAATCGAGGTTTATATAATCGAGGTTCAAAAAATCCAATTACCTAGGTGAGGATAATCGATGTTCGAATAACCGAGGTTCTACTACATCACACTCACCCAGCGGTCTGTATTTCCTGAGGAAGGTTAGAGCAAAAGGCATCTTTCCCACTGTTGGACATAGATCCCTAGCTTAGCAGTCAGACAATCTAGGTTAATAATCTGATATAAGTACGATAAGTACGATTTTCAGAACTTTTGAATTATTTTTTGGCCGCCAATTTAGCCTTCAACTCCATATACTAGCCATAGTTGAGCGTAAAGTCAAAATAACGTCCAAAATCTAGCCATCTACTGACCATCTCGAGCTTTTGGGTTCACTTCGACAATTCGAAAAGTAAACGGGAATCTGTTCAAATCGGCTCCATTTTGGGTGTCGTTGCCAATTCGCTTTTTGGCACGTCTGTTGATCGAAGGAGTTTTTCTCTTCCAAAATAAATGTGTGCGCTCAAGACCACATAGCAGAAGAACAAGAAGACTTTCATCAGCTGACAATTTTTTTTTTTTTTTATATCATAGAGTGACGAGACGAGCAGGTCATGTGCCTGATGGTAAGCAACATGCCTGCCACATAACAACACAGTGATACGCAGCTATTGGAACATGTAGATTCCAAATCATTACCTAGCACTGCACTGCGCTCGTCACCCAGAGATCTAAGTTGTTATATCTCTAAGCCCTGTAATATCTCTGGAAACATTGCCCTTCAGACCGGAACACAGTAATGTTTGCACATTACTGCTTGACGGTAGAATATTTGGCAAAGGTGTGGTCCTTCCCCAGGCGGACTCTGCCAAGAGTCCTACCACTACAAACAAAAAATCATTGTAGTAATTTTATCATTGTATAAATTCAGAGCAATACAAATTGTTTTTGCCAGACATATTACATGCCTCTCAAACGGGTCAGTTCGTATGGGTCCACTTTTAAAATGTTTTGTAACCTCCAGGGTCGTTAAAGTCTTCCGTAAGCACTATAAGGGAGGGGTAGGATATGTGTTTTGCTTATTTTTGATGACTATATGGTGATTACGTCAGCCATAGTTTTTTTATTTTTTGCCAACAGATGGCAACCCACACATTATCTAGATACAGGGGGAGAGGGGGGGGGTCAAGAATTGCAATAAATCTGCTTACGTAATACTTAAGGGGCCGTTCATGTATGTATTTACCACTCTTACCTTTCCAGAAACAGCCGTAACTGAAATGTCACTCTAACGTCACTCTTACCTTTCTAGAAACAGCCGTAACTTAAATGTCACTCTTACCTTTCTAGAAACAGCCGTAACTTAAATGTCACTCTTACCTTTCTAGAAACAGCCGTAACTTAAATGTCACTCTTACCTTTCTAGAAACAGCCGTAACTTAAATGTCACTCTTACCTTTCTAGAAACAGCCGTAACTTAAATGTCACTCTTACCTTTCTAGAAACAGCCGTAACTTAAATGTCACTCTTACCTTTCTAGAAACAGCCGTAACTTAAATGTCACTCTTACCTTTCTAGAAACAGCCGTAACTTAAATGTCACTCTTACCTTTCTAGAAACAGCTGTAACTTAAATGTCACTCTTACCTTTCTAGAAACAGCTGTAACTTAAATGTCACTCTTACCTTTCTAGAAACAGCCGTAACTTAAATGTCACTCTTTACCTTTCTAGAAACACCCATAACTTAAATGTCACTCTTGTGTCACTCTTACCTTTCTAGAGACAATGTTCTTGATGTGCACGGGGAAGTTGTCGGGCAGGTTGTGCGCGATGTGTCCGAGAGTGACGATCGCGGTGCGGTAGTGCTCCGACGACGGACTGAGAGTGGCTTTGAGCGTCTCCAAGATCTCGGTGAAGATCTGGGACCTTTGCTCTGGTACGTTGACGAAAAGACACCTGGAAAGAAAACGTTACAATATTGAGTTTTTGTATATATCTATATAGAAATACATATATAATTTTAAAGTGAATCTTTTATAAACATCGCCTCAAACTTTATCGTCCATATATTGAATGTCGCGTGACGGTCGTTCGAGGTGTAGGGGTAAAGTGAAATGCGCTCGACAGAGCAGCCAAAACCGACGGCGTTAAGGTCTACGCTCATTTATAAGACTCCCCTACTACCCGACAAATAAAATATCACACAAATATGGGCGTTTTGCCATGACCATTACGATATTGGCAATATATGTAAGTGGGCTATAACCATTACTCGTTAAGTTACTTAAATTACTTAGATCGAATATATTTTAATGTTTGTGTAAAATAAGCCTTTTTTATTATAAGTATCAGTAGTAGTATAGTAGGTATAATATGAAATAGTTACCTGACAGCGTTTTTGGCTTGTTTCGGCGAGCCGACTTCAGCGTACGCCTTGCACAGTGAGATTAGTTTGGGGAACATCGTCGGGCACGCCTCTCCTGTAACACACGAAACACACAGTTCCATAAGTCATTTTATTACTTACTAGCGGTAATAGTCCGAGATCCCAGAGCTGCCAGACGTCACCTATTTTCTGATGAATGAAATGTGGACGATTGAATAGAGTTAGTAAGTACTAAGAACACATGCTTACTCGCTAACTTGGTTAGACGGCCAATTTTGAGATGTGGGGTAATGAAGGTACATACAAAAGTTTACTTCACGTATTTTCTAATAAGTGATTTTCAGTTGTAGGCAACATCCTTAAAAACAAGGTTCCAATACTCCCAGACACTTTCCGTCGGCCGTTTTGCTTAACAACTCCAAAATAATAATTTTACTTCACTTAAATTCTCATGCTCCATTTGTAAATATGTTCGTCAGACAACTATTTTGTTGCATTTTCCAATAAGATAGACCAATCTAAGGGGGCAATCATCCCCTAAACTCAACTATGTCCTATGGACTGAGTGAGACATTTATTAGAAAATATTGACTTAAAATTGAGTTTAGGGGATGATTGGCCCCTTAGATTGGTCTGTTTTATTGAAAAAATCATTAAAATAGTTGTCTGACAAACATATTTACAAATGGAGCATGAGAATTTAAGTGAAGTTAAATTATTATTTTGGAGTTGTTTAGCAAAACGGCCGACAGAAAGTGTCTGGGAGTATTGGGACCTTGTTTTTAAGGATGTTGTCTACAACATACGTGAAAATCACTTATTAGAAAATACGTGAAGTAAGTAAAGTTTTGTATGTACCTTCATTACCCCATATCTCAAAATTGGCCGTCTAACCAAGTTAGCGAGTAAGCATGTGTTCTTAGTGCCTACTAACTCTATTAAATCGTCCACATATCATTCATCAGAAAATAGGTGACGTCTGGCAGCTCTGGGATCTTACTCTATAAGTAAAGATTACGGCTCGGATACTCGAAGTACGGATAATCGAGGTGAAGATAATCGATTTCGGAATAATCGAGGCTCAGACAATATATGTACGGATAACAGAGGTTCAGATTATCAAGGTGCGGATAGTCGAGGCTAGTATAATCCAGGTTCATACAACCGGATTATCAAGGTAGGATACTCGGATAATTGATGTTATTATATTATTTTATTATTCTTTTTTCATTGTATAAAATAAGACTGAAACAAATTGTGTTGCCAGACATATTGCATGCCTCTAGAAGAAGAGGCTAGGTGTTAAGGCCGGGTCACACAGAGGCGATCCGGTAGCGATAGCGATCCGATAGCGATAGCGATCCGATAGCGATAGCGATCCGATAGCGATATCGATCCGATACCGAGTATGGGATCGCGCCCGCTTGCTGTGTGTCAGGTTCCATACAAATTCGAACAATACAAAAAATATCGTCTCGCTATCGCTATCGGATCGCCTCTATGTGACCCGGGTTTTAGGTGGTCAACTTTTTAAACAGAGACGAATTTCTTAGCATTCCATGGATTCACCGTGCGGGTGCCGGGTCCATCGTGTGGCAGAGAGAGAAATCTCAAGTAGACCCCAAGACTTGTGACTCGGGCGTAGGTTTAAGGGACGGACGTTCTTTGTATCATTGTCAGTCAACCATTGTAAGCCCAGTATTTGTCTAAATTAACGTTTTAATATTTTTTTTTATCCATCTTACCTGGGAACAGCAATAAAAATATTTTTGTATTTGTATTTTGTTCGAATAATCGAGGTTCTCACCCAGCGGCCGGTATTTCCCGAGGAAGGTGAGCGCGGCGAGGATGTGAGGAGCCACCGGTTCCTCGTCCAGCTCCAGCAGCGAGGTGAGCCGCTCCAGCACGTCCTCGTGCAGGAAGTGCGCCGGGAACACGAAGGAGAGCATCACGAGGAGCTTCAGGCCGCGCTCGGCCGCCTTCTGGGGCTCGATGCCTGGAATTAAAATTAAATAAAATAATTTATTACAGAAAACTGTGTAAAGATTAGGATGACACAAATATATGTTAGTACTCAAAGACAGTTTTTTTTTAACTTTTATAATATGTTTACACTTGACCATCTTGGCCATCTCGTCTGATGTTAAGCGACGATGCGGTCTACGATGGAGCGTGTTTACGTAGAAGAAACCGATTCACTCTCGAATTGAAGACACAAAAATTGTAACCATCGGGGAAAACCCACTCCGGTAACGTATTTCACAGCCTAGACGTTCTTATCACAAAAGTACAGTCAAATCTATTTGTTCTTTGTCCTCGCGGACATACAAAAGTTCTACTTTGTCAATGCTTATAAAAAAAATATAGGTAATAGATACAGAAAAAATTGGCAGTCATAGGAACTGCCGATAGAAGTGAAAACTTATAACTTAGAATTTGATAGCTTACTTTGGAAACTACACGGGTGTAACCAGAGGGTGTGGCCTAGTCATCATGGCATGGCCATAGAAATGCGTCAGCATTTCCCATTGGCTGACGCATATCTAGATGGCCATCTATGGTCCCGAGTTTACCCGAAGATTTCTTATCATACCCGATCGTGACGCTAGAATTAAATTCACACCCCACGAAAAATCTGTCTAGGCGCGCCTAAAGAAGTTTTTACTTCAATAACTGAAAAATATCACACATCTTTCGAGCATCATCCCAAAGTTGTCAGAATATTCGAAGATATTCATTTAGTGAATAAAATGTCTTGTCAAGAAGCCATGATTTCATATTTATTTATATATATTAAGTAAATTTAAAGTTGTTAAAGTACTTTGACTTTGACTTTGTTTACTTTAAATTTACCCAGAGACAATGTCTTAAAATAAGCAGGGAATGTGATGTATATCGTTATGGATATTGTCCTGCAACACTTCTCATGGCATGCCGTTTTTTTGATAAAAGGTCGGATATCAGTATTTCTATTGTTCTACATATAACAATTTCACATGAAAAAAATTTGAAAACAAATGTTTATTTAAAAAAAATACAAAATAAATTAAATTATAAATAATAGTTTAAAAAACTAAACATGTTTTTTAGACTTTTAGCACGCACTAAAAATTACAAAACTTTTCGTATTTGTGACAGCAAACCCTCTTATTTAATACCCATATCATCGGGGTGCATTTCTAATAGCCTGTCCGCCATCTTGGACGTCCGCCATATTGGATTTCTAATGACGTTTCTTAGCTAGTCATGTATTGTCATCAGAACTCAGAGCGTGTGCAAAATTTCATCCTAATCGAAGACCGGGAAGTGGGTCAAATTAAGATTCCAATATTATCTTACATACATAGTTAATTACAAGTGAAGCTAATAAAACGTGTTAAAAAGTCATATAACATCCCACACTCCTCAGTGACTCTAGGATAGGTCCCCTTCACCGCTCCCTCCACATACCCAATGAGTATCAACAGGGAATCATGATCAGTCATCACGGAACTGATTCGTTCTAGAAGCATCTTCACCGTATTGTAGTTGAGATTTCGAAATTGCACATTCAATTGTATGTGGCGATAAATTAAATTACATAAAAGTCATACAACGTACCACACTCCTCAGCGATGCTAGGATCGGTCCCCTTCACCGCTCCCTCCACGTACCCCACTAGTATCAGCAGGGAGTCATGATCGATCATCACGGAACTGACTCGTTCCAGGAGCATCTTCACAGTGTTGTAGTAGAGGTTCGTCATCACCGGCTGGCCGAGCTTCTTCAGGACATTCGACTGGAAGGAAAGAGTTGAGGTATTTGAGGTATACAGATAAAAAAAAATGTTGAGTGGCTCGAAAACTTTGATTTACATTTGGTGCTTTTATTTTTTACTATAATATTTTTTATATTGATAAAATCCCAAATAAAAGTAGCCAAGTGCGAGTGGGACTCCCGCACGAAGGGTTCCGTACGGCAAATACCTTTATGGCTTTATTCCGAATTCCGTATACATACTCGTAGACTATCGCAGTTTCCGCAGACAGCAGGTCTACTACGAAAACCAACTCCGAATGATCGGATCCGACCGACATCGACAGCTGAATCGGATCTGTAGCCTACCACGAAAATCATTCGGATCGATACATCTCGGCCGGAAGTTATAGTCTAAAAGCCGGGTCACACACAGCGATCCGACAGCGATAGCGATCCGGTAGCGATAGCGATACGAAGCGATAGCGGTACGTACCACGTCACACAGGGCGACCTTCCCGCCGCCCGCGGCGGGAATGTCGCCGAAGGTAGCGATAACGTAGCCGGTGTGACACCAAAAGCGATATTCACGTTATACATCATGTCCGACAGCGACGAAGAAGAAATTCTTCTTTTATTAGCAATGTACCAAAAGAAAAAACGCAAACAACGCAAACCCAAAAGGATTTGGGTTCACGACATAAATATGAAATGAGATATGTTTGGAGAGTACCACCATTTGTGTAAAGAGCTGCGTTCATACGAGGACCGATTTTTTACGTATTTTCACATGAGTCAAACCACTTTTGATGAATTGCATGACCTTGTAAGACCTTATATATTAAAGCTCGACACCAATTGGAGACGTGCCATTGGCACCAAAGAACGTCTAGGTATTTGCTTGAGGTAAGTTTAGCAATAATTACTTTAACTTAAAATTTTTTCAAAACCCGAAATGATATTATATTCATATGATATGTATTTGGATTCTAGATTAGTGGAGTCGGCGGAGTCGCCATAGAGTTATCGATGACGTCATCCATAAATAGCTTTTACTATCCTACAAAGAAATACTCTTTCAATTCGGTCCAGCCGTTCCAGAGATCCTTGCGTTCCAACAAACAAACTCTTCAGCTTTATAATATAAATTCCGTTCGAATTGTCCTCGCACTACACGAAACTGTTCATAACACTATGAAGTAATATTCTGGAAAAAGTATAAAAAATAATATTATTTCTATCAACCCACCAACTAGTATTATTTATTAGATATTAATTATTTGATCAGTACAAATCCGTAAATCCAAATATTGCTCGGATCATATATTTGTGAAAGTTGCATAAAAATAAATCAATTTTTATGTTACGGCATCACCTTTGTTTCGGTTTTCTACACATCTCCGTGAAACGCACTATATCGCACGAGTACGTTGTAAAAAAATACAACCCGTGATATCGTATCGCTATCGCTACGGTATCGCTACGCTATCGCTTTCCCTGTGTGACAGCTTGTACCGACTGCCGTAGAACACAGCGCCCGCGCCCGCCGCCCGTCTCGCGCTGCTGCGCGATATTATCGCAAAGCAATCTTCTGTTTGTCGTCCGAATCTTGTCGCGCGGGAGAGCGTATCGTATCGTATCGCTATCGCTAGCTGTGTGACAGGTTGCATACAAATTCGAACATTACAAAAAATATCGTCCCGCGTCGTTATCGCTTTGTCGCGGCGGGAGGCGTCAGTGTGACCCGGCTTTTAGGTCGGATGAGGGTCGGATCGAACGAAACGGCCGATTCGATCAACCGACCGATTGTCTATCGAGGTAGGAAGTTTCCATAAGTTCTGCCGATATATCGTTTATCGGACTTCGTAGTAGACCTACAGGCATTCATCCGAAAAGCTTTATTAAAATTTTGATTTTACCTTATGGTTGTAAAGACTAATTCGATACCGCGTTTCAGTCTTCTAGTGGCGCCATCTAGTTTGGTTGGGACGGACTAATCGAGCAAGAAACGGTAAAAATCAAGTTTGTTGTATGGGAGCCCTCCGTAGTCATGCCCCAAGAGGCCAAATTTGGGCAAAACCGGTTTTGGGACTTTAAAACCTTATTTTTTCATGATAAACATACTCGATTATTAGTTTATTTTGATGCCTAAGAGATAGGTGATAATATTTATCAGTACATTGTCGTTTACACAAAATTTGGTTTCATTTATTAGTAGTGATTTTTTGTGTGACGTCACGACGCCGGCCGCGTCGCGAGTCGGGCTTAATGGGTTAAATTTTTATTTTATTATTTGTTGTTATAGCGGCAATAGAAATACATCATCTGTGAAAACACCTAGCACTGCACTGGGCTCGTCACCCAGAGATCTACGATATTATATCTCTAAGCCCTGTAATTTCTCTGGAAACATTGCCATTCAAACCGAAACACAGTAATGTTTGCACATTACTATCATTAATCCGACACTTAACGAGCGATAACCTAATAATGATGATGCATAATGGTGACCCAATTCAACTCATAAGCTTTCCCAAGAACTCAACGCGACTACATAAGTTTTCACTTCAGCAATAAATGTTTGGCAAAGAATGCAAAACTTACTGTAGTACGGACGCAGACTTCGCAACTGACACTGGGATTCAATATCGTCTCCATGCCTTGCAGCAACTCCGGAGCCTGTTTCATGTGCTGCGAGAATTTGTTCAAGAACTCCTGCGCCTTCACCGACTCCGGCAGGAACTTGGAACTTATGTTCAGGACCTTAGCGATCATTTCCTTTTGCACCGCCGGCGTCGGGGGTTTCCTATGCAAGTCTACCCATTCGGCGACTGTGCGGCGAACGGCCAATTGGTGCTTCTGCAGTTCTATAAACGCTTTAGTCGCATTATCGTCTACGTTCGACATTAGATAGTACAGTTTCTTCATACGAATCGGCGGCGACAACGTATAGGGTACTAGTGACGTGTTCAACAGTCTCTCGACAAGTAAACGGTCTTCCAGAGCGGTCATATAGTACCCGTGGAGGATTTTGTCTTTGATCCATTGGGCAGCTTTCTCAGTCGCTGGAGGAACGCTTTCCTCTGTTAGGTACTTCTTGTAGATCATAGCGAGCCCGGACATAGCTTCTTTGCGGATCTTGAATTTCTTGTCTAGAGTTCTTTCTCGAACGAAGTGTAAGAGGTCTTCGGACTCTGCTACAGCGTTGAAGTCTCTCTGTGCCGTAGCTATGATAGCCATAACTACCTCGTATCTAACTTGTTCGTGAGCATCATGCTGTCTCAATTTCAAAGTCTCCGTTATGTCCTTTCTCAAGTCCGGGTGGTGTACGAGGAAATGCATACAGTATTGAACGCATTTGATGCGTATAGGTACAGATATATCGTTGAAACGTCCTAAAAACGCACGCCATAGGGCCGGGTATTGCTTGGCTAGTTCTGAGCCCGGTTCGGAGAACATTCTAGCAAGTAAGGCTACTCCGCTGAGCCGTTCTTGGAACTGAGCCGATTTGAGTTTGCACTCGAGCTGTGGAAGGACCGCTAGGAGGATGCTGGCGCAACATTGGTACAGCTCGTAGATTAATTCGTATACTTTTGAGAATATAAGCAGGTGTTTTTCTTCTTTGCCGAGGATTAAGACGTGGTTGAAGAACTGTAAAGAAACATAAGTACATTTACATTAAATATGTCAATAACAACAGACACCACAATAAAAAAATCTCTGTAAAAAACACAATGTATAATTTTTTTGTGCATGTTTACATGTCTGGGGTAGTACATTAATCACTTGAGACTCGAAATACTCACCTAATGCCAACTAGTAGGAAAGGGGAGTACTAAGTGAGAAGTACCACACCTTTGCCAGTTATTCAAGAGCGAAGAAATAATGTACAAAACATTTACAAGATAATATATGTTATCATTTATCTTTTTGCCCTTTCACTAGTTTTGATTATGAGTTCTTTAGAGAGCGGCAAAGGAGAGCGTATACTAACATCTAAGGCCCTGACCACACGTGCTACTTTTTGCAGCAAAATCGCGTGATTTAGCAGCTAACGCGGAAACGCGCGCTTTAGCAGCTGAAGCGGAAACGCGCGATTTAGCTGCAAAAAGAAGCTGCATCGCGATGCAGCGACTGTTTGCGGCTGTTTGCGTCTGTCGCGGCCGCCGAGCAATTGTTCCGTTCAGTGTTGCTAACTTGGATTTTTAAAAAGTGTAGACAGGTTTAAAAATACGTGGAGTAATATTAAATTATGTAAAGTTTATAGAACTGCGTACTTTTTTTTTGAAGTAGTAAGGTAGTAAATGTAGTGTACCAATGTATTTAGGTGCAGGGTTTTTAACTTGTCTGTGTAGGATTTACGTCGAAGAGTATATGGCCATATTGTCGCTTTTCTTTGCAGACTTTCAAGTAAATCGATATCTTTTTTGAAGTAGTCCTCACATATGTTTCATAAATTTTAAGAAACATTTCTACAGTTATAGATTGAAAGGATTCAGAAGGACGTAAAGAAAAGAGTTTGCTTTCTGTATAATTGCAGAAATGTGTTCTGCGCATTTTAAATTTAATTTTTTAAAAAGGGCAGAGCCTTTATTATCAAAACTAAAATACAATGAGAACTACACTACGCTACATATCTAACTAACTACTTATGTTATGTTATGTTGCTAGGTTTGTAGTTCGTAGATTTGCATTAAAGGTCGAAAATACAAAGATCTATGTTAAAATACTAACGTTAGAAAATCATGTTTCGTTTCGTAAATAACGTTGGAAACGCAAGCTTCCATGGTACAAGTTTTACTTAATTTAGGGTCACATGATTTTGTGTGTGAAGTGTCCACCAATATTTATTTATTGTTGGATGGATCGGGTGGGCTGTATTTTCCCGATAAATAATGAACTATCGATTTGCAATAATATTTCAGTACGGTTATCTGTGGTATGACTTTAAATGACAAATTTTGCATGAGTTCTTGCTTTATTTTCTTAAAATTTTAAAACCAACACAGGTTAGTATCATTTGAAAAAAAAAACGAAATCATTGAAACTGTAGGGACACAAAGTCTCTGATTACACAGCGTTCAGCTTGCCAATCAGTCAGCCATTGTTATATTCGGATCATGAACGTACGCTGGAAAATAAATACCACTAAAGTGCATAGCAACTTTTAATTTATTCCCGAGAAAATATCCGTGTTAAGAACAGACATTAACAATTGTAGATATACGTTAAAAGCAAAAACACGTTAAGTTGGCCACACTGAATTTAAAGTGTAGTTTTGTCAAACTCTAGAGCAACCACAGTATAACAAAAATACCAGTAGGACGACTAGTTTTTTTCATTTGGGAGAAATGCTAACAATGCTATCTACTAGCGATAAGGTCACCGCTTGTAACACTAGTTTTATTGTTATTCTCTCCTGTATACGTGTTTTTGTTTATGGTGTACAAAAGAGAGTATCTATCTATCTGCTATTCGTAGCTACTTTTGGCTCTACTATATTAAAGCTTTAATTATTATTTATTTATTTATTGAGCAATTTACTGACCCAATAGGGATTTTAACAATTTTTCGGAATCGCTTTTATTTCTTGAAGATTAAAGCTTGTTTACTAAAAAATTTTTTTTTTAATTTGTGTATTTTGATGAGTATAAATACAATAGTAATGTAATTCAGATTTTTCCCGCTAAAACACTAACGACTGACATGACGTCACTAACCGCAAAACATTGGAAATGATCTATGATTGCATGTCCAGTTTATCTGTTTTCGAAGGTACTTTTACTTGAATACACACAATCAAAATCGTCGTCGCTAAGATCGCAAGCTATAATAAAAATGCAGAGAAGCAAAAAACTACTTAAAAAGGGTACTAATTATTGCCTAAAATATAATAGACATACATTCTAACATATGTCCATGACCCTTCTTACATATACTAATACGAAGGCAATGAATTCAAAATGTTATGTAAAAAAGATGTACGAGCTTCAATCAGATTTTAGCAAGCTTTCGACATAATCTACTGATTTTTGCCTTGAACTTTAAATACGGAAAGTGACGGAGTTGTCTTATTTCCACGGGCATGGCATTCCACAACTGCTCAACTGCTTGGAATGCAAAAGATTTGCCGTAGAATGTTTTGCAACGTGCAGAGGGCGCTTGCAGGGACAAATTATAGGTTGATATAAGATTACATGAGTGTACGCTACTGTAGAATGTAAAGCAGTCTTTCAGATATCGTGGTGTGGCAGTGTTAAAGATAACACTGTAAAGCCGTGAAAGAAAATGAGCATTCCGAAGAAAGCAAATGGGGCTCCCCATTTGCTTTCTTCGGAATTCTTTCTCCCCATTTCCCCACTTGAGCTGTAGGAAAAGAAATTAATAAACAGTTGCAAATTAGGTATTTGAAAACTAGCCAAGTCAGATCTTAGTTTTGAACCAATTATCCTGAGAGTACAGTTTCATTTATTATGAAAATATTTCAGGATCACCCATTAAACTTTTCACTCAAGCACCCATTTAGATCTCACTTCTTTTGTTGTTCTGTAATAAATTATATAAGTAATATTTAGTTTGATTTTAATTTCATATTAATATTTTTGATGGCATATTGTCGTCCTACTGGGTTTTTCATTATACTGTGACTGAGTCGCCTGCAGCTGCCGCTGCATCACGCTTCCGAAAAACGCGAGTCTCAGCTACTTTTTGAAGCGAGATGCAGCGGCTAGATGCCTGTCGCAGCTTCTTTTTGAAGCAGGATGCAGCAGCTAGACGCCTGTCGCAGCTACTGAAAGTAGCTAGTGTGAACAGGCTGTAAGGTGTGATACTTCGCCACACAGACTCAACATACACCTACATCTAAGGTATGATACTGCCCCAAGCGGACTCGGAAAATAATCCTACCACTACCACACATTAACATCCTCTCCCCTAAACCTGTGCAACCTGGAAACAGCAGTTCCAGCGACCTTTATGAGGTCATCTGTCCATCTAGTGGGAGGCCGTCCAACACTGAACCTTTCTGGCCGGGTCACACAGAGGCGATCCGGTAGCGATAGCGATCCGATACCGAGTATGAGATCGCGCCCGCTTGCTGTGTGTCAGGTTGCATACAAATTCGAACATTACAAAAAATATCGTCTCGCTATCGGATCGCCTCAGTGTGACCCAGCTTTTCTTGTCCATCGGTTGCTTACTCTTTAAGCTATGTTGGCTGTTTTCGTTGTCATCCTCCGAGGTGGTATCCTCCCTGTAAGCGACTCACCGCCTGTATATAGGGCTCCAGCGTCTCGCTGGTCTTGACGATGAGCTCCTTGGCGAGCGCGTACGCGTACTTGTGCTCCCGCTTGTTGGGCTCCACCAGGTTCAGCAGCACCACGTTCAGCAGCTCGTTGGAGACCACGTCCGACTCCGTGATGAGGGGGCAGAGGACGTCCAGCATGAACGACTTCACTTTCGTCGAGTGTTCCATACTGAAAAATATTATAGATACTCATATAAACACCAAGAGAGGTGAACTTCTTAGCATTCCATGGATTCACCGTGCGGGTGCCGGGTCCATCGTGTGGCAGAGAGAGAAATCCCGAGTAGATACCGAGACTTGTGACTCGGGTGTAGGTAAAAACGCATTTTTTTTTCCGAAATTTAACAGAAATCGATTTCAAATTAAAAATAAACTGATAATAAAAGTGGCCAAGTGTGAGTGGGACTCCCGCACGAAGGGTTCCGTACCATTAGCAAAGAAACGGCGAAAATCTCTGTCTTTATTTGAATTCCGTATACATAAACCACGGCAGTTTCCACAGACAAGCTTTCAACCAAAAGTTATACTAAAATGTTGATTTTACCTTACGATTTTAACAACGAGGTCGAATGTACGTTTTAGTGTACTAGTGGCGCCATCTAGTTTGCTTGGAACGGACTAATCGAGCAAGAAACAGAAAAAAATCAAGTTTGTTGTATGGGAGCCCCCGTTAAATACTTATTTTATTTTATTTTTAGTATTTGTTGTTATAGCGGCAATAGAAATGCATCATCTGTGAAAATTTCAACTGTCTAGCTATCACCGTTCTTGAGATACAGCCTGGTGACAGACGGACGGACGGACAGCCAAGTCTCAGTAATAAGGTTCCGTTTTTACCCATTGGGTTTGGAACCCTATAAACGGTGAAGAAAAACATAGTGAGAAAATGTTCCAAGAATCTTTTGTGGAACGATCCGTTTCGAAATGTTGCCAGAGAGATTACTGGACTTCGAGATAAAATATCTTAGATCTCTAGGTGACGAGCGCAGTGCTAGGTAATGATTTGGACTCTTCATGTTCCAATAACGGAGTGTCACTGTGCTGTTATGCGGCAGGCATGTTGTTTACCATCAGGCACATGTCCTGCTCGTCTAGTCACTCAACTCTATATTTAAAAAAAAAAACTTTTACTCGTCATACTCACTTGACAATCTTGAACATGAGCGAGAAGAGTGCACAGAATATCTCCTGGCAGTCCTCGAGCTCGAAGCACATGTTGAAGGACTTCACATAAGCCAGGTTCTCAAGCAGGTAGAAGTAGCGCTTGAACGCAGGGTCCTTGGGGTCGCGGAGACCCTGGAGCTGGTTTATGAGGAACAGGAATATTGTCTTCACCTGGGAACACATTATGAAATTTTCTTCAGTTTTTTTAGTGTCAGAGAATAGAAACGAATGACTAAAAACAAACGAATCAGTTGGATTCTTTAAAAAAACTGGACACATAATTTTTCTTTTGTTTCACACAGAAAAAAAAAATTGGTAGTTATAGAAATTAAATTTAGAAATGCGTCAGCATTTCTAAATTGCCACGGTCATGCCACGCCCTCCGGTTTCACCCGCGCAGTTTCCAAAGTGAGTGAGAGATCAAATTCTGAGTTATAAGTTTTTCACTTCTATCTGCCGTTCCTATGACTGCCCAATATTTTTTGTATGTGAAACAAAAGAAATAAGTTTAATTTAAAAACCGACTGCAAAACATTTACTGATCTGATAAAATAAACATTATGTAATACAAAATACTATCTAAGAACACTTGGGTCATTTAAGACTAATCTGACAATAACTTAATTATCAAAATCCGTCCAGCCGTTTTGAAGATATGTGGGAATAAAGAAATTTACAAACATACAAGATACGCGCGAAAAACATAACCCTTCTTTCAGTCAGGTAAAAATACGTGTTATAAATACTCTTAGACTCTTCATGTTCCAATAGCTGCGTGTCACTGTGTTGTTATGTGGCAGGCATGTTGCTTACCATCCAGGCACATGTCTTGCTCGTCTTGTCACTCTTAATAAAAAAAATATATATATGTCGGCAGACATAGTCTCGCCATCATCATCAGTAATCGCATTCTTTTGCTGTGGGCGTAGCCGATGGGTAGTGTTGGATGAAAACCCGCAAACACAATTGGATTTATTAAGTACAGGTAACAAAGTAGGTTGTATAACAAAGTACGTATCGTAGAACGCGCGATGGTTCAAACACAACCGCTCTGGCCGACCGCCGCACAAGAAGTCCCGTGCGCTCGGCTCGGCCGGGGGAATGTTGACTCATCGAACGCCGACAGGTGGCGCTTGCGTCCCGGACACAACTCGATTGCGACTCGATTCCGACATATATATATAATTTTTGTCATCATACCTGTTCCTGGTCCTTGTAGGGCGCCTCCGGAGCATAGACCCGGAGCACGTCGGCGATGCAGCACGCGATCAGCAGCTGAACGTCGCGCGACGGGTTCGACAGGAAGAACTCGTCGGCCAGGTGCAGCGCGAGCGGAATGTACTGCTGGTACATGCCCTCATCCTGACCGAGACCTTGCAGCGTGTGCGCTAGGACCTGGGGGATGAGGCGAGGCTTACAAACAGGCTAGGAAGTTAAACTAGTGCGATAGAACCAGGTTTCCCAGACGGTCATATGTGGCCGCGACGTTTACCGCAACTTTAGACCTTATGACGTGCGATGCCCGCGCGGCTCCAATCCAAAATGGCTAGAACCTAAGAGATAAGGCTCTTTAGAATACAGACTACATGTGCGCTAGAACCTGGGAAATGAGGCTCGTTTAGAGACACAGACTAGTAAGTTCAGCAGCTGAACGTCGCGCGACGAGTTCGACAGAAAGAACTCGTCGGCCAAGTGCAGAGCGAGCGGAATGTACTGCTGGTACATGCCCTCATCCTGACCGAGACCTTGCAGCGTGTGCGCTAGGACCTGGGGGATGAGGCGAGGCTTAAAACACAGGCTAGGAAGTTAAACGAGTGCGGTAACCCCGGTTTCCCCTACCGGTCATATGTGGCCGCGACCTTTACCGCGATTTTGGACCTTGTGACGTGCGACACCCGCGCGGCTCCAATACAAAAGTGCTAGAACCTTTTCTTTTTTTTATCGCGTATAGGGCCGCGTTTGACCACCAACTCGCCTGATGGTAAGCGACGGTGTGGTCGAAGATGACGTTGACCTAGAAAGTACCTATTCACTCTGACATTGAAAAGTTCTAGATTGTTTCTCTCAGGGAACAAGGAGGCGGGCAACTTATTCCACTCTAAAGCTGTACGTACGAGAAAAGTGGATTCAAACCGTTTTGTACGGATTTTGGGAATATCCACAGTGTATGGGTGGTAGTGGAGAGGAAGTGGTGGTCCTAAGAGATCAGGCTCTTTTGTAGAACACGAAGTTACAACTACGAAGTTACGGCTGGTGTAATCGGCAGAACAACCAATGGCAACCGACCCTTGCCATTGCCAAACGAAATCGGCTTTGCTATTATTTCAAGCGAAAAGAAAAGAGAGAGCAATGTCGACGCCATTATTATAAATGCGAAGGTTGGATATATACACAATACAAAACACTTTATTATACCAAAAAACATTACTACATCAATGTTGTTTAACATTGATTAAAAATAACATTAAAAAATTTTGGGCCCAAAAGAGGAAGAGACCTTTTGGTATATAGAACAAGGTTACAGATGAGGGCAGTGGTGTGGTATCCTTGATACATATGTATACGAAAATAATTCCACAAATAGAATAAATTCCATTTACAAATAAACACATACATATAATATGGTATATACACAATACACATTAATATAATAGTACAGGTATATGATATGATGTATTTTGCTCATTCATGGCTGAATGGATCGGGTTGAATAGGACAGGTTTTATATAGTATGGGATAGTATATAGGCTAGTTTTTACTGCGGAAAATGACGGGACCATAATTACGCGAGTAAAACCACGGGGGGCTGCTAGTAAATTAATGAGGTTACAAAAATGCTGGCGTTTTTGTGCATCACGAAAACACGACCACAAAATTGTAGGATACTTCGTTAACATCTTAACTTTTGCATTTTTAATAATAATAGGATTACTGGCATTGAACTTTGTGGCTCAGTCGGTCAGGGCCGGATTTAGAGGTGTGGAGGCCCCGGGGCCGGGGCACAGAATAAATATTAGTACAGAAGCATCACTTACCAAAAACAATTATATAAATAGCGACTCTTGCTAGGACATAACAAAGTTCAATTCAGCTCGCATTAGCGCTCAATTCCTGTCGCGATTTTCAACTCAACATCTACGCTCTCTTCTAACGCGTAACTCTGTCCCCGTCTAGCGCGGAGGGTTTACGACATATCTAATAACAATATGCGCGGGAAACGTTTTGCGCGAGCGCTCAGCCGTGCGTCCGACGACCGACTGTCACTCGTTTCCTGGAAGGAACGGTCTAGCGGTAGGCTAAAACCGCGCGACCTTGAGCGAGTGAGGGTGCACTGGCCGGGGGCTTCGTTGGGACGTTGAAACACACAATAAGTTAAATTTCTCAAGCAATCCGGACTACAAATGGTTTAAAGTTAACGTAAAAAGATGTTTACTAGTCGGTGGAGGTTAGGTTGGTGGGTCCCGTTTGTGGAGGCCCCGGGGCATATTCCCTGTTTGTCCTCCCCTTAAATCCGGCACTGCAGTCGGTAGTGAGTCCCGCCCATGGCAAACATATTTGGTAATATTTGGATGATATTATAATAATGATGTTTGTTCTGTGTCTGGGCGTTTCCATCTATCATAACTGTGTTTTTATAACAATACTACCTGTGCCCGCGTTTTCACGCGTTTTTTTATTTTTATTTATTTATTGAATTAATAGGCGAGCACCATTAGCTGATATGCCTATATCTCAGTGTTGAAATAACAAATTATAGGTAATTGTCTGTTAAAATGATTTTGTCTTTAACTATCCATTTGTAGGTCTAATACCCAAAATACAGGTGTGAACTCACCTAGTTTGGGAAATTAGTAATATATAAGTGAATAATGTACCAATTTTATTGATTAAATTTTTTATTATTTTTTTTTTTTTGTCCTATCTGTTCTTGAAAGAGTTTAATGACTTTGCTGAAATAACATCCTCAGGCAACCTGTTCCAGTTGTAAACCACTCTGTTGCTGAGGATGTGATGTGCAGTGTTTGTCAGTGATGGTGCGTGGGACAACTGGGACTCATGACGCCGACTGTCTCTCTTATGTTTTTTTTTTCTTTTAATTGTTTTTTGTCATGGAACCCTGTTTATTTTCCTAAAGTAACCTAAGTTATGCATTAGAACATAGCTGTGGTCAATGTAGTTACAAAACTGTGCGATAAGTACATGCATGTCTTTTAATTATTGGTAAACTTAGTAGTGGTAGGACTCTTGGCAGAGTCCGCCTGGGGAAGTACCACACCTTTGCCAGTTATTCTACCGCCAAGCAGTAATGTGCAAACATTACTGTGTTCCGGTTTGAAGGTTTGTAAACTTGAACTCACACAAGAGCAACAAACCTCTGTTTGTACTAAGACAAATGCTGCACACCTAAACAAAACACGCACACGTCTACGAAACGCTTTATAAAACACGGTTGAAAATGTATGACAATAAAGCTCATTTAATTTTCGTATGGGCACGAAAGGGGTATGTTAGAACTAAGCGCGTCCCTTTAGAATAGTGTTCCGGTTTGAAGGGCAATGTTTCCAGAGAAATCACAGGGCTTAGATATATAACATCTTAGATCTCTGGGTGACGAGCGCAGTGCAGTGCCAGGTAATTATTTGCACTCTTCGTGTTCCAAAAGCTGCGTGTCACTGTGCTGTTATGTGGCAGGCATGTTGCTTGCCATCAGGCACATGTCCTGCTCGTCTCGTCACTCTATACCATAAAAAAACCTAGATACTTTCATGACCCCCCCCATAACCCCCTGTCACCGCCCTTGGTTGACAAATAATGTGACCTGTTGGCTACATTATGACGGCCTTAAGCTTCCTTAGCTGCGTAGCTAAAGTTCAACCTTGGTTATTGTTACAGCCAAATGAAGCATACCTTTAGCCGCCTGACCAGCTCATCTGGTCCGAGGTCATCGGTGATTGGTCGGCAGCCTTGCGGGTACACTATGTCCGCCATGCTGCCAATCTATAACAAGAGTTCAAGGAGCTTATTACAATGCAACTCTATTTTAGTATTACCCTATTTCCTATTTTGCCTAAATTTTGAGCAAAGGTCTCTATGCCCCCAATGGTCTCTTTCAAGAGCTATTGCGAGCCAACCCTATTTAAACAAAAAAACAATATCTATATCTCTCTCAGAAAAATTCTAACCTATTTAAAGTTAAAATTCTATGTATTGAACTATTTTTAGTAAAATTGAACTACTTACTACCATAAAGGTGCAATTTAAAAATAAAAAGTCTTTTTAAAGTTTATTCTTTCATAAGAATAAAAGATTTTTTCAACCTGTTGTTTTGGCGACCCAATAATAAGGTTTTTTTGTATGGTTCAATCACACAATCCACTCCGAACTATAAGTAGATGAGGTAACTTAAAAGAGTTTGAGCCAAAAAACATTAAAAAGAAACAAATAAACAAATCGCAACCCTTCTTCTCCATTTTGGAAGTATGTATGAAAACAACTTGCATAGTGATGCACCTTCATTGACACATTTTCTACATGCAAATAGTCCTGTCAAATATACACTCACAGGCACAATTTTACTAACCACTATACTGCCGTCATACGGAGAAAAGACGTATCTAACATTTTTGTCAAAATAGTTACATATATATTCGGAATCAGCAAAAAAAGACGCATCGGCTAGTATTTTTTAAATAGCTTAAAAACCAATCAGAGCCTAGTTTTTCATAATTAAAAAAGACGCATTTGCGGTTTGGATTGTATATTACTTAATAGAAAAGACACTTCTGATGAATACTAAGTAGAAAAAACACATCTGAGTAGAAGCGTCTCATTTATTTATAAAATATGTTTTTGGTCATAGATTGAAAAGGCGTTTTTGATTAATCATAAGAAGAAAAGACGGTTCTGCGTAGAAACGTTTTTTCATTGTCACAAGTAACTAAATTAGTGAGACGCAAGTGGCAGTACCGCCTTTCCTACTTAGTATTGTTAGATGTGAGAGGTGAAGTAGGGTACGGGGTTGTGAGACTCCCAGTCAGTTGCGCCCAATCCTGCTGTTTCAATGGATAAGCGTGGAACTAATTCTAATTTAAAGAAAAATAATGATAAAAAATAATAAAACATATAAATTCATTCCGTCCTTTAATATATCACTACAGAAGAGAACACGCCCCAAATAGAAAATATCTGCCATTGAACCTTACTGCAATGTATGAAGATTTTTGCCAGAAACAAAATATTAACAACCTTCTTGCTGATTTAACCCACTTGTTACTAGCGTTTGATATACGGATCAATGAACAATACAAAATATTACACAAAATAGGGGCAGTTTCAAATTTCTTTGTTTATTGTTTGTGATAGCTGTATGATCCCTTTGTCGAATAGACGTGGTTTGTTCTAGTCTGAGTTGGACATGTATAATTTATAAGCGTTAATAAATCGTGAATATTTATCATGGTTGTTACGAGGTGAGTAGATATTATTAATTGAATTAATATTGCGTAATTCTTGTTAATAAGTAAATAATTACAGTATTATCTTTAGTATAAGTAAATATTTTCATTGATTTTCTTACGATTCACGTCACTTATTTGACTATAAAGTTGATGTTCCGTATATCAAACGATAGTAATATAAGTAGCCGTGTTTTGTTGGTTTAGGTCAAAAACCAACATTTTGAGTCTGTATGAAATTATCGAAGCGTTCGAGTGGGACGATGATCTACCGGTGCCTAACACGATTATAATTACCCCCCGGAAAATTGTACTGGTGACCGTCACAGATGAATGACTCGGGGGATGAAAATTTTGTCAGATGATGATGACGAAGCTGACAATTACCTCTTGTGAACTCCGCTGGCTAAGCGCCCTAAACTGGATGATCCATTTTGATCACGAAATAATAAAAATGATGGTTGACTACACAAATCTTTATGCTATACAGAAAAACGAAGAAGGAAATGTGACACAGTTAGGGAAATTGAATGTTTCTTTGATGTACTTCTGTGCAGTGGAAATGTTGTAGTCCCGAGAAGATACATGTATTTCGGAAAATGCTGCTGATTGTGGTATGCCAACAGTTTTCAATTCGCTATACAGAGACAGATTTACTTTCATAATTTCCCATTTGCACTGTTCTGACAATTCCAATTTGAAAGCTGATGATAAATTTGCAATATTGCTTCCCCTTATGATGAATGCATCATGATTCCGTACTACGGTGGGCTGGGTACCCACCATTGTTTGTAAACAGTACATCCGAAGAAAACCCATAAGATGGGGTTATGAGTTTTGGGTGAGAGCAACTCGCCTTAGTCGTTTACGTCGTTTACGTCGTAGTAATACGTCGTTTGGTTTCTGTCATACCAAGGACAATGAATCTCGAGTGGATGTCAGTGACTACAAGAAGCTTGGATTGGGTACAAGTGTAGTTTTGCAATACTGTGTTCTTCGCAAAATAGACAACATGGCACATTTTCATCTGTTTTTCGATAGTTTATTTTCTTCTTTACCTCTAATTGATGAGCGCCACATACTCAGTAAATTATTTTGAGATTTTTACTACTTACCTACTTACGTAATATGATATTAATTAGAAGATAAAATAACTTATTTACTATTTATAGAGTAATTAGTATTTTATTTCCTACCTACGGTACATCTGCTGTATAGCAGTACATATTACTAGCGTTCCGTATATCAAACACCATTTTCCAGGGTTTCCGTAACATCTATTATTTTTTACTTATTTTTCCTCTTATAATAAACCTATAATTAGACCGAATACAAAAAATCAGCATGATCGTCCGAAAAAACGGATATCCGTAACAACTGGGTTAAACACAATCTTTCAAGCCGAATGTGTTGGTATCACCAGGATGGCACAGGCAGTCGGAGCCAGATGTGTTGGGAATATCAATATAATTTCCTACAGTACCTCAGTGCTTCAAGCCCCAAAAAATAAACACTTATAACCTCTGTCCTTATATTGCTATAATGCACTCCAAAAAGTGACCCTCCCTTGAATTAAAGGATATAACGACCTCTCTAGATAACGACGCAGCAGATGAACTGGCCAAAAGAGGAGCGAAGACAGTAGTATATGGACCGGAACTTCTAATGTCCATACCTCAGGCCGAAATAAAAACATGGCTGCAGGAAAATACTGAGTAAACTCATTTAAAAGAATGGAGAAACATTAAAAGATGTAGGCAAACCAAAAATGCTGTTTCGGTAGCACCAAAAAAACTTAGGAAGAGACTATATTCATAAAGTTATAGGTACGTAACAGGCCACTGTCATCTAAATAAGCACCTATTTACTATATGTGCGACAGATATCCCTCTATGCAGGGGATGCATGGAGGAGAAAGAAACACTACAGCATGTGATTGTGGAATGCAGGAGCGTGGCAGATCAACGGGCAGAATTCCTCCAACTTCCAGCAGCTGCCCCGGAGGCCTTCAACAACCTGAATAGGCTGCTTGGCTTCTGGGATAGCCTCGGATGGCTGGAGTAGAAGGGAAGTATGAGCCACGCACAATAGCCCAATTGAGAGACTGAGTGCGGAAAAGGCCTCGTCCTACTAACTAATTAACCTTTCTGCTGGTGACCAGATTTCCTATGACCTCTACAGAAAAGTTTTATTTTGAAGAAATTAAACATAAGTTTTAAAATAATACTCGGTCATAGGAAATCTGACATGTACAAAACATTTTTCCACAATTTGCAGTACAAGGGGAAAAGACACAGAAACTGTCAAATAAGCCAAAATTACGAAAAGTACTGTGATAAATAAGATACTTCAGCTAGGCTAGCATCTCAAAAAGATATTAATGAACAAAATAATGCGAACCACAATACAGATACTAGATATTTTGCTGCTGTGACAAGAAATACAACACTAATTGTCAAATCTTTGCTGCAATATGGCACGAAGCTATTTTTGGCCTCATTAAAAAAAAGTCCCGTTAAAGTAATGAATGTGGATGATTTTTGTCAGTTTGAGGACTGTTCTTCAACTTACAAACTGCAAAATTCTTCGCCTCTTATATGTTTAAATAATATGTGTGAAGTCACATTCCTCAGAGGCAATTCGAGTACGAGAATTACTTTTATGACGGAAAAGAATACGCACTTGATTTTCTGAGACTAAAAGACTTTCTGGTACACCATCAGATTTAACATCCAAAACCTATGAATGGATGTAGAGGCATTACTCGCGAGCACAAATCAACGATTCTACAAAAAATTACACCGTTAACGCAAGATAAGATAAACAAACGCTACTTAAGTGTTGTATTCCTAAAAAAACATAAGTTTGTTTCTCATAATTTTCGTTTTAATTAAGAAAATATCTTCTAACTCCAAACTCCAAGAACAAGCCTTACTCAATCCTGGGTTCAGCACTTGATTGGACTATTTTAATGGAGACGTATGAAAATCACTATAAAATCCCAGAGGCTGTGGGTGTTTCATCATCCAGACCGGACATTTTCCTTTTTTCTAGAGCTACGAAACGCATAGTCCTTGTAGAACTTACAGTACCGTGGGAAACTAATATACCTAAAGACCACGCGATGAAACAAAATAAGTATTACGACTTTCAAAACGAATTAACAAAAAAATGCTATGTAGTTAATTTATACGCTGTAGAAGTAGGAGCGAGAGTATACCAGCAAAATCTCTCTATAACCTGCTGAAAGACCTTGGCTTGTCCAGAAGTGCAGTAAGTTCTATACTAGAACGAGTATCTAAAGCTGCACTAGTAGGATCTTATCGGATTTCGCTGGGCAGGGAGAGAAATACGAGTAGTGAAGGTTAGTGTTGACGTACGTCAAAAGGGGGCCCCTTTTAAACCTACGCCCGAGTCACAAGTCTTGGGGTCTACTCGAGATTTCTCTCGCTGTCCCGGATGGACCCGGCACCCGCACTGTGAATCCATGGAATGCTAAAAAGTTCGTCTCATCTCTCTTAGGTTCCAACTTTCTGCTATAAAGATATTAATAACTTACGGGCTTTTCTGCGTGCTTTTTATAATTAGCAGGTTGTATACTAAGTAGAAAAGGCACTAATGGCTAGTTATGTCCAATTTTTTTTGTAAACATGTACTTTTAATGGACTTTTAAAAATGATGTCACTAAGATGAAAAGACGTTTCTAAAAATACTAAGTTGAAAGGACGTATCTAGCCAGAAACGTCTTTTCATTGTAATATAAAGTATTTCTTTTGATTTTTTTTACTAAGAAGAAAAAGAAAAAGTTATTTAATTAATAAACTAATTAATTAATATATTTTTTAAATATACATACTGATAGCTTAAACTCCAATGCACACAGTTGCATTTAAAAATGAGTTGCTTATTTATTGTGTTTTGGACAGCAAACAATTAAATCATAAATATACTATATATTTTTTTTCTCCGTTTCGGTGTTCATGTAGATACGTCTTTATACCGTATGACGGCAGTATATTACTCTGTATTTCTCTACTTTGTGGAAATCATTAATTTTAACACACAATTTTATTTTATGGTAGTAACTATGCTGAAGTAGGCGGTAAGGTAAGGGTAAAGCAATAACAAATTAAGATATTGAAAACATAAACTGTTTTTAAGAATAATCCCACAAACCCGATTTTGTTGAAAAGATTGAAGTGATGAAAAATGATGGGTGGCTTTGTTTTTTGTACCTGTAAATATAGTTCTCAATTTCTCCAAATACGGTACCAAAGTTGTGAAATTTCTCTAACAATAATACATAAAATATTGTATTAACTTAGAGGCCTATGTCTAGCAGTGGACGAGCACAGGCTGATGATGACCTCTACTTCCTACTGACCTTTGGGCTGGTGCAGAAGTTGCAGGGACCTACTTATCTATGCATAGAGTAGACCTGAATTAGGCATGGGCAGACTTCCGTTTTTATAATTTTTCTGTCTTTTTTTTTTTTTTTTTTTTTTTATTTAAATTAGCCACTCCACAGACACCGGGGTCCGTGATCTTTGTCATTTCAATTCTTTTTTTTTTTACATGTGTCTTGGATTAGGAGAAGATGAGGAAAATAGGGGGGAGTTAGGAACATGTTAAACATAATTCTAGTTCTAATAATAGCTCGTCTGTTGAGCCGATCACTACCGGTTGACTATTCCGGGAGTAATCGACTCGACATCGATTCTTTGCCTAATTGTCATCTGCCTAAGCCGCCTCCTCCCGGCCCAGAGCCTCCACAACGGCCGCATTTCTGTCCCTGATGGCCATCTGCAGGTTGAAGTCTCGGATGGTCTTCGGTGATGCAGCCAGCGCTCGCCGCACGAACCGGCCGATGGCGTCATCGGTGTCGTCAGCGTAGTATGTGAAGGTCCCCGTATGCCGTGAGATTGCTACAACCGCATGGGGCACGCTCTCGTGCAGCTTCATGTTAGCCTTGGTTTTGATTGCGATTACCGACTCGTATGTTAGTCCCTGAGCTTCATGGATGGTAAGGATGCGTGACCCGGTGCCTGACCCATAACCCTGGTTTGTCAGGGTCTCCTTCTCTTCTTGAGTGTGAACTAAAAAGAGGGTGTTTGGAAGGGTGTTGGGTATTTGCGCTCCCTTATATCTTCTCTGCTCTAGGGACTTTATACGGGACGCTGAGGAGTACATACCGGAGTATATTTCCCTCAGCGCATATGCGACATCCATCGGGTTGCGATGAGTGCAAAGCAACTCCTGGCTGATCTTTGTTACCAGGTTCGGGCGGTGATACCTCATTTCGAAGAGATTTTCCCTGTCGATGTAAGGCAACTGATTGACGTCTCCGATGAGGACAATTTCATCAACACCAGACAGCCTTGAAGCCATCACAATGGCTCCAAAATGGTTCATGAGAGCTTCATCCACCATGAGGCGGCTGAAACTTTCTCTTCCGAAACCATTTACCAGAGCAGAAGCCATGGTTCGCACTCTGGTTTTGACCAGATTTCCTATTCGGTGCGATAGCTTTTCTCTGAGATCTTTTGCTGCCTCAGTTGTTGTGGTGATGATGGCGTCCTTGTCCACGTCGAAGTGTCTAATTACCCATGTTGTCTTTCCACATCCCGGAACTCCGTTAACCCACTGTATTCTCGGTACCTCCCAATTTTCCCAATTCGCTTTGATGTTTGAGTTCCCTTCGATGGTCTTGGCCATCTCTAGGATCTTATCGTCCAGCATTATCTTGGTGCATCGGGCGGTAACTACAATTGGGTCGTTTGGTGTTGTCGCATAAACAGGCATTCCCGCGCGCTCTGTCTCTTTCTCGTTCAGTGTCACGAAGCCATTTTCAGCACTGTAAGCTGCCATATACTGTCCTGTCATGGTTCCCTTGATGACCCGGGAAGTGACATTATTGTAAATGGCTGCTTCGGCCTCCTCGAGTTTCGCCTTTAAGAGGCTTTCACTTCCTAGCCTATAGAACTGCATGATGTTTTCGCAGGTCTTGAGGTTGACTAGTCGTGTCGCGCTCAGTGTGGCTATGAATTCGATGAAGGCGTTTCGTGCATGGCTCCGCGGCTACGAAGCCGTGACATAGCGCGGCGGTTCAACCTGTCCCATGTCGGCTCTCGTTCGGCTCATCTGTTGCTGTGAAGCTGCTTTGGGGGTCTTTGACGTCGAGGGGGTTGATGAATGGGATGAGATTCGTAGTACGCTCTTTGCTGCTGCGTTGAAGGCAGTCACGAAGGCCGTGTTGGTGCCTCGGCTGCCACTTTGATTGGCTGAAGCTTTTTCCGCGGCTGCCCTCTGCTGTGCTCTTTCGGAGCTGGTTTGGATGGTCGAACTAGGAACAGGATGTCCCCAGCTGTCAGTTGCATTTGTGTGGTCGTGCGAAGGGGCTCTGAGGAAGCTCAGATTTTCTCCCCTGTCTTCGTATACGACAACCTCATGATGCTTAGAGGCCTCAATGCAACCCAGCCGGTCTGCGACTCTCGCTCTTGAGTATTCGATTGCCATCGCGTCCACGCTTATCACCCGGGGTGCTTCACCTGCATTTCTGCTCAGATGTGCGAGCAGCGCACTTGCCTGTGTGAAAGGCGTCCGACCTTCCGAGTATTCTATTAGTGCAATCGTTTTGTTTTTCGATCGCACCAAACGAAATCGGTGGCCGTCTACCTCGTACACCGGCATAGCGTCGTAGGTTTTCCGCTTCATTGTGACTTTTGCGGTACTCCCATTAAGCAGGCAAGACAATCCAGGTGACAAACGGGCTCGTTTCCGTTCCCAGGCGAAGCAAAAGCTTATTCCGAATCTTTCTTTGTTGCTGTCCATGAAGAGAGCCACTCCACGGACACGGATCCCAGCCTCTCCTCGATCTGCGTTCTCCAGTAGTTGTTGGATGGAAATGCTCTTCGAGGAGTTATGTTGGGCGGGAACCGCATTCCACGCGGCGTCCACAGACAGCGGGATAGGGTGTGGTGGCGAAGGGGGGCGCGTATTTGAAATAGTGGAGTTTCTCTTGGCCTCTATGCGGAATGAGGTCTCCATGAAGGACAGAAGCCGTGTTCTGTTATCAGGATCTGCTAAGATGTTGTGGAGATCCGAGACAACCAGCCTTCCGTCGATCATAGATTCGAGCTCATGTCTTGCGGCCATGAATCGGGGACAATCGACTAGCACGTGCCAGACCGTTTCGGGTTGGTTGGGGTCACACTCGCATGCAGGACTACTCTTGAGCTTAAATCTGTACAGGTATTCTGCTATTCCTCCGTGTCCCGTCAACGCTTGTACTTGGAAGGGAGTCAGTTTCGTGGTTCTAATCACCCGATATGCGTTTGCTATGTCGGGGAGGAACGTCTGGGTGACTTTTCCAGTGTCCGAGGTTTCATATCGATCCTGCCATGTCTTGACCGATTCTTCGCGGATTTTACGTTTGACGTAGGACAAGGGGATCCCCTCGTAGTCCCTGGGTGATTCGGCGAGCGCCGCCAATTTGGCCAGTTCGTCAGCTCTCTCGTTGCCGACGGTGCCAACATGCGCTCTCACCCAGAAAAGACGAAGAGATCTCCCTTCAGCATTTATCTGTCCAATGTTTTCCTTTATGCACTTTACCAAGGGGTGACTCGTTTTTGGGTTACTTAGCAGTTCGAGTGAAGATCGAGAGTCGCTCAGGACATTAACTTCAGGGTCCTTGCTCGTTAACGCCATTTGAGTTGCCCGGTAAAGAGCATAAAGTTCCGATTGAAAGACCGTGCATTCGGAGTGGAGCTTGAAGGTCGAGTTTTTGACCTCTTTGCCATTCTCCCACCAAGTTAGAGCAGCTCCGACTTTACCCTCAACCTTACTGCCATCAGTATAAATTTGAGGTCCTTCTGGAAGATTGGAGGTGTCTTCTATGAGCTCGTACTCTACGGATACCTGTGTGGACGGATGGGGTTGGTCCAGGTAGTTAACGTTCCGTTCGAGTTCCACTTCTGGTGGGAGGTAGTCTTGGGAGAGGTTTTTTTTTACTCTGTACAAATTTGCTGCTTCTTGTATCCTGAGATCTAGGGGGAGCAGACCGGAAAGGGCAAGTGCTGATTTTATGTTGGACATAGAAAAAAAAAAAAAATTTTTTTTTTTTTTTTTTTTTAATTTGTGTCCAACAAGATACTGCCAGACATGCTCAAAAACAGACATGCTGATCAGCTTGCTTAATTCAATTCAATTCAATTCAATTTATTTATTCGAACCATTATTTCAAAAGAACACTTGGTAACGTCACTTACAATTTATAAAATATAGATAATTATTACACAATAAAATACACAATAGAATAATGTGTACACAATAAAATAATGTCAAATAAAAACTAATCAGCTGTAAAGGGGCCTTGTCAATTAGATGCAGCTGTAAAAAGGCTTTGTTCTGACAAAATACAAAGTATCAAAATAATTAATACATACAGTAGGTACTTATAATAATTTTTACGTTAATGTCCAGTATTATTTGACCTTATTCAATAGTTCCAGTTTCGACATATTCCTTTTCCAAACATTACTGTCCTTTACAAAATCATCTACAGTGTAATATGCTTTGCCCATTAGGTAGCTTTTAATTTCATTTTTAAACCTTGTTTCATTGAGACCTTCCACTTGTACAGGGATTAAATTATAGAAGCGAATACCATTACACTTAAAAGAGTTATTTGTTTTTTGCAGTCTGCAGTTAGGAAACACAATTTTATGTTTATGATGTGCTTTTGGATTCAAATCAGACAATTTCTTTAGTTGACTTCGATTTTTTCTTGCATACATTATACATTCATAAATATATAACGACGGGACTGTTAGTATATTTATAGTTTTAAAAATCTCCCGTAATGAGTCTCTAGTTGACAAATTGTATAGAGCACGGATTGCTCTCTTTTGTAATATGAAAATGGAATTTCTATCCGCAGCAGATCCCCATAATAAGATCCCGTAGGACATAATACTATGAAAGTATCCAAAATAAACAAATCGGGCCGTTGCTACGTCTGATATCTTCTTAATTTGTCGAACTGCATGGGCAGCTGAACTGAGTCGCTCAGCCAGTCTCTCTATGTGAGGACCCCACTGAAGCTTCGAATCCACTGAGATGCCCAGAAAAAGAGTAGATTGTACAGGTTCAATGAGTTTATCTTTCAGTCTAATATCAAGATTACAACCCAGTACATTGCAAAGTGAGAATTTCATACATTTAGTTTTATTTGGATTTAGTGCTAAATTATTTGCGTCGAACCATTTGTAAATGATGTCTAAAATTGCGTTGATTTCTGTAAAATCATTTATTCCTCTTTTAACCTTAAATAGAAGTGACGTATCGTCTGCGAACATAACTATTTCTACGTTTTTATGTTTTTTTATCATAAAAGGCAAATCATTAATATATATAAGAAACAATAAGGGTCCAAGTATGGAGCCTTGAGGTACACCCATCTTTATAGGGGACTCATCTGATTGCACACCGTCAATTTCAACTATCTGTACACGATCTTTAAGATATGAAGAAATAAAATTTAGAGCTGAATTCGATAGCCCATAAAACTGCAGTTTCTTCAAAAGAGTGTCATGATGAACACAGTCGAATGCTTTTGACAAGTCACAAAAAACACCAAGAACATCGTGATGGTCTTCCCAGGTTTTAATTACGTAATTAATCAGTTCTACACCTGCATCAACAGTGGAACGTCCCTTTGTGAACCCAAATTGGTTGCTATGCAATAGATTATTAACATTAAAGTAAGATAGAAGTTGCTTGAATATGAGTTTCTCAAATATTTTACTAAGGCAGGGCAAAACGGAAATAGGTCTATAGTTGCCAGGTTCCTTTTTGTCTCCAGATTTGAACAGCGGTATAACTTTACTATATTTCATCATGTCAGGAAATGTGCCACCCCTAATGCACTCGTTGAATAATTCCGCT
Organism: Ectropis crepuscularia; assembly: GCA_963693475.1. Taxonomy (NCBI): domain Eukaryota; kingdom Metazoa; phylum Arthropoda; class Insecta; order Lepidoptera; family Geometridae; genus Ectropis; species Ectropis crepuscularia. The sequence goes on along the minus strand of OY856369.1, from coordinate 11,632,582 downwards.
AGGTATGGGGCAATGCTATCTATAATTCCACCAAGCACTCTTACCGATAATCCCCATAAGTCCTCCGTATTCTTTACTTTAATATCTTTGAATGCTTTTAGTACTGCAGTGGCAGTAACTTGATGAAATTCAAATGTAGATGATGGGCAATTAACATTTTCTTTCAACATTTCTTAAAGTTAGCATGCTCACTATTCACAATTGACAGGAATAAGTGTGCTTGTCAAAGTCAAAGTCAATATTTTGACTTAAATGTATAATTTACACATCAATTAATAAAAAACATAAAAACAAAAGAAAGAGCATAACAATTGTATACATTTTCAAAGTTTAAAATTACTACTTACTTTACTGTATTATAATAATTATTGTACAGAAAACTGTCAAGCATTATACAAGTAAATGTTCCATGTCAAATGTTGTATACATTTTAAAGGACTTTGCCATCACTCTCTAAAAAATCAGTGTAACTATAAAAAGTTTGATCGATAAGCCAGCACTTTAACTCTTAAACATCGGACTGTGACGATTGTCACAGTAAAACCGTTTTAAACCGTTTTGACCCTTATTTTGTTCAAGCGAAGGTTGATATTCCCATAACTGTTCCATCCCATACAATACATTTTTGTGTCACTACAGATCGGACTGTGACAATTGTCACAGTAAGACCGTTGCTGCTTTTGGGCCTTATTTTGTTCAGGCGAAGGTTGATATTCTCATAACTGTTTTATAGACATAAGACCTATTGAATCTAGCTTCAAAACGAGACCGAGAACTGCATTCACTCCGAACATTTTTGTAATAATATCGACAGTGCAACCGCGAGCGTTTTGGCGCCATGACGCGTCCGGTGTTTTCGTGAAATAGTTAGTGTTGTGGGTGCAGTAAATTGGGATTTTCTCTGTTTTCCGGTTATATATTGGTAAGTTATTTTTTTTAAATACATTTAAGGAGACTTTAGGAAGCTTTTTTCATATTCACAATAGTACAATGTGTTTTAGATTTTGATACAAAATCGAGTAAAAAATGTCCCGTTGCTCACAAAATGGCGGCAAAATTTTCAATTGTCGTTCCTCACATTTTGCCTAATTGAGTATAGATTATTCTAATTATCGGTTCTACTAGTATTTTTATAAGATTTCTGAATATATTTTCTATCGATTGGTGTTTATACATAAAGCCTAGATACCTAAATGATACCACACGAAATTTTTGAAAAAACCGGTCCGAACCGGCATGCAATTTCTGTTCTGTTGAGTTTGATTCCGAGTCGAAAATATCAAAATATTAGTATGAAAGCATATACTTTTTAGTTTCGATTTATAAGGGGTAAATATAGCTGTTTATAAAAAACATAACCACCAATACATAAAACAACTTGTTGTGAGCATATTCATCAATAAAGCAAACATACAGACAGACATGCTATTTGGCACCAGGCTCGCCCGGCCTGTCTACCCGCATCTCAGGTAGCATGTTTGAAAAATTGCAACAGTAAGAATGTTGCAACACACATGCTACCAATGAGAATTTGGTAAATAAAAGCATGATTTCATACTAGTAATGCACCTGTTAGTCCATATGGCATACCAATAAGAATAAATATGGTGTTGGATTTATCAATAATGGTAAAAATTTAAAAATGTGGTATCCCTTGGTCCAAATCACAGCTAACAAACATATACATACTAAAATACTACATCTAAATCTCACCATTATTATAAGTACTTCAATGCCATAGACACACCCTCAGACAGCAGATAACAAAACAAATCACATCTCTACAAAATGGCTACAACTAAGTAAGCACCAGGTCCTCCCCTCTAGGGCCATAGGCCATAGGTCACCCGTTCAGGAAAAACATACCAATTGCTAACTATTTCTACCAGTGATAGCCCAAGTCAAGGCTGTTTTCATCTGAGGTGGCCCGCGCCCACTAATAAAAAAAATTGGCAGTCATAGGAACTGCCAATAGAAGTGAAAACTTATAATTCAGAATTTGATAGCTTACTTTGGAAAATACATGGGTGTCACCGGAATCTTTTTTTTTTTTTTTTTAAATATAGAGTGGCGAGACGAGCAGGTCATGTGCCTGATGGTAAGCAACATGCCTGCCACATAACAGCACAGTGACACGCAGTTATTGGAACATGAAGATTCCAAATTATTACCTAGCACTGCACTGCGCTCGTCACCCAGAGATCTAAGTTGTTATATCTCTAAGCCCTGTAATTTCCCTGTAATCTTCACCATCTAGAAATGCGTCAGCATTTCCCATTGGCTGATGCATTTCTAGATGGCCATGCTATGATACCAGGCCACACCCTTTCACCATTTCCCATTGGCTGACGCATTTCTAGATGGCCAATGGCCGTGATCTGAGTTTACCCGAAGATTTCTTATCATACCCAAGCGTGATGGTAGAATTCAATTTACAGCCCACGAAAAATCTGTCTAGGCGCGCCTAAAGAAGTTTTCACTTCAAAATGACAAGTGGTACTTGTTGTGTTTGGTTAGCATATTGGAATGATATCAAGTTGAGTTTACAAATGAACATAACACTGGTTAAAATGTTAATTTTAAGCCAAGGCAAGCTAGTTTTTGTGCCTTCTGCTTTAGCCCAAAACACTGTAAACAGTACAGGCCATCTGAGGTAAATAACTCCCACAGGTTATTCAAAAAAACAAAGGATCTACTACACCAGTTGGATCTAAATCACCACTACTTAGACTCTACTTAGAGGCCTATGTCTAGCAGTGGAAGAGCACAGGCTGATGATGACCTCTACTTCCTACTGAGCTCTGGGCTGGCGCAGAAGTTGCATGGACCTACTTATCTATGCATAGAGTAGACCCAGATTTTTGTTTCAGGATATCGTCGCTGCATCTACCAAGTTCCATATGTGCCTTTTATATTTTCACTTTTGCATAAAAATTTGATCTCTATCCATTGTTAAATTAATTTTCGTGATATTATTTTGTTTTGACCGTCGACAAAAACTTGTATGTGCACAAAAAAACCCAAATTCATTCCATTCCTAAAGCTTTGAAAATATCATGTAATAAGGAACTGGTCAGGCGCAGCAACAGTATATAATATGTGTCTGTGAACCAATATATGAACTAAAAACAAATGTGCTAAGCAAATGAACCAATTAATGCACTTTTTTTGCATAATATATGATGTTTGAAATGGCACTTAGACAAATTTGTGTGCAGTTTACTTAGTATTGATAATATTGTCTTCATATACAGTGAACCAATACAATAAATTCTCAATCCAGTCTTAGCATGCGTGATCACTTCACAAGGTTAGATTTCTAATAAATTTGATAAGAATTCTAATCAAAGCAGGGATGCATTTTATGAAAACTTGCTAGATAAATCTGAGGTGTCAGTACTGACCAAATATTCACTGTATAATACTAATGAAACTTCTTGATTATGATCTAGAAAAACTAGACAAATAAGGATGTTACAGTGCAACACAAATTATGAGGTATAAGAATAAGGTCAAGGCTCAGTCTTACAACAAAGTTGATGTTTACCAAATTATACAGAATACATCTGAAACTACATTTAGCGATTATAGGATTTATTGATTGTTGTTGCTATCGGCAAATGCGGCTGAATGTTTAGCAAACAGCAGAATACCTGCGTAGTAATTATACCTACAAAAGCAAACCCTGTTTCTGAAGCAGATTCATAACAATTGTAATAACTTTAGAGTTTAGACGCCGCTAAACCGCCAATATCATTTTTCCTGCCAGGTAAGCAAACACACGAGAATGACAACTTTGCTGGCTAGCACTTGGTGTGGCAGTCACAATAGCGTAGGTATAAATCATCGGAATACGAATTGTGATAGACATTTTACACAGTATCGAACTACAGGTAGATCTTCTTTGTAACCTAAAATATCGCCGATATTATTTAGTTTCGTGCATCCGATGAACGTAAACATAGAAAAACAATGATAATGGCTAAAATACTTACAAGAAGTCATAGACGTGGTCCTGGAAGCACGTCCCGATGTTTACAAAAGATGTTGATTTCACTTACAAATATCAGACTGTCACCAAAGTCCCATAATATTTACTACAAATCTACACTAACACACAAACAATAAATCAAAATATTTGTGTTTCAGGCTCTAAAAACATAGAAAAATTAGAAATAATTTCACAAATTATGTAGACGCCAAACTGCGGGAAAAACTACAGTGAAGTTAGTTGACAAAACCTTGCAATTCAAGGTCACTCTATAGTCTATGGGATAAAATGTATAATCCTGTCTATTGTTATCAAACCCAGAGTTTATGTCGTGCGGTTTTTGTCTATGAATTTTGGTATGAAACACTTTAGTAATAAAAGTCGACAGTTTTCATAATTTTTATTAAAACAGGCGTTTTACAAAAACTCGACAAAATTATCCTTGAATTCGCAGTGGTGCGTCAAGTTTGTTATCAGTCACTTGATTGAAAAAATCTTCTTTTTCTGTTCAACTGAGTGAAGTTAGGCAGGTAAACTTTAAATGTTGTCGGTATTGTTTCCACCGGAAACAATACCAATCAAAAAGAAACAATCTATTTTATAGTCATAGACCAATGCATATCCGGATCCCAGTGCTAATATGTCATGCGTTTTTTATAAACATTAAAAAAATTGGCAGTCATAGGAACTGCTGATAGAAGTGAAAACTTATAACTCAGAATTTGATAGCTCACTTTGGAAACTACACGGGTTTAACTGGAGGGTGAGGCCTAGTCATCATTGCATGACCATCTAGAAATGCACCAGCATTTCCCATAAGCTGACGCATTTCTAGATGGCCAATGGCTATGGTCCCGAGTTTACCCGAAGATTTCTTATCATATCCGAGCGTGACGATAGAATTAATTTCACAGCCCACGAAAAATTTGTCTAGGCGCGCCAAAATAAGTTTTCACTTCAATAAAAATAGGCAGAGTCGAAAGCGTGTCATTGATGATTTTTTGACCTGAAACCTCTTTGGTCCTACTACTACACAAAAATGTCAGGTAAGCGCAATCTATTAATAAAAAAAATTGGCAGTCATAGGAACTGCCGATAGAAGTGAAAACTTATAACTCAGAATTTGATAGCTTACCTTGGAAACTACACGGGTGTAACAGGAGGGCGTGGCCTCGCCATCATGCCATGGCCATCTAGAAATGCGTCAGCATTTCCCATTGGCTCACGCATTTCTAGATGGCCATGACATGATGGCGAGCCCACGCCCTTTCAGCATTTCCCATTGGCTGACGCCTTTCTAGATGCCCAATCGCCAAGGTCTCGAGTTTACCCGAAGATTTCTTATCATACCCGAGCGTGACGCTAGAAATCAATTTACACCCTACAAAAAAATTGTCTAGGCGCGCCTAAAGAAGTTTTCACTTCAAAAGTTTGTTAGCAAGCCAAATGTCGTGCGTCCTCCTATGGTAAATACTCAAAACATCGATCAGGCCGATTTTCGATTTACCAAATCGGGATGATTTTCGTTTTTAACCCCCGACCAAAACAAGGGGAGTTAGAGTTGGATCCTTCGCTGGACCTCTTTGTCGAAGTTGAATCTACCTAATTGGAAGTTTTGAGTTTTGACCCAGATAGACGTATTCGTCAACAACTTCGAGTGTGGTATTCCCAACAATAACCGGTGCAGGTGAGACATGACACTTGACATGACCTTCGTCTTGTCCATATTCATCCTCAAACCTACCTGTTGGGATACTCTACTGAGGTCTCTGAGCATAGCACCACATAGCACCGAGGTCCTCCCGCATCCAGCGACGCCGCCGCCGCCACAATGATGTCGTCGGCAAACCGAAGGTGAGTGATGCAAAAAAATCTAATTCACAAAAATTTTTTAATATGTGGTTTAACAATTTAACATACTATCGTTACAACATATTTTTTCTCAATGTAGGCTAATGTTTTGTCTGCGTCCTACATATATATTCACAACACTTAAGGCCACATCACACAGGCAACTTTTAGCATCGGCGATTGACGATATTCCAACTGCATCGATGCTGCATCTCGTTTTGGTAAATTTTTGCGTTTAGTCGCAGCATCGAAAACGCGCGTTTTAGCGACTTTCTCGAATGCATCGCGATTTCGCGACAGCCCGCGTTCGATTGCGGCCGGCGGAATTGTACGTTTTTAGCAACTTTTCAATACTAAAGTTATTTTACGATCTGTTTAATAACTTTGAATAACATTTTTCGCTTAAAATATTTGGAACAATTTTGTTTCTCCCCAAAAAAACGCAGTGCCTTTTTTTGAATTATTTTATGGGTTGTTCGAGCTATTTGTTTTGTAATGAAGTTATAGGGATGCAAATATAACTGTTAAAGATAAAATTAAAGAGAATTTAAAATTTTTATTTGTAGTTCCGTCAAAGGTCAATACAAGGTGACATGTATTATTTTGTTACTTTTTTTTTAACTTTTATAGGTTTACATTTTAGCGCCATCTCGCCTGATGTTAGGCGACGATGCAGTCTACGATGGAGCGTGTTTACCTAGAAAAAAACCGGTTCACTCTCGATTTGAAGACACAAAGATTGTAACCATCACATCACATCAAACGATGTCTCTTTTTCGAGCTACGAGCATTCCGATAGAAAAAGGGCAAGGTGATATAAGATCATGCAAATCAGAAGCACACTTATTGATTAGGTAAACGGGTAACTCACGTGTAATGAGATCGGTCAATCCGACTCGAGTTTCGGCCGCTGAGTGCCAAACGGGAAGCCATCGGGCGCGTACACTCTCCTTGAAAAAGGCCGCCGGACACGGCCGAAACTCGAGTCGGATTGACCGATCTCATTACACGTGAGTTACCCGTTTACCTAATCAATATGTGTAACAACCACGTTAATTATAATACAGAAGCACACTCTCCGAAGTGAATTTATCGAACAAAATGAAACGTTTACACCTCATAATAAATTAAATCACCTCATAAATAGCTGTTTACTAGGTAGGTACCAACAAAGGATAATAATTATGGGATTCAGACTCTTAACTAATAAAAAAAACTAGACACATTTTTTTATTTTACTATTATATATTGTGCATATTTTTTAACCTTGAAGTTCTATAAAACGTCAATATTCAGCCAAGAATGGTAACGTGATACCACCGATACGGCTGTTACTACATCCCGGGGTCCTGCCTAAAATGGTGGCTTGCTTATTGCGCTCTTTATATTTGCTGTTAAAGAAGATAGAAAGCAATAGCAAACCGAGCAGAACCATTTTAGACAGGCGGTCGAATTGCTGGAGCCATATTTTGAAATCTTTTGTTTGATTTATATAAATATTATCGTTAACAGAGACGATGGTATTCGCATCTCGTTTTAAGCCGAAAGCCAAGGTTTAGTTCCATTGTGGTTAAATTAATATAATACGATAATACAATGATATATTTATAAAAGATATTAAAAAATAAATCAATGATAATATTATCAAAAAAAAAAAAAATACTCAGACACTCGACTGAATTTCACAAATTGTGTGAACCCAGCTAAACACACAATAGCAACAGTGAGATTTCGGAGTAAACGAAAATACGAGTATCGTCGATGTATGCAAATTTTTGACATTCATTCAGAATGATTTGTTGATTTTTCAAAAACCGCTTAGCCAGTTTGGATAAAATGTATAAGGGACCACCTCTAAATCATGATCAAACAAAACAAGAATCATCAAAACCTATTTACGATTGGTGGAGCTATTACGTAACACACTTACAAAAAACGTACTGCTGAATTAAGAACCTTCTCCTTTTTTGACGTTGGTTAACAATACCACCACCTGTATTAACGTTAGTAAAGGTTAACGTTTAATTTTGTTGGAAAAATATGGTGAGCAGACGTTAATGTCTGTAATTTGACGTATGTATATTTTCACCCATTACCTAATCGCGCATATCTATCATTCTGAAGATGACACGACTCGTCACAAACGATATACTAAATATTAAGATACAGAATATCGAAACAAAAATCAAATGTTTCACATTTTGTCGAGTCTAAATAATGTTGTTGCATACCAAAAATAATAGCAGATTTTTTCAGTCATTCTCAAACTGATGACAGTATGCGCTATTTTAGTCTTAAGGTCTTAAAACCTTGTCAGAACCTTGAACTAGATATTTAGTAACTAGTGCCAGTTTCTAATTCTAAAAACAAGTTTCCAGTAAGAAAGCGATAATAACTTCGTAGTAACGTAAACTTTAGGGTTTAATCGCTGAAGTTAAGGTCGTCTTTTAATTTTATTTGTGTAAATCAAATGATTTCAAAAATTCGGCTCCAAATTTTAATTAAAGTTAAAAATCACACAAATATTTATCTTAGTTTAAAGAAAACTCGAATATCATACCTATACTTATATTTAGATCAGAATATGTGTAAAACAGTCAGTTAATACAGAGTATTCAATTAAACTAATGATAATGAGTACACAATCATCCTATTTTCAAGTTGAGATCTGTAGCAATGAAAAGTTCTGGAAGCATGGTACAATACCAGTCAGTAAATTATGAATAATACAAAAATTCCAGTAAGTGAAAACTAACGCGGTTGTTACACATTTTAAAATAATTGTTTTCAAGATGCAAATAGACCTGTCAGAAATAGTTCTCAATTTAGCCAACAAGGCCAGTGTTTCATTTTGTAAAAAAATATAACAAAATGAACTATTGGCACTACCTACTTATGAAATTGGGAACTATCTTCAAAACGCCTCATTATTTGTGAAGTGTGGAGTTAACACGAACATGTGAAATCGTCTATCTACACCGACTTTAGTTTCAACCACATCTGGCGGCCTTTTTCAAGGCGGGACTACTTCTCGTTTATGTGTAACCCTAACGGATTAATCAATAAAAATACAGCAAGGATACGTCAATAACGGAATTCAAGACCTGGAATAACAATTTTATCTCGACGATTCTTCAGAACCAAAATTAATTTCAAAAATAATATTATCCAAAAGTGATGAATAAAGCATACATTGATGAATTACTGTAAAAACACATTAAAATCGTCCAAAGGTAGGTTAAAATATGTTTTACTATATCGAAACAGAAACAGCGTTTTTACACAATTAACAGAAGGATTTATTTATAAATTAATAATGAGGTGTTTTTAGAACGACAGGAGAATACAAAAACATGTCAATATAGATCTCAAGAACGCCTCAGGTGACTTTCTGAATTTCATTTCATCATTTCTTTATGTTTCATTTTGTAAATTTATATCAATATTAATAATTTAAAATATTTTAACACCGCACTGTTACTTTACCTGTCATTAAAAAACGACTCATTAGACATTTCGGATTAGCCATAGAGAGACACATTACGTTCTAGTTTTATTTTATGTATATTTATATTAAATTCTGGACGGAAATAATATCACTATCGTAAATAGAAAGAAGAAACTTAAAATCTACTTTTTTTTGTTATTTGACGAGGCAAAACCATAGAAAGACAGAACGGAAACTAATCCCAAACATACTCGTGATTGAAATGCTGTGGCGAAGTACGGATACTGTCATCTTCATTAACTTCACGTTTAACAACAAAACCAAATGTGCGGGGAAAATGTTATAATCCCCTAGCTGATTTTTGTTTGAATAACTGCGCACCACGACTCATAACACAAATAAACAAAGCTGTGGTTAAGTAATAATTTAAAATATGGTGTAGCCACTTTTTCTTCTATTCTACTACAAATTATTTTACAAATAACAACTCAACTGTTAGATGTCAACTCAACTCGTTCAAAGATAGTACATTGAGTCAAATAACAAAAAAAAGGAATTAATCCTACTTAACAAAATATATCTAATCAAGTTCCAGTTTCCTGAAAGACCCAGCAGTTGAATGTATATCCTGGGTCAGATCATTCTTCTCCAACGCGTATAGGTCTACTGACATCTCGTCGAGAGCCAGAAGATCGTTTCTGTGTTTCAGGAGTTTCCTCTTGAGCTCCTCGATCATGTCTCTGAGGGGAACTGTTCCGCCGTACTCCTTGGGCAGGATGGAAGGGTCTACGTGCTTCGTCAGGTCTTCGGCTGTGCGGTGGAACTGTAGGACGAAAAATACATTTAATTTTATCGTATACGAACAGCATAAGATATCCTATCATCGAGTTTTAAACTATCATTAAAATGGAGGTCACTTTTTTTAAATGAATAAACACAAGAACAAAATAAAATATACCATGGTGACTTAACATTTTGTGTGTAACTTATAGCTAAGGGCCACAGCAGACATGCTACTATTGGCATGCGCGATGGACGAGTCTGTGACTGCATTTATGCTGCATCGCGTTTTGGCGACTCTTTGCGTCCAATCGCAGCATTGATATCGCGCGTTTTAGCGATTGTATCTATGAGGGAGTTGTGAAAATATGTGAATTGCTATTTTGAGGTGGTGGCCATCTTAGATAGAGTTTCAGTAAGCATAGCCAAAGAACACTCCGGACATTTTTTTTTTCAAATCGGTTTATCCCACTCATTCGTTCGGGAGTCACGATAACACATATACACACCCTAACGCACATAAGCACGCACATGGAAACAAACACGCACATACACAAAAACACGCACACGCACGCACAATTTTATGGATATATTTTTTAAATATTAAAATATTTTTTTTTATATACCTAAATATTGGTGTGGACAATTCACACACAACACCATCTGACCCCAAATTAAGCAAAGCTTGTATGATGGCGGCCAGATAGCTGATATATTACTTGTATAGTTTTAAATACCATACTTATTATTGTACATAGAAATACCCAGGCACAGTGCAAAAATTTGAATTCATCATACAAATATTTGCACTGGGTGGGAATCGAACCCACGACCCTCGGCTTCGCAGGCAGAACTACTACCCACTAAGCCATGAGGCCAGTCTTAATAAAGAGTGACGTGACGAACAGGGTATGTGCCTGATAGTAAGCAAGATGTTTGCCACATAACAGCACATTGACACGCAGCTATTGAAACATGAAGAGTTCAAATAATTACATAGCACTGCACTGCGCTCGTTACCCAGATATGTAAGATGTTTTATCCCTATGACCTGTGATTTCACTGAAAACATTGCCCTTCAAACCGGAACAAAGTAATGTTTGCACATAGCATTACATTTGCACATACACATGCAAGCACGAATATTTATGTGAATATTTACAATAGCAGGGGTCGGCAACGTTTCAGGAGCCATGGGCCACAAGATGAAAAAAGTAGATAAAAGCGGGCTGCACTTCGAATTCATTTGCACTCTTAGTGCTTCTTGGAGTCGCTAACATTATAATCACATGTGCATCTATTCTATGACATGTGCACACTTATGAAAAAACTGCGTTTGCGATAACATAAGTAGCGGGATTAATATGTCCATTTAGTTGTATAGGTAGCTGTATAAATAAATATTTGGCAATTTGTGAAATACATAGTATAAAGGATATTTGTGAACCCGGAAAAAAAGTACTTTAAACCGTGGCGGGCCGCGCGTTGCCGACCCCTGCTCTAGAGCTTGATTACATTACTATGTGTTTAAAAGTTCTTACTATGACACGATCCTTGAGTTTTTCGCTGAGGAGCGAGACTGCGAACTCGAAGAACCGAGCGCCGTAGTGAGGGATGTTCACGAAATGAGTCTTCTTGTGACGCATGGGCGTTGAATTCTGTTGACAAAACACCAAAAACACGTTATATTATGTTTTTGATATAATATATGATACATGTAAACTCTTTGTAATAGATTAACTAACTATTTACACATTAAATATCTGTAAAATGGGTAAATTATTTAAATATAACCGGCCAAGTGCGAGTGGGACTCCCGCACGAAGGGTTCCGTACCATTAGCCAATAAACGTCGAAAACCTCTTTGGCTTTATTCGGAATTCCTTATACATCGCAATTTCCGCAGACAGGCAAAAAGTTTCTTTAAAATATTGATTTTTGCCTCGTGATTCTGACGATAAATTTGATATCGCGTTTTATTTTTACTAGTGGCGCCATCTAGTTTGCTTGAGACGGACTAATCGAGCAAGAAACGGTAAAAAACAAGTTTGTTTTATGTTTTTTTTTAAATATTATTTTTACTATTCGTTGTTATAGCGGCAATAGAAATAGATCATATCTGTGAAAATTTCAACTGTCTAGCTATCACCGTTATTGAGATACAGCCTGGTGACAGACGGACGGACGGACGGACAGCCAAGTCTCAGTAATAGGGCTCCGTTTTTAACCTTTGTGTACGGAACCCTAAAAACTAAAGACCTGACTGCGTTGCTATAAGATCGATTTTCGCACCCCAATTAAGCGACGCTGCATTATGCATCCGCGCCTTCTAACTTTGTATTATTTTGATGATGTCCTCATCGGAACTGCATCATTAGAACAGCAGTGGTATACAGTTTAATATAATAGAGGATGTAGGAGCAAAGTTTGTCCATTAGTTCCACTATCAAACTTAATGGCTGCCATTATCGATGTACGGATACTAGATCGTGTCTACATGCTCCATGAATGTTGGTAAAAGTATGCAAATGCTTAAAAAATAAATTGGCAGTCATAGGAACTGCCGATAGAAGTGAAAACTTATAACTCAGAATTTGATAGCTTACCTTGGAAACTACACGGGTGTAACCGGAGGGCGTGGCCTCGCCATCTAGAAATGCTGACGCATTTCTAGATGGCCATGCCATGATGGCGAGGCCACACCCTTCCAGCATTTCCCATTGGCTGACGCATTTCTAGGTCCCGAGTTTACCCGAAGATTTCTTATCATACCCGAGCGTGACGGTAGAATTTATTTATTTAAAGAAACGCCAACAGTATACATATTAAACAAGTTAAATGTGAATTAACAATTATGCAATATTTCCTGATATGAATACCCTTAACAGGTGTTTACAGCATTCTCTACAACATCAGGAAAGAAATCAATTTACACCCCACGAAAAATTTGTCTAGACGCGCCTAAAGAAGTTTTCACTTCAATTACAGAAGCACCGCTAGCGGACATGACTGAAAAATGTAAAGCAGCGTACTTCTCTAGTAATTCTGGTATGGTTGCAATTTTTAGTGAATGCAGTCTGAAGTGACCCTGACGTCACTGAGACTGACGTGAACCATTTAACTGTCCGACTCATCGTTCACGTACTGTTGCCCAGAAGTTGGAAGTAGGATTCATTGAACAACAGATAGATTAGTTGAGATATTTATTTAACTGAATGCAGTTCAGCATGATCCTCGTGATATTATTATCCATTAGCCGTTGTGCCATTCCTAGTCGATATTCATGTTAAATACGCCTCAGAGTTTGCAAGAATAATCTTGCAGACCATGAAGCGTATCCTACAATGAATGACGATAATTTTACAGACCTTGAAGCGTATCTTAAAACATAAATGACGATAATATTGCAGACCCTGAAGTATATCAACATGAATGACGACTAGAAACGGCACAAAGGCTCGTTAACTAGTAAAACAGTCAAGCTGATTCCTACCTGGATGCAATTGAGCATCATCCTGACATCGCTAATACTCCAAAGACTGACGTGGGGCATCTGCATACCCTGAAGCGTATATTAACATAAATGTTGATAATTTTGCAGACCCTGAAGCGTATCTTAACATGAATGACGATAATCTTGCAGATCCTGAAGCATCTCTTAACATAAATGACGATAATCTTACAGATTCTCAAGCATTTCTTATTATAAATGACAAAGATCTTGCAGACCCTGAAGCATATCTTATTATAAATGACGATAATCTTGCAGACCCTTGAGCATCTCTTAACATAAATGACGATAATCTTACAGATTCTGAAGTATTTCTTATTATAAATGACGATAATCTTGCAGACCCTGAAGCATCTCTTATCATAAATGACGATAATCTTGCAGACTCTGAAGCATCTCTTAACATAAATGATAATAATCTTGCAGACCCTGCAGCGTATATACATGAATGACGACTAGAAATGGCAGAGAGGCTTGTCGACCAGTATTTACCACACAAGTGATTCCTACCTGAATGCAATTGAGCATGATCCTGACATCACTAATGCTCCAGAGACTGACGTGAGGCATCTGCATCCCGGCCTCGTCGTTGACGTGCGTGTAGCCCAGGAGCTGGGAGCGGGGCTCGTCGAGGAGTAGCTCCACGATCATGGAGTGGACGCGCGCCATCACGCAGCTGTCGTACAGGTGGGGGTCGAAGCGACCTGGTGATAGAAACGGTAATCTGATTGATACATTCTACAATGAACTGACCACGTTGTCAGTTCATAGTTTTCAATAAAAAGCTAATAAATCATTATAGCTTAGTACTGGGTTCGAATTTCCGCTTAGAATGGAGGTGGAAGCCATTATGATTGTCTATAATAGCCACTATCAAACGGCGAGTTATGCCCGAGCTACACTTTGCTAGTATTTCAGGCTGGGATAGCAAGCTAGTACTTCTAGCTTCGTTTAGATAAAACTAGCGTTTCGTAGCGTTATTTACATGAATCTAGCTTGAAAAACTAGCGTCGTGTAGCTCGGGCCCAAGGAACTTACAACTAGTCGATCTTTAATGTTTTTATCAATTCACATAATAGTATCGCTGAAGATAGGTTTTCAAACTTTTGACATTTAAATTTTTTAATTTAATCAACGAGATTATGAGTTACCCTATTTTTTCTGTCTTCAATATTTCAGTCCTGGACATCAGTTGAAACAAGAAAGCAATACAAACATATCTGCGCTATTCCAAAGTTCGGATGCAGTCTTTGGGGATTTAACCATAGTTTGTCTGAGGATGCACTAGATGCTACTTGAGGTCAACTGACATAGCCTGTTTTATAAAAAAAAATTGGCAGTCATAGGAACTGCCGATAGAAGTGAAAACTTATAACTCAGAATTTGATAGCTTACCTTGGAAACGACACGGGTGTAACCGGAGGGCGTGGCCTCGCCGTCTTGGCATAGCCATCTAGAAATGCGTCAGCATTTCCCATTGGCTGATGCGTTTCTAGATGGCCATGCCATGATAGCCTGTCCACGCCCTTTCAGCATTTCTCATTGGCTGACGTATTTCTAGATGGCCAATGGCCATGGTCCCGAATTTACCCGAAGATTTCTTATCATACCCGAGCGTGACGCTAGAATTCAATTCACACCTCACGAAAAATCTGTCTAGGCGCGCCTAAAGAAGTTTTCACTTCAAAAACTGTACAAACAAAGAAATCTCACCCATGCAAGACAGCACAACCCTACGTCCTTCAGAATCCCTTTTCGGCAGCGGAACCAAGTAGCCAGCATCGATAACCGCTGCTATCTTCGGATCCAGGGGGTCCAGCTTCTGGAACCATTGAGGGTACATCTGCCGGATGGTCAGGTACCGTTCTAACATCGAGCATGCTTGAGGAATCGAGTACTTCTTGGTGCGGAGGAAGCGAAGCAAGAATGGTGCGTCTGGAATAAACAATTACAATATATTATTGAAGTTGCCACACTCTGCTATTAAAAATATCAAAAACCATTTACACCCAAAGGATACCTGGAAGAAATAGCTTTCAGAGATAAGGCCGACTGTTGTAGCACTAGCTGTTATTGATTTTTTTTATGTGTAGATATGTTTTTCTTTTGGTGTGAACAATAAAGAGTGTATAATTATCTAAGTTGTTTGGCGATATAGTTGCTCATCACTTGCTTAGCGTAAGTAGCCACAAAATTTCCCATTTCTGAGATTTAGGACTTTCTCTCACAAGAAATTGGCCAAGATCATAATACACTACGCTGGGTCAGTGCGGGTTTTCGATCAGGGATAATGCATGACCTCGAAAGATTTTAGGAACGTGCTACTTACCTCACGACCTTCACTTGGAAATTTAGAAAAAAATCTCATTCAGAGGTACGGGATTCGATCCTACTATTTTAAGATTATTAATCGCTCGTTCTAGCCACTAAGCGACCACGGCTTGCTTAGACCAACTCTTGTTTAGAATGGAAATGTAAAACTGAGCAAGGGTATTATTGATCTTTGTGTCTTCCAATCGAGAGTGAATCGGTTTCTTCTAGGTAAGCACGCTCCATCGTAGACCGCATCGTCGCTTAACATCAGGCGAGATGGCGGTCAAGTGTAAAACTATAAAAGTAAAAAAAAAATTGGCAGTCATAGGAACTGCCGATAGAAGTGAAAACTTGTGACTCAAATGTTTTCACTTTTAATTGAATTGTCTAATTTATTTATCACCTTGTCAGAAGACAAATTATTTGTTAAACAATCATAGGTCTATGTACATTCGCATAATTTCAACACCGCCAGCTAAATCGATGGTTGCGCCATCTAGTTTTATATCAACGTAATTATACAGAATATTGCAACTCTTTACTGTTTCTGTTGCCCTGGTACTGGTACCTTGGGGCAAACGCAACTCTTTTATATTACTGTTGTCCTGGTATCTGGAGATAAGCGCTGGGCTGTTGGAGGTAGATAATCGAAACTCTTTACTGTTTCTGTTGCCCTGGCCGTTTTTACCGAGTTTACCCGAAGATTTCATATCCGATCCGATCCGATCCATTATCATATCCAAGCGTGACGATTGATGAATTGAATCCATTTCACAGCCCACCAAAATTCTGTCTATAGCGCGCCTAAAGAAGTTTTCACTTAAAAAAAAAAACATTTTGGGCGTCGAGCAAAGTGTTCAGTAGCCTATTATTGTATATGATAACTTTTTTAAATATTTACTACTGCGATCAAGTTCTTCTTTAAGTTCCTGTTTAACTTTAAGTACGGTATCTTTTGTATCGTTTTTTGTTTTTAACTAATCTTGGATGAATCTCTATACTCAAAAATTCATCGTCATCTCATTCATTCATCTACAGATTCACTTCTGCCGCTACTAGATGTAAGCCTTTCTATTACAATTTCTCTAACTGTTTCAGAAGTTAGGCTCTGAATACCGGTGAAAGTTCGAAAAATATGATAAATCAGTTCCTAAAAACAACTACAGCGTTACCACTTTCACCCATATTTTCATGAAGTTATGGTTCGATGTTTTCATTTTAGGTCATGAAGACTAGTAAAGTTTTAAAATAAATACACGGGCAGCTCACGGATAATATACCTCACCTCACCCTCACCTGCACCCCCGCAACAACCGTTAAGCTTGCGTGCGCGCCGTGCGGCTGCCCGCAGTGCTAATCGAGCTGCGAACACGCGCGCGCACTCGCCTTGAAGAAGATCGCCGGACGCGATCGAAACTCGAGTCGGACTGTTCTGACTATATTATACGTGAGTTACCCGTGTATTTGTTTTAAAATGTGTAATTACACATTTTAAAACAAAGTCTAAAACAGAACAGTCCGGCTCGAGTTTCGATCGCGTCCGGCGATCTTCTTCAAGGCGAGTGCGCGCGCGTGTTACCACGTTACCACGTTAGTTTTCATACTAGTATAGTTTTTTTTTTAAATATAGAGTGACGAGACGAGCAGGACATGTGCCTGATGGTAAGCAACATGCCTGCCACATAACAGCACAGTGACACGCAGCTATTGGAACATGAAGAGTCCAAATCATTACCTAGCACTGCATTGCGCTCGTCACCCAGAGATCAAAGTTGTTAAATCTCTAAGCCCTGTAATGTGCTTGGGGGTAAAATAACTGGCAAAGGTGTGCTACTACCCCAGGCGGACTCTGCTAAGAGTCCTACCACTACAAAAGTAAAGTTTCTCACAATAGTATCTCACCAGTTCGACAGTTCTTGATAGCAGGATGCTTGGCTATATAATGCCTCATCTGCTCCAACGCCTGGTCTCTCAACGCCGGTTCTTCTCTCAGTTCCACCCTCGCTTTCTCCCGCAACTCCTGAGGAAGGTCGCTGGTCTCTCTCTCCCTGGCTTCTGTGCTGGATAGACGGTCATCTTCTGTAAACCGGGAGACGATGTCTTTTGGTTCGTGTTCAAGGCGGCGTTCTTCTGGGTGCAGGACTGATGTGGCCATGTCTGAAACAATGATTAAGATTCTATTAATGAACTGTCATAGTGTGCTATGTACTCAAAGTCATAGTAGCTCAAACCAATTGCATATGGTTAAGTGTCCAGGGTAGCGATTCTAAATCCATTGGGTTGCATCCGACACGGAATCTCATCTCTCGGTCTTTGTCTTATCTGTTTAGCATGACAGAGACAGGGATTGTCATTCCGATTCCGATTTGCGATTTGCATTTAAAATCGCTACCCTGATCAGACTTTTGTAACTGGAATCCAATCAGAATACCTTCTACTGAGCGTTTTATTTATTTTTCATCATCATCCTTCGTTATCCCACTGCTGGGTATAGGACTCTCTTGAATAATGCCATCTTCCTTGGTTCTGTGGCAATTCAGTCTATTGAGCGTCTCAACCGGCTGAAATACGCAAACCTTGAAAGCAGTTACATAATTTTTTAAGCCGTTTGGTGTGAGACATTCAGCACTGCACGTTAAATAACGTTTATTTGAATCCAAACATACATGTACGCTTCGTGATTAGGATGGTTTTAACGTCGCTGAACCCAAAATTTTGCTGCAATTCTCGTTTATGTTTGAGTAAAATGTCAGCACTAACTTGATCTAAATAGGTACATCTTTGTGTTTAAAAAATACTAGTATTTCACACACGTCGCTCCGCGTCGGCTGTGTGGGAATGCATATTTTAATACTAATATATACTTCATCTACAGATAAAAAACGTACAGCCTACATACGTAGTACCTACTACACGGAAATTCTATAAAAACTAGCCACCAAATAAAAACCATGGGAGAGGCCTATGTCCAGCAGAGGACTAAGATAGGCTGATGATGATGAAATAAAAAATTGGCAGTCATAGGAACTGCCGATAGAAGTGAAAACTTATAACTCAGAATTTGATAGCTTACCTTGGAAACTACACGGGTGTAACCGGAGGGCGTGGCCTCGCCATCATGGCATGGCCATTTAGAAATGCGTCAGCATTTCCCATTGGCTCACGCATTTCTAGATGGTCATGCCATGATGGCGAGGCCAAACCCTTTCAGCATTTCCCATTGGCTGACACATTTCTAGATGCCCAATAGCCATGGTCCCGAGTTTACCCGAAGATTTCTTATCATACCCGAGCGTGACGGTAGAATTCAATTTACACCCCACGAAACATTTGTCTAGGCGCGCCTAAAGAAGTTTTCACTTCAAAAATGAAAAATTATGAATATTGCTCGACATTCCACACACAACACTGACTAGTCCCAAACTCAGTAAAGCTTGGTATTATGGGAGCTAGATAGTAGCTGTTATAACATAAAAAGAAAAAAACTACAATCATAGGAACTGCCGACAGAAGTGAAAACTTATGACTTAGAATTTTGGTATTACTGTTTGCATTTTAATTAGTGCGAGTGCGTAACGGGACACGCTGCTAACCACTTCACTACGCAAGTTACTACATACTCGCACTAATCAATCGTTGTCCACACTTGTTTGCTTCTAATCACAAAACACCTGCACTAATCACTCGCACTCGCACTAATCAAAATGCAAACAGACCTTTACGGATATCTGTTTCGTGAGCCCATAAGACTTACCATACTAAAAACGTGAGCACTAGCAAAGCATCTAAAGAAGTTTTCTTTTCAAATAAGAGTGAACACATACGAAGTTCACACATTTTTTTAAAAGTGAAAACGTATTTTGACGCGCTACCGACAGTTTTTTCGTGAACTGTGAATTGAATTCTAAAGCTGCCTATACACACTGGGCCAGTGGAGGCCAACGCGAGTGTCGACAAAACGGCACGAGACAAAACGTAGCATCCACACACTGGCCCAGCGCAGGCAAAAGCGAGGTAGGCCAATAGGAGAACAGGACGCTACTCGCCGAGCGCCTTTGTTTTGTGCACAAAAACCGACACCGGTCACGAGAGACGAGTCGAGACAAAACAGCCCTATACACACTGGCCACTTGCCGTCACTCGGCCAGCGAGGCGAGCGACACGAGTCATCGCAAAACGACCCTCCACACACTGGCGTTGGCCTGCACTCGGCCAGTATGTATAGGCGGATTAACGTCACTATCACGAATGATAAGAAATCTTCGGGTAAACTCGAGACCAAGGCCATTGGCCATCTAGAAATGCTTCAGCATCTCTAGATGGCCACGCCCTCCGGTTTCACCCGCGTAGTTTCTTAGTAAGCTATCAATTTCTGAGTTTTCACTTCGGCAGTTCCTATGACTGACATTTTTTCTTTTTAACTATTCCATTATCCCTATGTCATTTGATATCAACCCGATCAAACTCATCAGCAGTCGACGCACGCTCATTCGACTTGCTTCTACAAATGTTATAGCTCTAACGTCATTGTTCTACCATTATACTTTATTTCGCTTCGTGTTTGCGTGACTGGAGGCGTGTAGAACATTGAATAATCAAAGAGAAATAACCCAACAGATTGCCCTATTGCGAATCACTTTCACTTAGGATGCACGAATTTTGTGATTCACTCGAAAACGGCAAAGAAAAAGTACCTATTAGGTACCACAGTTTACAGAAATACTAAGTACCTAGGTACTTTAAATTGACTGTGGTATTACATGGGTGTTAGGTATATTTGTTCTGGTTGTTTTG
This sequence comes from Ectropis crepuscularia, assembly GCA_963693475.1. Classification (NCBI taxonomy): domain Eukaryota; kingdom Metazoa; phylum Arthropoda; class Insecta; order Lepidoptera; family Geometridae; genus Ectropis; species Ectropis crepuscularia. The sequence continues at coordinate 11,611,894 of OY856369.1, read as the reverse complement.
TAGTGGTAGGACTCTTGGCAGAGTCCGCCTGGGGAAGTACCACACCTTTGCCAGTTATTCTACCGCCAAGCAGTAATGTGCAAATATTACTGTGTTCCGGTTTGAAGGGCAGTGTTTCCAGAGAAATTACCATCAGGCACATGACCTCGTCGTCTCGTCACTCTTTATTAAAAAAAAAAGTACAGTGTAAACGGCCAAATACATAAAATCGCGAGGCAATACCTACTAGTAAAGTCTTTTAGCAAAGGCATTTTATGATTTAAAAGAGTTTTTCAACGACGAGAAACATGACTATTTAACATTATTTTAGTATGTAAATAATTAAACTAATGTTTGTTAACTAAACCATTATTACCTTTAAGGATGTGATGTGTACCTAGGTATATTGTTTAACATTTTATTGCACGCCCGTTGTTACATTTTTAAATATTAAGACCTATTCTTACACAGTGCAGCAATAAATACCTAAATTCTTATTCTTATTTTTACTAGACATCTTGTACTATGATTGCTGACCCCGCCCCAAAGTTTGAGGTTGCGACCGCTCCTGAGTAACATAGGCTACTTTTATCACGGAAAAGTAACGAGAACGAGAAGCACGGGTAAAGCGCGAGGCGCTGGTAGTTTTAAAAATAATCTATTTTATTTTAATTGGGTAAACGGGTAACTCACGTGTAATATGGTCGGTCAATTCGAGTCAAGTATCGTCCGCGTCCGGCGGCCTTTTTCTTTAAATATATGTAATAAACTAATAACCACGTTAATTTTAATGCTAAAATAATCTAATATGTTTTTATTAATAAAGAGTGACGAGACGAGCAGGACATGTGCCTGATGGTAAGCATCACGCCTGCCACATAACAGCACAGTGACACGCAAGAACATGACGAGTCCAAATCATTACCTAGCACTGCACTGCGCTGCGCGCACTTAATTAAATTCAGACACTCCACCTATGTGAACCTATCACTAATATCGTCTAAATACGTGAAAGGAAATTTAAGTTTTTGAAGTGAAAACTTCTTTAGGCGCGCTATAGACAGAATTTTCGTGGGCTGTGAAATGGATTCATCAATCGTCACGCTTGGATATGATAATGGATCGGATCGGATATGAAATCTTCGGGTAAACTTGGTAAAAACGGCCAGGTAGGTACCAGGGTATCAGAAACAGTAAAGAGTTTCGATTACCTACCTCCAACAGCCTAGCGTTTATCTCCAGATACCAGGACAACAGAAATATAAAAGAGTTTGCCCCTAGGCACACCCCGGACACTCGGCCTAAAATCTATACCTTAGAGTAAAGAATACAAATCTATACAGACGGTGCAGTTGACATACCTACACTCACACAACTACGCATATGTCGTTCGAACACATTTACGCATGTGTGCGTGTCATCTAGGGTTACTAAATTATTTTATGGAATAGCTATGACCCGTGAGTTCACCTGCCTGTGTTAAGTGGCCTATAATCTTACCTAGTTAGTGTTCGATCTTTAATGTAGGTAAATATAACTTTCATCAACAATCAGTTTGCTTATGCTGAAACCAGTCGGTTGCACCCGAACCGACTCATCCGATAGCGGTCCTGCTACCGAATGGTTCGGAATCTGCGATTCACAACGCCAATCGGATTGGCGTAGGAATGTCTTTTGGCCAGACCAAAGACAAGCTATCCCGCCTAGTTTTCGAATACAGATACAAATTTGGTAGAAAAGTTAACTCATGGTAGGAATATACAAATCGTCAAATAACTGTATTTCGGGTTTATTTTGTGGTTTTGAATGACTTTTTTACATAGAATTTGTATAATAAACGAGTAAATCGAAAATTTGGAAATTTCGCAAGTAAACCTCTGGAAATTTGCATCTGCAACACAATAAATCATAGTTTACATTTTTCGTTTTACCTTCAGTTTGTCAATCTGTTGATGTTGTCAAAGTCAACGGAACTATTGTTTGTTTTGTTTGGAAATAACCAAATAACAACAAAAAGTAATAGCTTCATAGTGTTTGTCCATTACAGTTATATATAACATATCTAAAAGTAACCACTAACAAAAGTATCTACACTCCACCGATCATCTGAATCAATAATCCTACATCTTCACTGCACATATGCCAGAAGTCTGTCATCAAACTGAAGACTACCTGAAGTGGATCGGTCATCTGAACCAAGACTCCTACCTACCTGTCATAGTACCTATAACTTTGGGGATTTTGTCCCACATATCTAGCTATATCTAAGTAAGTTTAATGTTTGTTAAATCACATGCCGTACACCGGCAAGGTGCTACTTTTATATACACCTACGGGGTCTGCGTTGTCATTATAGGGATTGGGGACCAATAAGTTCTGGCAGAAGTACATTTAAGTAACCTTTCCTTCATCTATAGATAGAACTAAAGTCGAACAGATAGGTACGAAAATACTGTTTGTTATACAAGGACCAGAGGGGTTCGTGGGTCACCCCTTTTGGGCTGGCACTAAGTAATATTATAGACGCACGCACTTATCACACGGTCTTCTTACTTAGTTAGCTCCGACTATGTTTGTGACCACCACTGACCACTGGGGCCAAAGTTGTTTCCGCTCTTGCTGTTATATCGTTGTTTGACGTGATGTCTCGTATCTCCAATGTTTCTTTGTGGTTTCTTGGCTTTTTGCTCAAACAACAAACATGTTTCATATTTTCATCTCAAAAAATAAACAATATCAACAAATCAATAATGTGGCAATAATCTATTTCTAGCAATTCTTTTGAGCACAAACTGCCAACTTTGAAAATTTCATAACCCAAAATTCCAAAAACTAAACACATATTACACACTAAAGTTAATAAAAACTCGTTTACTGTCCATAATCTTACAGAAATATTGAGAAAAACAGAGAAAAATCAAGTAAATACAATAATCTGAAAATCGTATTTAGCTATCCACGACAAAAAAGCTGTCCGAATCCCATCCGATTAGAAAACAGCTGGTAGTCGGTTGCAAACGTCAAAAGTAATCGGAATTGGCGTTGAGAATCGCAAATTGCCCGAACCAGTCGGTAGAGGCCAGTTTCCGTGGATCAGCCCGACCCGAATGGTTTCAGAATCGCTACGCAGAATAGCTTAACACAGTTTATAAAAATGATTCAATCTTTGTAGAAATTCTTATGAAATCAAAAATCTCTTATTCTTGTTTCGTATAATAGACGAAAAATTTGGTACCATTTTGTTAAATAATACAGCATCATGGTCGTATTCTCATAGAAAATGATCGTCCGATATAACCCTTCGTTGAGTGCTTCTCGCGTTCTTGCGGGGTAGGAAGCTTGAATCTGGCGGGGGGTGGGGAGTGTCCGTTCTATCTGTATTATCTATTCTATGCCCTAGGTACCAGTAGGTACCAGGGCAGCAGAAACAGTAAAGAGTATATTCTGTATAGTTACGTTGATATAAAACTAGATGGCGCAACCATCGATTTAGCTGGCGGTGTTGAAATTATGCGAATGTACATAGACCTACGATGGTTTTATAACTAAGTAGTCTTGTGACAAGGTAATATAGAAATTTGACAATTCATTTAAAAGCGAATACATTCGAGTCACAAGTTTTTACTTCTATCGGCAGTTCCTATGACTGCCAAATTTTTTTGTTTATATTTCCAAAACTGCTGCCGATTTCGATAAAATGAATATGGGACCACGTCTGAACTATGATGTACCAAACAAAACTAGAACCATCAAAATCGATTCACAATTAAAGGTAGGACTCTTAGCAGAGTCCGCCTGGGGAAGTACCACACCTTTGTCAATTATTCTACCGCCAAGCAGTAATGTGCAAACATTACTGTGTTCCAGTTTGAAGGGCAATGTTTCCAGAGAAATTACAGGGCTTAGAGATATAACAACTTAGATATCTGGGTGACGAGCGCAGTGCAGTGCTAGGTAATGATTTGGACTCTTCATTCGGTTCCAATAGCTGCGTGTCACTGTGCTGTTATGTGGCAGGCATATTGCTTACCATCAGGCACATGTCCTGCTCGTCTCGTCACTCTATGCTATAAAAAAAAACAATTGGCGGCGCTATTGCATAACATACATAAGTACAATAACTTTAATTTAAAAACCTCAACTGCAACAATCAAGGGAAAAAAATCATTATGTAATACAAAATGGTCAATAAACTAATACCTAAGGACACTCTGGTGTAAATAATGATATCCTAATTGTCAAGATCCATCCAGCCGTTCGGAAGATACGTGGGAATAAAGAAATTTACAAACATACAAGATACGCGCGAAAAACATAACTATTCTTTCAGTCGGGTAAAAAAAACATACAACCGAATTGAAAACTCCTCGTTTTGGAAGTCGGTTAAAATAGGTGGGAACTGGTTGGAATCGTACAATTAATTGTACTTACAGTTTTCACATTTTGTTTTACCGACGTCTCTCGACATCCAAGGGCCAAGGCGCACTGACCAAGGGTCGTTGCACGGGCCCGTTAGGTACTCCCGAAATCCGAAATGTTGCAAGCGGGCCTACCTTTGTGAGGGCTATTGCCCTTGGAAAAACTGGTAAGCTATAAAGCAGTCATGAACCATGGACGTATAAAATGCCGGACGTTCGCTAAAACAAAAACTGTGTCTATAGAGTCGGCCAGTACGCTGACACCCTCGCATCTAAAGATATCGAATGTCAAGCAAAAAAAAATCGAAATCTATGCATTCATCTGATTCATCAGTCGTGCCTACATTACGCGCGCAAACTTGTAATAATGTGTGCGTGTCACCCTGTCCCATACAGGCTGACAGGCATCTATACATAGCGCACTGGCCGACTCTATAGACACAGTATTTTGTTTTAGCGAGACTACTTCCGACTTTTTTTATTTGACCATGACAGCAGTAGGTACCTACCATCAATATTATATTTGGTTATGCAGAAACCCTGGAACTACTTATACCGAAAAGTGGGATCCTTTTTAACCAACTTTAAAAAAGGAGTAAGTTCTAAATTCGATTGCTTTTTGCATTTATATTACGGCTGGCACCGACTTCAAATAGACGAGTGAGTGGCTGAGTATCGATTATAACAGTTTCCCTTTTTACCTTTTGAGTGCATATTTGTGGTTTTGTATAAAAGACTTTATTTTACCCTATTTAGTGCAAAACGTGTCGATAGGACCGAATTTCTTAACTTTTGTGAAAGCTACAACTTGTATGTCGTCCAGACAAAATTGAAGCCAAATTTTGGTTGTTTGTTCATATATCAAAAACGAGCCGGCCGATTTCGATAAAACTTATTTGTGACCATCCGGGAATACCTACTCATTCGAACAAACAATACTGATAAATCAGGTGCCTACATGAAAAAGGTTAAAAACGGTGAAGGAAAACATTCCTGTTCTGGTTCCGACATTTATCTAGAATCTATCGAGGTCTTGTGTCATCCACCAACCCGCACTTGACCAGTGTGGTTGATTATGGCCTTGACTCTGTCCTTGCGAGAGAAGGCCCCATGTCCCAGCAGTGGGAACGAGGAACATTTAGTAGGTTGCTTATTATGCTATGCTTATACTAAACGAGCGAGCGATTCTAATGGATCGTCGCTGTAAGCAGTCAAGAGGTACTAGAGAGAGGGAGAGAGAGAGGTACCAGTGCACGCTCACTCGCTCAAGGTCGCGCGGTTTTAGCCTACCGCTAGACCGTTCCTTCCAGGAAACAACGCTACAAAGGAAACGCGCTAGACAGGGACAGAGTTACGCGTTAGAAGAGAGCGTAGATGGTGAGTTGAAAATCGCGACAGATATTGAGCGCTAATGCGAGCTGAATTGAACTTTGTTGTGTCCCAGCAAGAGTCGCTATTAATATAATTGTTTTCGGTAAGTGAAGCTAATATTAATTCTGTGGTATTACAGCGTACCAGCTTCATATGTTGCGCCATCCCGAAGATGTAATTTGAGTTTAATTACTTACTTACATAAACCGATAACAAGTAGATAACAGAACAAACGAGTATTCCTAATTTTACGCAATTAAATCATCAGCAGCGAAACAGGTTCGCTAAACAATATTTGATGGATCCACAAAACCATACGAATGTTAAATAAAATCAGTTAAATAATATGTCATTTACATAGTCGTTCCTAACCGGATCTTGAGGTATTTTCCGCGAACAAACATTCTATAGAACAATAACAAAGCTAAATCATCCAAGTAAAACACAGTAGACGGGTTACGAATACGATGCACCGATATCTTTATCTTAAGAGGTAAGAGGCGCGTTTTAATTTTTTATTTAATTTTCTCAGCTGTTTTCTTTTTTATTTAAAGAGACAGGTAGCCTCGGAATTTTATTCGGTAGGCAGTAGAAGGCTGTCTGTACAATTACCCAATAAACAGTTACAGTTTCAGTATATTGATACCTACATTATACATAAGTAGGTACAATATTCCTAATTTCCCTAACTTAGGAGCACAACTGTTTTATGTGAATTTGGCCTACTCACGTCAAAATGCAATATATGGTTATGTTTTTTGTTATTAATCATTATGTGTCTATTGATGTGTATCTGGTTAGGCAGATAATCGTAGTGTTTTGATCGGTGTTTGCTACGCTAGTTTAGTTTTTTTACGCACAAGTTAACATATTGAAAATAAATAAATGAAAATTGAATAAAGAATCCGATCCGATCCACCTACAACTGTGTTTCAAATAAGAGTATGTTAAATTATTCGAATCTAAACTAAGTAACATAACTTACTCATTACTCACATACATAAAGCATAGGTACCTACTCGAAGCATTCCTGAAAATTGAAGACGCTAGTATTTTTTCTTCGCCTTTTGAAAACTTGCTTTACAAAAATCCTCCTAATCGGAAAATGTACATTTATTTGTATACATATCATTGGGACTGAAATAAGGCCTATTTCCCTAACGATAATTGACTATTTTTCAATCGACTTCAAGAAAAGAAGATGTTCTCAATACGACCGTTTTATTATGCACTTTTCGACTGGATGAACCGATTTAAATAATTCTTATTTTGTTTCTTGTTCTTTGTTTTTTTTTTTTGTTTTGGGTACACTTTCCGAATACCACGCCATATACATTTTGTCGCTGATTTTGTGTCTACGTCCTATTCTGCAGATATATGTATAGTCAAACGTTAGATTTGAGTCAAACAAGTTTTAATTACTAACACGAGTATAGTTTTTTGTCGCTAATTAGCGAGTCCAATTGGCCGCCGTTACAATTCTATAGTTATCATATTCGTAGCCTAAGGACTTATGGCAGTTTTATGGCACATGTTTAGCATGCGTGGGGAATATCTTTGAAAATTCGCGTGGGAAAAAGGACATATGCCTGATAGTAAGTTTGAAGCAAAGTGCCTGCCACATAACAGCACAGTGTCACAGGAATATCAAGAAGCCAAAACATAACCTGGCACTGCACTGCAGATCACCCAGATATGTAAGATGTTTTATCTCTATGCCCTGTAATTACACTGGAAACATTGCCCTTCAAACCGGAACACAGTGATGTTTCCGCATAACTGCTTGGCGGTAGAATAACTGGCAATGGTGTGGTACTTCCCCAGGCGGACTCTGTCACGGCGGCGACGGCGGACAAAGACTCCTACCACTATAAAATGACGTAAAGCTAACGGGATACTTTGAGCATACTTGCGTTCCGTATTCAAACATAACTTTAGACGAAAAGGTGGTCGCAAGATTAAAAAACTTATCAATGATTATATAAAAAGAACTGGTTTTGCTGTGAGGGACCTATGGTCGTTGACTTCATATTCCCTCTACTGCCTGCCAAACTTTGGGCTAGTCTTTTAAAGCGCACGACTCTACTAATTTAAACTTCCTAACTTATGTCGGTACGCATATAGGTACTGAAAGAAAGCATACTTACTCGAAGCATACCTGAATTCAAAACAAGCATTCTAAATAGCTATTCACTGTATTCAACGAGTAATAGGTACATCCTGTACGACGACTAGCCCTTCCTTCTCATTTTTTAGGGTTCCGTACCCAAAGGGTAAAAACGGAACCCTATTACTGAGACTTGGCTGTCCGTCAGTCCGTCCGTCTGTCACCAGGCTGTATCTCAAGAACGGTGATAGCTAGACAGTTGACATTTTCACAGATTGTGTATTTCTATTACCGCTATAACAACAAATACTAAAAATAAAATAAAAATTATATTTCCTTAAATATTCTTTTTATTTATTTAACAAACTTGATTTTAACAGTGTCTTGCTCTATTAGTCCGTCTCAAGCAAACTAGATGGCGCCATTAGTATATATAAAAGGCGATATTGAATTTATCGTCAGAATCATGAGCCAAAAATCAAAATTTTAAAGAACATTTCGCCTGTCTGTTAAAATTGCGATGTATAAGAAATTCCGGATAAAGTCAAAGAGGTTTTCGCCGTTTATTTGGTAATGGTAAGGAACCCTTCGTGCGGAAGTCCCACTCGCACTTGGCCGATTTTATTCGTTATCTGATTTCCAATATTTCGATAATTTTAGACACACTCATAATATATAACAGCTATTAAACCGTTACGTAAACATTAGCCGTAATATGGTGTCACATCTGGAGAACAGACTATGTGTAAGACTGTATAATACATAGAATCTTACGTAAAGCCGTATCATAATACTACTGTGTGTAAACATGGTGATCGTATATGGTGAGAAAACGATCTAGGAAATGACTACTTTACTGCATTTCCTTCTAGGTAAGTGAGCATGAGACATCTTGGGTCTCGGCATTCTGAGGATAATATTTTTAAATTGTATGTAATAGATAATAGACTACAGCAGGTCTACTACGAAAACAACATCCGAATAATCGGGTCCGACCGACAGCTGTCCGGATAATCGGTAAGGTAATTAAATGCTTTCGGAGTAAGGTTTACGGCACAAAAACTGTCAAATCTATGTCGGTCGGAAGTCGCAATAAACGAAACGCCCGATCCGATCAACTCACTGATTGTGTTTCGTGGTAAGAAAAGTCCATAAGTTCGGCCGATATATCGTTTATCGGACTTCGTAGTAGACCTGCAGGACGTAAGTTACGGCTGGTCTAGTCGGGAGAACGGCGCCTGCCGATCCGGAGACCCCGGGTTCAAACCCCACACGCACCACTGTCTTTTCGAAGTCATGTGCGTAATGCCGGTAACTTAAAACGGTGAAGGAAAAAATCGTGAGGAAACCGACAAGTACCTAGAATCTTTCGAAGTCATGTGTCATCCGCCAACCCGCACTCGGCCAGCGTGGTGGATTATGGCCTTGACTCTCTCCTTGCGAGAGAAGGCCCCGAGTCCCAGCAGTGGGAACGTTTAGTGGGCTGTTGATGATATTGATGAGATTACAGGACGTCAACTCTCTTTCTACGAAAACGTAATTTCGAAATGAACTCGCGACTTTCCAACTCCGATTCTACTTCGATCCGTCGTTTTGTCCGTTTAAAGGTCAGTACTCACATACGGTATTACTCGATAGTTTACTCGAAGTCGAGTAAAAATCAACGTGTGGACCGCAAAACTCACAGCTCGAAGGCTCGCACCGAGCCGGCTCGATGGAATTAAATGAAAGTAATTTCCTTCGAACCTACTCGAAGCGAGCCGTCAATCTTGACTCGTACGTGTGTACGTGACTGCGAGTGGCGCGAGGCGAGCGTCAGTCTGGTATTGTTTATCGTGATTGAAACACATGTTTTTAAGAGAAATGGATTTGCGAGTTTAACCCAGTACCTCTTTTACGTTTTTTCTTTTCATTTTCTTTGATTTTCTTATAAAGCACTGTGAGACTTGCTAAATACAGCCACCGTCTAGTTTGTTGCACAGACATCCTTTGGCTCGAACGGTTCGGTGAATACTGAACGGCGCGCCTCACTCGATAGATCAAAGCTCAATGTGTGGACGAAAGCCCATGCCATGGGTTTTACTCGACAGTTTAGCTCGATCGAGTAACACCGTATGTGAGTACTGACCTTTAATGTTCTAAGCCTACTTACTCTAATTAGAGTAAGAAGCTTAAAACATTTAAACGTCAATGTTGTATCGGACGAAACAAAGTAGAACGAGAGTAGGAAAGTCGCGAGTTTTTTTTTTCGAAATTACGTTTTCGTAGAATTAGAGTAGACGTCCAGACCCGTGAACAAAATTTACGGGTCAAATGAACCACCAGGAGACCTATGTAGGATGATAGAAGGGAATGAAGTTATAAGATTCAGCACTATGCCGTCACTTGTAAGCTGTCCAACTGAGTACAGTCAAAGAGAAGTTGCAACCCTCGATCATTTCTCCTTGTCGCATGATTTCTTACGGCATTGCGAAATAATGGATTGGAATAGGTATTCGTACAGTGTTTTTGTTTCCGTTATTTTCCCGGGGTAAAAGGTAGCCTATGTGTTCTTTCAGATTATTATTTGTGTTAAACATTTCAGACCGGTCCGTTTAGATGTTACGACGTGATTGGGCAACAAACATCCAAAGCTCACCAGCCAGGTCTGAACCTCCGTGTTGGAGTATAATATGAGAGGTATGTGACAAGTTTAAATTGCCTCAAATACCTACCAAAAAAAATTGGCGCCAACTCTCGGAATATTAGGAGGACTGAGACTTTCAATTTTTTTCTAAGTTAGATTCTGGGCTCTTTTTCAAATGTCAGACGGGCCTTTATTTCTTTAGAATACTTCCAGAAAGGAGGTTATCAATTCCGTTGTATTTTTTTTGTATGTAGGTACATTGTACATGTAATGCGATAGCGCAGACAATTGTGAATGAATTTTGATGATTATATTTTTTGTTTGGTAGATCATACATAGGTCCCGTATAAATTTTATCAAAATCGGTGCAGTGTTTTTTTGGAATATGATTATGTGATGTTTTTTTTGCAGAAAATAGATTATTGGAATCATAGCAGGTCAGGCAGTACAATGTCACGTGACCTTATTTTTAAAACGCTACAAGTAGGTACCCTAAAAATCAACAATAGAAGTCATGTTTATGAAGCCATTAATTATGAAACTGATGGGGCCAACTAACTCATTATCATCCTTATATAGGAGTAATTATAATTAAATACAATGTGTAGTTACCTCTGTATCGTTTCGTACTCGGGAAACTCATTGAGGAAGATTTATTGGTAAAGATTTGGAGGTGAATGCATTTTAGTCATGTTCTGAATGACATTTGATGATAAATATAGACAGAGCTTTTTTGTGGGAGTATGTGGTCACTAACAAATCTAAAAAACTAATTTGATTTGTGAATGTAGTGGTAGGACTCTTGGCAGAGTCCGCCTAGGGAAGTACCACACCTTTGCCAGTTATTATGTCGCCAAGCAGTAATGTGCAAACATTACTGTGTTCCGGTTTGAAGGGCAATGTTTCCAGAGAAATTACAGGGCTTAGAGATATAACAACTTAAAACTCTAGGTGACGAGCGCAGAGCAGTGCTAGGTAATGATTTGGACTCTGCATGTTCCAATAGCTGCGTGTCACTGTGGTGTTATGTGGCAGGCATGTTGCTTACCATCAGGCACATGTCCTGCTCGTCTCGTCACTCTTTATTAAAAAAAAACTACGAAAACGATGTCCAGGTTAAGGCAATTTTAGTTTTTTGTTGAAATTTCGAAATCTACTGCACCGATTTCGATAAAATGTTTATGGGACCACCTCTGAAGTATAATCAATCAAACAAACAAAGAATCATCAAAATCGATTTCACTACTACACTGCGGTCTACGGTGGCCATCTCTACAAAATCACTTTACCTTGATATACTTACCTATCTCTGTAAATGTTTTCCTTCAAACCGGAACTTAGGTATGTGTGCACAGGCGGACTCTACAAAGAGTAGATAATTCACACGTACCTACAAATATTAACCTACGTGCCTTCCTAGTAGTACGGAGGCATAGTATATGATATACGTACGTATGACGTGTGTAGGTTTGTTCGTTCGTTGTTTTAAAACAATTTAAAAAAAATGTGTACTTTTCTACGCACGTAAAATGATCAGTAAACTTATTGATATTTTAAGAAGTATTACTTACTAGCAAGTTTTACCCGCGTAGTTGCCGTTTCCCGGTATTTCCCGGGATAAAACGTAGCCTATATGTATTCTTCCTAATCCCAATCTAAATGTAACTGTGTTCCAAATTTCAGCTCGAAATTTTAGTACAATCACATCGTAACGTATGAAACGTTTTACGATGTGATTGAAACATCCAATATCCAATATTTGGTATTTGGTTGTTTGTAATTGAACAACAAACATAAAAAAAATACGATATTGTTGTGTATATTGATGTTTGTTGTTCAATCACGAATTCAAACATTGACATTTATAATATCAGTAGGATGCTAACACGCCACTAACTCATGCACTGCGACAACACTCAACAGCACTCTTCTTCTACTCTTGCACTGAATGCAACACTCTTCTGCGGTAGCCCAATGTTATCTAGGCAACATTACAGAGATCACTTGAGGCCAAAAACCATACAAGGTACTTTAAAAAAAACGCGCAACTATCTTCAGTGTATCGAATTTCGGTGTCAAAATGCGCGCGCATCGTAAAAAATCACTTTGAAGCTTTGAAGAGACAATTGTTGGCTAACTTCATACTTTCGTTTTTTGGCTGTCACTCAAAATTCACAATCTTCTCTCATCAGTTTTTCCAAGCGCGCCAAAGGACTTTAAAATTATAGAGCATAGAGCAAAGAATCTGTGTAGAGCTGAAATGATTTATGAAGCACATATATAATCCAATATTTTTGTCGCCTGAAAGTATGGAGTAGGATGCGTTAAACCCGCTAGATCTGATTTTTTGCAGACTTGTTTATGATATTGGCCTAATGATTATTCCAACTTTGTGACCTCGAGCGACGAACGCAACTTTGTCAAAAATCGAAAAAAATCGTTTATTTTTCAAATTTTGGCGATTATAACCCTAAACGACTAGTTTTTGAAAAAACTTTCGTATAGCGTTTATAAAGTAGACTAAATTTGCTACAATATGATACTAGAACTGTCTCTGTACACCCTATAGTTTCTGAGAATAAGTCTTTCAAAGTTTATAATTTTTTTCGAACTTCGCAATTTTTTCCAATATTTCAACTCCTACTTGACCACTTTATGGCACAGTTACTGCGGTTTTTAACCCCCGCCCAAAAAAGAGGTGTTATAAATTTGACGTCGAAGTCTGTCTGTCTGGACCGATTTAGATGCGGTTTTTTTGAAGATAAATTTTGATGTTTTGAGCTATTTTTGGTTAATATCGATTCAAGATGGCCGCCTCCACCAAATGGCGGACCAAATATTTCATCACAATCTACCTCATTATGGGTATCAAATGAAAGGGCTTGACTAGTAGAGTACTATACAGTATAACAAATTACAAATCACAAAATGGCAAACTACATTTTATTTTTTTCACTAATGCCTTAATATGGTATAGTAGTCTACTAGTCAAGCTCTTTCATTCGATACCCATATTAAGTGAAGTTCGAAAAAAATTATAAACTTTGAAAGACTTCTTCTCAGAAACTATTGGGTGTACAGAGACAATTCTAGTATCATATTGTAGCAAATTTAGTCTACTTTATAAACGCCATAAGAAAGTTTTAACAAAAACTAGTCGTTTAAGGTTATAATCGCCAAAATTTGAAAAATTAACGATTTTTCGCGGTTTTTTTCGATTTTTGACAAAGTTGCGTTCGTCGCTCGAGGTCACAAACTTGGGACAATCATTAGGCTAACATCATAAACAAGTCTGCAAAAAATCAGATCTACCGGATTTAACGCATACTGTAATACCCCGTTTACATGATTCCAGTCCAGCGACCGAATCCAGCGCTGGATTGCTTACTGGAATAATGGAGACCGGCACTGGAATGCATCAATCCAGTGCTAGTGCATTCCAGTGCCGGTTTACATTATTCCAGTAAGCAATCCAGCACTGGATTCGGTCGCTGGACTGGAATAATGTAAACGGGGTATTATGCCAGTAAGCAATCCAGCGCTGGATTCGACCGCTGGACTGGAATAATGTAAACGGGGTATTATGTATAAAGTTACTGGAGTGATAGGACTTGTAAAACATTTTTACTGTAACCTTGAATTATAGAATATACGAGTATAATTAATTATACTACATACTTGAACTTAAAATTTAAACAAGCTCTTAATATAATCAGCGTAATGCTGTCATTACGCAACTTTTATTTACCTAAGTTATTTAAATAAATGCTTAATCAAACTCAGTAGCCGTGAAACTGGGTCTCTTACCGAGACATCTTTTCGATAACTGATATTTTTAAATTCAAATTCTTTATTTCTTGCTCTACGATAACGAATTTTATTAATTGAAGATACGGTTCACAGTCGTGCTTTACGAAATATTGATTGTGGTGAGATTTTCGTTATACATAGTTAGTGGTAGCAGCTTAAGTCGACATCTCGGATCTCGGCGGTGAAAGTCTTGCCCAGCCGACCAGAATGGGGGCAGACTGACTCATTCTGCTCTGATACTAGGTAGAAATAAAGTATTTATGCGTACTTTTTAGTGATAAATTGTTTACTGAGAAATAAATAAGCCTTGTTGAAGAACTTCTTTTGGCGTCGAATGGCTACTAGCTTACTAATACTAGCTTGCTATCCTAGCTTGAAATAAAGTGGTCAAGTGCGAGTTGGACTCGCCCATGAAGGGTTCCGTTGCAGCAAGTAACATAACATACATAGTACACATAGTTCTTGTAGTTCGTTGTTACTTTGATCGAAGTTTCAATAATAGTGTATTTATGATATACTAAAAAAAACTACTCATCAGATCGAGTTCAAACCAATTTTCATTGGTAGTTTACATGGTAATGTACATCATATATTTTTGGAACGAAGTTCCTTATCGCGCGTTATGAAAGGGAGCTAGACGGAAAAAATTCTCACGAAAAAGTTGTAACGTTTCGTGCCTATGACGTAATAGAATTAGAATACGATAACAAATTTCAGCCATGTCGATAATGACCGGTTGGCGCAAATAGTAAGTAAGGGGTCACCTATGAAGATAGGTGCTCCCGGTTCGAGTCTCGGTAGTTACCGCGAGACTGTTTTTGTACTTTTTTTCTCTCAACACTCTTTTTGTTCATTTTTTCCTGAAAATAATATTTTGTTTTTTTTTTGGATCCCTCTTATCAACGCATTTAATTTAAATCTAAGTATTTTCTAACAAACAATAACGAAAAAAAAAATTCTATTGGCGATTTATCACTACAAACTGACTCTTGCGCTTAAAAATAGATGGCGTTGCACAACGAACCCTATGAGTATTTGGTTAGAGGCTAGAATTTGCACATCAAAGTTCCTATAATTACCAATAGGTGGCGCAGAACTCAAAATTTAATCAGCTGTGGATTGTATCCTACTCTAGTGTCATAGAAAATCTGGAGAGGTCACTACCGGTACGATAATTTTGTTCTTTTTTTCCTGAGAATTTATTTTAAGTAATCATTCAGAATCGCAAAATAAACCCGAAATACAGTTATTTGACGATTTTCTTTCACTTTTGTCATATTCTCTTCCATTTACAATGGGTTTCATCCTACTATATTCAGCTGCAGGCATCAGTCACGAAACTGTTCCATTCATCCCGGATTACACTTTACGTCGTAGCATATCTATTCTATGGCCGTAGTTCAGACGGAGTACGTCACGTTGCGTGTAATGAACTGATAGTGTGATTGGTTCGAAAGACCTAGCTACCTAGAGTACTAAATTCAGACTGACTAGGTATAGTTATATATATATATGTTTATATAATACGTCAATGCTACTCCTTAAGTTTATGTTAAGTACTTACATTATATTTGTTAATAAGTAATAAAAAAATATTTTTTTTATTACAATTCCTTCACTAATTAATCGACAAGAACTTCGTTCCATCCGGGTGTCCCTTGACACCTCTCAACTTTTTTTTTAGATTTTTCATTCTCTTACTTTAGAAGTTAGAGGGGGGGGGACACACATTTTACCACTTTGGAAGTGTCTCTCGCGCAAATTATTCAGTGTAGACGAAAATGATTTTAGAAACCTCAACATCATTTTTGAAGACCTAATATCGATAGACAGGCCCTGACCACACTAGCTACTTTTTGAAGCGGGATGCAGCGACTAGACGTCAAGCGCCGCTACTTTTTGAAGCATGACGCAGCGTCTGTCGCCTGTCGCCGCTGCTAAAAGTAGCTAGTGTGGTTTGGCTGACACCCCACACGTTTAGGTTTGATGAAAAAAAAATTTTTGAGTTTAAGTTCTCAGTATGGAGGGCAACCCTAATTTATCTTTTTTTTAAATTTTTTTGTTCAAATCTTAATGCGGTTCACAGAATACATCTACTAACCAAGTTTCAACAGTGTAGTTCTCATAGTTTCGGAAAAAAAGTGGCTGTGACATACGGACGGACAGACAGACAGACTGACATGACGCATCTATAAGGGTTCCGTTTTTACGTTTTACGGAACCCTAAAAACTAGCCTCGTGTAGCTCGGGCTAATGCCCGAGAAACATAAGGAACATGACGAATGAGAGTAAATTTTTATGTTGGGCGCTTACCGTCACGGAAAACCATGAAAGACTCTGAAGTTAGCTAGTCAACATTTTATTAAATACTGTTACCTACTAACTAAACAAACTAAATACTTCAGGCACATCCAGTTACTTTATATCGACGATTATTTATCTATTCTATGGCTGAAGTTAGCTGAGCACGAGGAATAACGAGAAGTATTTATTTCTTGAGTGCGTACACTCACCCTTTTTGTATTCAATGTCAGTTATTTTGAAATAAGTAAATATTATTGTAGGTATATTACTGCTTATAATAAAGAATAGTGTAATCTCAATAGCGGTCAAAATACAATAAACTTCAGTAAGGTTCACGTCATCCGGAAATGTCAATGTTTTTCCATAAACTCGAATTTAATGTTAATTGATGACCAAAGGATGTTTTTTGTTTATGAATAAGGAAAGCTCGGGTTTAATGATAAACATTAAGAAGACCTTGTATTTAATTGAAGACAGCAACCGTTCTTGACCTATGGGACGGTGGTACCTTATTTTTGTGACAAGGAAGATATATTTAGCTGATACTTTGTACTGGACAATACATCCGGGTGTCTGTAATTTCTCTGGAAACACTGCCCTTCAAAACGGAACACAGTGATGTTTACATTACTTGTTGGCAGTAGAATACGCCAGACGTACTCTGTAAAGAGTCTTACTACTACGAAAGTCTTACTAAAACTATTATTACCTAGTTAAAATTAGATCAGCGAAGTAATGGCGAGTGTGATTTCCTTCCGATGGAAGGTACCGAATTCTAGCAATAAGAACATTTAAGCATTAACATCATTTAGGCAGCATTTGGTAAACTACGTCGTGTCTTCTCGTCGTCTATACCACAATGTCTAAAGACAAAAGTCTTTAATCAGTGTGTCCTACCTACACTGCCGAAACTTGGACACTGACAGTTAAAGCGGTCCACAAATTTAAAGTCGCGCAGCGAGCTATGGAGAGAGCTATGCTTGGAGTTTCTCTGAGGGATCGTATTCGGAACGAAGTGATCCGTCAGAGAACCAAAGTAACCGACATAGCTCAACGCATTAGCAAACTGAAGTGGCAATGGGCCGGCCATATCTGTCGCAGGACCGATAACCGTTGGAGTAGACGTGTTCTTGAGTGGAGACCACGAATCGGTAAACGTTGTGTAGGACACCCTGAGACTAGATTGAGTTACGATATACGGAAGACAGCAGGCAGTGGATGGAGACGTATAGCCGAGGATAGGGCTGAGTGGCGAGCCATGGGAGAGGCCTATGTCCAGCAGTGGACTAAGATAGGCTGGTGATGATATATGTATAGTATGTTGTAGTGGGATTTGAACTGAGGGCTTCAGGATCGGCAGTCACCGATCTCCTTTACGTCTACTCTCTTTCTACGAAAACGTAATTTCGAAATAAACTCGCGACTTTGCAACTCCGATTCTACTTCGATCCGTCGTTTTGTCTGTTTATACTCTAATGAGGGAGTTTCCGACGAGACAAAAATAGTTCCAACGGACGCACTAGATGGCGATTGTTCGAGATGCAGATAGATCTGTCTCTACCATAAACTCTCAACAGTGTTATCCCTTTAGAGACCCTACCCGTTTTCAGGGAAAAAGTATAGTGTAAAAAGTGTCTTTTTTAATTTTAAAATATTGGGAATAAAAATAGCTAATTAGGTTGATAATGTAATAAAAAACCGTTACTGATCACAATCCCTTTTCAGTAAAAATCTTTAGAACTCCCGAGGCAATAGACACCAACTAAGCCAAAGTAGAAGGAAAATTCAAAGATGTAAATAGCAACACTGATACGACAATATTTTATCCACAGACTAAGTAGAGAGATACTCTCTCGGCTGAAGGATTAGTATCCATAGACAAGAATAAATTTAAAAAATACATATTTTGTCTTTCATCAGGTTTACGAATTTGTTTTGAAATTTTGATGTTTTGATATAGTTTTCATTCGAATAAAATGCGTACATGGATAAAGTAGTTTATTATTTATTACTAGAAGTCGTGCTTTCGCAAATTTAATGAATTGAGTCCCATTATGCCTACCGCTTTTGACAACAAACCAAAAGACCTACAAGCGCCTCCTATTATCGTTTTATTAAACCATATCTTTTTGTCTCGTCTGAAAACGGCTCATTAGAGTAGGCTTAGAACATTTAAATGCGGATTATACAGATGGCTAACTGATCACAATTTTTACGATGTTAAACATTACCTTAATTTTAATGCAAACAGATATAGTCCCAAATAATCTCGGCAATGTAAACGTGAACATACTGATTACTGTATCACATAGTTGTTTTTTTTTTTTTTGTATGAGCTATTGCTTTTAATATTAGTAATTATTTGTTGTTTAGATTGTAACTTTAATTCTATAATTCTTTAGATATAAAAAACTGTTATT
Source organism: Ectropis crepuscularia (assembly GCA_963693475.1). Taxonomy (NCBI): domain Eukaryota; kingdom Metazoa; phylum Arthropoda; class Insecta; order Lepidoptera; family Geometridae; genus Ectropis; species Ectropis crepuscularia. The sequence continues at coordinate 11,592,859 of OY856369.1, read as the reverse complement.
GATATTATAAATTAAGATGTTTCGAAAGTTTAATATTTGTGTAACAATTTTTAAATTTTGAAAGTTTAAATATTTGTGTAACAATTTTTAAATTTCGCATGCCTTTTAGGCTGAAATTGTGCAGCACCATACTATACTATTTTAAGAACTTATTTGTAACCACAATTTTTAGCGAATAAATTACTTTGACTTTGACTTTTGTCAAACAATGTTGCATCGGACGAAACGAAGTAGAACGAGAGCAGGAAAGTCGCGAGTTTTTTTTCGAAATTACGTTTTCGTAGAAATAGATTAGACGTCCTGACTAGACCAGCCGTAACTTACAATAAGAACGTAGTGTAGTGGTAGGACTCTTAGCAGGATCCGCCCGGGGAAGGACCACACCTTTGCCAGTTATTCTACCGCCAAGCAGTAATGGGGAAACATTACTGTGTTCCGATTTGAAATGTCTTAGATCTCAGGATGACGAGCGCCGTGTAGTGCTAGGTAATGATTTAGATTCTTCGTGTTCCAATAGATGCGTGTCACTGTGCTGTTATCAAGCGCGGTCCTAGCATCGAATTTTGGAGGGGGTCACCAGTACACAGCCTCAGATTGGAGGGGGGGGGGGGGGGGGGTCACGAGTAGAAATACGAAAAATCGAGTAAAAAAATACTGCTTATACTATTAACGTCCCACGATTTTACCAGCGTATTTGCCGTTTCAGTTGTTTTCTCGCGTTAGAAAATAGTGTAGGTATGTACTATTAGATATTTTGAATTTTTGTAGGTTTTTAATTTAACTTATACGATTTTGGGGGGGGGGGTCATGTTCCCTGTGAACCCCCTCCCCCCCCCCCCCCTTCGGACCGCGCATGGCTTTTATGTGGCAGGGATGTTGCTTTTCATCGCCTGATGGTAAGCAACATGCCACATGCCTACATGCCCTGCTCGTCTCGCCACTCTATAGCTCTATAGGTAGGTACTACAAAACAAAAAATAAAGTAGCCAAGTGCGAGTTGGACTCGCCCATGAAGGGTTCCGTTGCACCAAGTAACATAATATACATATTACACATAGTTCTTGTAGTTCGTTGTAACTTTGATCGAAGTTTTAATAATAGTGTATTTATGACGTATTAAAAAAAACTACTCATCAGATCGAGTTTAAACCAATTTTCGTTGGTAGTTTACATGGTAATGTACATCATATATTTTTTTTAGGTTTTTCATTCTCTTATTTTAGAAGTTAGAGGGGGGAGGACACACATTTTACCACTTTGGAAGTGTCTCTCTCGCAAATTATTCAATGTAGACAAAAATGATATTAGAAACCTCAACATCATTTTTGAAGACCTATCGACAGACACCCCATAAGTGTAGGTTTGATGAAAAAAAATTTTTTAGTTTCAGTTCTAAGTATGGGGGGCAACCCTAATTTTTTATTTTTTTTTATATTTTTGTAAAAATCTTAATGCGGTTCACAGAATACATCTGCTCACCAAGTTTCAACAGTGTAGTTCTCATAGTTTCGGCAAAAAGTGGCTGTGACATACGGACGGACAGACAGACAGACAGACATGACGAATCTATAAGGGTTCCGTTTTTACGTTTTACGGAACCCTAAAAACGTAGAATGGGCTAATAATACAAAATTCGTCTACGCCTTCGGTGTAAGTCCCAAGTTCGGTAAAGCAATAGGTATGAGGCGAAATGTCATAGGTCCCTTTATTATATACAACATACACTAGCTGTGATCACAGCCTCAGTTCCAATGAAGCTCCTGATTCAGAAAAGCCGAGCCCACATTTTACGAAACCGTTGACTAGACCCGGTTAACTAAATCTGCTTTGGCTTTGCTATTGCCATCTCTATCATTTCAAACGGAAAGAAAAGAGAGAGAAACATCAAAGCTAAGGCAGTTATCGTTCGGCGGTAGACCCCCCGGTTACTTAACATCACGTTTACCCATTGACCGACTTTCTGTCCTCTCCTGTTATGTCGTTATCCGCGTTGCTGCAACCATCGAGCGTTTTGAATTTATTTTGAAATGACGGCACATTTGTAGAGTAGGTATATCTGTGAAATTTTAATTATTACTTATACATTTTTTTTTTCATCAATGAAATTTTAATTGTCAGTCTTGATCGTCTTGATTACCTACCTTTAAACTTTCGTTTTTCTATTTTTTTTTTTTTAATAATGGTGGACTTATTAAATTTGTGGATTATTAAATTTGTGCTTAGTGTAAATTTTGTAAATAGTTAGTTAGGTGTTAGGTATGTAGTATTGTGTCGTTTTCATCATATACATATTTCTGTTTCATCATTCTGTTTCTTTATTGGCTATCCACTACTTACACTAATTTCTCACACCATGATCTCTCTATATCTATTTTATATATGAAACAAAAACGGCTAAGTGCGAGTCCGACTCGGTAAATCTCCATAAATGGTTCCGTAGCCGCAAGTAACATAATACATAATGTAGTTGTAGTTCGTTGTAACTTTGATCGATGTTTTAATAATAGTGAATTTACGACGTACTAAAAAAACTACTCACTATCGAGTTCAAACCAATTTTCTTTGGAAGTTTCCATGGTAGTATACATCGTTAGAAACCTCAAAATCATTTTTGAAGACCTATCCATAGAAACACATCACACGTATGGGTTTGATAAAAAAAAGTCTTCTTGCCGCTCGGGAGCGTCTCGGTGATCTTTCGGCTCATGTGGCTTTGGTGTTGTTTCGCATGTGTTTTGCCCTCCCCAAGATGACATACCTTTTGCGAACTGCCCCTACCTGGCTTTGTCCTGAGGATGTCTCTTCGTTTCTAATTTAACGATTTTGGATTTTCCTATTTTTGAGTTGTCAAATCAAACTCAAATACTCGTAGACTGTTGCATAATGTTTTAATCTTAATAAATCTCCTGTCACGATGTTTGTCCGCGATGGATTCCTAAACTACTTAACCGATTTTAAATTAAATTGTCACCCCTTGAGCAGTCTGGTCCAACTTGAGAGATCGGATAGTTTTTTTTCGATTAATAGTCCTTATATGACGAAAGCCGAGCGAAGCCGGAACGGGCCGCTAGTTATTTATAAATATGAATATGTATTGGGGTGCAGCCAGCTTTTATATGAGATCTTACTCTGTAAAACACCCTCGTTGCCGTACCTGTGTCTAGATTAGGCTCCCAAGCCCATCCGTCAGTCGTTTACGAGCCCATGGGTCATGGGTATAGGTCTATAGGTGCCGGCAAACAAGTTGACCCAATGAAGTTAGCTGCGCATGGCTTCGCAGAAACGGTCTCTTTGGTGGAAGTGTACATACGCGAACTTTACCCTTCCACGTAAATTTTGGGTCAACTTGTTTGCCGGCCACGATACCCTAACGATAGGCGGTGTATATCGAAGCCGAATTCTTGTAACGACCACACTAACGACTTGCGCTAAGCACAAATTATTTATCATTAGACCAATGAACGTCTAAAGGTGATTAAGCCCTCCAAGAGTAAGTTGAGTTAATCCTGAGTTAAATTGATCATTTTGAAACCGCTTACAACACCCGCTGTGCAATTTATAAGGTTGACCGCATACTTTACGAAATTAAAAAAGTTGGCTACTGAAATGCCTACTTAGTTAAGAAAACACTGTGAAATAACCTTTGACCTCGTAATTATCGCCAACAAATTTGCACAAATAGGAAATTCTAGCAACACTGAGCTTAGTTATCTACTTTGGTATCGCTTTACAGCAATTCGGAGAATATGCAGCTGATCTGAAAATACACTTGCTCATTTTCTATAGAACTTTTCATTCACATTTTTTGACGTGATAACGTCTTATAATTCGATGAAGCCGGCTGCACGCCCACAAAACATGACGTCATGTACCGTTACCGCGTTACCGTCGGTCGTTACCTCGCCGCATGTTTGTTACAGTTGTATTAATTATTTCGACCAGTAGTTCAAGCGCGGATGTAGCTCAGTGGTAGAGCGTTCGCTTTGCATGTGAAATGCCCCGAGTTCGATCCCCGGCATCTAAAAGCTTTTTTGCATTGTTTTGATTGAAAATTACTAAATTCTATTGATTGCTTTTTACATACAAATCTATCAAACAAATGAAATTAAAATTTTCTTTTGAAAAATGCTACCATTCCATCAGTATTTTCTTAAGACGTTGTCACGTTCTATCGTCAGTAAACCGACTTTACAGACAAACATTTTTTTCATAGTAAGAGTGACAGGACGAGCAAGGCATATGCCTGATGGTTCGCAAAAAGGTGACACGCAGCTATTGGAACTTGATGAGTCTTCATAATATTGGAACTTGATAAGTCTTACCTAGCACTGCGCTTGGGACCCAGATATGTAAGATGTTTTATCTCTAAGCCCTGTAATTTCACTTGAAACATTGCCCTTCAAACCGGAACACAGTAATGTTTCCACATTACTACTTGGCTACAGAATAAATGACAAAGGTGTGATAGGTACTTCCCCAGAGCTCTGCAAAGAGTCTAACCACTACCAAAATCATAGCTCATCAGTGCTCACAGCTCAAAAAAAGCTAAATCATTTCATGGTTGACGTTTCAAAGACTCGTACGAAGAGGTTTGACCCTACTTTTGTAATAAGAACGTCTAAAATAGTAAGTTATTTTAGACGACATTTTCCGGAACGCGCCAAAAATATGTACTTACCAATTTTTTGGGGCGACTTCAAATTTTGAAGTTATCTTCAAAAATCGAAGCGAGATCTTGTAGAGTAAGATCCCAAAATAATTATCTGACGAACGTATTTACAAATGGAGCATGAGAATTTAAGTAAAGTTAAATTATTATTTTGTAGTTGTTAAGCAAAACGGCCGACGGAAAGTGTCTGGGAGTATTGGGAATTGGGACCTTGTTTTTAAGGATATTGCCTCCAACATACGTGAAAATCACTTATTAGAAAATACGTGAAGTAAGTAATGTTTGTATGTACCTTTGTTACCCCATATCTCAAAATAGGCCGTCTAAGTAAGTTAGCGAGTAAGCATGTGTTCTTAGTACTTACTAACTCTACTCAATCGTCCACATTTCATTCATCAGAAAATAGGTGACGTCTGGGAGCTCTGGGATCTCGGATATTTATTCTGTGATCTCGGACTATTGGTTTGGTATTCAAATCTTGTCAAAATTAGAACATAGCTGTGATTTCCATAGATGTCATATGTAATAGATCATGGATCGTCCTTGATCGCTCGAGATCAAATGAGCGAGCGAGACCTTGCCGATTGGCACACCGTCGGTGCCGTCGTTAATTTGGGCTTGTGTAACCGCCGCACATGGCAACCTGACGTGAACTGTGCCAATGTCGCACCTTTGCACAATACTGCCATTATTGTTGAATCATCATGATGTGATTTTTGGACTGTTTATAAATAAGATAAATATTGGCGGACATTTCATATCTACATAACACCATCAGCTAGCAAAGCTTGTACTGTGCATGGGAGCCAGATAGCTGATAAAATAATACAATGTTATGAATGTTTCTTGCTCAATCACGTCGCGAACGGATCAGACTGTTTGGAACACATATAGATTATAGTCTGGAAGACCTTACTTGGCTAATTTTCATATTCGTTGAACGTTGTGACATCAGAACGGATCGGATTGCAATTTGTAACATAGCAAGGTTACTTTTTAGCCCGGCAAAATAACGGGAACTGGAACTACGAGGGTAACACCGCGGGGCGCTGCTAGTCATTGATAAAACGCAGATTACAACGCGATAAATAAGTATTTGTACTAGGATGTGCACCTGTATACAGCAGGCCTACTACGAAGTCCGATGAACGATATATCGGCCGAACTTATGGACGTTTCCTACCTCGAAAGACAATCTGTCGGTTGATAGGATCGGCCGTTTCGTTCGATCCGACCCTCATCCGACCTAAGTCTATAACTTTCGACCGAGACGTATCGATCCGAATGTTTTTCGCGGTAGGCTAAAATCCGATTCAGCTGTCGGTCGGATCCGATCATTCGGATTTTGTTTTCGTAGTAGACCTACTGGCATTACCTAGTAGGGACTTGCGGTTTCACCCGTGTAGTAACTATTCACGTTCCTGGATGTCTACTCTCTTTCTACGAAATCGTAATTTCGAAATGAACTCGCGACTTTCCTACTCCGGTTCTACTTCGATCCGTCGTTTCGTCCGTTTGAATGTTCGATTGGAATGAGAGAAGTAGAGTAGAAAGAGAGCAGAAGTCCTGATATTTTCCCGCAATGGAAATTCGCCTATCAGTTATTCCAGACTATATTCTACTGGCGGTCCGCCCCAACTTCGACATAATGTATATATAGTCTATAGTACTCAGGGATCACCCACGTATCAAACGGTGAAAGAATTTTTGAAATCGATTCAATAGTTCCTGAGATTAGCGCGTTCCTACATAATACCTCTTTACCTTTACTATATTAGTACTAAAAAAAATGGCTATGTAGTTAATTTATACGCTGTAGAAGTAGGAGCGAGAGGGATCATATCGGATTTGGTTGGGCAGGGAGAGAAATACGAGTAGTGAAGGTGAGTGTTGACGTGCGTCACAAAGGGGCCCCTTAAACCTACGCCCGAGTCACCAGTCTTGAGGTCTACTCGAGATTTCTCTCTCTGCCACACGATGGAGTCGATGGACCCGGCACCCGCACGGTGAATCCATGGAATGCTAAGAAGTTCGTCTCTCTACTACCTATCTATAGATAGGTAAACAATGGATTAAGATTCTACGGTGTCTCTATCATATTTATGATAGGAACTACTTACCTATTGTTCTGTCAAACCCCGAATCACATCGCAGCGTTCAATATGACCTAGTGTACCTACAATGAAAGCAAGATTTGAAAGTAAAAACGATTTCACTTTCAGCAATTTAGCCGGTACGCTTTTAGACCTACTTTTTTCGCTTTGCAAAATGGCGGCACTTTCGATTTAGACTTTTTTATTTGTTACTAGGTAGCTGCGCCTTGTTTTATAACCCACGCTGTTCTCGTTGGTTTTCTCACGATAAAAAGTAGCCTAGCTATATGCTACTCCAGGCTACGACCTGTCACAACGTGATTGAGCAACAAACATTCAGACATCCTAAGATCTAAAGATTCAAACTATCGCATTTATAATATTAGTATGATTAGGTACAGTATAATTATAAATTACTAGCTGTTACCCGCGACTACGTCCGCGCGAAATAAATACTAAGGTAACTCTCAGGCAGTACTTATTTTTACAACCAGACACATTTACGGTTACTAAAAACAGCTTATAATAAAACAATTTCATCAAAATCGGTTCAGTTGTTTAGGTGTGAAAGTGTAAATGACATTCGTTCCCCATTTAAACTCCAATTTCATCCCCATATAGATCAAAATTGCTAGAACAAACATTTATTTGCTTCGTGTCAAGTGCCTATAGTTATAAAGAGTTTCATGGTTTTATCTTCAACGGTTGGGATCTTCCATGTTAACATTCATCCCCCATTTCAATCCCAATTTCACCCCCGTACAGTTCGAAATTAGGTACAAAATTGCTAGAACAAACATTCATTTGCTTCGTTTCAAGTGTCTATATACAGAGTTTCATGGTTTTATCTTCAACGGTTGGGAACTTCCATATTGACATTCATCCCTCATTTCAACCCCAATTTCACCCCCGTACTATTCGAAATTACAAAATTGATAGAACAAACATTTAATTGCTTCGTGTCAAGTGTCTAGATACAAAATTTGATAACTTTGAAAATCACGAATTTTCATACAACCGTTCATCCCTTGTTTCACCCTCTTAGGGGTTGAATTTCGCAAAACCCCGTCTTAGCGAGCGCCTACGTGCTAAAAGGGTATTCCATGCAAAATTTCAGATTCCTAGCGTTTGTATTTTCTGAGATTCCTTGATGAGTGACCTTTCGCTTTTATATATATTTATAGATTATAGATAGAGTGTTAACTAAACACTCACAATTGTTACGAACTGCACTAGTATCGTTGATTATGTGATATTTACTGATATTTCGATGCAATCTCGTGCATATTAACCATGGGTAGCCACACTATTTACTGGTGTTTCATTATATCCTTGAATGAGGTCTAAGGTTGAATATGGTGAAGTAACTAAACCTACGCAATCAAAATATATTTTTAATAAATTAATTAAATTCTCACTTAAATTTACTAACTATTTTAATTGCTTTTATTGGTTGTCTAATTTACATAGGAGATGCTTTACATTCCACTATGAAATTAAAAACGTTTTACCTATCGAATGTTTACGATAGCCATTTTATGATATACTATCAGCGGCCTGCGATTTTACCCGTCCCAGTTGTAAATGCTATTCCAGGCCATAATCTAACGTTGATCCAAATCTCAGCCCCATAAATTCTGCTGTTACGACGTGATTGAGCAACAAACATCAAAATTTTCGAATTTATAATACTTATTATCTCTATGATGTACCTACACTATACATTGTTATTCGTAAAAAAATAATTACCTTGCCATATCAGCTTATTTATCATTAAAATATAATTACTCAGAAACTGGCAACACATTTAAAAATATTTTCACCAATAGAATTTATTTGTATTAATACTATGCTTACTTTATCTATTACTAGCTGACCCCGCAAACGTAGTTTTGCCATATAAATAAAGGTATGAAAAATAGCTAGTAGCCGATTCTCAGACCTACTGAATATGCATATAAATTTTGGTTACAATCAGTAAAGCCGTTTCGGAGGAGTAAGGAAACAAACACTGTGACACGAGAATTTTATATATAAGATATGACTACTATGAGGTACTTCAATTTGGATCAGAAGCAGTTCGAAATCAGAAAAAATGAATAAAGTTTGTACCGTTGAGAAAAAATATCTATGGGCTTAGGTACTTAATTACCTATTTACAAGTATATCCAGAAGTTTGAACTTCGAGCCTTTTTTCGAAGTCGGTTAAAACAGCTGTTTTGTAGAAAGTTACAAAATATTAGTAGGACATATATACATACATACTACGCAAATATTAGTTTGAGTAGGTACCTATGTATCAAAGTGATTCATAATTTTATTATAAGTACAATACTCTCCTTTCCATATAGTACCTTTTTGCATGGCTCTAACCAACACATTTATTCAATATACAGTAAAAACATAAAATTAAACTTACTGTCTCTTTAGAGTTGACGAAATTCCAGGATTCAGCAACGAACCTCACAATTTGTCTTCACAAAAACTTTATATCACGAAAATTCACGGCAAATAAAAATTAGTGTATGAAAGTCATTAAAAAGTTAACAAAAAAAAATAAAGAGCTAGAGATGGGGCGATATGTGCAACGATACCGCTCCAACGACTGCCGCAGACGCACTGAGTCAGTAGTCAGTAGGACAGAGTAGGCCAATGATGCAGTCACGCCACTGTAGAAATACCACACTAGTTACAACTAAGAACGAAACGCTATCATCAATATTCACCAACACTTTCAAAAACCGGTCAAAACAAACAGTCAGTTCCAATATTTCGCCACACGTCGTGTGTGATGGTAACATTAGACGATCATTGCATTCAAACAATTGGACTTTCTATACAATCATCTGTTTTGTTTTTGATCAAATGTTACATTATAGATTTATTGGCTTAAGAAATCTTTAGACAAAACTCATGTTGTGTAAGTAACTGCTTGAAGTGTTGTAAGTTTAGATTAAAGATTATTTTATTTCTTGCTGCAAAACCATTCGAATTACACAAAAATATTTCGGGAAAACGAGATTATTTTACGTCATATTTCGTAATGTGTTTTCCATTTAAATAGAAAGTAAACCTGTCTACTAATTATGTATAAACACTAATTAATTATAACTTAGATTTTGTAATTTGTAACTAAATTAAATGTCTCATTTGTGGAATTGCCCGATTGATGTGATAAAAATATCGGCTAGTTTTAAAAATTACAGACTACATTTAGAACGGAATAATGGGAGTAAACATTAATTTCTGCTAAATATACTTACCTACGCTATTTTATTTTTAAACGCATCGTAAAGTTCACTCAACTTTAAAATAAATTAAAGTACGCTACTTAAATTGCAAGACAAAAAAAGAATGAGAAAACTAGTTACTAAGTCGTTACGTAATAGACCGTATAAGAAAAAAAAAAGCAATCAAAAACGTTAATTTGTCGATAAAGCTACATCACTAGCAATCCGGTTTGCCGCTATCTCGCCGTTTCCCCAACTTTCTTCGACCCGCTTTATGACTAAGTAGGTATACAAAAGTTATTGCTTTTTTTATATTGGACTTTGATCCTTAGACTTTGATACAAACTTTTTTAGAATTGGTTTGCTATATATTATTATCTAGCGACTCGCCTCGGCTTCGCACGGATGCAATGCTGATACCTATATTATACTATATACTAATAAATATGGTTATTGTGGATTATCCCTATGAGATAGACAAATACCTAGACATATACAATACCATAGAATAGATTGACAATACTGCAGTAGATCATGTTGATGTATCTAGTAGGGTTTAGCCAGCGTTTGCAATATAAGCGCAAAAATGGTGTTTATCTATGACATCGTTTCAGAAATCTTTAAAATTATCAGTGTATCTCTGTGTACTATGCACGTATTCTACATATAAACCTTCCTATTGAATCAGTCTATCTATTACAAAACCCGCATCAAAATCTGTTTGGCCGTTTTAAAGATCATAAGATTAAAAGCATAGGTACATAGGGGTATACAAACGCGGGAAGTGACTTTGTTTTATACTAGGTATTTAGTAAAGTTCACTTTCAAAAAAGACACGTTTGTAAGAAATACGAGTAGAAGCGGGGTCGTGTACATTACCTACTGCTTACAGAGTGTATGTTTATTTATAAACTAAAAACTGTGTGTGTCTGTGTGTGCACTGTGCACGCAAGAAGTAGGTACCTACTTCTTTAATTTTTAAGTAGTAGATATGTTTAAATAAATAAATAAATATTGGTGGACATCACACACAACACCATCTGACCCCAAACTAAGCAAAGCTTGTTAGTACAAGCTATGAGCTATAAGCTAAGTATCAGCTACCTGGCCGCCATAGTTGGCGGCCAGGTAGCTGATATAATACTTATATAATTTTAAATACATACTTATTATACATAGAAACACCCAGACACAGTGCAAACATTTGAATTCATCACACAAATATTTGCACTGGGTGGGAATCGAACCCACGACCCCCGGCTTCGCAGGCAGAGCTAATACCCACTAAGCCACGAGGCCAGTTTATTTATAGCTAACGTATACAACTAACACTCCTTTTGCGCTATGAGTAGGTAAAGGGATAAGGCCACTAAAAAAAGCGCGCAAATAACTTCGTCGTGTAGTCATTGTGGTTTTTGGTTTGCGCGTCAAATAATTGCTCTCATAATTTTACTAGGCGTGCCAAAAAAATTATGAACCAAAAAATGTTAGATAAATGTACCTACTATTTGGTGTCTATCGTAAGTACTTACTTACTCGGTAAGTACCTATATAGCAAGCTACCGGAGCACATAAAGATCGCTCTAATAAAAGTGGTAGGACTCTTTGCATTCCGTCTGGGGAAGTACCATACCTTTGTCAGTTATGTTACCGCCAAGCAGTAATGTTAACATTACTGGGTTCCTGTTTGAAGGGCGATGTTTGCCGAGAAATTACAGGTCATATCTCCGACTGACGAGCGCAGTTCAGTCCTAGGCAGTTATTTGAGCTCTACATTGTCAAATACAATACAAAACACTTTATTGGCACCACAAGAATTACGAATTACAACAAATAACTTAATAAAAATAAAATATACAACACAAACATACTTGGTACAAAAGGCGATCTTATCACTAAAAGCGATCTCTTCCAGATAACTGTTTCAGCAATATGTTTCAGTGCTGTCGTCCGGTCACTCAACATAGGTACCTACTATTTTTGTAGAAAAAAAAATAGTTTTGGCTTTGAATACATCCCTAAAAAACTAAATATACCACAAAAACGACGGAACCAAGCGTTTTGATAAAACGGCCACATCCTGCACTCTTGCGCAGGTCAATTTTATTGTTAGGAATTCTAACGAATCTGTGTCATTCGGTTGACGCAATAACATTATGGCAGATGCAACGTGGGACGGCATTCACTGTTGCATTGGACACAGACCGTATGATGCAAACACTCTCATCAGCATAGGCAACCAACAAAAAATTAGGAAATGCATTTTTGAAGTAGGACGCAAATACTCATCAGGGTAGCGATTCTAAATCCATTCGGTTGCATCCGACACGGAATCTCATCTCTCGGTCTTTGTCTTATCTGTTTAGCATGACAGAGACAGGGATCGTCATTCCGGTTCCGAACCATTCGGAATCGCATTTAGAATCGCTACCCAGGATAGGCAACCCACAAAAAAATTTGGTGGACATTTCTTTTCGTGGAGGAAATGCATTTTTTCATGTAGGATGCAAATAGGCAAATACTCATCAGGATAGGCAACCCACTAAAAAATTAGACAACATTTTTTTTCGCGGATTTAAATGCATTTTTGAATTGAAAATGTGTTTTGGCGCACCATAGACGACAGATGTTTCGTGGGCTGTGAATTGAGCTGAATCGTGTCGATCGTAAATGAAAGAAATCTTCGGGTAAACTCGGATGATCTAGATGCTCATGGCTCATGGCCACGCCCTCCGGTTTCACCCGTGTAGTTTCCTAAGTAAGCTATCAAATTCTGAGTTACAAGTTTTCACTTCTATCGGCAGTTCCTATGACTACCAATTTTTTTTTTTTGTAGTATTGAGTGACGAGACGGGCAGGACATGTATCTGATGGTAAGCAACTTGCCAGCCCATAACAGCGCAGTGACACGCAGCTATTGGAACACGAAGAGTCCAAATCATTACCTCGAGGCTCTGGAATCGATCGAGAAACATGCCAGAAGGCTCATAGGCAATGATACTCTTGTTCGTAAAAGACTTCAAAGTCTTGAACATCGCCGCAAAATTGCAAGCCTATCGGTTTTTTATCGGATACATTGTGAGACAATACAAGAGTGCGCGACTGATCTGGATAACTTAATACCATCTTGCCCCTTTTTCTATCGGACTGCTCGTAGCTCGAGAAAGCGACTTCGTTTCATGGTTGATGTTCCTAAGACACGCACAAAGAGGTTTGACTCTTTGACTCTACTTTTGTGATAAGAACGTCTAGGCTGTGGAATGAGCTACCAGAGTGAATTTTCCCCGATAGTTATAATCTTGGTGTCTTCAAGTCGAGAGTTAATCGGTTTCTTCTGGGTAAGCACGCTACATCGTAGGCCGCGTCGTCGCTTAACATCAGGCGAGATGGCGGTCAAGTGTAAACCTATTCAAGTTAAAAAAAACCTAGCACTGCACTCAATCAATCAATCAAACATTTATTGCAAAAACACAAAGCTGACAAACTACAAGTACTTAAGCTAAGCATTTACCCTGTAAGGGCATGGCAATATACAACTTACAATAACATTTATTATCTTATCTTAAGTAAAAGTAAGTACAGAATTTAAGTATACACATAAATACGTTTTGTCTAACTCGTCACCCAGAGATATTTGAAATTGGATTTCCTAACCAAAGAAAAGATATTTGAGATCAAAGTGGCCACTGGCCAGTACGACTAAACCATCTATGTTATCTATTCTATGACTAAACTCCAATTTCAAGGACCTAATATACCTAAGATAGGTATTTTATCTCTGTGCCCTGTAATTTCACTGGAAACATCGTGCTTCAAACCGGAACACAGTGGGTAATGTTTGGACACTACTGCTTGGCGGTTGGATAACTTCCCGTAGTACGGGAAGTACCTACCCTACGGGACCGGTACTTCCATTTACGCATGTGTGCCGTGTAGCGTAAATTAATAAAGTTACGGCTGGTCTAGTCGGGAGAACGGCGCCTGCCGATCCGGGGACCCCAGGTTCAAACCCCACGCGCGCCACTATCTTTTCGAAGTCATATGCGTAATAACGTTAATTTAAAAACGGCGAAGGAAAAGATCGTGAGGAAACCGGCATGTACCTAGAATCTTTCGAAGTCATACACAAACTCGCACTGGGCCAACGTGGTGGATTATGGCCTTGACTCTCTCCTTGCGAGAGAAGGCCTCGAGTCCCAGCAGTGGGAACATTTAGTGGGCTGTTTATGCCGTACACGGCGCGGAATGTCAGGCTAACCGGTAACCACTCCTACCGTGTACCGTCTATCTGTAGACGTTCTTATCACAAAAGTAGAGTCAAACTTCTTCGTTAGTGTCTTTGGAACATCAACCATGAAATGATGTCTATACGAGAAGTCCGATAGGAAAAGATCATGCAGATCAGCCGCTCACTCTCCGAAATGTATCCGATAAAATACTGATAAGGTGATAAGCTAGGAATTTTGCGGCGATGTTCAAGACTGATATCTTTTTCGCACTGTACTCGTAGTGTCGTTGCCTATGAGCCTCTTGGCACGTCTCTCGATCGATTCAGTGCCTCCAGCTGATACTTAGCCGATCCATCCCAAAGGTGCGACCAGTAGGTCTGTACCTACTCCATACCATAGCGAATCTGTGTTTTATATAGCGTAAGCAACTGTTCAGACTTGAAGTACTTTGGGACCTTTGAGAGGAAATCATTATCTAGCGCGCTGCGCCCCTCACCCAGAGGTATGTAGCGGTAGAATAACTAGCAAAGGTTGTACCTACTTCTTCAGGCAGACTGCATAGAATCCTACATAAATAATCAACATAGAGGCACTAATCAAGTTTCACAGACATCCATATTCCATCCATAGACTTTTATGGCTATGGTAAATGAGTCCGTCTGGGGAAGTAGGTACCACACCTTTACCGGTTAAGCAGTAATGTGCAAACATCACTGTATTCCGGTTTGAAGGGCAATGTTTCCAGAGAAATTACAGAGCAGAGAGATAAAATATCCTATATCAGTAGAGGACACAAGCTGTTTGCTCTCCCTAGGTGCAGAACAGTAGCGCGTGCTACGTCACCAGCGCGGGCGCCGCGATCTCTTGGTGCGCTCAACGACATGCTAGACGCACAGCCAAAGTGCGATGTATTTGACGACGACTGGAAGGAATTGATGTCTGAGTGCTTACACTTTTGTGAGAAAATGGATAATGAATGAATACTCATAATCCTCCTTTAATATATTAATTGACTTTCGTGTTTTCTTTCATGTATCGCTTTGGTATTTGTTATTTTTGTGTACCTACTTTTTATCATCTAATTTATGACATCTAATTGTATTTTTATCAATTTAATTTAATAAACTTTTGACTTATTTTCTAATAGACTAATATTTGAATGTGTGTAATTATCAGAACATACCATATTTATGTTATCACGACATAAATGAATGTATCTATCATTAGTATAATTGGCGTTATGCCGTTCTAAGTAATTGATTAAATAAATAAATAAATATCTCTGGGTGACGAGCGTAGCGCAGTGCTAGGTAATGATTTGGACTCTTCCTGTTCAAATTGCTGCGTGTCACTGTGCTGTTATGAAGCAGGCATGTTGCTTACCAACGGCACATGTCCTGCTCGTCTTGTCACTCTTTAATTTAAAAAAAATTCTAAAACTTCCACTGGGTTCCACTTTTGCCTCATATAGCGGGAGCAAGAGGACGATTTCGCATTCTTCCGCGAACCCATCGCATCCTGACCGTCACCAGACCTACCTTAGAAGAGACGCCGTACGTGGTACGCCGCAATAGGGTACCGGACTGGGTCAAAAATACACCATCCTAATTAGTCCGTCAGCTAGATCGTGGAAAAATATTGGACACGTATTTTTTGTTTTTTCATAATATGAAAAATCGTCAAAGATATAGACCATCAAACTTCGAGAGTGGGGGGTCGCGACGTCACTCGTGAGTAAAAATCGTACTCACAAGTGACGTCACACGAAACTTCGAAGCGCTGTATCTTCGACATTTTTTGTTTGTGAAACAAAAGAAAAAATACGTGTACAATATTTTTTGCCAATCTAACTAACGGGCTACTTAGTTTTTTTGAGGATTGTACCCTATTCACCTGATATCTTCGTACCTATTTAAACACTGTACATACCATCATGAAATACGAGTATGGGGCTAGTCGGCTAGTTAATACTGAGTCAGGCATGTCCACAAAGATGGGCGGGCTGGAACTTATAAGACTACAGGCCCATGAACAAAATGTATAGGTCGTACGCAGTACACAAATCATGCGACAAGGAGAAATGATCGAGGGTTGCAACCCTCCCTCTTCAACTGCACTCAGTTGGACAGCTTACAAGTGACGGCATAGTGCTGAATCTTATTACTTTATATCCTTCTATCATCCTACATAGGTCTCCTGGTGGTTCCTATGACCCATACATTTTGTTCACGAACCTGTAGTCTATTACACGTGGTGCACCCAGGGAGGGTGCACCACTAGGGGCTCAGTTAACAACTTTTTTCCGTGGTATTTTGCTGATTGATCGCTAATCCCAACAAATGGTGCAAACTTTTATGCGTGCTCCTCGCTTTTCGATTAGTACATGCAGAAATTTTGGGGTGGGATAGGACAGGAACGACCTGGGAACATTACCGAAAGCCATAAGATAAAAGAAGGCTTCATAACGTTTTTTGCTTGGTTCTTATAGCTACCAACTTATAGGAGAACACCCCTAAGTGTTTCCAGAATGGCGTTTGTGGTGTAGAACGCAGGACGTCTGCTCTCTTTCACGAAAAACGTAATTTCGTTCTACTTCGTTTCGTCCGATCGCACATTGTTTGACGAAACGACGGATCGAAGTAGAACCGAAGTCGCGAGTTTATTTCGAAATTAGGTACGTTTTCCGTGAAAGAGAGCAGACGTCCAAGTCTGAGGATATGAGGTCGCATCCTAGGCTTTGTCGCCAAGTCAACGGAAATGAGATCAAGGCAGTTGTCCCACCGCCGCTGCCGGCGAGAAAACGAGTAACTATCGACTATTTTCTCGCTCAAGAAACGTACAATAGATATACATTCCGTGTAAATAAAAGAGATACATATACAAATAGTTCGCTAACTGTTCACACTCCCGCCGGCGAGCACTCGCTTCACTAGTTTGTCGCTGAGCGACCAGAGCTATGAAAGACAACACTCGCTCAGCGATACTCGCTACTCGTTCATCGTTGCCGGTGAGACAACTGCCTAAGAAGGAGTCAGATGTAGTCAAAAAATAACAAAACAATCTAAATTAACATAATTTTATTGCAACTATACACATTTATTTCCTATCGTTAATGATGGTCGGCCTTAGGGTCGTATTTCCCGTATTCCTTCTCCCAGTTGGCAATGAACTCCTTCTTGCGCTCCTCGCGACGTTTGAAGTACTCTGGGTACTGCGCCTTCTCTAGAGGATGCCAGTAGTCGAGGACCCAGTCCGGGGGTGGGACCACTCGCTCGTAGGCGACGCCGCCGGGGCTGGTCGCGACTGGAATAAAGAAAAAATGGTTGTCTGTAAAGTCGGTTTACTGACGATAGTTAAACGTGACAACGTCTTAAGAAATCAGTACGCTGATAGCGCGAGTAGTGATACCGCTCGACTCGGCGGGTGGCGCCCTCAGCGCTCAGCTTCGTCCGCATGGCACGGAAGACGAACTAACGGTAACGGCGGGACGTTACAGTTTTGCGGGCGTGCAGCCGGCTTCATCGAATTATAAGACGTTATCACGTCAAAAAAGACAAGTATTTCACGGTTGTCTGGTAGGGATTACTGTTAACAAATACCCTCAAACATATGCTAGAAAAAAAAAATGGTTGTCTGTAAAGTCGGTTTACTGACGATAGTTAAACGTGACAACGTCTTAAGAAATCAGTACGCTGATAGCGCGAGTAGTGATACCGCTCGACTCGGCGGGTGGCGCCCTCAGCGCTCAGCTTCGTCCGCATGGCACGGACGACGAACTAACGCTAACGGTAACGTTACATGACGTCATGTTTTGCGGGCGTGCAGCCGGCTTCACCGAATTATAAGACGTTATCACGTCAAAAAAACACAATGCTGTTGAATACATCATCATTCGCCTACCCTTATACCACTTTAGGTGGGGTCGGTACAAAATGTACGTTACCTCCGTTCATCTCTGTCACTCGTCAGATCTAAGCTCACTCCTTTCCTAATCATATCGTCTTTCACACAATCCATCCACGCTTTTTTTGGTCGACTTCTCCCATGCATCCATGGGTGTTGAAAAATACATATCGATTAAAAATACCGCACAAATATCCTAATCTATACTAATATTATACAGCTGAAGAGTTAATTTGTTTGAAAGCGCTAATAGGGTACCGGACTGGGTCAAAAATACACCATCCTAATTAGTCCGTCAGCTAGATCATGGAAAAATATTGGACACGTATTTTTTGTTTTTTCATAATATTAAAAATCGTCAAAGATATAGACCATCAAACTTCAAGAGTGGGGGGTCGCGACGTCACTCGTGAGTAAAAATCGTACTCACAAGTGACGTCACACAAAACTTCGAAGCGCTGTATCTTCGACATTTTTTATTTGTGAAACAAAAGAAAAAATACGCGTACAATATTTTTTGGCAATCTAACTAACGGGCTACTTAGTTTTTTTGTGGATTGTACCCTATTGCTAACTACTGAACTGATTTCAAAAATCTTTCACCGTTCGGTATGTACGCGATCCCTGAGTGCTGTTAGACAATATATTTACCACGGACAAACCAATTTAAAAATGCGAAAGATGTTTAGATATTTTGATGTTTATTGCTCAATCACTTTGGAAAGGCTGAACGGATCTCGAGGTAAAATTTGGGAACAAATATTAACTACCACGTTGTAACGGCTAAACAGATTTGGTCGAAATTTACACACAGCATAGCGCGGTACGGGCAATCATCAGCACTTTCGCTCCCTTGACGTCCTTATAGGCCGCGTCAGGGCTTAAAAGATCTATATTTTCTGAGTTTGTTGGGTCTCTCATTTAGTTATCTTTTTTCCTTCTTCCTGTTCAGCTATGACATCACGAGGGAGACCACATCACGTACGTATGTAGGTAATTAGGTATGTACACTTAGATAAAGAATAAGTAAGTAGATCAGGTTTTTCCGCACGGTTCCTTTGTACCAATCGTAAGCAGATGAGGTGTATGTTAGCTATGGCGACATACTGATGTGCCGCGACAAAAGTATGACACTTCCACAAGAGCGACAAGACAGGAGCGATCAGACCCGTGCGCCCGGTGTGAAGCGTCTGTTCTAACTCTATACGTAGTATATTTAAGGTGCATCCCCCAGCAAAACGAGTTTTTAGTCCAGTTTTAAGAGCTATCTACTCATTATCCAAAACAAATATCAACTGGTAAAAAATATATTAAATTTCTACAATTTCTTGGCTTCAAAATGGTAGTTTTATTTTTTTGTTAATGGACTTATTGTTTAAATAATCGCCTCACAACGAAACCATGAAAAAATTAAATAATTGTAGTTATCATGCATCTCCTCGGAAAACCTCCATTATTTTGATTTTGTACTTACACCAACGGATAGACAATTCCATTACGAACATTTTGGTAGTTTTATTTTTTTCAAAAGACTAATATCTGATTTTATAAAGAGTTTATTCTAAAATTTTAGCGTAAAACAGCGACAAATCCTACTGTTTCTCTCTTGCTCTTTCTGCGGTGTGCGATAAGGTAAGAAATACTCAAGGTCATTTGCTCGGGGTACGCCCTTAAACTCTTTGTATGTACGTCAGCAAGCCGTGAAATTATCTGCTGCTAAAATAACAATAACGTCAGCCGATAGCGCGACGACAACTAAATGTTTATCAACACAAAAATTCGTGGCAACAGAAAAAAAAAAAAAAAATATGGCAGTCATAGGAACTGCCGATAGAAGTGAAAACTTATAACTCAGAATTTGATAGTTTACCTTGGAAACTACGCGGGTGAAACCGGAGGGCGCGGCCATGACCATGCTGCAGGGAAATTCTGACGCATTTCTGGCCGTCAATGGCCATAGGCCAGCAGGTCTACTACGAAAACAATCCGAATGATCGGATCCGACCGACAGCTGAATCGGATCTGTAGCCTACCTCGAAAAACATTCGGATCGATACATCTCGGTCGGAAGTTATAGACTTAGGTCGGATGAGGGTCGGATCGAACAAAACGGTCGATTCGATCAAACGACCGATTGTCTATCGAGGTGGGAAACGTCCATAAGTTTGGCCGATATATCGTTTATCGGACTTCGTAGTAGACCTGGTGAGTTCACCCGAAAATTTCATATCATTCCCGAGCGTACCGCTACAATTCAATTCACCACAAAAATCTGTCTGTGGAGCGGAAAAATAAGACTTCACTTCAAAAAATTTGAATCTACCCTCAAAAATGTTGGAGGTAGTTTTGACAAAACAAATGATAAGTGAACATTTATCAACTAAAAATTTTGTGGCAAAAGAAAAAACCAAAAAACCTTAACTAGTATAATTAATGAATAGAGTCTTAAAGTTTTCACTGTGACTTAGAAAAGTCACCATCAAGGAGGTAAGTAACTTACAGCATCTCGGGATGGGGTGCTGCTTCAGGAAGAGTTCCTCCTCGCCCTGCTTGAGGAGTTCCTGAGCCTTCCTCATGTCGGGCTCCCGGGCGTGGTCGTCGAACCGAGCGCGCAGCAGCACGGCCTGGTAGCGGTACACATGGCTGGAAACCACACCAGATGATGTTACTATTATTTGTTAAGGAGGATTCCGAAGAGTCGTACATGACCAGAATAATTCCCTCCCAAAATTGTATACATCTAAAAATTTACAAATGATCAAATTGTACAAAGGCTATTTTTTACTGCGGGAAAACAACTAGAACGACAACCACACTGGTAAAATCTTGGTGCGCTACTATTCGTCTTTTTTATAAGACATTACCAGCAAAATCTCTCTATAACCTGCTTAAAGACCTTGGCTTGTCCAGAAGTGCAGTAAGTTCTATACTAGAACGAGTATTTAAAGCTGCACTAGTAGGATCATATCGGATTTGGCTGGTATTATGTTTAAATAAAACACCTTTTAAGTAAACCACATGTAATTAGCACAGAGCTCTGTAGCATGACAATCTAGTGTGTCCTCTTAACTTACCCTCCTATATTTATAATTAAATCATATCTACCCACTAACTAACTATGTCTAACTTATTACCTACATTGTACACAACAGCTGGGCAGGGAGAGAAATACGAGTAGTGAAGGTGAATGTTGACGTACGTCAATATAAGGGGCCCCTTTTAAACCTACGCCCGAGTCACAAGTCTTGGGGTCTACTCGAGATTTCTCTCTCTGCCACACGATGGACCCGGCACCCGCACGGTGAATCCATGGAATGCTAAGAAGTTCGTCTCCTGTATAGTGACCCCCACCAAAATTTTAGTATGCGACCGCTCCTGGATTCAGTATTACGTTACGCAATTTGGGATGAGGAGGGGGTCTTATTAAAGATTATAACACATTATAATGGTATTTTTACTACAAAAACTAGGAAAAAATTATATCTCCCAAAAATTAAAAAAGCTTTAGGTGGAAAGGTATGCATATGTGCAATTCGTCACAGTGGAACACAGTCAGTAATAAAATAAAAAGTAAAGATCCTTTAGTGAAAACAACAATCACCAGACTGGGCCAACTACAATTTTGCTATCATCAATACAATCACAACTACAGCTAGGCTATGCTGTGAGAATGTATTGCCTAAATAGGATTTTCTCGATGGTTACAATCCTAGTGTTTTCAAATTGGGAGGGAATTTGTTTCTTCTAAGTAAGTACGCTTCATCGTAGACCGCATCATCACTTAACATCATGAGAGATGGTGGTCAGTGTAAATCTATAATAGTTAAAAACAAACACACTTCAGCATCAGTGTGATGTATTACTTTCTTGTTTCTCTCCTTGTGAAATACCTTAAATTCAATATTAACTAAAAGAAACAACTTATCCAAACCACATACATTTTACACAATCACTTTTACTTCTAACTGGGACAGAACTGAATGATTAAATGATCACAATTATTAAACTATTGTTTAATCATTAACTAAAATCTACAATAAATCCTTGTCAACAAATAAAGACATACACAGTAATAGAATTATATAACTACAACTGGTTTGCAAGGAAAAGATGTAGTGTTTAATTTTACCGGGACAGGGGAGTAATCTATACCAATATTGTTGTGTGTAAGTACTCAAAAATTTGTTGTATGTATATTTTTTCCCACAATTTTACAAAAATATAACAAGAAATGATGATTTAAATGCAATGTTTATCTTTGGAAACCTCTCCTGTAAAATCACGAATTTGGAGATACTACAACTCATTTGGGAGGTATTGCAACTTAGACACCTTTTTCTAATAATATGCCACATCATCACCAAGTAACATATTGTATTTTACTGAGATAATGAGATGTCTACGACACTAACATTTATGTAAAGCGTAGTCTGAAGAAGAGGCCTACAAAACTGTTTACTATTAACATCATGTGTGCTGTCAAACTAAAGATGGCAGAACAAAATAATGAGGAAACCATACTAACTTTTTGCAATGCAACACTAGTAGGTACAGGTCGCTATCGCTAGTAACAGATAAAATTAATTTAGAGGACAATTATTTGTAATTTTCATCAGAATCAGTTATGTTGCTCGTCTATTATATACATTTATTAAGTAAATCAACTAACATGGTAACTGGAACATTAATTGCTGGTTTAGTGCCTTAAGCACATACAAATATTTGTGTTGTAAGGAAATTGATAAGTTCGGTGAAGAAATGAGAATGTATGTAATGTAACAAAGTAGTGAGGAAATTAGTAATTTGAATGAACTCGACATAACAAGATAAATTGCCTTGATCCTGGAAGACCCAGTAAAAAACTAATTCTACTGATATTGTATAGTTTGTCAGCGAATAGATACCTTTCATCTGTCTAACTACAGGGTTAAATGTAACCTATTTACTAGGCAAATAAATATTCAATATAACCTTGCCACGGTAACATAGCCGGGAGATAAAACGCACTTAGTTGGATAAAATTAAGGATCTTGGAAAGGATATCTGCAAAAACAAAATTAATATTAATTCGCGAAAACGACTGTTAGTCAAAATTACGTAACGCGTAAACAAATAGGAAATTAAGAGATTAATTGACGTAGGTATGTAAATGTGATTACCGTCTGTCGTAGAACGCCTCCAAATTACGCAAAGCTTTTTTGTAAAGGCTGCAAACTCTTTGAGAATGGGTTTTTAACCCAAAAAGCGCAGGGCTCGCCATATTTGTTTTGAATTTTCATTGAAAACTGAAATTGGCAAATTTATGACAGATGACATGACATTTTTTTTAATTGTGACTGATCGGAGTTGTAGTTTTGCCAGATATAAATAAAAAATCGTCCTCGCTGTGCACTTCGTATATTCAGTTTTTTACATTCGCTGATTTGTTCTAAAACACGCATTAACTAAGTAGGTGGTAAAAAATATTGTGCATTACTTTTTTTCGTTTGGAACGTACCGTGTACCTTCCACTCTTCTTCCACTAGTGTCATTAGTGTCATAAAACGACATGTACTAACTACTCCACAAATCAAGGGAAAATTCGATAGAAGATTGGAAAGGTGTCTAATAAAATCAAAACCAGTTTATGGAAGGTAGTTAATTTAATTTTTCCTTTAAAAATAGCTCGGTAAAATATTTCGAGTAAGTAGTTTTAACGTTTCCCAGCAAAATAGTTTTTTTTTTTCAGTTGGCAAATTACAGAAAATGTCGGTTTTAATGACATAAAATGTATTGCCAATGAGGCATTTTGAGGTCAGGGTAGCGATTCTAAATCCATTCGGTTGCATCCGACACGGAAGCTCATATCTCGGTCTTTTGCGAAAATGTCGCGCTGTCTCGGTCTTTGTCTAATCTGTTTAGCATGACAAAGACAAGGATTGTCATTCAGATTTTGAACCATTCCGATTGCATTTAGAATCGCCAGGGTAGCGATTCTGAAACCAGTCGGTTGCATCCGACACGGAATCTCATCTCTCGGTCTTTGTCATGCTAAACAGATAAGACAAAGACCGAGAGATGAGATTCCGTGTCGGATGCAACCGAATGGTTTCAGAATCGCTACCCAGATTTAACAATTTTTGAGATGTTTTTGTACCCACAAAAACATGTCAAATATTGTTCTCAAATCGGCGTTTTCAGAATAGCAGATATGAGTAATAAATAAGTAAAAAAAATGACAAGGTTATGTAAAAAAATTACATTAGGTAGTTTCTCAGTTCAAAAAAAAATGAAATAGAATAATAGCTCTTAATTTCGCGAAAGGTGGCGCTAATAGTTATTTTATCAAATTTCTGTAGCGAAATTAAGATAGGCATCATCTTCGGCGAAATTGAGAATTTTTAATTCTCAAAAAAATATTTTTGACAGGTCTATTTGTATTTCGAAAATGTATTTGACAAAAATATCTATTCTTTTCACCATTTTGTCGTTCACATATTATTATATTATCATTCTGAAAAATGTACGTGTCTGCTGTGCTATACATAGGTCTTAAATGGATGGGCCGATTTTAAGAATTTTTGTTTAGTTTGAAAGCTGACATGATAGCACGGTCGGGGCAGACATTGAAATAGAAAAAATTCCGGGGAGCGTTTTTTTTTATGAAACGTCGGGTAGGGTTGTTCGAAGTATAAATCTCGATTTTCTAACTAATCTCGGTAGAGGGTTCGCTGCCATCTTGTTTTAAAGTTTTTGTGAAATAACTCGTTCATTTTCAACTTTAGAGCAAAAATGATAGTCACCAAAATTGTTGGAAATTTAATTTCTCACAAGTTTGCTTCATATAGTTTTTACGCTAGGATCAATATTAGCAGAGTTATACTATCAAGTTTATCAAAAAAATCGATTTTTTGACAAAAAATTGATAAACTTGATAGTATAACTCCGCAAATATTGATCCTAGCGTAAAAACTATATGAAGCAAACTTTTCCAACAACTTTGGTGACCATCATTTTTGCTCTAAAGTTGAAAATTAACGAGTTATTTCACAAAAACTATAAAACAAGATGGTGGTGAACCCTCTACCGGGATTAGTTAGAAAATCGAGATTTATACTTCCAACAACCCTCCCCGACGTTTCATAAAAAAAAATCGCACCCCGGATTTTTTTTCTATTTCAGGCTAGTTTTATGTCTACCTCGACTGTACTATGATGAAGATGGTTTTAATTACATACAATTTGTGTGAGGAGTAGCTATTATAAATGTTATCTATATATTTATTTGAAACACAAGTTCATGTCTTGTTGGACCACAATGAGCCGTTTTCCGACGAGACAAAAAGATATGGTCTAGTAAAACGATAATAAAACTTGTAGGTCTTTTGGTTTGTTGTCAAAAGCGTTAGGCATAATGGGACTCAATTCATTCAATTTGCGAAAGCACGACTTCTAGTAATAAATAATAAACTACTTTATCCATGTACGCATTTTATTCGAATGAAAACTATATCAAAACATCAAAATTTCAAAACAAATTCGTAAACCTGATGAAAGACAAAATATATATTTTTTAAATTTATTCTTGGCTATGGATACTAATCCTTCAGCCGAGAGAGTATCTCTCTACTTAGTCTGTGGATAAAATATTGTCGTATCAGTGTTGCTATTTATATCTTTGAATTTTCCTTCTACTTTGGCTTAGTTGGTGTCTATTGCCTCGGGAGTTCTAAAGATTTTTACTGAAAAGGGATTGTGATCAGTAACGGTTTTTTGTTACATGATCAACCTAATTAGCTATTTTTATTCCCAATATTTTAAAATTGAAAAAGACACTTTTTACACTATACTTTTTCCCTGAAAACGGGTAGGGTCTCTAAAGGGATTACACTGTTGAGAGTATATGGTAGAGACAGATCTATCTGCATCTCGAACAATCGCCATCTAGTGCGTCCGTTGGAACTATTTTTGTCTCGTCGGAAACTCCCTCATTTTGGGGCGTTTTCCACATGCAAAAAGACCTGTCAAAGGCAGTTCCCAAAGAATTAGTTTTGACAGGTTTGTTGCAATCCAAAAACGTCAGCATAGTGGTATATCGTAGCTATGGGTCGTTAGACTAACCCGGTGGAGGCCATTACCCCTACACGTGTTTGTTGCATTTGTTATATTTCTGTGTTTTTTGTGTATATTTAACCTGGTGAGTGCTATATTTTAACGTAGTGAGTAGTAGACAGGGGAAATGGATCCCATTTCCCCTTCTGGGGTTCCCCCAGAGCCTCCTGATCCGCCTGATAACATGGACACTATGCCTTATTCCACCCGCTTCACCACAAAAAGGCACAGAGAAATTCCTAATGGAAATACTACCAAAAAATTGATCACTAGTCAGGAATCGGCATCGGCTTCAATTCAGTCAGTATACCAACACCCTTCGCTTACTATAATGGGCATTAAACAGTACGAAGACACGGACACCGGTCCATACCTAGTTCATGTTTCACGAATTGATACAGACGCAACCGCAGGCGCAGGTACAGTCATGCGCCCTATCAAATTTGGACAGTTTGTGTGCACTAATAACATTCAGAATGTATGTCGCGACGGAATTAAAAAAGTAGGGCGAAACAAAGTTTCGATCCAGTTTAAAAACGCCTCTGCTGCTAATATATTTGTCGAAAACCCTATCTTACAAGAAAACAATTACGATGCAGTCATTCCAACCTTCAACGTAACACGCATGGGGATTGTCAGGGGAGTTCCTGTAGACTGGTCTATGGACGAGTTTGTAGCCTCTCTCCAAATACCTGGGACCTCTTATGTTGTAAAAGCAAGGAGACTGAATAGAAAGAATAAAGCTGATAATACAATTAGCTGGGTACCAACACAAACTGTGGTCCTCACCTTTAGAGGCCAACAACTGCCCGACAAAGTTTTCTCGTTTTATTCATCACTGGATGTGGAAGCCTACCAGTTTCCTACAATCCAGTGTATGAACTGTTTGCGGTTTGGACATATAAAATCACAGTGCCGTTCCCAACCTCGTTGCTTCCGTTGCACTCAACCCCACAGTGGTGAGATTTGTGAAGTGCAGGAGTCGCAGGCTACATGCCTGTACTGTCTTGCGCATCACTTCTCCACTAGTAGGATATGCCCAGAACAAGACCGTCAACGTAACATCAAATCACTAATGGCCCAAAAAGGAATATCTTACCAAGATGCAAGTGCTCAAACGCCTAAAATTGCGAAAACATATAGCCAAATTACAAGGGATTCTACTGTTTCCAATGAACTAGATCCTCAATCTATTCTTCCTTCCACCTCCTCTTACCTTAAACCTACCTCATCCCACAAGAGAACCGTAATCCAGAAGCCCCGACCCAAACCCCCTCTTGGAAAAACATTTGACAGAGCTGCCCACCAATCAATTGTTGCTCAGGTTCCATCTTCCCTTCCTAGAGGGTATGCTCTCCAAACTTCCGAGAACTCTACCCCACCATCAGATACTCATCAACTTCTCCTCCAACTCCTCTCCATCATCATTAACCTGATCTCCCAAGCCCCCAATTCCCTACCGTCCAACGTTGCCCAATCGATCTCCCACCTCTCAACACTTGTATCCCACCATGGACTCATGCCCCATGATCCAGTGGAACAGCAGGAGCCTTCGTAGGAAGGTTCCTGAATTACTCTATCTCATCAGAAAATACAGTCCTGTCCTGGTTGCTGTTTCGGAGACATGGTTTGTCCCGGGGCGCCGATATCGGGTCCCGGGTTTCTCGTGTCTCCGTGAGGACCGCCAGGATGGCTCAGCTGGCTGTGCTTTATTTATCAAATTATCCTTGCCCTTCTCTCAAATCTCCCTACCTCCCCATAGTCCAGAAATAAACTCTGTGGCTGTCCGTGTCTTCAATATCTCTTTTATATCCTTATATATTCCACACCCTGCTCCCCACCTTATCCCAGATATCCTCCTGATGATTTCTTCCGTCCCCCAGCCTATTGTGATAATGGGAGACTTCAATGCCCATCACACTGCCTGGGGTTCCTATCATTGTGACACCTTCGGCAGATTACTGTTTGAAGCAATTGAAGAGGCTAATTTGTGTATAGGTAATGATGGCACTCCTACACGAAGGGTCCTTCCTTCCCAGAACCCGAAATCTGCAGTAGACCTAACACTCTGTTCCCCTGTCTTACTTCCCTCCCTATCCTGGCAGGTACTTCCTCTCACTAGAGGAAGTGACCACTTCCCCATCCTTCTTAGTCTAGGACTGCGTGTTTCCCGATCCCCTCCCCCTACCCCTCATTCGAAGTACAGATTGTCCGGTGCCAATTGGGAATCCTATTCTGCTTATCTTGATCATATAATACCCTCCTTACCCAATCCTTCTGAAGAAAACCCAATGATGTGCTACTCTAAATTGATAGAAACTGTTCTAGCCTCAGCCCAGGAATCCATTCCCATCAAAAAACCTAGAAATAATCTCCTGTCCCCTCCCTGGTGGGACCCTGAATGTACTACAGCTGTACGTGAGCGGAAAGCTGCAGAAAAAAATTACAACAATTCCATGACCTCTGAAAACTTCTTAATATACAAAAGAACAGCGGCAAAATGCAGAAAAACTCTATGTAATAAAAAGAAGTCAGGATGGTTAAAATTCTGTGAAAGCCTATCCCCATCAACACCCTCTTCTATTGTTTGGAACCAGATTCGTCGTTTTAGGGGTTCACAAAATGCTCCCAACCCAACATCCAATGATCCCACCTCCTGGTTAGAAGACTTCGCCGACAAATTGGCTCCCCCCTTTGTCCCTGAGAATCCTAATCCAATTACTGCCCCAACTCCCTACAACCTAACCAATAATTCCTCCCATTTCAATCCACCTTTTACATGGGAAGAAATACAGCTAGCCCTGGATGGACTGCATGACTCCTCCCCTGGAGTTGATGGCATCCCTTACTCGTTTATAACCAGAACCAGTGAAAACTTCAAGCGATACTTCCTTTCCCTAATTAATCATTTCTATGAATTAGGTACTATACCTGATTCTTGGAAAACCCAAATCATTGTTCCTATCCTCAAACCAGGTAAAATTCCCTCCGATCCTAATTCCTATCGTCCTATTGCCCTATCCTGTGTACCTGCAAAAATTACTGAAATCCTCATTAAGAATAGATTGGAATGGTTTGTTGAAAATAGTAGACTACTTCCGGGCTCCCAGTATGGCTTTCGTAAAGGGATGAGCACTGCAGACAGTCTTAGTATCCTCACCACTGATATACGTATTGGCCTAAAAAACAAGAACTATGTGGTAGCTGTATTTCTAGATGTTGCATCGGCATACGACAACGTCCAACTTCCGATGCTCAGAACCAAGCTGTTACAGCTGAGTATTTCGCCGAAGATGGTACTATTCATCAACAGCTTTTTAATGGAGAGAACGATACAAGTCAAAAATCAAAATGCAGATACAACATCTAGAATCTTATGGAAAGGGCTGCCACAAGGCTCAGTTCTCAGCCCCCCCCCTCTATGCCCTTTACACACACGACCTGGAAAATGTAGTTTCACCTTTTTGTCAGGTTTTGCAATATGCCGACGATTTGGCCCTATATGATTCTTGCAAAACGATTGAGGAAGCAGAAATGCTACTGAACTCTGCTCTAATGTATCTTGAGGACTATTTAACTGACAATGGTGCATCAATTTCTGCAGCCAAAAGCAACACAGTTGTTTTTACTCAAAAAAGAACTATCCCCAACATACATCTGAGATGTAACAACGAACCCATCCCTCAGAAGACTTCAGTAAAATTCTTAGGGCTTTATTTAGATACAAGGTTAACTGGTGTTCCCCACTCCGATCATGTAGCCACTAAATGTGAGAAAAATATAAACATCCTCCGTTCCCTTTCTGGAGTATGGTGGGGCTCCCATCCATTTTCCCAAAAGTTGCTATACAATTCCATAATCCGAAGCCACTTTGATTATGCATCCTTTCTATTAGAGCCTGGCAATAAATCTGCCCTAGATAAACTATCCAGAATCCAAGCCAAATGCCTCCGCACTATCCTAGGCGCAATGAAATGTTCACCCACTAATGCCACCCAAGTGGAATGTGGAGACCCTCCACTCTCACTGCGTAGGCAATTCCTGGCGGATAGGTTTTACAGTAAATTGCTACAAAATTCAAATCATCCTCTGTGGCCTAAACTGCAAGAACTTCTGAGACTTACCCCACCCCACAATGCTATATCCCAAATTAAAATACCATGCCTCCTTCGTAGCCATTCAAAATTTTCAAATCTCCCTTATCCTATTGCCAATTTTTCCATTAACCCTTTATTCTCCACCACTTACCATGCTTTAATCTACCAGCCCCATGTAATTCTAAATCTGGGTTTAGATAAGGATTCAATAGATCCCAACAGGACCTTCTCCGAAATTATGGGCAATAATTGGACTGATTGGCTGACAGTGTTTACAGATGCTTCTAAGCTGACTCGAGACGGTGATGTTGGCAGTGCTGTTTGGATCCCCAAATACAAAA
Organism: Ectropis crepuscularia; assembly: GCA_963693475.1. Lineage (NCBI taxonomy): Eukaryota > Metazoa > Arthropoda > Insecta > Lepidoptera > Geometridae > Ectropis > Ectropis crepuscularia. The sequence continues at coordinate 11,562,207 of OY856369.1, read as the reverse complement.
TCATCCTCAGTTACAAGTGCCCTCCACTGACTTCAGTCTTCACTGGCGAGGCCACAGCTATTCTCGAAGCTACTCGATATGTCACCTCACACTCCATCAGCAAGACTTTAATACTGACGGACTCTAAAAGCTGCCTGCAGGCACTCTTGGCCAATCAGTTTAAATGTAAAAATAAATATCCTATCATACTTAAGATTAAAGAGGATCTCTTGAAGGCCCATGAATTGGGTCTACAAATAGTGCTAGCATGGATCCCAGGACACACAGGAATATCAGGAAACGAAACTGTTGATTTCCATGCCAAACAAGCCACTATCTCCGGCAACAAAGACCACTACCATATATACTCTCATGATTTATCTGCCACATGCCAATCAAAATTGTTTGAAAGTTGGAACTCTGTTTGGAATCAATCAAAAACCATAACGGGCAAGTTTTACGGCCAAATACAGCCATCTATACCACCTAAACCATGGTTCTTTAAATTTAAAAATATCCCCAAACAAACTACTTCTACTATCTGCCGCTTGCGGTTGGGTTTTGTCTGCACACCGGTGTTCCTCTCGAAATTAAGAATCCGCGATAACTCGATTTGTGAGTGCGGTCTAGCAGACGGTACCACTAACCATATTTTCTTTGAGTGTGTCAGTTCTCAATACTCCCTCTATAATCTGATCCCTCCTGACCTTCCTCGTCCTTCTAACTTCTCCAGCCTACTCCCTCTAGTATTTTCCCCATTTGTGTATGTCCTTAGCAAATATATTCAAAAAAATAATATTAAACTATAATAGCCTCTCTTTAAACTAAATATATTTACATATACATATTTATGTGTTTGAACTCTATTATAAGCAATAATCTATTTTTATCTATTTTGTGACGTCATGTTTGTGTTTGTCCATTACAGCTATTTATATATTTAGAACTAACTACTAACATCAATATCCAGTCACAAACGATCATCAAAATCAAGAAAAGTTCTACCTCTTCATCGACTATATACCAGACTCCGTTCATCAAGCTCAAGACTGCCTGAAGTACACTGGTCATCTGAAGCAAGACTCATACTTCTTCAATGAATAACCCTCAGAAGACTAGCCAATGATGGAACACTAGATACTGGCGAAATTACGGTAGCCTTGCCGAATGGAAGCCAAAAGAAAAGTTGAAGTTGAAGTATGGGTCGTTACGCGTTCTGGTAATCACGAAACTGTTGACTGCTATTGCTGGTAATAGCGGTTTCTGAGACTATTTATTCTAATAAATAGTTTTTAGGTCGGTTTTTAGTTATTCTCCATAAACGTTTTCAAAAGATCACACGTTATTTTGAGCAATACAGAAACCGGTATTGCTATTATCTCCACGTGGTTTTTATTTCCAGTGAATTTTAAAATATTAATTGAAATATAAGATTTATTTACATTAAAATACTTGCGTTTAAGCGAGACATTTTGAACAATTGATAAAAAGATAATATACCTAAAATAATGCAAAATATAAATTTACCTTTAAATACATTGAACTCTTAAAACACTAAGAAGCGGCATGCGCTCATCTACGATCACAATGTAAAATCAGGTGACGTCTCCTGATTGAGTCTCAGTCGCAACAGGAGCCACAAGTTGAGTGGACGTTCGCTAATAAATCAAAAAAATCCGATATGAGCCGTAATAATGTCTTATTCTGCTTTTGCAAAGTGCAAAAACAGTTCAAAGACCAAGAACAAGTTCCATGGTATCACTTTTCATGCGTAAGTACACAAAATCTTTAATTATTTCCATAACAGTTCAATGATTATTACATCTAAAATTATTTTTCTGTTGGAAACAATTGTACAATTGGCCATTTCTAAAAAGAGACAGATATACATACAGCGTAAGAGTGCAACACGACCGGCGATATGTTAGTTGCGGCTATTTTGTCTCTTTCACGCCAGTGCATTTGTATGTCTTTCTATTCTTGTCGAAAAAAATATCTAAACAAATGTGATGTATAGCTATCTCATTTCCACCTACTGCCTACTTGTCATGATGTCTTTGTCATTCATTCAAACGTCTCTCACGATGCAAGTGAAGCTGTGTGCACATTGCGTATACTTGTGTGAGATTTTCGTTACATTATGCTGTCTTTATATTAGATTATGTCCTTATCTTCGTTTACTTAGTTTCATCAAAGTTTAAATACAGAACTAAAAACAGTTTCTAGTTAGGATTATAGTTTATTTTTAGTTTCAACTAAAATTCGTTAATCGTTAAATTCGTTAAAAAAAAAACTCAAATAAAATTTTTACTTAAAGAGTAACGAGACGAGCACGACATGTGTTTGATGGTAAGCAACATGCCTGCCACATAACAGCACAGTGACACGCAGCTATTGGAACATGAAGAGTCCAATTCATTGCCTAGCACTGCACTGCGCTCGTCACCCAGAGATCTAAGATGTTATATCTCTAAGCCTAGATGTGATTTCTCTGGAAACATTGCCCTTCAAACCGGAACACAGTAATGTTTGCACATTACTGCTTGGCGGTAGAATAACTGGCAAAGGTGTGGTACTTCCCCAGGTGGACTTAGTCACGAGTCCTACCACAACAATTTAACTCTATCCAGTATCCACGAGTGCCCTTGAACTTTGGTCCTCACCCAAAAATATTTTCAAAAACTGTTTCTATTTTAGCACCTTATACCTACTCAAGTGGCAATATTTCGATACCTATTCCAACAAATTACTTTGAAAAGATCATCCCATCCCGCTCTTGCTTAGTGTAAATTACGATCATGCTATCCTACTCACACCTCGTACGTTTCTCGTAGCAAAAAACACTGCGATCCCTTGGCGTCCACTTAATAGCTGTATCAGTGATTCAGGTACAAATATCGTCGAGTCGCACAATTTCGTTGCTGTAGCTGAAGTAATAGTTACTAGTCATAGCTACGATAACTGTTTGTATGCAGCATCACGTTACTACGATGCGAGGTCGAGTTACTCGTCTGTAGCTGGTTTGTAAGAATCACTGGTTTTTGCGCGCTCCGATAGCGGTTTTAGGCTGTAGTAGAAAAATGCTGCTATTGTAACTATTGACGTCGCGTAACGACCACGACTAGCTATATCGCCAAAACCTATATATGTGACCCAGAAGTGTATCACATATAGGTAAAAGCAAAATGATTACATACTCTCTTGTTATTTTGCAGGAACAAAACATAGTCATAAGTACCCTGATCTGTGTAAGTACCTAATTTCCCACAAATTCCTTCAGTAGTTTTTGCTAGAAAGAGTAACAAACAATTATAAATATATACAAACATAAATACGCATTCATAATATTAGAGGGATTAGAGTTCAGATGTGTAGAATTTTTTCCTAACTGAAAGAAGGGTTATGTTTTTCGCGTGTATCTTATATGTTTGTAAATTTCTTTATTCCCACGTATTTTCCAAATGGCTGGATGGATTTTGACAATTGATATCGTTAGATTCGTCTCAATGACCAAGTGTCCTTAGACAGTATTTTGTTTTACATAATCTTTTTCTTATCAGTAAATTTCTTGCAGTCGGGTTTTTAAATGAAAGTTAGAACTATTCTTTAAAGAACACTTAGTTTTTTCGAGATAAAGAGTCTGTGTTATTTCAGATTATATCAATCCGAGTTTCACATTTAATCTGTTCAGTTTTAGAATGTGATTGACAAACATCCAAATATCCAAATTTACAATATTAGTAACTGTAAATGCAATGAAAAACAAAGTTATTATCTCAAGTAGATTCTTATTTACACCATACATAATAAACAGTCAAAGATTCATTAAAAAAATCAACATTTTCCCTAGATTCAATGAGGTTTCACAACTTACAACGAATTTATCTCGAATTTTAGAACATCATACCAAATGAAAGAACATAAATGTGTCATAATAATTACAGAAGTACCCATACTGTCATATTCCAAACATTTTGCTCTAGACTAATGGCATAGAATAGATAATATCTAATGGGACCGAAAATCGTGACAAATTTGAATGATGAGATGTATGTATGGAATAGAGCAGTATGAAATATTATTCGTTTATTATTATGGAATTATTATGAGTTAGCCTGAGTTCTCCCAAATCAAGGCGAATACTTCTTCCTTTTAAAATTGTATGATGGTATCACACAATTGTTTTCGTTTTCTGTATTAAAATTTTACATATTCATATATCTATCTACTTGGACTGGATAGCATGGTAGATTAATGCATTTTGAAATTCACATTTTATGTAAATATGAAATCAAAAAACCGTCAAAGCAAATAAATATAAAAAAAGTAATCTCATTACGACGGCTTTTCGGTTTTGTAATTTTATTTTAAAGATCTACATAAGAAAAATAATCATTGAAATGAAAATAAAGCGCGTACATAACGCATTTAATTTCAGATCGACTGCACCAAATTCGATAATTCTTTTTTTTGAACTGGACAAGGACAATTTTTGTATAAAAGAGAATTCCACATTCTATTGTTTTATTTTTAATTATGAGGCTTTCGTCTCAATGAGGCCGATTCTTGACCATGAAAAAATACTGTCAATATAGTTTTCAATACCGACACAGGTGGCGTAAATATTTTGTTTAAAGAAACTTGATAAACAAATGTCAATATTAACAATTTGACATATTTTTTCAACAACTTATCGGTGATATTTGTCATATTGAAAACGCTTCAATTTTCAGTATGATAGACATAGGGGCGATAAATAAACATAATTAAGATCTCATTAATAGTTTTTAAAGTTATCCTCAACAATGGCTATTATCTTGACTTTGACTGCATTAGTGTTGTACTCATATCTCCCTCATTTGAGATAACCCTTTTTTAATTGAAAAAAAATATTTTGACATTAAAGTCGGACATAAGGTTATTAAAATAATCAACTAATAATTTGTTAATAAAAATTGGCTATTGCAAAATAAATTTACTGTTCAATACAAATGTGTGTAAGTACATTTATCCTAAAGCGAAACTCATATTATAATTATTTACATTGAAAGTTCAAAATTGAAAAATCATTAGTTTTTTGTAAATTAAAATAACGGCTAAACCAAATTTAAAAAAAAACTGTGTGATCACCTTACAAAATTTTCAAACATTTACTTACAAGGTTTGTCTTTTTAACAACAAAGATAAAAACATTTACAAAATCTTACAATTTCTATGTCTAGAAATCCTTCGATTTAATTTGTACACGCAATTATGCTCCTCATTCGCATAGGAATAAAGTTCAAATCCATTGCCGTTATACAATCAAATATCTTAACGCCTATGATCATTGTTCCAGGATAATAAGGTCTACATTGCTCAGTTGTCATTGAACAAGTAAAAATTTCAACTAATTAGTAGGAGATCCCGCTATACAATGACCTTCACCGAGATGGTTATTGGATGAAAAGTGTTTTATATTCAATTTAGTTTGTCAACAAATATATTGCAAATGGGTTGTCTAAAAAATTCAGTCCAGCATAAATATGATTAATTAATAATTCACTTTTTTTTTACATATCATATTAAAATCAATTTTTTTTTACTTTTCACTTAAAATTATCGTATTTTTTTTAAAAACTGTATTACATAACTTTTGACGTGATAACGTCTTATAATTCGGTGAAGCCGGCTGCACGCCCGCAAAACATGACGTCATGTAACGTTACCGTTACCATTAGTTCGTCGTCCGTGCCATGCGGACGAAGCTGAGCGCTGAGGGCGCCACCCGCCGAGTCGAGCGGTATCACTACTCGCGCTATCAGCGTACTGATTTCTTAAGACGTTGTCACGTTTAACTATCGTCAGTAAACCGACTTTACAGACAACCATTTTTTATTTTGGCTTTACTCAATGCTTACCAAATCTCATTACGAAATTCAACCCTTAGGTATGAAATAGGGGACAGAAGTTTGTATGAAACTTTTTATTCCTTAAACATATTATTAGCATAAAACTTCGCATGAAGTGAGCATGATAAAAATAATGAGTGACGTATTACAGTGTATTTTAAAATTCAACCTCTAAAGGGGTATTTCACCCCTTCCCCATCCCCAAGGGATGAAAGTGTGTATGAAACTTTTTATTCTTTGAACATATTGAGCATGAGATTTCGTAAGTATACAGTTTCTTCAAAAATTCAATCATTTAAGTGAAAAGTTAAAAAAAATATTGTTAACTAATCATATTCTGGACTGAAATTTTTTAGACAACCCATTTGCAATTTATTTCTTGACATACTAAATTTATATTTAAAAATTACATCATTAACTAAATAACCCACTCTGAATCATTCCTGGTGCAAATGTGCCCAAAACGCGGGTTGCTTTGCCTCGCTGAATAGCGATAGCTATTCTCTGCCTCAGGAACGACCCAGAGCGGGAGTCACCACTTTGGTTGCGTAGACGATGCCCAATCTCTCGGATTAAATTCTTTTCATATTAAATTGGATATAACATACTTTTCATCCAATGACTTCAAAGGAAGGCTTACTGAACATGTTAATGGCCAGTAAAAACTCGTTCATTCCCGCGCACTGACCGCTGTGAACTGAGTAGCATGGCCCTAAAAATGCATTTTAGGGCCAACGCGGTTGTGCCATTTTGTCGCACCTTTGGCCAGGTCCTTATATAAGTCTAAGTTTTCATCCAATAACCAGGTCGGTGATTGTCGTTGTATAGTGGGATCTCGGACTATAATATTCCTAGTTTCATTTGGATAAGGTTTAAAGTCCATTGCCGTTGTCATTGCCTCTTATTAACTAGTCATTGTGTCATGTTTACTAGTCTTTGTTCCAACCGGATAAGATTTAAAGTCCATTGCTGTTGTCACGTTAACTAGTCTTTATTCCAACCGGACAGGGTTCAGGGTGGTGGGTTCAGTTCCCGCCGAGCGCCTGCCCCCGCCCCCACTGGTGTCCCCCGAAGGCGCCCCGGGCGGGCGCGGCGCGCGGCGCGGTGCTCGGGACGGGACCGAAGCCCCCCATCTGACGGGTGTCCGGGAAGATTTGTTTTCTGAAACAGATTACATTCTTTGAGTATTAGACTGGCCTCGTGGCTTAGTGGATAGTAGCTTTATTATTATTCTTTATATTATATTTATTTCAAAAACTCTGGCTGCGAAGTCGAGGGGTCGTGGGTTCGATTCCCACCTAGTGCAAATATTTGTGTGATGAATTCAAATATTTGTACCAACTGTGTCTGGGTATATATATTTCTATATATTATAAGTATGTATTTTAAAAACTATGTAAGTATTATATCAGCTATCTGGCCGCCATAGTACAAGATTTGCTTAGTTTGAGGTCAGATAGTGTTGTGTATGAAATGTCCACCAATATTTATTAATTATTTACTACAATATGAGTAAACTTCCATGACTTCGTGAGAGCGTGTGGTATAGCATCCAGCTTGTCGTATGTTGTGAGAATGTCTCTCTCCTCGCGTGTTGTACGATTCGAGATTATTTCTGACATACACAGCCACTTGGTAGATCAAGATAGCAGGTAACGTAAGTATACCAAGCACTTTGAAATATGGTCTGACGGATGTGCATTGCGATACGCCAACGATGGCACGTACGGCACGTTTTTGGGTGCATTAAGTACATTTCTGTATTACCTACTTACGTAGTTAGCATAGTTACCTAGAGTTTCTAAACTCATGGACACTACAGCGTTACTCTGCGCCTGTGCCGAGTGGTCGCACATTCGTAAGTTACAACTGGTCTAGTCGGGAGAACGGCGACTGCCGATCCGTAGAACCCGGGTTCAAATCCCACGCGCACCACCGTCTTTTCGAAGTCGTGTGCGGTAAAGCAGCTCACTTAAAACGGTGGGTGTGTGGTGGATTATGGCCTTGACTCTCCTTGTGAGAGAAGGCCCCAAGTCTCAGCAGTGGGCGCATTTAGTGGGCTGCTTATCCTAGCAAATAAGATGAGAAACAAACACGAAAATAATAATAATAATAGTGAAGTACTCACAGAAAGGCGGGCGGCGCGAGCACCGCCGGGCCACCAAACTCCTGGGGGTATTTGAAGAGCAGGAAGAACGCCAGGTGACCGATCAGGATGCCGATCAGCTCCATCGCTCCACTGGAAATATTATACACTATTAATAATAATAGTTACTTGTTATGTATGCTCAATTTTGATGAGCCAGCGAAGTATTAAAAAATTGAATTAAAAAAATTGGAATCCTGAGCGTTATAGTAGATCCAACCGTTTATCCTCTTTTTGACAGCACCAATAGAACGTAACTGCGTCATGTTACGCAAAAGTACACTTTTAAATGCGAGGTTTTAAAAATATGACAACTGCTTAAATTTGCTCCTTGATCCCGTATAATAATCATCTTTCACAAAATGAGTCCATAAGTGCAGTAGTTTTTTTATAAATTCCATAAAATAACAAACGTCTTTAAAAAATTACGTTCTATGGCTATCAACATAGTGATGTTACGAAGTTACGATTGAGATATCGATATTGTTTATGAACTATTTTTACACGGGTGTTTTCCGTTCTCGGCACATATCGGATTTATTTTTATGTAAAACCGTTATATTGATGCGCCTCAGGAAAACATACAGTATTATTTGAAGACGTGTTTATCTCCTGGTGTATATCCAAAAAAGAACAAGGTTATGATGACTGAAACATTTGAATACTTATTAAAATAAAGTGTTAAATAACATTTTGTAGTTAGGTAAATTAACAAAGTTTATTTATGTCTGATGTAAACTTTGAAGAACATGATGTACCATTTTCGTTAATTTCTAAATAAATTAACCTGATATGCTTAATGTGTTAAAATATTTCCATATTTGGCTTAATAATGTCTCATCAGTCGGTTGGGTATTATTTCATCACCCAAAGGTTACTGCTGTACCTGATCTACGTCTACTAGTTGTGCGTCTATAGCACTGTTTCAATAGACTGGACATATCTAATTTTTCAATAACAGGATGTTAAGCAACTGCTATAAGTAAAATTTATTTAATATGACTTGAAATTTATTCGGGTTTTCTTAGATAGGAACAGGGATAGGGATAGTAATATGTGATAGCACACAAATTATCTTCGTTTTCTATGATTATACTACCACCGCAACAATACTTATGTGTATTCGGTCTGTAACATTTAAAAAAGGTAACAAATCTACCCTTATTCTCGGAAATGTCTAGGGTATTATCAATACTCGTGAAGATGTTAATGTGATGACATCTTTCAGCGACATGTACAGCGGACCAGCACGGCGGGCCACGGCCTTTCCCCGAGTTCTAGTGGTGGGAACGAGCCAGAAGGCTGGGTATGGGCATCTTTCGCCATTTATGGCATATCCTGGGGTTTGTGCTAGACATAACATAGTATTTACTCATGGTATTTCGGTTGCCTGGAATAGATCGCTATTAGCGATAATGTCGCCACTTGGTTCACTAGTTCTAGGATAAGTCCCTGTTGTTTAAGTATTATATTGTGGATAATAAAGAGTTTCTATCTTTTTAAAGTCTTTTATAATATTAGTTGGCTAGTAGAGAGCCACCACTTTAAACGTCATTGTTGTATAGTTCAAATGTATAGTATGTATTTGTATAGTTTGAAATGGATATTTTGAATCCGTTAATTATTACTCTTCTAGTTTGCTTTCTATTCTCTCTCGCTTCGTCTAATGCTGACTTTCATTAGACTCAGTATCTGTTTTTTCTTACAAGTACAGAGTTTTTGTCGTCTAACATAACCACAAATAAAACAATCGTTCATTTTAATACAATTCATTAATTTATAATGTTTTTGGCAGAATAACTGAATTTAAGCTTCTTCTAACTCAAAACGTATGAACGTAAGAAAAAAATATTAAACGAAAGTTGTAGGAAATAAACTAGTCTTTAAAAAAGGTCTGATGCGTTTTATTGATTAATCTAATATTTCAAGAGTTATCGGCTGCAATAGAAAAACTGGTTAATTAAATGGGCCATAAATCGTAAACGCTACATGTCACAGAAAAGTTTTTCGGCCACAAAAGATGCAAAATATTATTTTCTACAATAACGACCTCAACAATTTTTGCCCTAAAGTTTATAGTTTCCGAGATATTAGCCAAGCTCGCAGCAATGTTTTACTTTTAAAAATTCGGCAACCGGACTTTGGGACTGATTTTTCGCAGGCAACCCGACAAAATGTCATGTTCTTATTTGCCAAAATAATCTTTAATTTTATTTAATTTCAATTTAATAACCAGACCGTTGCAAAATGCTAGTATCGATGTACCTGTTTATACTTGGTCACAACACTATAACTGACAAATTAGATCTGCCAAAAAGAAAATAAATGGTTGGATTCACTATAGTGAGGGAATTAATAGAGCACGAGGTGAAATTTCTTTGCACTCGAGTGCAACACGTAACTTTTCATCCCACCTCTGGGAGGATATGACCAAATGCTTTTCTTCGCTAGAATCACTAATTTTAGATTTTTCACATGTTTTCAGGTTTCCTGTTTTTAACCTATTAACAATAACAAAATGACGTGAAAACATCGTGAAAATAAAATTGCGAGCAAAGCAAATTAAAAAAAAGTACACCAAGCAGGTACCAAGTAAGTTTTAAGTTTTAACATATATTAAAAAAAGTGATATGATAGTATTAGCACCAAGGGATTTTTAAAGTTTTTTTCCTATTTCCATACAAAGAAAACAAGTTTTTATAGTATTTTATCATTCGTTTTTTATTTGCACGGTTTGGAATCGCAAACTCAAAAATCTCACCTTTTGTTAAACGACGAAGTGTTCTAACTAAAAAGAAACTGATTCACTCTACTTGAAAACACTTGAATTCTGAAAATTCTCATCTATACTAATATTATAAAGCTGAAGAGTTTGTTTGTTTGTTTGAACGCAAAGATTTCGAGAAGTACTAGTCCGAATTGAAAGATTATTTCTCTGTTGGATAGTCCATTTATCGAGGAAGGCTATAAGCTATTTAACATTAGGCTACTATCAACAGGAGCGGAGCATGAATGAAAAATGTAACAAAATCGGAAAAAAACATTGCTTTTTGAGAGCTTTCGTTGTGTGACAGCATGTGGCTATCTTTTAAAAGCTGCGTCATTAGAACCTAAAGGTACAAGTTCGCGCGGAGACCGCTACAGGAGACCTAGACCGGAGACCGCGACAGGCACTTGACACTATGGAATTGTATGGACGCCAGTTCGCGCTGAGACCACGACAGGAGACCGAGACAGGTCGCGGTCGCGGCGCGAACTGGCGCCCATACAATTCCATAGTGTCAAGTGCCTGTCTTGGTCTCCGGTCGCGGTCTCGCGTCGTGGTCGCGGCGCGAACTTGTACCTTAAGGTAACCGAATTTGTTCAATATTTGATTTGGTACAAACAATTTTCAATAGATGGCGTAGCAACGCGCGCACGATTCAGCTAGTTTAATATATTCATCTTGTTATAAATAACACTTACCCTCCGCTGATGACGAGGTTGAAAGCCAGCAGCACCCAGGGTAGGTACATGGCCTTGAAGCGCGTGCCGAACCAGAACGAGACGATCATGTCTTTGTTGAGCTGACACCACACGTACAGCACCGAGAGGACCATCGGGTCCATCAGGATCTGTGCATAGACAATAGAAAAGATATTATTGACATGTATCTCAATCCCATCTCATATTTTTTAATGGCTTTTCAGTCTATTAACCCCCGACCAAAAAAAAGGTGTTATAAGTTTGACGTCAATGTCTGTCTGTCTGTGGCACCGTAGAGCTCAAACGGATGGGCCGATTTCGATGCGGTTTTTTGTATTTGAGGAAAGTTAATATCCGTGCGGATGTTCTTAGCTGTGTTTGGTTAATATCGATTCAAAATGGCCGCCTCCACAAAATGGCGGACAAAATATTTCTTCACAACCTACCTTAATTTGGGTATTAAATGAAAGGGCTTGACTAGTAGAATAATATACATTATAACAAATATCAAATCCAAGATGGCCGCCACCACAAAATGGCGAATTACATTTTTTTTTTGCTACCTCAATATGGGTATCAAATGAAAGGGCTTTTCTAGTATAATACTATGCACTATGACAAATTTCAAATCCAAGATGGCCACCACCACAAATTGGCGAAATACAATAGATTTTTTCACAACACCCTCAGTATGGGTATCAAATGAAAGGGCTTGACTAGTAGAATGTCGTACAGATTACGAATCCGAGGTAAATGATTTTTTTTTTAATTTTGTTCTTGTTACTTTTAAAATTAGAAGAAGCCTGGATCCCACAACACAGGTCGCCCTAGCATGGGGTCCAGCGTCCAGTGCACACTAACACAATATGTTCATTGTATTTCTTGCCACATGTAGGTTATTACCTTTTCTTTTGTTTTTTGTTTCTGTCTTTCGTTTTTATCACAATAAATGTTTTTTCATTTTTTTATTTCTCATTTGTCATCCTACTTTCTACTAAAATTAAAATCGGCATATGACTAAAAAAAAAATGAGTTCTTCAGTTAAATTATTAAAAAACATTGTACACCATATTATTTTGTTTCACAAACAAAAAATGACGAAGATACAAAAGTGTCACGCATGTTTAAAACGTCTAAACGCAACTTCGCATGAAACCAAATGGCGGTGGAGTCGTGGCTCGGGCACACTTGAGCGCCCCTCCTGCGCCCGCGCCTCGCCTCCGCTCCGCCTTCACCTCACCCGCGCCGCAACTCTTGTATATGAGCGCACGGCCAGTCATTTGTATTGCCCCCTATAAATACTGGCCGTGCGCAGGCGAGTGAAGGCCAACGCCAGTGTGTGGAGGGCTTATTTGCCTTGACTTGTGATCACTCGCCGTCGCTCACCTAGCTGGCCGAGTGACGGCAAGTGGCCAGTGTGTATAGGGCTCATTTGCCTCGACTCGTCTCCGCTTGCCGTCGCTCGTGACCACTTGCCTCGATTCGGACCGGAGTCGGTTTTTGTGCACAAAACAAAGGCGCTCGCATTGGCCTGCGCCCGGCCAGTGTGTGGATGCTACCACTCGCCATGTACCGTTTTGTAAACGCTCGCGTTGGCCTCCCCTCGCCCAGTGTGTATAGGGAGCTTAAAGAAGTCCTTGTTGCGGCGCGCCGCTTATACGCCCGCACCTTGACCCCACCTCGACTGTTGATTGTATGAGCGAACGGGCCTTACGATTTTTACGAAGTCGTGACGCATAGCCCCGCACTGCGTCAGTTTGATCATCTATATCTTTGTAATTTTTTTACAATTTGATGAAACAAAAAATATGTGCCTCAATATTATTATAATATTGGTGCGTAAACATCCATAATCTGCCTATTTACCTAGCATAAGAAGTTACGGTGGTCTAGTCGGGAGAACGGCGGCTGCCGATCCGGAGACCCCGGGTTCAAACCCCACACGCACCACTGTCTTTTCGAAGTCATGTGCGTAATGCCGCTAACTTAAAACGGTGAAGGAAAACATCGTGAGGAAACCGACATGTACCTAGAATCTTTCGAAGTCATGTGTCATCCGCCAACCCGCACTGGGCCAGCGTGGTGGATTATGGCCTTAACTCTCTCCTTGCGAGAGAAGGCCCCGAGTCCCAGCAGTGGGAACATTTAGTGGGCTGTTGATGATGATGATGATGACCTGGCTGCTAGTTTAAAATCGTATATTTTTATGCCATTATACTAATTGCGAACATTTTGATTTATGTATGATGATTGTTACTCTTTCGAGCTAAAACTACTGAAGGAATCGGGACGAGATGTACATAGATAGATAAAAATCAAGAATAACACATATGTCTACTGTTTATCTCCTATCCTATGCAATCTCCCAGACTATAATCTACCTGTATTCTAAATTTATTGAAGTGAAAACTTCTTTAGGCGCGCCTAGACTAGACAAATTTTTCGTGGGGTGTAAATTGGATTCGACCGTCACGCTCGAGTATGATAAGAAATCTTCGGGTAAACTTGGGACCTTGGCGATTGGGCATCAAAAAATGCGTGAGCCAATGAGAAATGCTCACGCATTTCTAGATGGCCATGCCATGATAGCGAGGCCACGCCCTCCGGTTACACCCGTGTGGTTTCCAAGGTAAGCTATCAAATTCTGAGTTATAAGTTTTCACTTCTATCGGCAGTTCCTATGACTGCCAATTTTTTGTTTTTTATTTCTTTATTGCTATAAATACATTACTTTTCTAAAAAACTAGGTTAGTAGGTTACAATAATGTATTATAAAGGTTAAAAGGTATAAAGGTTGTATAAAGAAATAAAGGTATGCCTGTATAAAGGTTGTTGCAATCTTGCAATGTGCATGTTCGACTTGCTTCATTTATCACAGCATGTAGTAAAACATAGTACGTAACAATAAAACTCCAGCACATAGAAATACAGTGTAAACTCTATATTATAACAACATGACAGGGACTGTGCATATTTTGACATTATAGAGAGGTGTCGTTAAAAAGAGAGAAATAAAATCTGTATTAAAAAAAACAAAAAGACAAAACACAATTCTTATTTGCACTGTTATTTTTGTCTGACTTCTTTTGTTGCACCGGTAATTTTGTTGTTTATTTTTTAAATTATTTTATTCATATCTTACAGTCTACACGAGCAAGCAAACCGAATATGTAAACAAAAGAATGGATTTCTTAGAAAGTTCAGTATGTATGAAGGCAAAAGGTTAAGTTTAACGCCTAGGATAATAAAGTTGTGTGGATAGGATAATAAACAAATGAGTGTGCATAGCAGCACAGTTTTTACTAATTTTGGCAACTTGAAAACTTCTTTTTCGTGTTTTATTTTCTACATTTTTATGCTGCATAGAATGAATCAATGTATGGAAAACAAGCTTGATGCAGCAATGGTTGGTATAACCAAAGCCTAGTCATTTTGACGCTCTAGGGAGTATGTTGTTAAATCGATTGATGTTATATGGAGTTTACATTGTACTTGCCTATATTCTGATTGAATATCTCCTAAAACACTATTTAAATATTGTATAAGAAATGTCCACCGATATCAAACTTACCGGTAATCCAACGAGCAGTCCAATAATAACACTACAGAGCCAATTAAATGCCAGCATGTAGAAGTAGTCAGCCGGTTTCCCGGCGAACATGCCATTTTCTAGCCGAGAGGAGTATGTGTACAGGAAATAACAGTTTATGAGGAAATGGAACCCGGTCCCTGGGCTTATCGGGTAGAAAAACAGGGCTGTGAATGGTCGCCATATCTGAAAAGAATTAATAAAATAATTTTTATCATGCGTAATGTACATAATAATAACTAAAGTATTTTTGTGGGAGCACACAGGGGCATGCGGTGCCCCCAAAGGAGGCTAGTCCTCCTTACCCAGTTCTCTGATATATTTATTTATATTAATTGTTACAGTTAATTAATACGTAATAATATAATTCTAAGTGTGCAAATGTTTCAACAATGGACAATAGTAACAATAAATACAATATTTGTAAAACAAGATTGAAATGAATTATTAGGATGATTTTTATCATACCTAATATATATATAACTAGGGTATTTTTGTGGGGCCACACAGTGCACCTTTGGGTTTGGGTACCTACCCAATTCTTCGATAAATTATAGACTTACAATTTTCGAGAATTATTGTCCCCGCAAAAAAGTATTGACAAAAATGGCCTGATAATAACAAGTCTTATTGTGTTATAGGCATTAACAGTAGTTGAATGGAACTCATCTCATCCTCTTGTGAAACAGCATCCTAGATGTTTATCTATAAATGTTCAGCAAACTGTGTCAACAATCTATTATATAACCGTATCAATCATAACGCACACATTCATGGCAAATGTGTGTCAGCCTGTATGTGACAGTACCCTGGCCAACTTTATAGACACAATTTCTTTTTTTAGCAAGACTATGTCCAACTTTATTTATACATCCATGATTGTAACAATAGATATAAAAAAGTAAATTTACATAAAAATGATAATTGTAACACATTGGTGATAGTTGTAAAGTTACTTTGTATCAAATAAATAAATATCTGACCAATATTTGAACAGCTTTCCAAGATACAACAAAATATTTGACTTTTGTAACCTGCGCTTCTACCGCCTAACTAAATCGGCTATCGCTTTGCTAATGCTGTCTCTATCATTTCTCAGCGAAAAGAAAAGAGAGAGAAACATCAAAGCATCAAAGCATTTTCGTTCGGTGGTAGACCCCCTGGGCAAGTTGTCTATCGTTAGATCAAAGTATTGTAAAATATAAAAAAGATACACAAAAAATAATTTTATTTCAGCCAATTTTCACAGCACGGCAAGGGCGTTCCTACCCTCTTTCCATCTTGTATGAGAAAGAATGTTTTGAAAATCATTATCATCAATCTCTATTGCTTTATTGTTTAAAAAGGGCTCCTCGTATGATATTTTGTGTAACAAATTGAGGAAAGATTGTCACTCCTGGGGGTAATGCTACAGTTAATGAATACTGTAGCATTACCCCCATAGAATAGCGCTAGAAGCAAATCTTTCGCTGCTTGACCACCGTCACCGCTTGAGCGTCTTTGCGAGGAAGAAACCAATTATATTTCGACTTGAAAACAATGATTGTCGGTACAAACTCACTCAAGCAATGCATTCTACACCCTCAGTGTTCCTATAAAACTGACATTGAGCCTGTTCTAGGTTCCTAGACCAAAATAATGACAAAACTTACCTGGAACTGGTTTATGAACGGATTTAAATCCAACATCAAATAGTAATAGCTTAGGATACCAAATCTACCCAACAGACTGAACCCTATAGTCAGGGCCAGCCAATATCGGGTAAAAAATGGTACACTATAGAACCAATCCTTAAACTCAGACATTTTTTAATATTTTTATACGAAAACGGAAGAGATAACAGCGGCAACCTTTGTTGTAGGACACTGATTATATTTCTAACTATTTAAACTTGTTTAGCCGGTGACTTGTTATAAACTTGTTGCAATACAGCGAACTATGATGTAAATCAAATGTAAATGAACACAAATTACGGCAAGTACACGTGTACTTTGAGAATTTGTCAGGAAAATTCAAGACGGAGAGAATGATTTGTTATTTTTGTTTGACGTTTTAATTTTATGACAGCTGTCAGAACGCGTTGCTGCTACCTGCCACTACAACACGTTGGGTGCTATTGTTAAAAAAAAAAAAAAAAAAAAATATTTTCTGTGATTGATGACATTGTTACGTTGTTGTTACGAGTACCTACATTAATGTCTGTGCCACAGATCACTATATACTGTCTAAAGAGCTTATTAGACTACGCGTTATTCAGCACTCGTTGGGCAGACTGTCTTAGAGTCGTAACTTTTGAGCTTGCTATTACACCAGTCTGAATAACGAGCGCTCAAGAACTTTTAATAGTACTTCTTTTTTTTTAGTGCATGCTGTTATGGTACTTATTTATTTAAATAAAAAAAAAGAATTTTAAGCATTTAAGATAGGTATAATAACAGCGAGATCAAAATTAAAATTATGGTGTTCGAACTCCAAAAACTCAAAACACAAAAATAGAAATTACCGCGAACACCAATGAACCAATCACGAACCAATGAAATGATATTTTAAGACTATATGTCAATGTCAGTGTCATGTATTTGTCGGTCTAACAGTCTTTGCCAAGACTTTGCCTTATTACACTACTCGTTATTCAGACTGTAAGCCAGTAAGACTCGCCGAACCCGATCTTGCTGTCTGAACGCAGAGTCTAACAGTCTGACGCTTATTACACCACTCGTTATGCAGACAGTCTAGAGAAAGACTGTCTGCATAACGAGTGGTGTAATAAGCTCTTAAGAACTAAGTCTGTGCTAAGACTAGAGTGCGCGCAAATTAACCCTGCGCGTAGCAAAGTTGTACGGTCGGGGCAGACATAAAATTAGCCTGAAATAGAAAAAATTCCGGGGAACGATTTCTTTTTTTTAAACGCCGAAGAGGGTGGTTGGAAGTATAAATCTCGATTTTCGAACTAATCCCGGTAGAGGGTTCGCCGCCATCTTGTTTTAAAGTTTTTGTGAAATACCTCGTTAATTTTCAACTTTAGAGCAAAAATGACCGTATCCAAAGTGGTTGGAAATTTAATTTCTCACAAGTTTGATAATTGTCATTTTTACGCTAGAATCAATATTTGCAGTGTTATGCTATCAAGTTTATCAAAAATATCGTAATGGGTGGAATTTTATTTTCTTCAACTTTGGTTGTCGCACTTCTTAGGGTTCCGTACCCAAAGGGTAAAAACGGAACCCTGTTACTGAGACTTGGCTGTCCGTCTGTCCGTCCATCCGTCTGTCTGTCACCAGGCTGTATCTCAAGAACGGTGATAGCTAGACAGTTGAAATTTACACAGATGATGTATTTCTATTGCCGCTATAACAACAAATACATAATAGTAAAATAAGTAATAAAAGTATAAAAGTAAAATAAGTAATAAAAGTGACGGAACAAAAGTTGAAGAAAATAAAATTACACTCATTACGATTTTTTGATAAACTTGATAGTATAACTCTGCAAATATTGATCCTAGCGTAAAAATTATTTCGACCAAACTTGTGAGAAATTATATTTCCAATAACTTTGGTTACGATCATTTTTGCTCTAAAGTTGAAAATTAACGAGCTATTTCACAAAAACTTTAAAACAAGATGGCGGCGAACCCTCTACCGGGATTAGTTAGAAAATCGAGATTTATACTTCCAACAACCCTCCCCGACGTTTTAAAAAAAAATCGCTCCCCGGATTTTTTTCTATTTCAATGTCTGCCTCGACTGAGCTAGACGCGCCGTCATCTTCTTGTCTACGTCAGGTGACAAGAGTTTGTTTATATTTGGTGTTTTTATTCATTTCTAAACTAATTAATTGCTTTAATTATTCCGAAAGTGATTAAAAGGGCTGGCCGTGGCTGGTTCTTGAAAATCAATAGTGGTTGTGAAGAAGAACGAGACAATAACGGGCCAAAAGTGCTGTTTTCCACAAGCAAAGCTGTTTGACAGCTAATGTGTAGGGATACCATAGCAATCAAATGTCCACCTATTATCGGCATATTTTAAAGCTGAGGCTTTATTTTTGAGGTTTGATTGTTTTATCGCCAATTTCAATACCCGTGGGAAAAAATTTGAGTGCTTCAGACCGAATGTGAGAAACTATAAATAGATTTTGACGATTGTTGGACAAAACAGCAGTTACTCGAATAAAGAGGCACAAAGAAGACCCACAATACCAAGTAGAATAACTGTTGAAGGAACATGGACAGGAAGTTTTGCGGTTACCGCCGTGATCCATCGTGATTTTAACCCTATTGAAAAAAGAAGATGATCCTATGGAAGCCCTATGGATGCCCATTGAGCATTCATGCGCAAATTTTCAAATGGTGATATTTATGGTTCAATAAAAGATTTACAAGTTTAAATTAAATTCTTGTTATTTCGTTGTTGGTGTAGGTTGAAAATGACAGATTTTTATAATGTATCTAGCAGGCGCGGTCCCAGCCTCGAATTTTGGGGGGGTCACCAGTACGCAGCCTCAGATTCGGGGGGGGGGGGGGGGGGGTCACGATTAGAAATACAATAAATCGAGTAAAAAAGACTTTACTAGTAGCGCCCCACGATTGTACTCGCGTAGTTGACGCTCCAGTTGTTTTCCCGCGTTTAAAAATAGTTTATGTACCTACTACTAGACATTACAGACATACGGGACAGAAATGCAGCCGTAGTGGAGGCTCTGGGCCGGGAGGAGGCGGCTTAGGCAAATGGTAACTAGGCAAAGACTCGATGTCGAGCCGATTACTAGCGGTAGAATCCCAACCGCTAGTGATCGGCTCTACTAACGAGCACTAGAGTTAGGTTTGAAATGTGCCCAACTCCCCCCTATTTTCCTTTTCTTCTAATCCAAGAAATATGTAAAAAAAAAAAAAAACACAAATGACAAAGATCACGGACCCCGGAGTCTGTGGAGTAGATAATTCAAATAAAAAAAAAAAAAAAAAAAAAAAAACTACTAGACATTTTGATTTTTTTTTATTTTTAATCTAATGTACATGGGACACTGAAAGTTTTGAGTAATTAAAAAACTAACTTGTACGAAAAAAAATTTTGCTAAATCTTTTCAAAGAACTCCCCGCCAGCCTCTATACAAAGTTTCATGCGTCTGAACCAATTTTCAAAACATTTTTTCCAGTCCTCCGCAGACACCTCTTCCACGGTCTTCTCAAACGCTGTTAGCGCGTCTACCGGCGATGAAAACTGTATCCCTTTGAGCTGATTTTTTATTTTAGGAAATAAAAAAAAATCACACAGAGCCAAATCAGGACTGTGCCCCAAGACTCTGACCGGTGTGGAGTCCAGGAAGTCCCTTGTTTTGATCGCTGAGTGCGCGGGCTCGTTGTCGTGGTGAAGAAGGACCCCGCGGAGCCCGGTGTTCGGTCGCTTGTTTCTCATTGCAGAAAAAACTTCTGGCAAGCATTTTATGCTGGACCATTCGGCGTTGATACTGCTTTTGTCTCGAAGAATGAAATTTGGTCTGGAATTGAAATTAGGTACTCCGTCAAAGTGAAGAAACTAGCGATCAAAATTTTCCTTGCGCTCGTCGATCGCTTCACTTTCGTAGGTGTTGTTTCATTTTGAAACAGCCAAACTGTCGACTGCTTTGTTTCTGGATCGTATTGATAAATCCAGGATTCGTCACCTGTCACAATGTCGTAAACGCGCCGTGACGAGCCTGCATCCAATTTTTGTATCATATTACGGCACCAATCCACACGGGCCTGCTTCTGAGCTTAGGTGAGGTTGTGCGGCACCCAGCGGGAAACTATCCTCCTTACGCGAAGGTGCTCGTGCAAAATCTTGTGAACACTTCCTGATCCAATCTGCAGAGTATGCTGAATCTCTTCGTACGTAATGCGTCTGTTTTCTTGAATAAAATTTTTTTACTGCCATCTTTCTTCGGTGACAGCCGTCGTAGGACGACCACTCTTTTGTTCATCCCCCAAAGTAAAACGACCGCGTTTGAAGTCGCTATACCAGCGGTAGATGGTTGCTTTTGAAGGTCCTTCATCCATAAAACCAATTCGAAGTCGATCAAATGACTCGTCAGGTTTTAAGCCACATTTGAATTCGTAAAAAATCATAGCACGAAAATGTTCTCGACGCAGATCCATTTTTTAATAAAACAAAAAAAAATATTGGCTCTCAAAAAAATGTGGAGGGAAATTTGAAAATCGAACAGTTGTATTTATACTTTTAAATAATCGAAGTTTTCAAAATAATTACAAGTGTCTTATACATAGAAACTTTTTTTTGCAAAACTTTCTAAGTGACCTGGTATATGATTTTGGGGGGGGTCATGTCCCCCGTGACCCCCCCCCCCCCTGGAGCCGCGCATGGTATCTAGCGGCCCGTTCCGGCTTCGCTCGGATTTCGTCATATAAGGACTATTAATCGAAAAAAAAAGCTATCCTATCTCTCAAGCTGCCAGACCTGACCAGACTGCTCACGGTGTGCTAATTTAATAAAAAATCGGTTAAGTAGTTTAGGAATCCATCGCGGACAAACATCGTGACAGGAGATTTGTATATATTAAGAAGATAAACTATAATAAAGTTCTCCTGGTGGTAAGAGACTCAGACAGCCTGTGCCAATCCCTTCCCGTACCTGTTTTATGAAGTTGTAAGTTCTCAATGAACGGGGAGGGAACTTATTAGCTTGACCTGGTAACATTAAGTACGCTACCAGTCGTGCGCAGAGTTATATTGCGAGCACTATATTAAGGCTTTATAATCATTTTTTTTTTTTACTTGAACATTCGTCCCAAACTGAAAAAAACTGATCTATTTTGTTCTTCGGAAAATGAAATGAAAGAAACATAAATAAAGACTTTGACAATATCAATGATGTTAATAAGGAAGTTTCCAATTGCATAAAATCGGATTTTTTTTTGGGATAGCTGTCACACAGGAGTCGCGAATTTTGTGTAAAATTACGGATAATTGTGCCTAACGGGCATTGTTTGCGCGAAATATCACGTATTTGTGTTTTTACTAGGTGGTGATATAATTTAATACGGCGGGAGGTTTTTATTTTCGACTATTCTGGTTTTTATAAATTTTGACGTCCATCATGGACGTTAAAAATCTAATTCCTCCTGTTCCTCCGGATATTTTTACGTCATCATCTGCTGGTGCTAAACGCCGAGCTACCGATGTTTCCGAACAAACAGTTGCAAAGAAAACAATTGTTAACCATGATTTATCTAACGCCTCAATCCAAAATGTATACATACACCCAACCCTTGTAATAGGTATAAAACAGTACACCGATTTAGATAAAGGGCCATTCGTGGTTCACATTTCCCGCTCAGACCCTGATCTTGCTACTGACGCCTCAATCAGAATCATCAAGTTTGGCCAGTTGCTATGTCAAAATCACGTCCCTAATATTTGCCGCGATGGAATTAAAAAAGTGGGACGAAACAAAGTTTCCGTGGAGTTTACTACGAGTGAAGCAGCAAATTGTTTCCTCGATAATCCCATTTTGGAAGCCAACAATTTTGTAGCATCAATCCCAAACTATAATATAACTAAAATGGGTATTGTACGGCACGTCCCCATTGACCTGTCGATGGACGAGTTTGCAAATTCCCTCGTAGTCCCCAATGGATGTGGTATCCCACTTAAAACTCGCAGACTTAACAGGAAAGTAATTACCGAAGGAATACCCTCCTGGATCCCTACCCAAACTGTGGTCATAACTTTCCAAGGTCAATCCCTTCCCCAAAGGATTTTCCTCTTCCATACTTCCCTACAGGTAGAGTCTTATCAATTTCCTACTATACAATGCCTTAACTGTTGTCGTTTTGGCCATATTAAATCCCAATGCCGCTCGAAGCCCAGATGTTTTCGATGTGCTCAGCCACATACTGGTGACTCATGCAATGTCGAGGAGACAGATGCCAGTTGTCTGCATTGTTTAGGGCATCATTTTGCTAGCAACAAGAGTTGCCCTGAGCAGGGCAGACAAAAGGCTGTTAAAATCCTTATGTCACAAGAAAATTTATCTTACGATCAAGCTTCCCATCGTTATCCAAGATCAAGCCGGCCATATGCAGAAGTTGTCCAATCATCTTCATTGCCCTCATCACTCACCCCATCATCTTCCTTCCCCAGCCAATCCCAATCATCTTCTAGAAGCTACAAAAAAACTGTGTTTACTTCTCCCCGCCCTAGAGCTCCATTGTCCAAGTCGTTTGACAGAACAGCTCATGCCGCCATAACTGCGGAAGAGCCCTCTGTCCTTCCAAACGGGTTTGCTCTATCTCAATCTTCTTCCCTTCCCCAGGATCATAGCATCCTGGATGCCCTTCTTTCTACACTTATTACTATTATCTCCCAGTATAATTTCAACCTACCGTCCCACGTTGCCCAAAAACTTTCCCAGATCTCATCGATTACCAAATATGGACCAAGTCGTTCTACAATGGAACGCGAGAAGCCTTCGTCCCAAGAAATTTAGCCTTCTTCACTTGATTAACAAGTTTAACCCATCAGTCATTGCCATCTCGGAGACTTGGCTGGTGCCTGGTTCTCGATTTCGAGTCCCTGGTTACTCTTGCCTGCGGGATGACAGGGCTGACGGGTATTCTGGTTGCGCCTTATTTGTAAAACGTTCTCTCCCTTTTTCTCAAATCTTCCTCCCTCCCTCTCTCCCCAACATTAATATCGTAGCTGCTAAAGTAGTGGATATCACCTATGTTTCCATCTACATATCTCATCCCCATTCTTCCATGATCGCCGACATTCTCTTTCTTCTCTCGGCAATCCAGCCCCCCATGATTGTGATGGGTGATTTCAATGCCCACCATACTTCGTGGGGCTGCAGTGCCGATGATGATTTTGCTCTTTCTCTCCTTGACATTTTCGATGATTTAAACCTTTGTGTCATCAACAATGGTTCTCCTACCCGCAGAGTGTCACCTACCCAAAATCCTAATAGTGCGATTGACCTTACCATCTGTTCTCCTACTTTAGCTTCTGTTCTTTCTTGGCAAGTTCTTCCTCACACATATGGCAGCGATCACTTTCCAATCTCCATCTTCTTTTCTAACAGAGCTCTTCCTGCTCATAACTTCAACCCTCTACTTAAATACCGGCTATCGAACCCTAACTGGTCGTCCTACTCTTTAGCCCTTGAAAACAGAATAGAGTCCTTTCCTTCATCCAACAATATAAATGCCCTGCACAATTATCAAAATTTCGTGGATGCCATTTCCTCGAGTGCTGATGAAAATTTCCCTACTAAAAAACCATTTAATTTCAAGGTGTCTACTCCTTGGTGGGACGCTGAGTGTACAGCTGCTGCTAAGGAACGTAAGGAGGCTGAAAAAGCCTATAAGAATTCAATGACTATGGAGAACTTCCTTGAGTACCAACATATTGCTGCCAGAGCCACTAGGTTGTTCAAAAAGAAAAAGAAACAAGGTTGGATAAATTTTTGTCATAGTTTGTCTCCTAGGACTCCATCTTCTTTGGTTTGGAAGCAAGTCAAACGTTACCGAGGATCATTCCGTCCAGACACTTTATCTAGTGTTGACCCTAGTGCTTGGATTGAGGATTTTACTAATAAGATAGCGCCTCCTTTTGTTCCTAATGTAGATTGCTTTCCCTCCATTGCATGCCCTCTTCCATCTTTAAATAATCTGGATTCCTCTTTCTCCTATTCCGAACTACAACTAGCCCTTAGTGGACTAATTGACACTGCTCCAGGGGGTGACGGCATCCCGTATTCATTTCTAAGAAACGCAACAGACAAGGCCAAGGTTTACTTTTTAAATATTATTAACACCTTTTTTGAATATGGTATAGTCCCACCTGCATGGAAGTCCCAAATTGTCATCCCTATTTTGAAGCCTGGGAAAGATCCGTCCAACTCTCATAATTATAGACCAATAGCTCTATCTTCTGCCCTTGCGAAAATTACAGAGCATCTGATAAAAAATAGACTAGAGTGGTTCTCAGAACATAACAACCTTCTTGCTAAGACACAATACGGATTTAGAAAAGGTATGAGCACTATGGATAGTCTTAGCATCTTGACTACAGACATTCGTACTGCGATAATTAAAAAAGAATATCTGGTTGGAGTATTTCTGGACATTGAAGCAGCATACGATAGCGTAATTCTTCCAGTGCTCAGGAGAAAACTTTCACAGGCAGGTGTCCCTCAGAAATTGGTTCGTTTCGTATACAATATGTTGGCCGAAAGAACAATAGCCATTAAGACTCCCAACTTTATAATGTCTGCTAGAAAAGTATGGAAGGGTTTAGCCCAAGGCTCGGTGCTTAGCCCTATATTGTATAGCCTGTACACCCATGACCTGGATCTGTCAGTATTGCCTTTTTGCGAGATACTTCAGTACGCTGATGATATAACCTTATACTATTCCAGTAATTCCTTTGAAAAAGCTGTCAGTCAATTGAATATCGCTCTGGATCATCTCATGAACTGGTTATCTCCGCATGGTTTTGCCTTAGCAGCCTCTAAATGCAAGGTAGTGGTGTTCACTAATAAAAGGATTGTCCCTCCGGCTTTGATTACAATCAACAATGAGATGATTCCTGAGGATCTAAAAGTAAAATTCTTGGGTGTTTGGTTGGACCGGAAGTTATCAGGTATTCCCCATTTTGAATTTGTCAACAAAAAATGTGAAAAAAACATTAATGTTTTACGGTCCTTATCTGGCGTGTGGTGGGGTGCTCACCCATTCACACAAAAATTAATGTACAATGCCTTAGTACGGAGTCATATGGATTACGGTTCATTTCTCCTAGATCCAGGAAAAAAAGCAGGCCTAAAGAAACTAGATAAAGTACAAGCTAAATCATTGCGAATTATTCTCGGGGCTATGAGATCGTCACCTATAAACGCCATGCAAGTTGAATGTTGTGACCCTCCTCTACATCTCAGGCGTCAATTTCTATGCGACTCGTTCCTCATCAAACTGGCCCAACAGAAAGAGCATAGCTTGCTGCTCAAACTAGAATATCTAGCTTCTCTTTATCACCCCCAACGCTTGTTCGACGATGACGTACCATGCCTGCTTCGTAGCTTCGTTTTCCTATATCGTCTTCCTCACCCACTTTTTCAGGTTTCCATGTTACCCCTTTATTCTACGCCCTTTGATGCACTTACTCTCCTTCCCACCAACATCATTTTAGACTTTGGGATTGACAAGAACTCGATGGAAGCTAACAAAGTTTTCTGTCACAAAATTCAGACGGAATACAAAGATTGGATCAAAATCTTTACTGATGCTTCCAAGTCTCCCTTTTGCCCTGTTGGTGCTGCTGTATGGATCCCTTATACTAATATTATATTGAGTTTTAAATGTCCCTCTGTAACTTCAGTTTTTACGGGAGAAGCTATTGCTATCTTAGAATCACTCCTATTTATAATATCGCACAACCTAAACAATTCTATAATTCTAACAGACTCTAAGAGCTGCCTTCAAGCTATTCTTGCCAACCCTTTTCGTTCAAAAACCAAATTTCCTATAATCCTCAAAATCCGAGAAGCCCTTTTAGAATGCCTCTCTCATAATATCAATGTAGTACTGGCCTGGATTCCTGGTCACACAGGTATATTGGGCAATGAACGTGCTGATGCATGTGCTAGTGAGGCAGTTCAGTCCGGTCTTTCTACATACTCTCAAATCCATGCTCATGACTTATGTACCATCCTTAAACCAATGCTACGCAAATGTTGGTCTCAAAAATGGCAGGTATCTAGAATCGAGAAAGGTAAATTCTATGGTGACATCCAGCCTGAAATTCCTCACAAACCTTGGTTTTTCAAGTATTTAAAAGCAAATAAAGCTACTACTTCTGTGATTTGCCGTTTACGTCTCAATCACTCTTGTACACCTGTCTTTCTGGCCAAACTTAGGATTAGGAATCATTCATTATGCGATTGCGGTTTAGACGAAGGAAATGTGAACCATATTTTTTTCAGTTGTCCCTTAATGCAGTCTTCATTGCATGATTTTATTCCCCCTGATATTCCTCGTCCCACCTCCGTTAAATGCCTACTGTCCCTTGTAGACACCCCCTTTGTCTATATATTATGTAACTATATTAAAAGCAATAGGATTAAATTGTAATATTTGTACTTGTGTATATTTTTATGCCAAATATGTGTACATTGTATTATTTGTATATTATATTTGTTTATGTCTGTTATTAGCTTTATTTTTTTGCGACCTAGTAAAACATAAAATACGTGATAAATCCCCTCTACTGTACAATATTCCTATTACTGGCCCCTATCTCTTTGTTTGACGGCCTATCATTTAACGTGACATTGGCGGAATTGTGAGACAAATCCACATAGAGCCATTAAAAAAAAAAAAAAAAAAAAAAAAAAAAAAAAAATTGCATAAAATCAAAAAATAATTACATAGATTTAAAGATAATGGAAATAAATTACACCTACTGAAAAAAATACTTGAATATCTCAATGAATGAGAAATCTGTGAACATTTTAAAATGACTAACTAAAAATCAAAAAGCCGCGCGGCACGTTATCCGTGTGACGTCACGAATTACGACGCGTTCGCGCTGTAGGTTAGAAAGGACGCAATATTAGAATCTGATTTCGCGGCAGAGAAACTAGAATTTCGTGCTAATACTATCTCGAATGTGGTGATGTATGTAGCATTGCGATTATTATCATATTTTATATTATACTGGTATTTATAATAAGCTATTTAAGCTAATTATATACGTTAAGTTTAGACTATGACCGAGGATTACTGCGCGGACAGTCTAATGAAATTTCCCAAAAGTCGACAGGGGAAAGTTTGGATTTTTAAACTAGGTATACAAGTCTAAGCCCCTTCGTACACTATGCTACGCAAATCTTGGATACTAATGTTGTATACTACATTAGTATCGTGTCGCGAGTATCGAGTAGCGCACGGTCCGTACACACGACATTGAATCGCAAGACGTAAATTGCCTATTCAGCCACTACTTACATAGCGACATGACATTCTCCACCTCAGAAACAAATTTAATATTCAATAACTGCTCCGCCATCTTGAAAATAGCTGCGACTTATGTAGCGACGATCTCGGCAGGCAGGTAGCGCACGACTGGCGCGACGCGAGTGGCGGGACGAATGTCGGCGACGGAACTAGTATACGAGCCTCAATGAATTTGTATGGCGGTAGTCGCTTGGAGACTAAAATTGTCGAGTATCCAAGATTTGCGTAGCATAGTGTACGAAGGGCCTTACTAATCCGTGGTACACAAGTGCAGATATAAGAAGTGTCAAGCTTTCAACATAAGTTAATAATTATTTACCTACCTATTTTATCTACCATTACATTATTATTATTATCTGTTTTTAAATTAACGGTATTATGCACATGACTCCGTAAAGACCGTGGTGCGCGCTGGATTCGAACGAGGGGCTCCGAATCAGTAGTTGCCGTTATCCCGACTAGCCGTAACACTCTCATGCAACCTTCTAAATTATCTCACAGTTGGGACTCGGGACCTTCTCTCACACAGAGAGTCCAGGTCTTAATCCATCACGCGGACCCATTGCGGGTTGGTGGATGACCTCGAAAGATTCTAGTCAGATGTCGGTTTCCTCACGATGTTTTCCTTCACCTTTTTTTACAGTGGTGCGTATGGCGTGTACGACTAGACGATGACTAAACATGCTTTGTACCAGTGGTGGGCGTGGGATTCGAACGAGGGGTTCTGAATTAGCATTTGGCGTTATCTTGACTAGCCATAACACTTATGACTAGACTTGACATAATATACGCATCCCACTAAATTTTCCCACAGTTGGGACTCGTGGCTTTATCTCGCAAGGAGAGTCCAGGCCTTAATCCACCACGCGGACCCAGTGCGGGATGGTGGATGACACATGACCACGAAATATTCTAGGCATATATGTGTCGGTTTCCTCACGATGTTTTTCTTCATTACTTTTTAGTTAGTGGCATTACACTACACTCATGGCTTCAAAAATACAGTGGTGCGTGTGGCGTGTGAAACCAGCCATAATTTATTCAAGATACATGTGTAGAAACAGTACAGTCCATTGATACCGAAATACATAGGACTTTTAGGATCTTAGATTTCTAACTCATACGATTCATAACTCTGAACACATTTAATAAATAATAGGTACGGGATGCTGGGCAAGAGTAACTAAAGTAGTTTTTCAAAATACTCTGTTTGAAGACGCTTTGCACTGTATAGTAGACCATTCTTATGTATATATTTCGATTATTTGGCAATCACACTTGTCTTTTTTCAGAAACAATACGTCGTCTTTGAAAAAAAAATTGGCAGTCATAGGAACTGCCGATAGAAGTGAAAACTTGTGACTCAAATGTTTCCACTTTTAATTGAGTTGTATAATCTATTATCACCTTGTCAGAAGACAAATTATTTGTTAAACCATCGTAGGTGTCCATGTACATTCGCACAATTTCAACACCGCCAGCTAAATCGATGGTTGCGCCATCTAGTTTTATATCAACGTAACTATGCAGAATATTGCAACTCTTTACTGTTTCTGTTCCCCTGGTACTGGTACCTAGGGGCAAACGCAACTCTTTTATATTTCTAATGTCCTGGTATCTGGAGATAAACCTGGGCTGTTGGAGGTAGGTAATCGAAACTCTTTACTGTTTCTGTTACCCTGGTACCTACCTGGCCGTTTTTACCGAGTTTACACGAAGATTTCATATCCGATCCGATCCGATCCATTATCATATCCAAGCGTGACGATTGATGAATCCATTTCACAGCCCACGAAAATTCTGTCTATAGCGCGCCTAAAGAAGTTTTCACTTCAAAATTAACAAAACCTAAATCCTACCAAATACTTGCCAGTAAGCCTTTATAAGCTAGCAGTTGACATTTGGGTAAACTAAACATTTAAAAATAAATCCATATGTCTATTTAAATAACAACGGGTCAAGCAGTAAAATCAAACAAATAAACAAAACGAACAGAAACACGGAATATAATAACATTTTCACCATATTAATATATTATTTATATCGGTAGATTTGGATAAATACTTACATCTAATTGCTATTCGTATGAGTACCGTCCCTACTTACTGATTTTTCCGACCACTTATGTATCTCGTATTTTTTCTGTTTTGACGACGTAAAAGAATAGTTTTCGGACGTTGTCGCCGTTTTGCATGATGCAGTACTTATAACGTATTGGAGTTTTATTTTACATGATAATACCTGCTGTTGTGTTGAGCTAACGAGTATTAACTACGAGCTGCAGCAAACAATCGCCTGGGCGCAGCGTCGTTCGTCGTGCTTTGTGACGTCATCGCGGTGTTTGGCCGTCCGCGTGATTTATATTTTAAAATGGGAAGGAAAAGCTTCATAACTTCGTCATTTGTTGAGATATTTAAAATGTAAAAACACTGGGTTTTAATGTAACCTTAGTGTGATATTTTAAAAATAAAACTACAAAAATGGAAACTTCCTTATTAGGACTAGAAAACATAAAACAACCAATTCAAAATAAAAATCGACATAAGCCACATGGTTTTTGACGTGATAACGTCTTATAATTCGGTGAAGCCGGCTGCACGCCCGCAAAACATGACGTCATGTAACGTTACCGTTAGTTCGTCCTCCGTGCCATGCGGACGAAGCTGAGCGCTGAGGGCGCCACCCACCGAGTCGAGCGGTATCACTACTCGCGCTATCAGCGTACTGATTTCTTAAGACGTTGTCACGTTTAACTATCGTCAGTAAACCGACTTTACAGACAACCATTTTTTGTTTAGCACATTTGTCATGTTTGAACTGAAATCAAACGCAACAGCTTTATTGCGTCAAGTTACAACATACACACTTAAATTACGTACTTTCACAAGCCATACCACGACAATATAGTCGCTTTAATGCTTTACGCTTTACTGGCTCTACGCAAACAACATCCCAATTCTGTTAGAAAAGACTTTTAGACACTGAAGAGGTTATCTATACATGCGAGTCTGCGCGAACGGTATAAATAAGTTCATATATATATTAACTAGAAAACCCATGATTCTCACATGGTCAATTGTATGTAGCGGTGGGCGATTATGAGATATACTAATGAAATCATTCGATTATGAGAATGTCTCGAGATATCTCGATTATAACAATTTGTAGTTACTAATTAGTAGTCAGTTACGCACACGGTGGGCGATTATGAATGATCGGCATAATCGATTTATTTTGTATTACTAATGTTGATCGAATCGATTATCGAATTAGTAACTAATATGTTTTCATAATCGCACGATATTAGTAATAAGGATTAGGACTACTAATCGTGTTTTATGAAGTCGACGACAGTTGTTCCGTGACTTTAGTAGTATCGACATAGGTTTATTTGGTTTCTTTTGTTTGTATTACGGTGCCGGTGGTGTGAAACGTGACACTTTTTACTTATAAATATAGTGGATTTAATTAACGGTAAGTTTACCGATTTTTGTATTGATAGATTGTAAGTTTTAGGTAGCTTTTTCGCTCGTTGTCCCTATTTTATAGCGGGCCGCTGAGAGACCGCATCGTGTTGTCCCTTTCTCACCCCACGCGGCTGTGCTGTGAGTGAATCGAGTCGCGCGCGACTAGTGACCGTGCGTGCGTAACTGACTACTAATTAGTAACTACAAACTGTCAATATCGAGATATCTCGAGACATTGTCAAAATCGAACGATTTCATTAGTATATCTCATAATCGCCCACCTCTACCGTAAACCAATGTCTATGTCTATACTACTAAAGTTACGGAACAACTGTCGTCGAATTCATAAAACACGATTAGTAGTACTAATTAGTAACATCATTCGATTATGGAAACACATTAGTTACTAATATCATAATCGATTATGAACATTAGTAATACAAAAAAAATCGATTATGCTGATCATTCATAATCGCCCACCGCTAATTGTATGTTGCATATTCCCTCCCGTGTTCGAAAACCATCAGATTTGTTTGTCCATGTGCCAGGTAATCAAACAAAAAACATCGTATATCACAAAGCACTACAATGAAAATAAAACTGATTTTTGGTAATAACTTGATTAACAATAAAGGGATTCATCATAATTATCAGCTTATTTAATATTCGTCCACTGTTGGACGTAGGCCTCTCCTAATGAACGCCACAAGGTGCGGTCTTCTGAATTCTGCATAAAGAGATTACTTGCTTTTAAATGCTTATATACATACGTTGAAGTAAAATGTTATTAGCTGTATCAAGTTTCAACAGTATAGTTCTTATAGTTTCGAAAAAAATGGTTGTGACATACGGATGGACAGACAGACAGACATGACAAACCCATAAAGGTCCAGTTAGTACGTTTTACGGAACCGTAAAAATGGATCTTCGAAATGTATGTACGCTCATAGCTTTTGAATGACTGCACCAAATAGGATGATTCTTTGTTTGTTATTGTCGGGACAAGTTTTGTACAGCAGAAAGTCTAGAAAATGTAGACGAAAAAATACATGGTGGTACAAAGTTCACCGGGTCAGCTAGTATTAATTCTAATACAGTCAGACAGACACCGAGTAGGAGTAGATGTGAGATTAGTACCTAGTACCCAAAGGGCTCCCATATCAGTGCAGAGTGCAGGATCTAGGACCCTACCTAAAAAATTGGCAGTCATAGGAACTGCCGATAGAAGTGAAAACTTATAACTCAGAATTTGATAGCTTACCTTGGAAACTACACGGGTGTAACCGGAGGGCGTGGCCCCGCCATCTTGGCATAGGCATCTAGAAATGTGTCAGCATTTCCCATTGGCTGATGCATTTCTAGATGGCCATGCCATGATGGCTTGTCCACGCCCTTTCAGCATTTCCCATTGGCTGACGTATTTCTAGATGACCAATAGCCATGTTCCCGAGTTTACCCGAAGCTTTCTTATCATACCCGAGAGTGACGAATGAATTCAATTCACAGCCCACGAAAAATCTGATTAGGCGCGCCTAAAGAAGTTTTCACTTCAAAAAGTATATTATTAGTGTGGGTATGTATGTATGATGGTGGTGGTATGGTATGGTACTTATACTACGAACGCAGGGCGTTAGGCTTTAGACTTCTATAATTTTTAGGAGTTAATATAACGCTATAGTTTGTTGTGAATAAACAATTTTATGTGTGGTAAAGGATGTTGGTGTGCGCGCACATCATTCAAATGAATTCTGAAGAAACAGTCGTCAGCTGTGCTGCCTTCAAAATAACGTTTTTTGGTTGTCGCTGTCATTGGTCATTGTGTTTATTTCACTCTCTTTATTCCTTCCGGCCCGCTAATATACACGTATGACTTCAAAAAAATCGATCCCTTTTTCGAAAAAAATAAATCGATTTTTATTTAAATTCCCATCTATCGATTCGTTGTTATTGCAAATTCCATGTTTCCCAACTCTAACTTAAAAATATTGTTTGTTTTTGGTTGTATTATTTTTAAAGGATTAAGATTTTAAAATGAGGTTTCTTCTTAGGCGCTTTGTGTTGGGAAGTAATTTAGCCTCCAGGTCAAGCAATATCCGCCTATCGTCTTCCAACAGCGATGCGCAAAAATGCGAAAAACCCGATGAAATTCAGGAAGTAAAAAAAAGTAAGGTTATGTTTTTTTTTTTTTTTTTTTTTTTTTTTATTTAATTTAATCACTCCACAGACTCCGGGGTCCGTGACTTTTGTCATTACAATACAATATTTTTTTATTTACATAGTTCTTGGATTAGGAGAAGAAGAGGAAAATAAGGGGGGGAGTAGGGGGGTGGTGAACATTTTAAACGTAATTCTAAAGCTAGTCAGTCCGATTTCGTCTGTTGAGCCGATCACTACCGGTTGGGATTCCGATAGTAATCGACTCGACATCGTCTTTTGCCTAAGCCGCCTCCTCCTGGCCCAGAGCCTCCACTACAGCCGCATTTCTGTCTCTAATGGCCATCTGCAGGTTGAAATCTTGAATTGTCTTTGGTGATGCAGCCAACGCTCGCCGCACGAACCGACCGATGGCGTCGTCGGTGTCGTCAGCGTAGTATGTGAAGGTCCCCGTGTGCCGTGAGATTGCAACAACCGCATGGGACACGCTCTCGTGCAGCTTCATGTTTGCCTTAGTTTTAATTACGATTACCGACTCGTATGTCAATCCCTGCGCTTCATGAATGGTAAGGATGCGTGACCCGGTGCCTGACCCGTAACCCTGGTTTGTCAGGGTCTCCTTTTCCTCTTGAGTATGCACTAAAAAGAGGGTGTTGGGTTGGGTGCCGGGTATTTGCGCTCCTTTATACCTTCTCTGCTCCAGGGACCTTATACGGGGTACTGAGGAGTACATACCTGAGTATATTTCCCTCAGCGCATATGCAACATCCATCGGGTTGCGATGTGTGCAGAGCAACTCCTGGCTGATCTTTGCTACCAGGTTCGGGCGGTGATACCTCATTTCGAAGAGATTTTCCCTATCGATGTAAGGCAACTGATTGACGTCTCCGATGAGGACAATTTCGCCAACACCAGACAGCCGTGAGACCATCACAATGGCCCCGAAATGGTTCATGAGAGCCTCATCCACCAGGAGGCGGCTGAATTTCTCTTTTCCGAAACCATTTACCAGAGCAGAAGCCATAGTACGCACCCTGGTTTTGACCAGGTTTCCGATACGGTGCGATAGCTTCTCCCTTAGATCTTTTGCTGCCTCAGTTGTTGTGGTGATGATAGCGTCCTTGTCCACGTCGAAGTGTCTAATCACCCACGTTGTCTTTCCACATCCTGGAACTCCGTTGACCCACTGTATTCTTGGTACCTCCCAGTTTTCCCAACACGCTTTGACGTTTGAGTTCCCTTCAATGGACTTGGCCATCTCGAGGATCTTGTCGTCCAGCATAATTTTGGTGCATCGGGCGGTAACTACAATTGGGTCGTTTAGTGGTGTCGCATAAACGGGTCTTCCCGCGCGCTCTGTCTCACTCTCGTTCAGTGTCACGAAGCCATTTTCTGCACTGTAAGCTGCCATATACTGTCCTGTCATGGTTCCCTTGATGACCCGGGATGTGACATTATTGTAAATGGCTGCTTCGGCCTCCTCGAGATTCACCTTTAGGAGGCTTTCACTTCCTAGCCTATAGAACTGCATGATGTTTTCGCAGATCTTGAGGTTAACTAGTCTTGTTGCTCTCAGTATGGCTATGAATTCGATGAAGGCGTTACGTGCATGGCTCCGCGGCTCCGAAGCTGTGACATAGCGGGGCGGTTCAACCTGTCCCATGTCGGCTCTCGTTCGGCTCATTTGTTGCTGTGAAGCTGTTTTGAGGGTCCCTGACGTTAAAAGGGGTGGTGCATGGGATGAGATTCGGAGTACGCTCCTTGCTGCGGTGTTGAAGGCAGCCACGAAGGCCGTGTTGGTGCTTCGGCTGCCGCTTTGATTGGCTGCGGCTTTTTCCGCGGCTGCCCTCTGCTGTGCTCTTTCGGAACCGGTTTGGTTGGTCGAACTAGGAACGGGGTGTCCCCAGCTGTCAGTTGCATTTGTTAGGTCGTGCGAAGGGGCTCTTAGGAAGCTCAGATTTTCTCCCCTATCTTCGTATACGACAACCTCATGATGTTTAGAGGCTTCAATGCAACCCAGCCGGTCTGCGACTTTCGCTCTTGAGTATTCAATTGCCATCGCATCCACGCTTATCACCCGGGGTGTTTCACCCGCATTTCTGCTAAGATGTGCAAGCAGCGCACTTGCCTGTGTGAAAGGCGTCCGACCTTCCGAGTATTCTATTAGTGCAATCGTTTTGTTTCTCGATCGCACCAACCGAAATCGGTGGCCGTCTACCTCGCACACTGGCATAGCGTCGAAGGTTTTCCGCTTCATTGTGACTTTTGCGGTACTTCCATTGAGCAGACAAGACAATCCCGGCGACAAACGGGCGCGTTTCCTTTCCCAGGCGAAGCAAAAGCTTATTCCGAATCTCTCTTTGTTGCTATCCATGAAGAGAGCCACCCCGCGGATACGGATCCCCGCCTCTCCTCGGTCTGCGTTCTCCAGTAGTTGTTGGACGGAGATGCTCTTTGAGGAGCTATCTTGGACGGAGATTGCACCCGGCGTGGCGTCCACGGACAGTGGGGTAGGGTGTGGTGGTGAGGGGGGGTGTGTATTAGAAAGTGTGGAGTTTCTTTTGGCCGCTATGCGGAATGAACTCTCCATGAAAGCCAGAAGCCGTGGTCTACTATCTGGATCTGCCAAGACGTTGTGGAGATCCGAAACAACCAGCTTCCTGTCAATCATAGATTCGAGATCATGTCTTGCAGCCATGAATCGGGGACAATCTATCAGCACGTGCCAGACATTCTCGGATTTTTCAGAGTCACACTCGCATACAGGACTGCTCTTAAGCTTAAATCTGTACAGGTATTCTGCTATTCCTCCGTGTCCCGTCAACGCTTGTACCTGGAAATGAGTCAGTTTCGTAGTCCTCATCAACCGATATGCGTTTGCTATATCGGGGAGGAACGTCTGAGTGACTCTTCCGGTGTCCGAGGTCTCATATCGATCCTGCCACTTCTTGACCGATTCTTCGCGGATTTTGCGTTTGACGTAGGACAAGGGGATCCCCTCGTAGTCCCTGGGCGATTCCGTGAGTGCTGCCGATTTGGCCAGTTCGTCAGCTCTTTCGTTGCCGACGGTGCCCACATGCGCTCTTACCCAGAAAAGACGAAGAGATCTCCCTTCAGCATTTATCTGTCCAATGTTTTCCTTTATGCACTTTGCCAAGGGGTGACTCGTTTTTGGATTACTCAGCAGCTCGAGTGAAGATCTGGAGTCACTCAGGACATTGACTTCTGGGTCCTTGCTCTTTAACACCATTTGAGTTGCCCGGCAAAGAGCATAGAGTTCCGATTGAAAGACTGTGCATTCGGAGTGGAGCTTGAATGTCGAGTTCTTGACCTCTTTGCCATTCTTCCACCATGTTAGAGCAGCTCCAACTTTACCCTCAATCTTACTGCCATCAGTATAAATTTGAGGTCCTTCTGGAAGTTTGGAGGTGTCTTCTATAAGTTCGTACTCTACGGATGTCTGCGTGGACGGATGGGGTATGTCCAAGTAGTTTACGTTCCGCTCGAGTTCCACTTCTGGTGGGAGGTAATCTTGGGAGAGGTTCTTTTTTACTCTGTACAAACTTGCTGCTTCCTGTATCCTGAGATCCAGGGGGAGCAGACCTGAAAGGGCAAGTGCTGATTTCAGAGAAACAGTACGGTACGACTTGCAGATTTTCTGGGCAAAGCCTCTTTGGATCGCGTTTAAGTGAGACTTGTTTTCCTCGAAGTCTACTGCTTGTGCCCATACACTTGAGGCGTACATGATGATGGGTTCCACTACCGCGACGTAGATAGTTCTCGTGATTTCGCCATTTAATCCCCAGGTCACCTTCGCTGCACATGCGAGCTGTCTATAAATGTTCGCCACTTTTTTACATTGGGCGTTCACATGTGCTTTAAAGTTGAGCCGGCGGCCCGCTAATATACACGTATGACTTCAAAAAAATCGATCCCTTTTTCGAAAAAAATAAATCGATTTTTATTTAAATTCCCATCTATCGATTCGTTGTTATTGCAAATTCCATGTTTCCCAACTCTAACTTAAAAATATTGTTTGTTTTTGGTTGTATTATTTTTAAAGGATTAAGATTTTAAAATGAGGTTTCTTCTTAGGCGCTTTGTGTTGGGAAGTAATTTAGCCTCCAGGTCAAGCAATATCCGCCTATCGTCTTCCAACAGCGATGCGCAAAAATGCGAAAAACCCGATGAAATTCAGGAAGTAAAAAAAAGTAAGGTTATGTTTACAATTTTTCAAATATTATTATGTTCATTTGATAAAAGTTCATTTGATTTGTCTTAAAGCATTCATAGTTGAAGCGTAATGAAACGTTTCCATGCTCTTACAGATATAGTGGTCGAAAAGTTTGGTCCAGTCGTAACTCTGAATATAGACCGACAGAAAGTTCGGAACAGTCTCGATGAGTGTACCTTGCGTGAAATGGCAGCTGCCATCGAGGATTTTGACAA
The DNA here is from genome assembly GCA_963693475.1 of Ectropis crepuscularia. Taxonomy (NCBI): domain Eukaryota; kingdom Metazoa; phylum Arthropoda; class Insecta; order Lepidoptera; family Geometridae; genus Ectropis; species Ectropis crepuscularia. The sequence continues at coordinate 11,524,056 of OY856369.1, read as the reverse complement.
GGATGATCAAGCTAAGGTCCTGGTGTTCAATGGAGAAGGTGGCTCTTTCTGCTCTGGGTTTGATATTGATGAAATTGGTGAAAAGGGATATAACAGTTTGAAAGATGCTTCGGTAAGCATTCAGATCATAAACTAAGTAATTTAGTACCTATAGTAGTTTAGTAACCTGGCGTGAATTCCCTATGAGGAAGAACACATACTTTTTTTTACTTCTAACCTATTATTTTAGCATCGTCTAATGAAGAGACCCTTGTGTGACAAGGTGACAATAGCGGCAGTCACTGGTCACTGTGTAGCAGAGGGCTTCGAACTGGCTTTGGCTTGTGACCTGCGAGTTATTGAAGATACGGCTGTATTGGGATGTCTCGGCAGGAGATTTGGTAAGCTTAGTAACATCATAATTGCAAAAGATTGTTATTATTTCATGCTAAAATTGCTTACTGAAAAATTTGCATGCTTGGATTATCTGACTAACATGTGGTTAGTTGAATTGAAGGTTGTGGGTTCAATTCCCACCCAGGACAAATATTTGTGAGGTACCAAATATTTGTACTGTGTAGCATAACTATGTATTTACAAATATAAAAGTACTATATCATCGGAAAGGGGCCCCTTAAACCTACACCCGTGTCACAAGTCTCGGGATCTACTCGGGATTCCTCTCTCTGCCACACGATGGACCCGGCACCCGCACGGTGAATCCATGGAATGCTAAGAAGTTTGTCTCTCTATCTGGCTAATAAAAACTACTAAGGTAAAGCGGGGCTAAAGCAACTAAAAATAATAAAGTTGGAACTTTGACTCCCTCCACCATTAGCTACTTAACGATGAAAGTTGTTTAAATAAACTTACTTTATTAAAAAACGCCTTATAATGAATAGTTTTAGCATAAATTACGTTAAAAATAGCCTTAGGTTTTTCAATAATTTAATTTTTTGTTGAATTAGAACACTAAAAGTTACATTTGCCCCACCTTGAGGTTAATGCAACTGTCAGTTATATGACCTTGTTGTAATCAATAATTAGACATGCGGAATAAGAGTACATATTGTTCCACACAATAGCTATCTGAAAATGGTGTCTAGTCCCTCGGAATAGAGCTCAGTTTACAGAAAATTCCATTTTATTTTTTTATGGGGCGAAAGCAACTGTACTGTATACTGTATAGTGTTGTGATAGGTACATACATGCTACTTATAGATAAGTCTTTGTGAAACAAATTTTCGATGACAATACCGAATAATGATTAGTCTGATATCTAGGTAAAGAATAAAAAGCTATTAACATCTATATCTTCTATGTTTATTTAAACCACAGAAAAATATGTCTAAGCTTTCTTACAATCAAATAAAAATCTATGAAAGTAAGAACAAAAGCAGTCTAAAAAACTAAAAACTGTCTTAAGAGTGCGCCTAATGCCAGGGAAAAATCAGTTTTCACCCGCGCGACGCGTTTCTTAATGTGATATACATAAAGTCTAGAATAGCATGACACAGTTTGGAGGAAAAATCAATATTAAATCAGGAGTCCATTTTTGACCAAGTTTTATTAAATTACTCAATAATTAAACATGAATTTTAAAAAGTGTTCGGTTACTTTACTAGAACGTACAATTAGGAATTTTATTACATAAAAATAATGTGGGGTCATCGCTGATAATTTCGAGTACACAAATTAAAACGGGTTTTTTCGGTGTCATTTTTATTTTTTTATTGTAAAAAACTCTGATCTATTTTTAAAATTCTATTCAGTTATTGTGCTTCTTCTTGATTGTACCCACACGTCAATATTTTTTTGTCATAGTTTTTAGTTTCTTTACTTCAGTGAGCGGCGTCGAAAATATCCTTTTTTCGTTTTCTGGCACTAGGCCCTCTTAAAGTCGTTTTTGTTTTATGCGATATAACGTCATTCTCTTAACAGCATCTATATCTTGTCTTTTTAGTTAAATCACAGAAAAAGATTTCTAACCTTTCTTATGATCAAATAAAAAATCTATGAAAGTAAGAACAAAAACAGTCTAAAAATCTAAAACAGAAGTCTTAAAGTCGTTTTTGTTTTTCAAATTTCCTACAATTTTTGTCCTCACGGTTTTACTGTACTATCAAATATGGCCAATTTATTAAAAAAGTTTTTCGAATATACACAGAAGCCTGATTCAGTCTAGTTTTTGAATTTAACTCCCAGTGTCAAACACCCCGGGAGGGCATACGAAAAAAAAAACAAGAACTGATTGTTCACGGGTAGGGCCGGTTTTTTGGATATAATGGCTGGTCTATCACCAAAGTAAACATTGTTTGTAAATAAGTTACCTTATTACAATATAAGTATTTTATGTACATAAGTTAACTTATAGTAGTATCGACACGGAACGTCACTAGTGATTTGCAATTTTCATACAAATACAATGGGGCGATTGCAACTGCAAAAATAGTTGCTTTTACCCATCTGCACAAAAAGTCGGGGTTAATGTAACTGTGTCAATAAAATGTTAATTATAAGACCTAGCTTTTAATCAAATATACCAAAAGCACTTCCGTTTTGTCTTTATATTAGGATGAACTTGCAATTTTTCTGGAAACTACGCGAAATATTTTTTTTGCCACAAAACTAAACAGATGACGATGCGAAACGTTGCTCAAAAATGGCGGTTGTCAAAAAATGCTCTGTGGTTACTACAGTTGGCGACCTAGAAGCGCCGCTAGAGCTTATAAGAAAAACCAATAATTTCTCTACTTGTCAACAACAGATGACACGTTTTAAAATATACATTGGATTAAGAAAAAAATCAATTAGTCACTTTAGCCTCATAGTTGCTTTCGCCCCGGGTGACCTTAAATGAAATGCTACAGTGATAGTTGTAGTCTCAAATCATACATAGGCTAGATTTTAGTGTTGGAAAATTATGAGAAACATGTGTAAAGTTGGGCTACTTGTAAAAATATGAATAATTAACAAAATAGCACACATGATATAAATGATGTTAACTATTAAAATTAATCTTAGAAACAATAAAATATAATTTACTGGCATATCTATCTCCTTTTGGAGGTGAATCCCATGTTTTATATTGGGGATTGTGAATGTTTTATCTCTAATTAGTTTAAAGTAAATGGATATTTTGGTCATACAAAAAGTGCAAAAATCATCAAGACAAAGGGAAGAAATGTAATCCAGGGGGGGGGGGAGGCAAAAAGAAACGCACGCCACCTAATTAAAATGCACGCATGCACTTGCGGAAGAGGCCCCGCCAAACTAACTAACTGTATGCACTTATGGCACGGTCTTGTGACTTGCCCATGACTGTGTCACCCCGCCTAGCGCCAGAGGGTCATACAACTGAATGGAAGCCAGAAATGAAAAAGAAGTTGAGGCTTGTGCAAAGTCTGGATTTACCTTTGTTTGTTATACTAGTACTAGCTAAACCTTTTTATTTGATACCTGATTATATAGAGGGAGTTATGAAAATATATATTTTCCACCATTCTGTGGCAGCGATCAGCTTGACCATTTTCATCAAACATAGCTCAGAACTCTCTCAACTAATTCACCTTTCAAACATGAATATTTCCAGAAAAATTACAGGGCTTCGAGATGTAATGTCTTAGATCTCTGGATGACGACGAGCGCAGTGCAGTGCTAGGTAATGATTTGGACTCGTCATGTTTCAATAGCTGCGTGTCGCTGAGCTGTTATGTGGCAGGCATGTTGCTTACCATCAGGCACATGTCCTGCGTGTCTCGTCAATTTATACAAAAAAACATTCAGCAGGCAGTCATAGGAACTGCCAATAGAAGTGAAAACTTACAACTCAGAATTTGTTATTTACGCGATTTATAAATAGCTTACTTACTATTAAATAAATAAATATAAATTTTGGTGGACAATTCACACACAACACCATCTGACCCCAAACTAAGCAAAGCTTGTGTGATGGCGGCCAGATAGCTGATATAATACTTATATAGTTTTAAATACATACTTATTATACATAGAAACACCCAGACACAGTTAACTATTACTATTATTACTGTAACCGACACAAAGTAACCGACATAGCTCACCGAGTTGCCAAACTTAAGTGGCAGTGGGCGGGGCACATAGCTCGCAGAACTGACGCTCGTTGGGGCGGAAAGGTTCTTGAGTGGCGACCACGTACCGGAACACGCAGCGTTGGCAGACCACAAGATGGACCGACGATCTGGTGAAGGTCTCCGGAAATCGTTGGATGCGGGCGGCGCAACACCGGTCTTTGTGGGGATCCTTGGGGGAGGCCTTCGTTCAGCAGTGGACGTCCTTCGGCTGATATGATGACTATTATTACTTACTATATTTGTTATTTATAAATAACTTACTTACACGGGTGAAACCGGAGGGCGTGGCGAGAGCATGGCCAATGGGAGATGCTGACTCATTCCTAGATGGCCAATGGCCATGGTCCCGAGTTTACCCGATTACCCTCGGGAATGATAAGATTTCTTATCATTCCCGAGCGTAACGCAAGAAATCAATTCACAGCCCACGAAAAATCTGTCTGTGGCACGCCAAAAGAAGGTTTCACTTCAAAAAACAAATTTGTTTTCAAATGAAATTGAATTGAATGAATCAATTGATTCATTCGAGAGCTACAATACCACAGAGACACGCACAGATACGCACACACTCACACATGCATACAGTCAGATACAATATACATTAATATTTTGTAGTGGTAGGACTCTTAGCAGAGTCCGCCTGGGGAAGTACCACACCTTTGCCATTTATTCTACCGCCAAGCAGTAATGTGCAAACATTACTGTGTTCCGGTTTGAAGGGCAATGCTTCCAGAGAAATTACAGGGCTTAGAGATATAACATCTTAGATCTCCGAGTGACGAGCGCAGTGCAGTGCTAGGTGATGATTTGGACTCTTCATGTTCCTATAGCTGCGTGTCACTGTGCTGTTATGTGGCAGGCATGTTGCTTACCATCAGGCACATGTCCTGCTCGTCTCGTCACTCTTTATTTAAAAAAAAAAAAAAAATATAATAATGAATTTTCACATTTCCAGGTGTCCCACAGAGTTTGTTCGGGGGCCGTCGGCTCACCTCGCTCATCGGGCTCTCGCGGGCTCTGGACCTACTTGTGACGGGGAGACTGATATCCGGCTCCGATGCCCACCAAATGGGGTTAGCTACTAAACTAACAAGCACAGGCACTGGTAAGACAAATAATTATAGCTTTAAATATCGATATAAATCAATGGATGTATGTAGGTACTTAAGTGGCTGGCAAGCAAGTTGACCCAAAATTTAAGGGGAAAGTTTGCGCATGTACACTTCCACCAAAGATACCTTAAAAACGTTTCAGCACAGCCAACTTCATCACATCCTCAGCAACAGAGTGGTTTACAACTGGAACAGGTTGCCTGAGGATGTTATTTCAGCAATGTCATTAAACTCTTTCAAGAACAGACTGGACAAATGGATAGCGAAAGACAAAATAATTTTAACATACAATTTACCAAGAGGTAGGACTCTTGGCAGAGTCCGCCTGGGGAAGTACCACACCTTTGCCAAATATTCTACCGCCAAGCAGTAATGTGCAAACATTACTGTGTTCCGGTTTGAAGGGCAATGATTCCAGAGAAATTACAGGGCTTAGAGACATAATATCTTAGATCTCTGGGTGACGAGCGCAGTGCAGTGCTAGGTAATGATTTGGACTATCATGTTCCAATAGCTGCGTGTTACTGTGCTGTTATGTGGCAGGCATGTTGCTTACCATCAGGCACATGACCTGCTCGTCTCGTCACTCTATGCTATAAAAAAATAAAGTGGTCAAGTGCGAGTTGGAGTCGCCCATGAAGGGTTCCGTTGCAGCAAGTAACATAATATACATAGTACACATAGTTCTTGTAGTTCGTTGTAACTTTGATCGAAGTTTCAATAATAGTGTATTTATGACGTACTAAAAAAAAAGTACTCATCAGATCGAGCTCAAACTAATTTTCGTTGGTAGTTTACATAGAAATGTACAACATATATTTTTTTTAGATTTTTCATTCTCGTACTTTAGAAGTTAGAGGGGGGGGGACACACATTTTACGACTTTGGAAGTGTCTCTCGCGCAAATTATTCAGTGTAGAGGAAAATGATTTTAGAAACCTTAACATCATTTTTGAAGACCTATCGACAGACACCCCACACGTGTAGGTTTGATGAAAAAAAAATTTTAGAGTTTCAGTTCTCAGTATGGGGGGCAACCCTAATTTTTCTTTTTTTTAATTTTTTTTGTTCAAATCCTAATGCGGTTCACAGAATACATCTACTCACCAACTTTCAACAGTGTAGTTCTCATAGTTTCGGCAAAAAGTGGCTGTGACATACGGACAGACAGACAGACAGACAGACAGACAGACAGACATGACGAATCTATAAGGGTTCCGTTTTTACGTTTTACGGAACCCTAAAAAACCTATAATTTGTTATTTCAACACTGAGATATAGGCATATCAGCTAATGCTGCTCGCCTGTTATTCAATGAATAATTAAATTCTTATTCTAAAGCATGTGTTCTTTCAAACTATATAGGTAATCAACTGTGTTCCAAATCTCAGCCCAATCCGTTCATACGTTACGACTTGACTGAGACACATCCAAACATCTAATCATTGACAATTATAATATCAGGGGACAGACGTAAAAAAATACAAAATATTAATTAAGAGTGCGCCTAAAGCCAGGAAAAAATCAGATTTCACCCGCGCGACGCGTTTCTTAATGTGATGTACATAAAGTCGAGAATAACATGACACAGTTTGGAGGAAAAATCAATATTTAATCAGGTGTCCATTTTTGACCAAGTTTTATTTAATTACTCAATAACTAAACATAAATTTAAAAGTGTTCGGTTACTTTACTAGAACGTACAAATAGGAATTTTATTACCAAAAAATAATGTGGGGTCATCGCTGATAATTTAGAGTAGGTACTCGAATTAAAACGGGTTTTTTCGGTGTCATTTTTATTTTTTTATTGTAAAAAACTCTGATCTATTTTTAAAATTCTATTCGGTTATTGTGCTTCTTCTTGATTGTACCCACACGTCAATATTTTTTTTGTCATAGTTTTTAGTTTCTTAACTTCAGTGAGCGGCGTCGAAAATGTGTTTTTTCGTTTTCTGGCTTTAGGCGCCCCCTTAAGAAACTAATCCAGTAACTGCTCCCGGCGCAAAAGTGCCCATGATGCTCGCCGCGTTCCCACGCTGAATGGCAATGGCCAACCTTTGCTCCAGGAACGCGCCGGAGCGAGAGTCATCCGTATTCTCCCTGAGCCTGCGCCCCAATTCTGAGAGGAACCCTTTAGCCTCTGCTCCCCAACAACCCAAGGTCTCCACGACAACAGATAATATGAGTAGAATTTTTAAAAAGTTTTAATTCAAATATTTTTTTTGCAGCTCTAGGTGAATCAATAAAACTGGCGAAGTCAATAGCAAAGTTCCCACAGAACGCCCTCATCATGGACAAGTTAGCTGCGGTCAATTCCCAGCTGAACCCGAACAGCGAAGAGAGCATGAGAGACGAGGCTCTCATGACCAGCCTCCTGGGGGCTGCCATCGATGATATGAAGGAGGGAGTCGCTAAGTTCCAAAGAGGTGTGTATTTAACATTTTTCTAGTGGCAAGACTATGCTGAGTGCGTCTGAGGAAGAACCATCGGATGCACTTAGGAGAGTGTGCGACTGATTTGCATGATCCAATACCATCATGTCCTTTTTTCTATCGGAATGCTCGTATCTCGAAAAAGCGTCATCGTCTCATGGTTGATGTTCCAAAGACACGAACGAAGTGTTTACCTATAAAAAACTGATTCAATGAATGAATGGCAAAATTTCCAGTCTTTATATATCTCAGGGCAGAGAGATAAGTTATCTTTTCTATACTTATATTATAATGCTGAAAAGTTTGTTTGAACGCAAAGATCTCGGGCACTACTGGACGTCTACTCTATTTCTACGAAAACGTAATTTCGAAAAAAAAACTCGCGACTTTCCTACTCTCGTTCTACTTCGTTTCGTCTGATACAACATTGTTTGACGTTTAAATGTTCTAAGCATACTGTAATTAGAGTAGGCTTTGAACATTTAAGCCGACAAACGGATCGGATTGAAGTAGAATCGGAGTTGGAAAGTCGTGATTTTATTTCGAAATTACGTTTTCGTAGAAAGAGAGTAGACGTCCTGGGTAGCGATTCTGAAACCATTCGGTTGCATCCGACACGGAATCTCATCTCTCGGTCTTTGTCTTATCTGTTTAGCATGACAAAGACCGAGAGATGAGATTCCGTGTCGGATGCAACCGAATGGTTTCAGAATCGCTACCCTGGTCCGACTTGAAAGATTCTGTGTCTGTTGGATAGTCGATTTATCGAGAAAGGCTATTTAATATGACGCTACTATCAACAGGAGCGGAGCGTGAATGAAAAATGTAATAAAAACGGAAAAAATATTCCTTTTTTTGAGAGATTTCGTTGCGTGACAGCATGTGTCTATCTTTTAAAGGTTGTGTCATTAGTACCCTAAGGTAATCGAGTTTGTTCAAAATTTGAATTGGTTCGACCAATTTTGGATAGATGGCGTAGCAACGCGCGCGCGGTTCAGCTAGTAGGTATCTCTATATAGGGAGACGGACGCTGTGCCGTGTTAAGCATTGATTTGAAATCTTTACATTTAATTAACTCTCTTACACTGCTGTTATGGGTTTGTTAAGACTCTTAAAAATATGTTTAATTTTATCATTATTTGTAGGTATCGGAAAACATGGGAAGTTCTACAAACTGACCGAAATGCCCCTCAAAGATTGGGAGTTGGAAGAATCTTACGAAGAAGTTACTATAGAAGTGGATCCGAAGAAGGAGAAACCTTAAATTTGTTGATGCATGTTTGAAATTTTAGGAGGGATTGTTCAAATGTTGTGTAAGTTGGGTTTAATTTTGAATAACTATTGTGGTTGTTACATTATATTTTTAATTAATCCCGTAAGACACCAAGCGCTCCCGGGCGCGGCGCTCTTCCATTTGACTTTACACCTTATTTCCAAATAGTTAAGGTATAAAGTCGATTGGCAAAGCGCAGCGCCCGGGTGTCGCTTGGTATTTTACGAGTAAATCAACGGGCTAGTTCATTGCAAAAGGGACGCGGTCGTTTCCGCGTTATCTTGATCTTAAACTATACATTGATCTTATAAACTATATTGATCTTAAACTATACAAGTGACGCGGGGCGAGAGACTCATCGCTCGACCGCTGTCATCCGCTTATATACCAAATCTGACACATACATACGTGCTCCTCCTGCACTTATTAAGTGTAATTCTGAAAAAGCCTCATTTTTATATTTTCCTGATCGACACATATAGGTACCTACTTCGTGCATATACATAGAAGTGCATTCAGTAAGCTAGCATATTACTAAATTCAGAAGCAAGGATTGCTCGGTTTCATAATGAGATGATGAAACTTGCTTCTGAATTCAGTCGACTAAATTTAGCCGAGTGTAATAAGCCATTTAGCCTATAGTAATGATTGAGTGAGAATTACCAAAGTTTGCGATTTGTTTTCTTTTATAAAGTAGAGAATACAAACATTATATTGTGCAGAGAAAATTATGGAAAACAAATATTAACGCCATATTTTGTGCAATGAACGTTTTCAAGGTGCAAATAAACCTGTCAAAGATAGTTCTCAGTTTCGCCATAGGTGGCGCTATATTTTATTTTTAACCGTCTTCAAAAAAGAAGGTTCTAAAATCGGTTGTTTTCTTTGTATGTCACGCGATAGCGCCGCTAATTGTGAATCAATTTTGATGGTTCTTATTTTGTTTGGTAGATCATAGTTCAGACGTGGTCCTATATAAATTTTATCAAAATCGGTGTAGTAGTTTTTGGAATATGAACAAAAAGCAACTCAAATTTACTTTCGTTAAGTACCTCGAGGACTTAGTGATTGCTTCCTATTGAATTTGATGGAATGCCTGAATTTAATTTTATTGTAAAGTCGGTTTTTTAGAGATAATAAATGATGTTAGATTGATTTCTCTAACAGAATTAAATATTAGCGCCACATTAGAATGCTTATTGAGGACCGACGGGTTTTCATGGCCACACGCCCTCCGGTTACGCCCAAAGTAAGCTATCAAATTCTGAGTTATAAGTTTTCACTTCTATCGGCAGTTCCTATGACTGCCATTTTTTTGCATTCTGGAAACTCGTTTCTACCCAATTACATTTTAATTTACCAGACTTTTTTTGAAACATCATCCGTCGAATACCAAAATGCATTTTTTTAATGTTGTCATTGTTCTCTTGCCAATTGAATATCGATGTTACTAAAATTAAAAAAAAGGTAATTACTAACCTACTTAGTTTTTGTAAGAATCTTCTAAGAGGATTATGCAGCTTGAATTGTAATTAATATATACCCTGTAGTATTGTTTGTTTAATTCTAATTAGTAGATAATTGTTTGTAAATAAAATATTATGTTACATTACAAATATGTAGTTTTATTGCTCGACATGTATCGTTAGTTTTTCAGATAATATAACGGAACGTAAGTATTACGAATAATTTATTAGCTCCTTACCTTTGATGAAACTAAGTAAACGAAGATAAGGTACGCTCTAATATAAAGACAGCATAATGTAACGAAAATCTCACACAAGTATACGCAATGTGCACACAGCTTCACTTGCATCGTGAGAGTCGTTTGAATGAATGACAAAGACATCATGACAAGTAGGCAGTAGGTGCAAATGAGATAGCTATACATCACATTTGCTTAGATATTTTTTTCGACAAGAATAGAAAGACATACAAATGCACTGGCGTGAAAGAGACAAAATAGCCGCAACTAACATATCGCCGGTCGTGTTGCACTCTTACGCTGTATGTATATCTGTCTCTTTTTAGAAATGGCCAATTGTAAAATTGTTTCCAACAGAAAAATAATTTTAGATGTAATAATCATTGAACTGTTATGGAAATAATTAAAGATTTTGTGTACTTACGCATGAAAAGTGATACCATGGAACTTGTTCTTGGTCTTTGAACTGTTTGTGCACCTTGCAAAAGCAGAATAAGACATTATTACGGCTCATATCGGATTTTTTTGAATTGTTAGCGAACGACGCGAACGTCCACTCAACTTGTGGCTCCTGTTGCGACTGAGACTCAATCAGGAGACGTCACCTGATTTTACATTGTGATCGTAGATGAGCGCTTGCCGCTTCTTAGTGTTTTAAGAGTTCAATGCTCCTTACAGATAGTGCAATCCACGAAGAGCGAAGACGCGCCCCACTATTCCTCCTAACCGTTTATAGTATATGTGTGCAAGCTTCCGTCAATGTTTGAGTGTTATCGGTACACACTAATTACCTATGAATGCACACGCACACTACAATGACTGGTGAATGGTTCGCGACTGACGCTCGGAGCAAACGCGATTGGTGGAAACGAAAATTGGTGGGGCGTGTCTCCGTGGATTGCACTATCTATAGATATGAAACTGATGTTTTGTAGAGGAGGAACATAGTAGTTTTTTTTGTAGGTACTGTAGGTAAACATATACAGTATGTAGGTAGGTACAATTCCTATCTATGCACTTTTCCATCTCATAGGTAGTTCACTGATCCCTTTACTATAAAAACATTTGGACGGGAATCAATAAAACCTTTAAAGGCGCTTTGGACTACCCCATCGGAGTTGATTTTTTCCCTTACAAGAAATTTTTATCTCAAAGAAACGGTAATCTGTTGGAGCAAGGTCCGGGGAGTATGGTGGATGTCTTAGACATTCCAATTGAAGTTTATCTAATTTGGTAACCGCCTGTTGTGCAGTGTGTGGTCTAGCGTTGTCCTGAAGCAGCAGTGGCCTCTAGGCTCTAGGCTGTCAGTAGGTCAGTCGCTCTAGCGACTGACCAGCCTCGGTTGTTTAGCCGCAAGCTTATCCATCGTTGTTTGCAGTTGGGGCCAATAGACATCTACCGTAATCGTCTGGCCAGATTTAAAACTACCTTAAATAAAACTTAATTATAGGTTACACTAAAAATACCTTCAACAAAACGCAATTGTAGGTTACATTATAAATTCCAATTGTAGGTTACACTAAAAATACCTTAAATAAAACTCAATTATATGTTACACTAAAAATAAAACTCAATCATAGGTTACATTAACAATACATTTATTATATCAAAACTCCCCCGTCAACTCAGTAACGCGTTCTTCCTCCTCCTGGTACTTGTAGTGCACAGTCATGAGCAGTCCGGAGCAGTCCTGATTGGAGATGTTGACCCAGCCCTGGTCGTTGATACACGCGGATGATACCGCCGGTACATGGCGCTACGGTGTTATAAGTTTGTCGTCTCTGTAGCATTGTAGGAATCGATTTTATTTTTGTTTGAAAGGAGAGCTAGCAATATCGCCTCGGCTGTAACTTTCTACTTACTACACTAATATCATAATATACCTTAATATTTTGATTCTTGCCTTTGATGTTATTCTTTATTTTCGCTTGAAATTAAAGAAATGTTTTTTTTTTCGTTTGAAAGGAGAATTTGTAGGTTACATTAAAAATAGGTTAAAGTTCAATTGAAGGTTACAATAAATAAATCCTAATTGTAGGTTACACTAAAAATGAAACTCAATTGTAGGTTACCCTAAAAATAAAACTCAATTGTAGGTTACATTAAAAATACGTTTATTATATCAAAACTCCCCCGTCTACTCAGTGACGCGTCCTTCCTCCTCCTGGTACTTGTAGTGCAGGTCGGAGCAGTCCTGGTTGGAGATGTTGACCCAGCCCTGGTCGTTGATGTGGTACACGCGGATGATACCGCCGGAGTACGCATCACGGTGCGTCGCGTGGTAGATGGCGCGACGGCCAAGCTCTGCGACAATATAAAAAAATATTTACAAATATACATAACAACGTCTAATATACAAGTTACGGCTGGTCTAGTCGGGAGAATGGCGCCTGCCGATCCGGAGGAGGATTCAAACCCCACACGCACCACTGTCTTTCCGAAGTCATGCGCGTAATTCCGTGAATTGTCCACCAATATAGTATATTTATTTAAAAAAAAACGTAATTCACAATAAGTTCCAGGAACTCAATATTTTGCACAAGACACAATAGACATGACAACTAAAAAAACAAATGAGTCCGTTAGATTATTAAAAATGTTGTATGTGTTATTATTTTTTTTGTTTCATAAACACGACGAAGATACAGTGTTTAGAAGTTTTGAGTGACGTCACTTCATCGTAGGATTTATCTAAAATCACCAACATACCTTGTGCCTCCAAGTCAGTCAAGTCCCAGTGATACCCCGAGTCGAGCACACCGAAGGCGTACACAGACCCAGATCCCACGGAGAACACCTTCCCCGGGGTGCGGGTGCCTTCACTGTCCACGTAGTATAGCTGGGCTCCCTGCCAATGAACATAGGTAACATAATATAATAAGATAGACAGTATATATAATAAGTTACCTAAGTGTATCACCACCGCGCCATGTCTGGCTGGTTTCATGTGGCGCCTGAGACGTTGGCTAGTTGTTCGGACGTTCTACAGTTTTATGGAATTCTTAAACTGTAAAGTGGAGGACTGTACTGTTGTACAATATTTTTTTAAATTTTTTTTTGAAGTGAAAACTTCTTTAGGTGCGCCTAGACAGATATTCTGTGGGCTGTGAATTGGATTCTAGCATCACGCTCGGGTATGATAAGAAATCTTCGGGTAAACTCGGGACCATGGCTATTGGCCATTTAGAAATGCGTCAGCCAATGGGAAATGCTGAAAGGGCGTGGCCTGGGCATCATGCCATGGGCATCTAGAAATGCATCAGCCAATAGGAAATGCTGACGCATTTCTAGAAGGCCATGCCATGATGCCCAGGCCACGCCCTCCGGTTACACCCGTGTAGTTTCCAAAGTAAGCTATCAAATTCCGAGTTATAAGTTTTCACTTCTATCGGCAGTTCCTATGACTGCCAATTTTTTTTTTTTACAATACATTTGATTGATTGTTTAGTTTGATTATGCATTTAGGATGATTATCTAGTTATCATCATCATCATCATCAGCCGCAAGACGTCCACTGTTGAACTTAGGCCTCCCCCCTAGATTTCCACAACGAACGGTCCTGCGCAACCTGCAACCAGCGGTTTCCAGCGACCTTTGTGAGGTCAGCTGTCCATCTAGTGGGAGACCGTCCAACACTGCGTCTTCCGGTTCGTGGTCGCCACTCGAGAACCTTTCTTCCCCATCGGTTGTCAGTTCTGCGAGCGATGTGGCCTGCCTATTGCCACTTCAGCTTAGCTACTCTTCGAGCTATATCGGCTACTTTCGTTCTATTGCGAATATCCTCATTACGGATTCTGTCGCGCAAAGAGACTCCGAGCATAGCTCGCTGTGTGACTTTGAGCTTTGTTATGAGGCCTACAGTTAAGGACCACGTCTCAGTTCCATAAGTCATCACTGGCAATACGCACTGATTGAAAACTTTCGTCTTCAAGCATTGGGGTATTTTGGACTCCAAGATGTGCCGTAGTTTCCCGAACGCTGCCCATCCGAGTTGGATCCTTCGCTGGACCTCTTTGTCGAAGTTGGATCTACCCAATTGGATCTTTTGACCCAGGTAGACGTATTCGTCAACAACTTCGAGTGTGGTATTCCCAACAATAACCGGTACAGGTGAGACATGAACATTTGACATGACCTTCGTCTTGTCCATATTCATCCTCAAACCTACCTGTTGGCATACTCTACTGAGGTCCCTGAGCATAGTACCGAGGTCCTCCATCGACTCCGCCACAATGACTATGTCGTCGGCAAACCGAAGGTGAGTGATGCATTCGCCGTTGATATTGATGCCATGTCCATTCCAGTCCAGTAGCTTGAAAACATCTTCCAGCGCGGCAGTGAACAGTTTCGGAGATATAACATCTCCCTGTCTCACGCCTTTCTGTAGCCGGATATGTTTTGAGCACTGGTCCTGTAATCGGACAGACATTGTGGCTTTGCTGTAAATACACCTCAACACTTCGATATAGCGATAGTCCATGCGGCATCGCTGGAGAGACTGAAGCACTGCCCAGGTCTTTCTCATAGTCCACATACGCTATACATAGTGGCCGATTATACTCCTCGGTTTTCTGTATAATCTGCCGAAGCGTATGGATGTGGTCTATGGTACTATAGCCTTTTCGGAAACCGGCTTGTTCGGCTAGTTATATTATTTTAATTTATTTATTTAATTTTCCTATGTATATCCTTAATTGTAATTCTATAACTTGACATGTAAATAACATTTATGTATAAATGAATATGAATATTTAAAAAGAGTAAAAGAATAGATGGAAGTCGTAGTGAAAACTTTTTTCAAGTTAAAATGTCTATTGGCTCACGACACAGGTTTTTTGTGGGCTCCACCTGTGTAGTTTCCAAGGTAAGCTATCAAATTCTGAGTTTTCTAGATAGAAGTGAAAACTTATTTTCGCTTCTATCGGCAGCTCCTATGACTGCCCAGTTTTTGAAGTGAAAACTTCTTTAGGCGCGCCTAGACAGATATTTCGTGAGCTGTAAATTGGATTCTAGCATCACGCTCGGGTATGATAAGAAATCTTCGGGTAAACTCGGGACCATGGCTATTGGCTATTTAGAAATGCGTCAGCCAATGGCAAATGCTGAAAGGGCGTGACCTGGGCATCATGGCATCGCCTTCTAGAAATGCGTCAGCATTTCTTATTGGCTGATGCATTTCTGGATGGCCATGGCATGCCACGCCTTCCGGTTACACCCGTGTAGTTTCCAAAGTAAGCTATCAAATTCTGAGTTATAAGTTTTCACTTCTATCGGGAGTTCCTATGACTGCCAATTTTTTTTGTATACGACTGGGTAGGGCCATGGATAGTTTAGAATTTAGATTCACAAATCAGCTCTGCAAATGGCGCTGCAGTTGGTATCTAGGTCATTCTCCGAGCGAAGCCGGAACAGGCCGCCAGTAAAAACTTATATACAAGTTTTTTTTGTGTTTTTATATTGAGGCTTTTAATTAAGTTTTCTTATCTAACTAAACTCACCCTCTTATCGATGCCAGCGAGCATCATCCCCATGCTCAGCCCCATCCCCTTGTAGTTGTACACCATGTTCGCCATCAGCTTGCTGGCCGCCGCCACGGAGATGCGTTCCCTGTTCCTCAGCTCGTACAGCCGGCACTGTTTGGCCAGCACCCGGTCCCAGTAGACGCAGTCTGCCGCTCCACCGGCCAGGGTGCCTGGAACGATGACACATAATAAGTTTACTAGGTGTTTTTTCTATCAATTTATACAAAAGGCAAAAGTCACTGATAGTTCAACACACAGCCCCAATCCCTAAAGGTACAAGTACGCGCGGAGACCGCGACAGGCACTTGACACTATGAAATTGTATTGGTGCCAGTTCGCGCCGAGACCGCGACAGGAGACCGAGACAGGTCGCGGTCGCGGTCTCGGCGCGAACTGACGCCCATACAATTCCATAGTGTACTTGTACCTTAAGACTTAACTTAAAATTTCATATATTATGCATTTCTCTAAAACCAAACTGGCAGAAAATATGGGAAACTCACTCCACTACACATCATGTAATTAATAACACTAAGTTAAAATTTTCAGGTTAGAAATGTAGAAATAAGAGAAAGAACAAAACTGACGGACGCTCTCGAGCACGCACTCCAGAAGAAATGGAGATGGACAGGGCACCTAGCCCGATATACAGACAGAAGATGGACGATTGAAACTACAAAATGGAAAGGCCCCATAGGAAAGAGAAAAGTTGGAAGACCAAAAATGAGATGGGAAGATGATATCAAAGAAATAGCGGGGAAAAAGTGGATTGAAATTGCAAAAGATAAGAAAAGGTGGAAAGAGTTGGAGGAGGCCTTTACCCGAAAAGGGACTATACAAAAAAGAAAAAACTAATACAACTAACTTTTAAATAAGGATAGATACTAATAAAACTAACAAATAAGTTTATAGGATATGAAAAAAGATGTATATATAGGTTTTAAGGCTTAAATAAATAAATAAGTTAAAATTACAATCATGAGTATACAACACATTTAAGTAAATTGTTTAACTATAGTTTCAAAACAGCAAGATCAGTTTTTCAGTTGTATTTGGGTGTCAAAATCTTAAGGGTCCATAGATAGCAGTCACTTGTGCAATTCCAATTTAGTAATACATGCAAAAGTGTGCACCTAGGACATAACACTAATATCCTTGTAGAATTTAAACCCACTATTATAATATATGGTGGTAAATATATTATATACAGATTAAAGGAGCATAAGAGAGACAGTCGGCATCATAAGTCCCAGTTGTCCCACGCACCATCACTGACAAACACTGCACATCACATCCTCAGCAACAGAGTGGTTTACAACTGGAACAGGTTGCCTGAGGATGTCATTTCAGCAAAGTCATTAAACTCTTTCAAGAACAGATTGGACAAATGGATAGTTAAAGACAAAATCATTTTAACAGACAATTACCTATAATTTGTTATTTCAACACTGAGATATAAGCATATCAGCTAATGCTGCTCGCCTATTATTCAATAAATAAATAATCTTGGTATGAAAAGATTGACCTGAAATTAGGAACCCAGGTAGATTATAGCCCAGAAGAACACATAGGCTTTTTAATCCAAGGAAAATAATGTGAACGGGAACCATAAGGGTATTACCGCTCCGCTGGTCACGGATAGTTAAGAAATAAATGCTCTAAGGCAATTACACAAGAGCCATTCATTAATATGATTTGTTTTCTAAATCTGTGATTAGAATCCCGAAACTTTAAAATCAAGTAGCTTACCGAGTAAATAATCATTGATTTCCACAATCTTCTTCATGGATTGGGATCCAATGAACTGGCCTCCGGTGGCACGAGAGTCTACAGCCAGTAGGACTCCACCCTGGGAAACAATTTAGCAGATTAATATTAAAATTAGGTCACTATTATTGATTTTATTTGGGTATACAAATTGGTGCATTTTTATAAGAGATGCGAAGTCACAGATGAATATACAAAGAACATGGCAAAATGAAAACTCATTTTTAATGTTTGTTAAATTTGATTGCTAAAATGTGTTAGTAGATTTTTATTACATATCCTCCTTCACTACAACTTCTAAATTAAAAGGTAGTGTTTCAGTCTCAAACTTGATATTTTACATTTTATGACATGAGAAAGAAGATGAGGATTCTATAGTCATAGATCGTAGAACCCAAGATGGGGCCTCCCAAACTTCAGGGCGCGCACAATCATGTCAACATTGGGAAGAGTGAGCTCACTCTTTCCGTTCTAGTCGGTAGCAGGACGCTGGACGTTCTTACCTATCTTTATTTGTTGTTAACAACCAGAATAAGTAGAGCCACAGCAAATTTCGCCGCTAGCGATTATAGGGGTCAAGTAGATTGGTTGTTTGTAAACCACATACGATACACACAGAGACGCAGTTTATTACCAATTTCAAGGTGCTCAGGGCACATCTTTTGATTTATTTCCATGTCTATAATAGTAGTTAAAACTTATTGAAATAATGTCGAGCCATTGCAAAGCGTTAAAATCCTGTTTCTACATATTCTATGCAGAATATTACATTTTTATTTAGAAAAAACAGCCTTACCTTGTATCGAAATCCTAGAGTGGTGGTTCCATGATCAAATTGGATTTTGATGTCACGTCCCGTCTCATCCTTTGAATTAAACTTAGCCAAAGTTTCAACAGGCTGAAAAATAGTTAAAGATAGTGTTAAATGACAATATTAACCAAGAAAAATCCAGTAAATAAGTAAAATAACCTTACGTTTGTGAAAGGCGGCGTTGCAAGTTGAGTGCTGTGAATGAAATTTTGGCTGAATCCTAGCACATCATTCTGGAAAGACGCAAGAGCATCTGCGGGTTTAATGTTCACTTTTTCTTCCAAACGACACAGGTCTACCAAAGCCATTTTTAATTATTTTCCAGGGATAAACTAAAAACAAAACTATTCAACAATGAATGACAAGCGATTTCTCAAAAATGCCGACTGTTTTGTGATTGTGACTTTGTGACATTGACAGTAGAGTCTACTGTCAATGTCAAAAAACAGTAGACCGTGACAGATCCCATTTTTTTAAATTGGCGACAGATTCATCTTTCTTTGATCATATTTTGGAATGTTACCATCAGTTTCGAAACAATTTTACATATGGCCACTTTAGTCAAAGTTACTGCTACTCACTAATAGATGGCAAAAATTTACTAAACTATCTGATACAACTTTAGTCTCAAGTAGTGTTTTGTGATGATACACTTTCAGACTATGTACCTACCTAAAATATGCACAGCATCAAAAACATAGATGTCGCTAACATACGAAATCTTTGATATAGGTAGAGTTTTGAAATATTCTGAGCAAATTCATTCCAATAATTCCCATTTTAAATAATTGCAGATTTTTTTTTTTTTTATCGCATAGAGTGACGAGAAGAGCAGGGCATGTGCCTGATGGTAAGCAACATGCCTGCCACATAACAGCACAGTAATACGCAGCTATTGGAACATGATAGTCCAAATCATTACCTAGCACTGCACTGCGCTCGTCACCCAGAGATCTAAGATATTATGTCTCTAAGCCCTGTAATTTCTCTGGAATCATTGCCCTTCAAACCGGAACACAGTAATGTTTGCACATTACTGCTTGGCGGTAGAATATTTGGCAAAGGTGTGGTACTTCCCCAGGCGGACTCTGCTAAGAGTCCTACCACTACTAAATACTGATATAATGATGAATGATATGATATACTGATAAAACTGACCAACCTGATTCTTGCGTCTCGGCCTTCGATCGTCTTGAAACCAAAACTGTTGCTACCATAATTAAATACTGCTTAACCTAATAAATCGCTAATAAATAAATAGCTAGGTTCGTTTACAAATTACTAGTTAGACCGTCGATTTTCACGGAACAAACCGGAGATGGAGGGTTCGAGGAATCCAAGCGTACGGATAACCGATAGTTTTGGAGACCTGTCATTAAGGTGACTCAGAAGGTTCGGTCGCAAGAAAATATGTAGATTATTGTAAACGGCGTGCTTTTAAATTAAATAATTGGCAGGTGCAGTTCGCGACGTTCCGTTTGTTAAACTCTGTCATTTAAATCAAAGTTTTTTTTTTTTTTGTTAATGGCACTATGTGGTTTAGTCGCACAATTCCGCCAATGTCACGTTAAATGATAGGCCGTCAAACAAAGAGATATGGGCCAGTAATCTAAATCAAAGTTATAAAACCTATCTAAACTCGATTTTGGATTATGATTTTAACATTGAATATTTCAATGACATTTTCCGGTTTCCGGTTGTACAATGTACAGACTATAAAAAACTAAAAGATTCTCTGACAAATAGCAAACTTGGCTACTTTTATTTTAGACAATAAAAGAAATGACATTCAATAGTTTAGGTAAGCTATTACACTTCGGGGTGCATTATTAGAAAATCATAATAATTCTTCTTCTTCTTCTTCGTCGGTATCGCTCTTGACAGAGTGGTCGTGATCATCACTTCAGGTGTCGGTGGCAAGCTTCACAACGCGTCGTCGTCTCTGATGCGCGCCTTTCTTGTGCATTCATGTACTGATGATGAACCATTTACCGCCGCTTTTATCTGGTCAGTCCACCTCTTTCAATAACCTCAATAATAATTAGGTAGGTATAATAATGTATGTAATACATACTTAGATATGTCTATACTTACCTACTAGATAGGACTATTATATCACAACCTACAACTGCAAATTTCACTATAAACTTTAACTCTAATACGTACATCTAGGTATACCTATATATAAAAATCAATGCCACTTTTCGTTGTTAGTGAACTCCTCCTAAACGGCTGAACCGATTTGAATGAATTTTTCTGTATGCGTTTGGGTAGGACCCTCAATGGTTAGATTCACAAATCAGCCCGGCAGATGGCGCTGCAGTTGGTATCTAGGTTAATTATCCGAGCAAAGCCGGAACGGGCCGCTCGTTAGATATAAAAGGACAAAGAAGTTAGCAGAGAAACGGGCGTAAGATATGGTTCATTTTACGACTGCGACGGAAGCGGTTCTGATCCTACTAATATCATAAATGTGAAATTTTTATTGCTCAGTTACGTCATTGGAATTGAAAGGATGGGGCTGAAATTCAAAACTTAGATTTAAACCACTAAACGCGAAAGTTTGGATGTCTCGATGTCTGGATGTTTGTTGCTCAATCACGTCAGGATGTCTGAACGGATCTGGACGTCTACTCTCTTTATACGCAAACGTAATTTCGAAATAAACTCGCGACTTTCCAACTCCGATTCTACTTCGATCCGTCGTTTTGTCCGTTTAAATGTTCTAAGCCTACTCTAATTATTAGAGTATGCTTAGAACATTTAAACGTCAAACAATGTTGTATCGGACGAAACGAAGTAGAATGAGAGTAGGAAAGTCGCGAGTTTTTTTTCGAAATTACGTTTTCGTAGAAGTAGTGTAGACGTCCTGGTTAATATTTGGAAAAAAAAATATTATTCGCGATAAAATAAAGGGTATAGAAACTGTTTGTTTTTCAATAAAGTGACACTTTTTTTATTCAATACAGTGATAAACTTTTTTTTTTCAATACAGTGATAAACTTTTTTTTTAAATACAGTGACACGCAGCTATTGGAAAATGAAGAGTCAAACCTAGCACCGTACTGCGCTCGTCACCCAGAGATCTAAGTTGTTATATCTCTAAGCCCTGTAATTTCTCTGGAATATTGGCAGTCATAGGAACTGCCGATAGAAGTGGAAACTTATAACTCAAAATTTGATAGTTCACTTTAGAAACTACACGGGTGACACCGCAAGGCACGGCTTGTCTGAAATAATAGTAATTTTGAATTATGTAATGTGAATAAAAAATATTCATACAACGATGACATGTCAGTTTATTATTCATAATTTTATTAAAATTAGTGTTTTACCATCAAAATGCATTTTACCTTTTTCTGAGATACAGTTTAAATACCATTTGGGTATCATTTCGGTGCTAGGTCATTTTGTTAGTTAATATGCACTCTGAGGTGAACGATGGGTCGTGACTCTGGTTATGCTATATCCACGACTTTTGGGGCTTGACGAAGGTTTTAAATGAAATTATAGGTTTGCATTACGATGTGTGGTTCGTATACAGGGCTACGTTGCAAGGATGTATCTACTAGGCTAAATTACAATGAAAACTAGAATATTATTTTTAAACACTCATTTAATCATTTTATTAATCTTTAAGTTTTTTACAACATTAATAGAAAATAAACATTATAAAAAACCTAAAAACTAACCTAAAAGCGAGCAGCGGGGCAGGGCCCAAGCTACCGGTGGATAGGGCTGCAGAGTGAGGAACCTCCTGACGATGCGCGCTGTGTCGAGGATGACCGCCGCGTGCATCTGACCCGCCATCCAACCATCTAGCGAAACTCTCTTAAGGTGTTGGTCGAGACTTTTCGCTACAAGGCCGTTTGCCGACACAACTATTGAGACTATGATGGTCGAATCAACATGCCACATGGCGGTACAACCTCATGAGCCAAGTCAAGGTACTTGCTCAGCTTGTCCTTCTCAGCTTTCACGAGGTTCTCGTCATGTGGTATGGTGATATCGACGATCACAGCCCGGCGCTGAGACCGGTCTACCACCACGATATCAGGCTAATTGGCGACAATAGTCCTGTCCGTGATGATAGAGCGGTCCCAGTAGAGCAACGCAGGACAATTCTCGAGAACTAGCCTAGCAGAGGTGCGTACTTATAGTACGGCACCTCGGACTCGACAAGGCCGTATCGAAGAGCAAGTTGCTGGTGGATGATCCTGGCTACTAGGTTATGTCTGTGTCTTAGTAATTTTTCGTTTGTTAAACACAAGAAAAACGACGTGTATAATACTTTATTATAATCTAACTGGCGAACTACCAACCATTGGCCATCTAGAAATGCGTCCGAATTTCCCATTGGCTATCTAGAAATGCGTCAGCACTTCTAGACGGCCATGGTCATGGCCACGCCTTCCGGTTTCACCCGCGTAGTTTCCAAAGCTATTAAATTATGACTGCCAATTTTTTAATTTACCATGCCGTTATTAGTTAGATTCTACTGTTTTTTTTTAATTTAAACTCAAATTCGGTGAACCACATCAAGTTGACCAGGTTCAAATGTAGACCAACTATTAGTGCATTCCTGTGTTGTGTACCAGTTAGGTTCCCATAGGAAACTGAATTTAGGCTGCTCTGTCACGCGATGGTCAGATTTTCTGGCAGCCCGCTACAGTTGCCATGGGTTTTGGGGAAAACTGGGACATACATTAATAAAACCGGCCAAGTACGAGTCGGACTCGACCATGAATGGTTCCGTAGCAGCAAGTAACATAATACATAAGTTCTTGTATTTCGTTGTAACTTTGATCGATGTTTTAAAAATAGTGTATTTATAACGTACTAAGAAAAACTACTTATTAGATCGCGTTCAAACCAATTTTCGGTGTAAGTTTGCATGGTAATGTACCTATATCATTTATATTTTTAGTTTTATCATTCTCTTATTATCATACCACTTTGGATGTGTCTAATTGCCTAAGAATAAGATAGTGAAAAGCTTAGGCCCAATTTTCACGGAGCGGTTTCTAACCGCACGCGGTAACCGGGCGCGGCACCGCGGCGGGCGACGGTTTTGTTTCAATACTCACGAGACCACAGGTTTTCGCGGTTTCTACTGCGGAAAGCTACTGCGCAAGAACCGCGCGCAGCCACCGCGGCCGTAAACCGCGTCGTGAGTTTTGAATTAGATTTTACATACAGATCTGCCGCGCCCGCGCGTGGGCTTTTTTTTAATTACTAAAATTCCATGGAAGGAATTTTAGTAATTAAAAGCGGTAATGTTGCCCACATGTCAAGGAAGGGGGGGGGGGGTCGATGAAGTGTGACATTATGTGGCAAGGGGCGGGGAGGGGTAGCCGTCACATTTTTTTAAATATCGGATTTCATATCTCAGTATTGCTACACAAAAGTTTAGTGAAAATTGCAAAATATGCTAATACGTCATACTAGGTAGGGTTCTCAAAAATGTGACCCAACTGTGACAAGGACAGGGGAGGGGTATAAAAATCATGAAATTCGTGTGACGTAATTTATATTGGTAACAATACCGGTGACGCGTCACAAGATTTCAGAAATCCAAGCAACGTCTAACATTTGGTCGTGGTATGACTTTTTGGAGTCCGCCTGGAGAAGTATCACGCCTTTGTCAGTTATTCTATCGCCAAACAGTAATGCGCAAACATCACTGTGTTCCAGGTTAAAGGGTAATGATACCTGAGAAATTCATTAATGGATTTTTTAAAACATTTGAAATAAATCATCTCATAATCTCTGGGCAGCGAGCAACACGGAAGGGAGTAGCCTTAGCTAAAAAATATTGTTCAAATCTTTCTGTCATTTCTTGCGGGAGGGGAAGTTGCACACTAGCGCAAAGCCGCACTATTACATACAAAACATACCTGTACCGATCCATTGCCGATCATACTCACACAACCAAATCACTAAAACATAAAAAATAAAGCACCATTCACAAATCTAGCCCCGCCCTCACGCCACAGTATATTATCAAACTCTATGGTCCACGTGGACTTGTACTTTGACAGAGGGGAAACGCTGTGTATACTCCCTTCCGTGTTGCTCGCTATCTCTGGGTGA
The DNA here is from genome assembly GCA_963693475.1 of Ectropis crepuscularia. Taxonomy (NCBI): domain Eukaryota; kingdom Metazoa; phylum Arthropoda; class Insecta; order Lepidoptera; family Geometridae; genus Ectropis; species Ectropis crepuscularia. The sequence goes on along the minus strand of OY856369.1, from coordinate 11,499,248 downwards.
CCAGCGCAGTGCTAGGTAAATATTGGACTTTTCACGTTCCTGTAGCTGCGTGACACCGGCTGTTATGGTCAGGCATGTAGCTTACCATCAGGCGCATATCTTGCTCATCTCGTTACTTTTTAATACTGTAAAAAAAGGAATACATAAAAGATTTCGACATCGAAACAAAACTTTCATCTCTCGTCTTTGTCTGGTCAATTTAGAATGACAAAGCCAACGATTGTCATTCAGGCAGAAACATTCTTGTAAATTTTGACGTACCAGGTACGATATTATGAAGTTATAAGGCAATTATAGATATTATATTCCATTTCATATCACTTCACTCCACTCCACTCAACTCGACTCGACTCCACTCCACCCTAATGGAGTGGTCCATTCCGTATAGAATAGTATTATATTCTGTTCTGTTCTCTTTTGTTTTGTTCTATTATACAGGGTTATTGGTAATCAGCCTGCATCCGTTTAAGGGCATGTTCTGTATATTTAAACAAACAACTTTTGTTCTACAACTTTCGTTAAAACTTAATAGATAACCCAAAAAAAAAATTGTATTTGTTGCCCTTTTTTGTACTGTTCAGCGACTTTTTAGAGTTTATTCACTTCGGTACATAATTTTTTGCGCGTTTGAGCGTACGCGCTCTCGTTACGAATTGTTACGAAGAGTTCGATACTTTTAGACCGTGCAAATGCACTTTTTAATTATTTTGTAAAAGAAAAAAAAAACGTTTTTTTTTTTAAACTGTAGAACAAAAGTTGACGTATTGAATGTACCTAACATCCCCTTAAAAGGATGCAGGCTGATTAATTAATAACCCTGTATATATTTACTATACTTAATAGGTTCGCACTTGACCACCATCTTGCCTGATGTTAAGCGACGATGCGATCTACGATGGAGCGTGCTTACCTAGAAGAAACCGATTCACTCTCGATTTGAAGGTCAAACTGAAAGTTCTTAGAACTGGCCACTTATAAACAATATAATAAAAAAATAATTCTATAATTTGAAAATAGAACTCTTTGCCAATATTACTGAGTATATACTTCATTCATTTGTCATTTGTTTTACGATTTGGCGGCAAATTGAAAATCGTCTGTGCCACGTCAACGTGAATTTAACACGAGAAAATTTTCGTGCAATGATTTTTATGACTTTCGATGTCATTTAAGTCAACAAGAAAGTTATGATAGACTACAATTGGCCTTTCACGATGAAGCCCCATCTCGTGCGACTGTTTACAACTGGTTTAATGCGTTTAAACGTGGTCGCACTAATCTCACTGATGATTTACGTGAGGGACGGCCTTCTACGGCGACGACTGAAGATAACATCTGTGTTGTGCGGCGTATGATAGAGACTGACAAAAGAGTGACCTATCAGCAGATTCGGACAAGCTTAGGCATCGGTATGAGTCAAGTGCACAAAATCCTACACGAACATTTAGCGGTCAGGAAGCTTTGCGCCCGGTGGATACCTCATAATTTGACTGAGGCTCAAAAACTCCATCGTGTGGATTGGTGCCGTAAAATGATTGAAAGATTTAACGGAGGTGACTCAAATGCTGTGTTCGACATACTAACAGGTGACGAAAGCTGGATTTACTGTTATGATCCTGAAACCAAAAGACAATCTGCTCAGTGGGTGTTTCCTTTCGAGGAGTTGCCAACTAAAGTGAAGAGAGATCGAAGTGCGGGGAAAAAAATGGTGGCCTCGTTCTTTGGAAGGATAGGTCATTTTTCATGACATTCAACAATTGTGTTAGAGGATCAAAAAACAGTTTCTGCAGAATGGTACACTACCAATTGTTTGCCACTTGTCTTGGAAAAAGTTCGAGAGAAACGACCTCGCAGTAGGATCCTCCTTCACCACGACAACGCCTCATCGCACACCGCCAAGCGAACGATCGACTATTTGGCGACATCAAACGTTGAATTACTGGGTCACCCGCCGTATAGCCCCGACCTCGCGCCTTGTGATTTTTATTTATTTTCAAAAATTAAAGAAAAACTTAAAGGAAAGCGGTTTATGAATGCTGAAGAAGCGGTGGCTGCGTATCGCGATGCCATTGAAGAGACCCCTAAGGACGAGTGGGCAAAGTGCTTTTCCCAGTGGTTCCATCGCATGCAGCGGTGTATTGACGTGAATGGACAATATTTTGAAAAGATATAATAAAACTAATAACTGGCTAATGTAATCAGTTTTTGATTTTCTAAGAACTTTCAGTTTGACCCTCGTATCAGATCATGCAGATCAGTTGCACACTCTCCGAAGTGTATCCGATAAAAAAACCGATAAGCTAGCAATTTTGCGGCGACGATCAAGACTTTGAAGTCTTTTACGCAGAAGAGTGTCATCATTGCCGCAGTCTTTTTTTTTTTTTTTTAATAAAGAGTGACGAGACGAGCAGGACATGTGCCTGATGGTAAGCAACATGCCTCCCAGATAACTGCACAGTGACACACAGCTATTGGAACATGATTAAGATTAAGAGTTCTAATCATTACCTAGCACTGCACTGCGCTCGTCACCCAGAGATCTAAGTTGTTCTATCTCTAAGCCCTGTGACTTCTCTGGAAACATTCCCCTTCAAACCGGAACACAGTAATGTTTGCACATTACTGCTTGGCGGTAGAATAACTGGCAAAGGTGTGGTCCTTCCCCGGTCTTCCAGAAACGAAGAATCTAAAGTGAAATATAAAGACCAGTCTCTCAAAAACCGTCGAGTATGGTCACAGTACCCCGCTCAAGAGAGCCCGCCCCAGGGTCGTAATGCGAGGCATTACGCCGGCATGTTAATGGCACCTCACGTTGGTTTGACGGACAAATCGTTAGAATTATTGACGATTATTTTATTACTGACATAGAGCTGTATTGGATTAATACGTATTTACGTAAAGTCACGCTCGCACGTAAAGTCAACGAAGACAAGGCCTAGTGGCTAGGACGTATGTTTTTGAAGAGAACTTTCTATTCATCATCATCATCATCAGCCGCAAGACGTCCACTGCTGAACATAGGCTTCCCCCCTAGATCTCCACAACGAACGGTCCCGCGCAACCTGCAGCCAGCGGTTTCCAGCGACCTTTGTGAGGTCATCTGTACATCTAGTGGGAGGCCGTCCAACACTGCGTCTTTCGGTTCAGTTCTATATTTAAGTTTTTTATGCATGGCCATCTAGGCTTGACAGCTATGCTTCTAACAATGATATGACGTAGAAATGCTAACGCAATTCTAGATGGCCATGGTCCCGAATTCACCCTGTTCACCTGTGTGTGGCCACACAGTTTTTTCGTTTCGGCTTTGAATTGAGCTCAAGCCAGGCGCGGTCCCAGTGTCCAATTTTGGAGGGGGTCACGAGTACAGAGCCTCCGATTTTGGGGGGAGGTCACGAGTAGAAATACAATAAATCAAGTAAAAAAGATTACTAGTAGCGCCCCTTTTTAAAGCTGCCTATATACACTGGGCCAGGGCAGGCCAACGCGAGTGTCGACAAAATGGCACGAGACAAAACGTAGCATCCACACACTGGGCCAGTGGAGGCCAACGCGAGTGTCGACAAAATGGCACGAGACAAAACGTAGCATCCACACACTGGCCCAGTGCAGACTAAAACGAGGTAGGCCAATAGGAGAGCAGGACGCTTTTCGCCGAGCGCCTTTGTTTTGTGCACAAAAACCGACACCGGTCACGAGAGACGAGTCGAGACAAAACAGCCCTATACACACTGGCCACTTGCCGTCACTCGGCCAGCGAGGCGAGCGACGCGAGTCATCACAAAACGACCCTCCACACACTGGCGTTGGCCTCCACTCGGCCAGTATGTATAGGCAGCATAATGTAACGTCATATCCCCTGTGACCCCCCTTCGGACCACGCATAGCTCAAGCGTCAAGGTCGTAAATGAAAGAAACGTTCAGGTGTACTCGGGACGAAGGCTATCTAGAATTGCGTTAGCATTTCTACATGAAACAGTGTCCGAAGCATAGCCGTATAGTCTATGCTCGTAAAGTATGTAAGTATCTAAATAAGTTTTCTAAGATGGTTACATGCTTATAAAACTTATTTAAATGACAATGCTTTGAAGATTTATTCCAGACGAGCAGCGCCCTCCGGTTTCACCCGCGTAGTTTCCAAAGTGAGCGATCAAATTCTGAATTATAAGTTTTCACTTCTATCGGCAGTTTCAATGACTGCCAATTTTTTTCTTTCAAAAAGATATCACCGCGCCTATAGCCGTTTTCATTTCAAATAAGTCATGTAATATGTAGGTACTCTCTTTCGGCGTAGGTGCTTAACTGCGTCCCTATTGCATGTACTGACACAAAATTACATGGTACATATTATTCGATCGAATAGACGCATAATAAAGCTTTAGATAAATCTCCAAGATAGACAAACTACAAGCCGGACTGGTCATTTTCATCATTAGAGCAGTACAGACACACATGATTATAATAAGAAGGAAAGAGACAAAGGACTATGATGTTACGTGATGTGAAATACGGTGTAATGCTGCACTCCTTATTAATATTCCAAAATAAAGAATGTTACGATTTCGCCGCGGGGGAAGGGTGTAGTGTAGTGATGGGATTGTACATATCGACAATATTTTTGAGTTAAAATATTGGTAAAATTGCTGATTACCAATTTCTGCTCCAGCTCGTACTTGGTACAAAAGTTAGGGGTAAATTTTCGCTTCGTTTTTTTAAAACTATTATGGGTTTACATTCGACCAACATTTGCGGTTTTAAGACCCCAATTCACTCTCGAGTCTCGATTTGAAGACACCAAAAATGTAACCATCGGGAAAACCCCATTAAGGCAACGCATTCCACAGCCAAGACGTTCTTATCACACATGTAGAGTCAAACCTCTTCATTCGAGTCTTTATTATGAAATGATGGTACTTTTTCGAGCAGTCCGATAAAAAAAAGAGCAAGGTGGGATCAGATCTTGTAGATCAGTTGCACTCTCTCCGAAATAAATCGACAAGTTTGCAATTTTGCGGCGATGTTTAAGACTTTTAAGTTTTTTTTGCACAAGAATCTAGTACCTACTTGCCCGTGAGCCTTTTGGTGCATAAAATAAAAACATAACCCAAATGGCAAAGGTCCGCACGGAACCCGATATCTGTAGAGTTACTAAATTAAAAAATAAAATGGCAGTCATAGGAACTGCCGATAGAAGTGAAAACTTATAACTCAGAATTTGATAGCTTACCTTGGAAACTACACGGGTGTAACCGGAAGGTGTGGCCTGGTCATCATGGCATGACCATCTAAAAATGCACCAGCATTTCCCATTGGCCGACGCATTTCTAGACGGCCATGCCATGATGGACAGGCCACGCCCTTTTAGCATTTCCCATTGGATGATGGATTTCTAGATAGCCAATGGCTAAGGTCCCGAGTTTACCCGAAGATTTCTTATCATTTCCGAGCGTGACGCTAGAATTCCATTCACAGCCCACGAAAGCCCAGTCAGTGGCGCGCCAAAAGAAGTTTTCACTTCAAAAATTGAATATCGATAAGATGCGACTTGAATGTCGCGCCGCACTAGTGCCGCGTGGTGAGCGATGGCAGTGGTCTTGCCGCGGGCCCGTGCGCGCCTCCCGCTCATTTTCTAATTATACAACTGGCAACACCGCCTCGTGCCCGCGACTCGTCGCTTTTTCTCCACGACCAATATGTTCCTGACGATGGATTGAGTATCAGGGTACTTACTGATTCACAATTCATATGATTCAAATTCGGAATGACAATCCTTTATCCTTAATCCTTGACTGGCCTTGTGGCTCAGTGGTTAGTAGCTCTGCCTGCGAAGCCGAGGGTCGTGGGTTCGATTCCCACCCAGTGCAAATATTTGTGTGATGAATTCGAATGTATGCACTGTGTCTGGGTGTTTCTATGTTTAATAAGTATGTATTTAAAAATAAATAAGTATTACATCAGCTATCTGTCCACCATCGTACAAGCTTTGCTTAGTTTGGGGTCAGATGGTGTTGTGTGTGAATTGTCCACCGATATTTATTTATTTATTTATCCTGTGCTATTCTGAACCCAGTCGGATTGATCTCGACAGGGAACTAAATATTTGTCTGTCTTTGTCTTTGTCTTATTCTATGTATTATAAGTATGTATTTACAACTATATAAGTTTCATATCAGCTACCTGGCCGCCATAGTACAAGCTTTGCTTAGTTTGGGGTCAGATGGTGTTGTGTGTGAATTGTCCACCAATATCTTATTAATTCGTTTAGAATGACAGAGACATGAATTGTCATTCCGAATTTGAGTCGTACGGATTACGTCTACTGTCTACGAAACACGTGAATTCGAAATAAACTCGCGACGTTCTTATTCCGGTTCTACTTCGATCCGTCGTTTCGTTCGTTTAAAAGTTCTAAGCCTATTCCAATTATTAGAGCAGGCTTAGAACATAATATAAACGTCAAACAATGTTCCATCGGCCGAAATTAAGTAGAACCGGAGTGGTAGAAATTACGTTTTTACCACCATATCCGTGCTGACGTTACGACTTACGACGCCGACGTTATTGAGCAACATACATCTGAACATCCAAACATTGGCATTTATAATATTAACATGATTACTCCAGTTTTTAGCTCCCATATCTACTCAATATGAGGTATGGGGTTAGATTTAGGTAGTGATGAGATAAATTGCAAAACGTTTTTTTTCACAGTTTCCTTTCACAAATTTTCTTACATAAGTTTAATCTAATCTTGCGGGTTGCCATAGTAGTCCTCTCAACTTTCCAACTGACCCTGGATCAAACCAACCTTATTAGTTTAAGAACCCAAGTAGGGATCGAGTCCCGAAGTTAATAACGGGAAGATAGAGCAAACACGGTCACGTGACTACGTACTGGCAGGCACGTGGCCGCCCGCAGACAAGCAGATTGCAATCTTTGGCGCGCGAAATTGTCTATGGTCGATGCGCACGCTTTTTGATGTCAGCATGCAAGTTTTGGCGCGAATGATGTTTGTGAATTGTGTCCGTGGCTCCGTGGCATTCACATTGAGACGAGAAAAGTAGGATTATTGTTTTCTAAAGCAAATAAAATACCAATAAGTATTATGGGCTTTTATTAAATAGACTATTTTAAAAACATTAGTTTCAAAGTAAATTGGGGTCTTCTCCAACTAAGAAAGACGTCATAATTCATAATCCACTACACTGGTCTAGTGTGGGTAAAGATATCTCTTTTGGAAGACAATAAGTAAATCTTAGTAATCTAATCTTAGTCAGGCGTACCTATAACCTCACGATTGTGAAATTAGAGGCCCTAACCATAACCATTAGACCACCACGACTTACCTACTTAAAAAGTCGACATTTTTAACTAGAAGAGGAAAAACCATTTTATTGAAGCAGCTCTATATATTATTCTGAAGTCATATCCTCCGAACTCTTGAAATCTTTCACAAACAAGTGGATCCGAAAGTAAAAGCTACCAAAACTTTCAAAAGCTGACCTTTAAGCTATGAAATCTCAATCCATGAGGTGATTAATTACTTAGAACAACTATAATTACCATTACAATCTTTGTAATGGATTACTGAGATTACAATATGGCGGGACAAAATGGCGCCCGAAGCTAAGAGCTAAATATCAAAAATGTCGGTCAATTTCACGTTTAACGAGATAAACACTGTGGTTACTGTGACAGGGATAATTAATTCGGTTAATTTGATGATTGATGCTGATAAAAAAGATCTCTCTAGGCGTTCATTAAGGTTTTGGCACGAGCTTAGAAATTTCCTAATCAACGTATTTTAAAATCTGAATTTAATTATGAGTGTTATGACGTCACATGTCACAACCGTCTAACATGTTTGTGTATTTTTGGCTTTGCTCAAACATTTCAATGTACGGTACGGCCGTTCTAGTCGGGAGAACAGCGACTGCCGATTCTAAGCCCCGGGTTCGAATCCCACGCGTACCGCAGTCTTTTCGAAGTCATGTGCGTAATTCCGCTAACTATAAAGGGTGAGGGAAAACATCGTGAGGTAACTGTCATGTTTCTAGAATCTTTTGAGGTCGTGTGTCATTCACCAACCTGCACTGGGCAAGCGTGGTGGATTATGGCCCAGACTGTCTCCTTGCGAGAAAAGGCCCCGAGTTCCAGCAGTGTGAACATTTAGTGGGCTGTGTGGGAAAAAAAAAATGGTTATTAGAACGTCCAACCTTACATGTATGAGGGCATATGTTCGAACCCGCTGAGTAGCTTTCTTGGAACACAACGGTTTCCACACGATGTTTTTCTTCTCCTTAAATGCCAGTCATGATGTAATTTTTTTACGTTCGGTAATAATTTCGGGTCACCAATGATAAAACAAATGCAATATGTCAAGTAAAAGCCTTTACTAGTAACGCCTCGCAATGTTTTCCGAGTATTTGCCGTTCCATTTGTTTTCCCCGCCGCAAAAATAGCTATATAGATATTTTGATTTTCCAATATAACGTAGACGAATTTTGAGTCATGTCCCCTGTGACACCCCCACCTCCCTTAGGACCGCGTCTGATGGACACTACGCCTGCTGAAGAGGTTTATTGTTTGAACGCGCTAATCGCGGGAACTACTGAACAGATTAAAAAAATATATCAGTCATAAGAACTGCCGATAGAAGTGAAAACTTACAACTCAGAATATGATAGCTCACTTTGGAAACTACGCGGGTGAAACCGGAGGGCGTGACCGTGAGCATGGCCATCTAGAAATACTGACGAATTTTTAGACGGCTAATGGTCATGGGTCCCGAGTTTGCCCGAAGATTTCCTATCATTCCCGAGCGTGACGCTAGGATTGAATTCACAGCCCACGAAAAATCTGTCTGTGGTGTCTGTCAGAAGTTTTCACTTCAAAAATTCTTTCACCGTTGGATTTTTATGTGATTCATGAGTCCTATATCTACCTATATATCACGGAGTCGGGGTAGACCACTATAAATTAATAAAATATCTGAATTTATTCATCACTCTTTATATGATTTTGTAGTTTCAAATGTGAATTCATTCATCACTCTCAATATGGTTTAGCAGTCTCAATAATTCTCAGTTCAATAACTAAAACAAATACCCTCGGCTAATAAACCGGCCGCTATGGAGTGCAGCGTGATCTGACGTGTCAACACGTTGAGTGACACTTGACGTTTGTAATCCAACCATGGAGCGAGGATGTTTGGATGCGGCATAAACGTGCCCGGAATATGCACAAATTATCAGAAAAAAAATTGGCAGTCATAGGAACTGCTGATAGAAGTGAAAACTTATAACTCAGAATTTGATAGCTTACTTTGGAAACTATGCGGGTGAAACCGGATGTGGCCATGATCATTTTAAGTGAAAACTCTTTTTGGCGCGCCGCAGACAGATTTTTCGTGGGCTGTGAGTTGAATTCCAGAAATCTTCGGGTAAACTCGGGACCATGGCCATTGGCCATGTAGAAACGCGTCAACATTTCCCATTGGCCAATGGGAATTACTTATTATTTGGGAATTACCTACAATGGGACACTTCTAGCGTTGGCTAGATAGATTTTTTATTCTGAAGTTAGTTATAATGTTTACTAGCTAACTTCAGGGTGTTGATTTTACGTGATGGTGAGCGCGCAACGTAAAAATTTACTCTCATCATTTTACTCCAACGCACACAAAAGAGGTACCTACCTATAACCTGAAAAAATCCATCAAAGATATGGAATGTGAGGAGAAAATGAGAAAAAATCACATCAGAGTCCGTCTGGGGAACCGTATGTTCGAATAATGTTATAGGCAGTCGTGTTGCTTACCATCTGACACAAGTCACTTTATACTAAAATAATGTGTGCGCTTAAAACCGCACGGCAGAAGTGAAAACTAAAATAAGAAATACTTTTAACTATATAAAGACTACTAAATAATTTTCATTTAAAACGTTTACGGCTGAATGATTAGTATCCATGGCCAAGAATAAATTTAAAAAAAATAATTACGCGGGTCGAAAATGCCGTTTGACTCACAAGTTTTTAGTGTTTGCTATTTAGTTATGTCATATTTATGTATTTCGCTAAAAATGCATAAATATGTTGTGTTATAGTGTATTTGTGTAAGCACTTTCTTATGAAAATGGGTATCATTTTGTGTGTTTACTTAGTGTAAGTGCTGTGATAAAATATTACAACCATAACTTTTTTGCAATGGACGTGAAATGCAAATTTAACATTTCGTGACAGGTTCAATTGATGTGGTAAGTACCTAGAAGTTAATGTCGTGATAAAAAAGTTTAAAAATTCGCCAGTTTCAGCGAGAAAGTCGCTAAGGTGTCAGTCAACACTGGTAGTGAGCAGCGAGAGAGAGTAAGAGTATGTATTGTCCCATGTCCTCCTCTAACAATTATCTTTCTCGGTCTGGCACGTTTGTTGACCACATTATCTTTCTCGCTCTAGCATCCCGAGTTTACCCGAAATTTCTTATCATATCCGAGCGTGATGATCACGTGATCATTAATCCATTTCACAGCCCACGAAAATTCTGTCTATAACGCGCCTAAAGAAGTTTTCACTTCAAAAACTGTCAAAAAAAGGTGTGTGCTTTAAGACCACACGGCAGAAGTGAAAACTTCATTAGCTGATTTTTGTATTAGGTAGGTATGTCGTATTATAATAAAAAAATGTTTGTCTGTAAAGTCGGTTTACTGACGATAGAACGTGACAACGTCTTAAGAAAATACTGATGGAATGGTAGCATTTTTCAAAAGAAAATTTTAATTTAATTTGTTTAATAGATTTGTATGTAAAAAGTAATCAGTAGAATTTAGTCATTTTCAATCAAAACAATGCAAAAAAGCTTTTAGATGCCGGGGATCGAACCCGGGGCATTTCACATGCAAAGCGAACGCTCTACCAGCTGAGCTACATCCCCGCTTGAACTACTGGTCGAAATAATTAATACAACTGTAACAAACATGCGGCGAGGTAACGACCGACGGTAATGGTACATGACGTCATGTTTTGTGGGCGTGCAGCCGGCTTCATCGAATTATAAGACGTTATCACGCCAATATTATGGATCGTATTAGTTGAATAAATAAGTAAAACAAGCCAGAAATTAAAGTAAATATTTAATGAAATTTTATTTCTATACAAAGTAGCTGTTACCCGCGACTTAGTCCGCGCGAAATAAATACTAAGGTTACTAAGGCAGTACTTATTTGTATACCCAGATTGTATACACATTTATGGATAGTAAAAAAAATGTCCATGTTCAAAAAGTTGTTGGCCGGGGCCGGCTTTTTAAAAGTTACTCCAACTTTGTATGCATTCACACGGTGCACCCCTATGATTCCCTAACATTGTCCGCAAAAAGGTTGGTGAGTGTAATAGGATTTTTGTTACCGACTTTCTCCTGTTCCGTCGATTCCACATACACTACACAGTCTCGACTACGATTTTCTGGGAATAGTCTCTTTCTCTTATAAAGGGGTTTTCTAAATAGTTTGTAAGAAACATTTTCACTTGGATTTGGCTTCAATAGTTTTCTTTTTCGGGGTCACCCCCGTCGCTAGCGACGCTCATATTTATTTATACTATTGACTATATACACAAAACTAAATATTTACACGAAAGAAACGAAATATTTACACAAACAAAACAATTAATTTGATTGTGAAAATTTTAAAGCACCCGTCGTGTTTTCCCACCCAAAGAAAAGTCTTTTGGAGTTGGTAGCTGTCAGTGTTGCCACTATGATTTTGAGCTTGTCGCCAAATAGTTATGAAACAAAGTCGCCGGTTTTGATTGAATTATTAAGGGAATACATAAGCTATTTTTATCCCGGAAATATAGCTGCTAGTAAGAGTATAAAATGGCACTGGTCTAAGTACCTACAATGTTAAGTAATTTAAATTAAAAGGAAAAAAGGGAAAAGGAATAACTTAAGGCAATAATTAACATTATTATCATGTAAGATTCAAACGAAAATACAAATGATTGAATAAAATGTTAATAATATAATTGGGAAAGTTCCTGCTATAATGTGCGTATATTTATCTGTATGTATAGAAATTGGAAGTAGAGTTTATGGTATTAACTGAAGTAGACTTCCATGTTGTTTATGTTTGAGAGAATGAGCTAATTTCCTTATAAATATGATCTGACTCCCAATGACCTTGTGTTTTTCCTTCTCCAACCTTCTACACTACACTAGTATATTCCCCTTTGTCGGTAACACGTCGTCTAAATCCGCTAAAAGGTTTTAAAAATTCGCCAGATTCAGCGACAAAGTCGCTAAGGTGTCAACACTGGTAACCGGTAGCGAGCAGCGAGAGAGAGAGAGAGAGTATCTATTGTCCCATGTCCTCCTCTAACAATTATCTTTCTCGGTCTGGCACGTTTGTTGACCACATTATCTTTCTCGCTCTAGCATCCCGAGTTTACCCGAAATTTCTTATCATATCCGAGCGTGATGATCACGTGATCATGAATCCATTTCACAGCCCACGAAAATTCTGTCCATAGCGCGCCTAAAGAAGTTTTCACTTCAATAACTGTCACGCAACTGTCACTAATCACAACTGCCACATCCAAAACCCCCACGCTATGTTAAACACGAGAACCAATAACGCCAAGTGTTGATTTTTGTTCTCAACTCAATAAAGGGCCAATACCCACCCGCGGCTTTCCCAAGCTTAATGAATATCATTCTCCAGGGAAATGGCCGGCCGTAAGCCAGTTACCCTGGGTAACAGACTTACCCCACGGATAGATAAGCCAGTTATCCTGAACTTGAGAGAACTGATAATCTGGTTTAGAACGCGGTGCATAAATTTTTGGACGCAAAGTTGAGGAACTGTGGGGCAGGTAAAAATTCGGAGCGCAAATAGGTAATAGCAAAGTGAGAGAGGTGTACAGCAAATAGCTGAAACTCAGCCAAAATACCGAAAGGGATGCATTTTTGAAGTGAAAACTTCTTTAGGCGCGCTATAGACAGAATTTTCGTGGGCTGTAAAATGGATTCATCAATCGTCACGCTTGGATATGATAATGGATCGGATCGGATCGGATCGGATATGAAATCTTCGGGTAAACTCGGTAAAAACGGCCAGGTAGGCACCAGGGCAACAGAAACATTAAAGAGTTTCGATTACCTACCTCCAACAGCCCAGCGTTTATCTCCAGATACCAGGACAACAGAAATGTAAAAGAGTTGCGTTTGCCCCTAGGTACCAGTACCAGGGCAACAGCAAGTTTTCACTTCTATCGGCAGTTCCTATGACTGCCAATTTTTTTTTCTTCACCTTTATGAATAACCTTTTTACAACACAGTAAAATATAGAGATTTGACCGATATTAATGTATCGACTGATTCCGATAAAATTTAAATAAGATCAAGTGGAAAGTATGTTTTTTTTAAACAAATAAAAGAAATATCAATAAAAAAAATGGCATACAACTTTTTACATAGTATGGAGTGACGGGTCGATCAGAACAGGTATCTGGTGGTAAGGAACAAGCCTGCCCATAATAGCACAGTGTCACGAAACTATTAGAACATGAAGAGTCCAAATATCAAGCACTGCACTGCGCTAGTCGCACAGAGATATAAGACAATTTATATGCCTTATAACGAAACCATTACGAAACATTAACTATGGTCACTAGTTTTTGTCTTGTCGTTGTTTGGACGGCGAGAGCTGTCTGGGCGACCGTAAGGGCAGGCAGCATGTATTGTAATGAAATCCAGATATAGTCCTTGTATGTGTTTATTAGTCTTCCAGTAATTATCTTAGTACATCGGCTAAAAGACTACAAAGTCTTGAACATCGCCGAAAAGTTGCTAGTCTTTCGGTTTTTTATCGGATACACTTCGGAGAGTGTGCGACTGATTTACATGATCTAATACCACCTTGCCCTTTTTTCTATCGGAATGCTCGTAGCTCGAGAAAGCGACATCGTTTCATGGTTGATGTTCTAAAGACGCGAACGAAGAGGTTTGACTCTACTTTTGTGATAAGAACGTCTAGGCTGTGGAATGCGTTGCCTGAGTGGGTTTTCCCTGTTGGTTACAATCTTTGTGTCTTCAAGTCGACAGTGAATCGGTTTCTTCTAGGTAAACACGCTCCATCGTAGACCGCATCGTCGCTTAACATCAGGCGAGATGGCAGTCAAGTGTAAGCCTATAAAAGTTAAAAAAAAAATAAAAAATCGGCGTGTACGCCATGGGACGAGCAGAGCATGAAAGGGGTCAGTGTTGCCACACGCTAAACTACAATTACAATATGACAAAGTGTGGCCATCTAACAGTTTTATTATTTAGGATATTAACCACGGGGGATTCTAAACACGCGGAGACAATGACCAGTTCCAATGAAAATTCACTGGCCTCGTGGCTTAGTGGGTAGTAGCTCTGCCTGCGAAGCCGAGGGTCGTGGGTTCGATTCCCACCTAGTTCAAATATTTGTGTCAAATGTTTGCACTGTGTCTGGGTGTTTCTATGTATAATAAGTATGTATTTAAAACTATATATAAGTATTATATCAGCTATTTCGCCGCCATAGTACAAGCTTTGCTTATTTGGGGTCAGATGGTGTTGTGTGTGAATTGTCCACAAGTATGTATTTATTTTATAATTAAACTTTAGCATCCGCAGAATGGGTGGAATAGTATTTTATAAAAATGTATGATATAGGTACACTAACTTATTTCTCACCGTAAAATTGTAAACACCATCAAATTATAAGCTAACAACATCGTATTATTACAAACTAACTTACCATTTAATATAATTTTATGATGTCCTATTTGAATTCCGTTAAAAATATATCAGTTTCCTCTGGTTTGTAAATCGGCGATTCTAGCCATTGGACCACCACCGTTTCTTCTTCAAATATCTGTGCTTTGTCAAAACTACTGAACCCTAAAAACGATAAAATAACAATACAAACCCCAAATTATAGTCCCAAGATAAAGAGAATATCCCAAGTCTATTAAAACGCGCCAAACCAGCATCATTACCGAATATGCATAACTGCGTTATCCTGCGGTATTGTCGCGGGTTCGATTCCCGACGGGGTACCTAGCTTTACTACGCAATTTCAATCAAAACACAAACAAATTTCAACTTTAACACTTTACTTTTACAGTTTTTATTCGACCAACAGTAACTAAAGTAGAACTGGTACGCAATTAAATTCAAAATTTGTTCGATTTTAACTTTAATGCGATTCAGTTAAGGTTCAAAATTGTTTTAAAACGGTAAGGAGTTAAGTCGTTTTGTACGGGAAGGAATAATATGTCACCCCTATAGTTATTATATGCAAATAATATGAATAATGTAGGGTTGCCCCCGCGCGTGTTTTATCTACTTATCTGTGAAATGGCTCAATTAGTGATGCGTGGGGACCCTAGCGGTTTGAGCGGTCTTGCTCGCTTTTAGGGTTAGGCTGTTGGATAGTGGGACCATCTTAAGAAGTAATGACGTAATCGATTTGTCCAACCCTAAACTATACTTATTTTAAAGATTTTTTTCCCGCAAGATTGAGGTCGAAGGCTCGAATCCCACTTCCGCGTCGTAAGCATTTTTCCAAATTTCAAATTCAGATGTACTAGTTCCTCATTATCACTGGTTTTAACGGTGAATGAACATATCGTATAGAAACATATCTCATCAAAAAGAAAACTTTTTATGACATGTGCATCAAAGAGTAGGCCTTCATAATTCTACTAGGGAGCAACTTACATAAAAAAATGTGTTTTCCGATAAATAGATTTTACATTTATGAATCATTTCATTTAGTATCCCACGGGAGCCACCAACTTAAACGGGATAAAATTATACAGTAATATAGGTTCTACTTATTCCGTATTTGATTTCATTTAAATCCGTCCAACCATTACATAGATACGCGGGAACAAACATACACACTTAAAGCAACAAAAAAAAATTGGCAGTCATAGGAACTGCCGATAGAAGTCAAAACTTATAACCCAGAATTTGATAGCTTACTTTGGAAACTACATGTGTGGAATCGGAGGACGTGGCCTGGGGATCATGGCATGGCCATCTAGAAATGCGTCAGCAATTTTACTATTGGCTGATAAGATTGAGGGTAAAGTTGGAGCTGCTCTAACATGGTGGGAGAACGGCAAAGAGGTCAAGAGCTCGACCTTCAAGCTCCACTCCGAATGCACAGTCTTTCAATCGGAACTCTATGCTCTTTGCCGGGCAACTCAAATGGTGTTAATGAGCGAGGACCCAGAAGTCAATGTCCTGAGTGACTCCAGATCTTCACTCGAACTGCTAAGTAACCCAAATACGAGTCACCCCCTGGCAAAGTGTATAAAGGAAAACATTGGACAGATAAATGCTGAAGGCAGATCTCTTCGTCTTTTCTGGGTAAGAGCGCATGTGGGCACCGTCGGCAACGAAAGAGCTAACGAACTAGCCAAATCAGCAGCTCTCACGGAATCACCCAGAGACTACGAGGGGATCCCTTTGTCCTACGTCAAACGCAAAATCCGCGAAGAATCGGTCAAGAAATGGCAAGATCGATATGAGATCGATATGAGATCGATAAGAGATTGACTCCCTTCCAGGTACAAGCGTTGACGGGACACGGAGGAATAGCAGAATACCTGTACAGATTTAAGCTTAAGAGCAGTCCTGCATGCGAGTGTGACCCCGACCAACCCGAAACGGTCTGGCACGTGCTAATCGATTGTCCCCGATTCATGGCCGCAAGACATGAACTCGAATCTATGATCGACAGAAGGCTGGTTGTCTCGGATCTCCATAACATCTTAGCAAATCCAGATAACAGAACACGGCTCCTGTCCTTCATGGAGAGCTCATTCCGCATAGCGGCCAAAAGAAACTCCACAATCTCAAATACACGCCCCCCCTCCCTACCACACCCCCCTGACCCGCTGTCAGTGGACGCCACGTGGAATGAGGTTCCCGCCCAACATAACTCCTCGAAAAGTATCTCTTTCCAACAACTACTGGAGAACGCAGACCGAGGAGAGGCAGGGATCCGTATCCGCGGAGTGGCTCTCTTCATGGACAGCAACAAAGAAAGATTCGGAATAAGCTTTTGCTTCGCCTGGGAACGGAAACGAGCCCGTTTGTCACCTGGATTGTCTTGCCTGCTCAATGGGAGTACCGCAAAAGTTACAATGAAGCGGAAAACTTACGACGCCATGCCAGTGTGTGAGGTAGACGGCCACCGATTTCGGTTGGTGCGATCGAAAAACAAAACGATTGCACTAATAGAGTACTCGGAAGGCCGGACCCCTTTCACACAGGCAAGTGCGCTGCTCGCACATCTGAGCAGAAATGCAGGTGAAACACCCCGGGTGATAAGCGTGGATGCGATGGCAATCGAATACTCAAGAGCGCGAGTCGCAGACCGGCTGGGTTGCATTGAGGCCTCTAAACATCATGAGGTAGTCGTATATGAAGATAGGGGAGAAAATCTGAGCTTTCTCAGAGTCCCTTCGCACGACCAAACAAATGCAACTGACAGCTGGGGACATCCGGTTCCTAGTTCGACCATCCAAACCGGCTCCGAAAGAGCACAGCAGAGGGCAGCCACGGAAAAAGCCGCAGCCAATCAAAACGGTTGCCAAGGCACCAACACGACCTTCGTGACTGCCTTCAACGCAGCAGCAAGGAGCATACTTCGAATCTCATCCCACTCATCACCCCCCTTGACGTCAAGGACCCCCAACGCAGCTTCACAACAACAACTGAGCCGAACGAGAGCCGACATGGGACAGGTTGAACCGCCCCGCTATGTCCTGGCTTCGGAGCCGCGAAGTCATGCACGTAACGCCTTCATCGAATTCATAGCCACTCTGAGAGCGACAAGACAAGTTAACCTCAAGACCTGCGAAAACATCATGCAGTCCTATAGGCTAGGAAGTGAAAGCCTCTTAAAGGCGAAACTCGAGGAGGCTGAAGCAGCCATTTACAATAATGTCACTTCCCGGGTCATCAAGGGAACTATGACAGGACAGTATATGGCAGCTTACAGTGCAGAAAATGGCTTCGTGACACTGAACGAGAAAGAGACAGAGCGCGCGGGAATGCCGGTTTATGCGACACCACCAAACGACCCAATCGTAGTTACTGCCCGATGCACCAAGATTATGCTGGACGATAAGATCCTTGAGATGGCCAAGACTATCGAAAGGAACTCAAACGTCAAAGCGGGTTGGGAAAACTGGGAGGTACCGCGAATACAGTGGGTCAACGGAGTTCCGGGATGTGGAAAGACAACATGGGTGATTAGACACTTCGATGTGGACAAGGACGCCATTATCAATACAACAACTGAGGCAGCAAAAGATCTAAGAGAAAAGCTATCGCACCGTATCGGAAACCTGGTCAAAACCAGAGTGCGAACCATGGCTTCTGCTCTGGTAAATGGTTCCGGAAGAGAGAGTTTCAGTCGCCTCATGGTGGACGAAGCTCTCATGAACCATTTTGGTGCCATTGTGATGGTTTCAAGGCTGTCTAGTGTTGGTGAAATTGTCCTCATCGGAGATGTCAATCAGTTGCCTTATATCGACAGGGAAAATCTCTTTGAAATGAGGTATCACCGCCCAAACCTGGTAACAAAGATCAGCCAGGAGTTGCTCTGCACACATCGTAATCCGATGGATGTCGCATATGCGCTGAGGGAAATATACTCAGGTATGTACTCCTCAAAAACTCAAAGGGACACACAAAGTACATCAAGTATATCAGAAAGAGTCATCAAACCAGGTATACTAGGTTTCCTAACCACCAGAAACCAAGACACTGACAATCAGCACAACCTACCAAACTCCCTAACAAACAAAAACAAACAATAGCAATTAATCCCCTCTCTCATAAGAAATAAATTACAAGCAAAAACAAACACAAAACAACATCTTCCAAGCCGGCTGGTCCCCGTGGAAGACTATGACCACAACCCTCCAGAGAAAACAAGAACAATTACATCAAATACTACAAAAAACAGTTATCACAACATATTACATATAACAACTTACAACGTTAAAACTCTATCAACTTATGCACGTCTACTAGAACTAACAGAATCCTTAAAGAATGTAAAATATGATATTATTGGTCTCTCAGAAGTCAGAAAACTCGGTAACAAAATAGAAGAACACAATGAGTTTATTTTCTACTATATCGGAGAAACACCAGGACTATATGGAGTAGGCTTTATTGTCAAAAAGTATCTAAAGAAATATATAACAAGTTTTCATGGGCTGTCGGAACGAGTAGCGATGCTAAACATTTTAGACTTAAGCATCATTCAAGCTTACGCCCCAACAGAGACTGCGAAGGACGAAGAACTGGAGCTTTTTTACAGCACTGTGGAAAACGCCATTCGACTCTCAGGAAAAAATATAATAGTCATGGGCGACTTCAACGCCAAAATTGGGCAACCCAAACCAAACGAAACAGTAACTGGAAAACACGGCTTTGGAAAAAGAAACTGCAGAGGAGACAGACTCATCGACTTTGCCCTTGAGAACAACCTAACTATTATGAACACTTTTTTCAAAAAGAACAACAAACAGAGATGGACGTGGAAATCACCGGACGGTAAAACCAAAAATGAAATAGACTACATTCTAACAAATCTACCCAGAAACGTAGACAATATACAGGTCTTAAACATCACTTACCCTTCGGACCACAGACCAGTTAGAGTAGCTTTCAATACACTTTCAAAACCAAAAAATCGGAGAAAATTTGGTCAATACCCCAGATCCCAGTTAAAGAACGAAAAAGAAGTACAAATCTACACCAAATCACTAAAAAGTTGCTCTGAAAATCTCCTCGAACACTGGGACGACACAGACACTGTTCAGAATTGTTATGATAAAATAACACACGCAATCGACACCAGCTTAAAAAGGGCACACGAACTAACATCGAGCACAAAAGCTGAGAAAAATCAAATACTATCAGCACGAACTAAGGCCCTAATCAGCAGAAGACAAGATATACACAAGACAAAACCGAAATCAAGAGCTATGAAAAACGAACTTAAAGCACTGTATAAGCTCATAAATAAACGTATCAGCCAAGACTACAAAACACACCGCATTCAAACTATTGAAAAATGTCTTCATACCACGAGAAGCGTCAAGAAAACGTACAAGGAATTGAGAACACATAAATCATGGATCGAAGAGTTGAAAAGTAAAAATAACAACACACAAAATAGAACAGAAATACTCAGAATAGCAACAGATTTCTATAGAAACCTTTATAGCTCACCAAATCAATCAACATATAAATTACCGAATAACATTACAGTAGAAACGATAGCAACTATTGATGAAGACGAAGTGGTAAAAGGAATTAAAACACTTAAAACAAATAAAAGCCCAGGACCCGACAAGATTACCAACGAAGCTATAAAATCAGGTTATATTTATCTAGCCAAACCTCTAACTAGACTGTTCAACATGATACTAAGCTGTAAAAGCACCCCATATCAGTGGTCAGAGTCAGAAATAATTTTGCTCTACAAAAAAGGAGACCCAAACGACATCAGTAATTATAGACCGATTAGCCTACTATCTTCATTGTATAAACTTTTTTCTTCCCTAATAGAAAAAAGAATAAAAGAAACTACAGAAAAATTCCAACCTATAGAACAAGCAGGTTTCAGACGAGGTTTTTCTACAGTTGATCATATCCACTCGCTAGAGATGGTAATAGAAAAATTTCAAGAGTTCAACAGACCACTGTATGCTGTTTTTATCGATTATCAAAAAGCCTTCGATACTCTACTCCACCCATCGATCTGGGAAGCTCTACTCTCCCAAGAAGTGGCACTAGATTACATACAAGTCCTAAAAAATCTCTATGACAACAATACTAGCAGAGTGAAGTTAGAGACCACTGGGCCACTCATACAAATAAAAAGAGGTGTAAGGCAGGGAGATCCAATATCCCAAACAATCTTTATAGCGGTACTAGAGTTCATCATCGGCAACCTCAACTGGAAGGAAGTAGGCATAAACATAAACGGATGTTACCTGAGCCATCTTAGATTCGCCGACGACATTGTTTTGCTGTCAGAAAATACACACCAATTGCAACTGATGATAAACTCTCTACATGAAGAAAGTCGTAAAGTAGGATTAGAAATCAACTTGAATAAAACAAACGTCATGACAAACCATACTCAAATATCTATATACCTTGAAAATCTGCCTTTAACCTATGTTGACACCTATATTTACCTGGGAAAACAAATTTCATTCAATAAATGCAACAACGAACGTGAAGTAGAGAGAAGAGTTAACATCACCTGGAAAAAATTCTGGAGTCTTAAGGAAATTCTAAAAAGCGACATGACTATAAAGTTAAAGAGCCAAGTCATGAACACCTGCCTACTTCCCTCACTGACGTACGCCTGTCAAACCTGGAAATTTACTAGGAAAATAAAAAACAAAATCATAACTACTCAAAGAAGCATGGAAAGAAGCATTTTGAAGATTAGAAAAATCGATAAAATCCGCCACACCGACATAAGACGGAAAACTAAAATTATCGACGCTCTCAATTATTCACAAAAACTAAAATGGCGTTGGGCAGGACATGTAGCTAGACTAAATGACAATCGCTGGACCAGAAAGACAACATCATGGTCAGGACCATCGGGACAAAGAAAAAGAGGTAGACCAAATATACGCTGGACAGACGACATCATAAAAATAGCAGGTAGTCACTGGATGCAAGCTGCAGAAGATAGAAATCGTTGGCTATCTCTGGAGGAGGCCTTTACCTTCCACTGAGAAGGGTTCTTGCAACTGAAAAAATCGAAATACACGCAAGAAAAAATACAAAAATAATCGGTTATAAGTTTATTTTAAGTTTTAACATATTTACATATCAAACAATTTTATTATCAAAAAAAAAAAAACTCTTACCACAATACTTTTTGTAATACGAAATCAATTTTATTATTAATTTACTATTTACCATTACAACAATAATTATGATTTTTTTACAACCAAATTAATTTAGCATGCACACTTTTTTTAAATTGTCAATCTCTATATTATTTTAATAAGAAATAAAAGGCTTTTTTATTTTTATTTTTTATTTTATGTACTCCTCAGCACCCCGTATAAAGTCCCTAGAGCAGAAAAGGTACAAGGGAGCGCAAATACCCAACACCCTACCAAACACCCTCTTCTTAGTTCACACTCAAGAGGAGAAGGAGACCCTGACAAACCAGGGTTATGGGTCAGGCACAGGGTCACGTATCCTCACCATCCATGAAGCTCAGGGACTGACATCATCAACATCAGCCGCAAGACGTCCACTGCTGAACAAAGGCCTCCCCCCTAGATTTCCACAACGAACGGTCCCGCGCAACCTGCAACCAGCGGTTTCCAGCGACCTTTGTGAGGTCATCTGTCCATCTAGTGGGAGGCCGTCCAACACTGCGTCTTCCGGTTCGTGGTCGCCACTCGAGAACCTTTCTTCCCCATCGGTTGTCAGTTCTTCGAGCGATGTGGCCTGCCCATTGCCACTTCAGCTTGCTTACTCGTTGAGCTATGTCGGCCACTTTAGTTCTTTTGCGAATATCTTCATTACGGATTCTGTCGCGCAAAGAGACTCCGAGCATAGCTCTCTCCATAGCTCGCTGTGTGACTTTGAGCTTTGTTATGAGGCCCACAGTTAAGGACCACGTCTCAGCCTCAGCCACCATCCATGAAGCTCAGGGACTGACATATGAGTCGGTAATCGCAATAAAAACCAAGGCAAACATGAAGCTGCACGAGAGCGTGCCCCATGCGGTTGTTGCAATCTCACGGCACACGGGGACCTTCACGTACTACGCTGACGACACCGACGACGCCATCGGTCGGTTCGTGCGGCGAGCGTTGGCTGCATCATCGAAGACCATCCGAGAGTTCAACCTACAGATGGCCATCAGGGACAGAAATGCAGCCGTAGTGGAGGCTCTCGGCCGGGAGGAGGCGGCTTAGGCAAATGGCAATAAGGCAAAGAATCGATGTTGAGTCGATTACTAGCGGAATCCCAACCGGTAGTGATCGGCTCAACAGACGAGCACTAACTAGTATTAGGTTTAAAATGTTCCCAACTCCCCCCTTATTTTCCTCTTCTTCTAATTATCCAAGAAATATATGTAAATAAATAAGATTTGAAATAACAAAAGTCACGGACCCCGGAGTCTGTGGAGTAGCAAATTTTGAATAAAAAAAAAAAAAAAAAAACTATTGGCTGATGCATTTCTAGATGGCCATGCCATGATGCCCAGGCCACGCCCTTTCAGCATTTCCCATAGGCTGACGCATTTAAAAATAGCCAATAGCCAAGGCCCCGAGTTTACCCGAAGATTTCTTATCATACCCGAGCGTGATGCTAGAATCCAATTCATAGCCCACGAAATATCTGTCTAGGCGCGCCTAAAGAAATTTTCACTTTAAAACTATTTTTGTATCTTAATACACACAATAAATAATTGTTTTAAATTAATTATAAATATGCAACAAACCCAATACATTCATTACCTACTTTCGCTGACTGCCGTCATCTCGTCTGATGTTAAGCGTTGAAACGGTTTACAATGCAAATCAACCGTCTAGAAGAACCCAATTTGCCCTCATTTTAAATGAACCTTGTTGTATATCCAACGGGGAATATCTTGATTCAGGCTAAATATTCCAAAGTGACCACACTCTTGACGCAAGTGAAGTACAGTTTAACATACCTCTTCTTTCGAATCTCTGTCGTCACACATCTAATTATCCTGGTCAATATTTGTAAGCGCTAGGGTTGTCAGAGTATGCAAACGACTCGTATCTTAGCTATGGAATATGCTAAATGATTTATAGGGATGATAACATCTGAGGGGTGATCGACTTGTTTGAACACTCGATTATTGTAATATTTCATACGAATTCCAAGTTACTATTTTTCATTTCCTATTTAAAAATGAAGTGAAAACTTATTTTCGCGCATCACAGACAGATTTTTCGTGGGCTGTGAATTATTGACCTCAAGGATCACGCTCGGGAATGAAAGAAATCTTCAGGTAAACTCGGGACTGCTGACTGAAATGAAGACGCATTTCTAGATGCCCAATGGCCATGGCCACGCCCTCCGGTTTCACCCGCGTAGTTTCCAAAGTAAGCTATCAAATTCTGAGTTGTAAGTTTTCACTTCTATCGGCAGTTCTTATGACTGCCAATTTTTTTTTCACGTACTAATTTAATTTTGGCTTTAGAATGGTATTGCCCAAAAACCTTTGGCTACGCAAGAGACTTTTTTTTTTTAACTTCTATAGGTTTACACTTGACCGCCATCTCGCCTGATGTTAAGCGACGATGCGGTCTACGACGGAGCGTGTTTACCTAGAAAAAAACCGATTCACTCTCGATTTGAAGACACAAACATTGTAACCATCGGGGAAAACCCACTCAGGCAACACATTCCACAGCCGAGACTCTACAAACTAGAACCTACTGGCTATACCTACTTATTAAACACTTGGTTTTGTAATTTAGTTGGAAGTAAGTCAGCCCGCGTCTGCAGACATACGACTACTTTAATGTCGCGTCATTCTATCAATCCTATGGAACATATATTATGTTTTATATCATGTATGCTGGAACCTTGATCTCATTTTCGACACAGAATCTACTGTTACGCAACTCTTTTAGATACCATGGTTGTACAACTAATGTGAAAAAAAATTGGCAGTCATAGGAACTGCCGATAGAAGTGAAAACTTATAACTCAGAATTTGATAGCTTACCTTGGAAACTATACGGGTAACCGGAGGGCGTGGCCTGGCCATCATAACATACCCGAGCGTGACGCTAGAATTCAATTCACAGCCCACGAAAAATCTGTCTAGACGCGCCTAAAGAAGTTTTCATTTCAAAAATTAGATCCTTCTCCATGATATAACAATAAAATAAACATAAAAACAATTGCCAGTCATAGAAACTGCCGATAGAAGCGAAAACTTATAGTACTTACATTTATTTATTTTTTAATAAAGAGTGACGAGACGAGTAGGACATGCGCCTGATGGTAAGCAACATACCTGCCACATAACAGCACAGTGACACGCAGCTATTGGAACACGAAGAGTCCAAATCATTACCAAGCACTGCACTGCACTCGTCACCCAGAGATCTAAGTTGTTCTATCTCTAAGCCCTGTAATTTCTCTGGAAACATTGCCCTTCAAACCGGAACACAGTAATGATTGCACATTACTGCTTGGCGGTAGAATAACTGGCAAAGGTCCTTCCCCAGGCGGACTCTGCCAAGAGTCCTACCACTGCTAAAACGTATGTAACTTAGATTTTTACATAAACAGCACTAATGTGGCATAATAAGTCGTCTGACAGTCTAACGCCTAACTAAAACCGTCTTAGCTTTCGAAATAAGTTTTCCCTTCAAAATAATAGTAAACGTTTGTACTTTTTTTTTAAACTAATATAGGTTTACACTTGACCGCCATTTCACCTGATGTCAAGCGACGATGCGGTCTACGATGGGGCGTGTTTACCTAGAAGAAACCGATTCACTCTCGATTTGAAGACACCAAGATTATAACTATCAGGCAACTTATTCCACAGCCTAGACGTTGTTATCACAAAAGTAGAGTCAAATCTCTTCGTAGGTGTCTTTAGAATATCAACCATGAAACGGTGCCGTTTCTTCGAGCTACGAGAAGTCCGATAGAAAAAAGGGCAAGTTGGTATTAGATCATGCAGATCAGTTGCACTCTCTCCGAAGTGTATCCTTGTACTTTGTGATAGTCATAATTTTTTATCCTTTCAAAGAAAAGGGTGGAATCATATTTCAACATAAAAACTACAATTAAGCGCCAGAGATAAAAAAAAAATAACGGCTAGGGTCACACACATTTATAGCCATTAGCGTCCCCACAAAAACTATTACAACCTCTAATTTCACTAAAACTAAATAAAATAAAGAACAAGTCCAAATAAATCACGAAAAAAACAAACAACTATTAATATCTCTATCCTTATATTTAACGCGACGATAATTACAGTCCACGGGAACTGGCCGAAAACACAGCCGAAAATTTAAGAAAAAAAATTAAGAAAAAACGAGCTCGAGCTTACGTTCGAAATTCAAAATTAAAAGGCGCGCTCGAAGATACGGCCTGTATCATTATGTTTGCATTAGTTTGTTCTTATTGGGATGAAAGGTTAAGTTCTGGGTCACGACTTGTACCAATTAGGAGTGATTAGGGGATTTAATTTATTGTGTGCCGTGTTTGGTTGTAACGCCGCGGCGTGCTTTGGTGTTGGCGCCAAAATATTTTGTTTTTCTTTTACAAGTGTTGATTTGCGAACATTGCTTCTTGGAATTCGATGGTGATCTGGCTTTTGACTTTGACAAGTTACTTTTTGAAGTTAAAACTTCTTTTGACACAGAGATTTTTCGTGGTCAGTGAATGAAGTTCATCGGCACGATTGTAAATGAAAGAAATCTTCGAACTCGGGACCTTACGCATTTCTAGATGACCATACTTAGAAGAATAATCTTGACGGCCATGTTGTAATACTAATCTAGATGGCAAAGGTTTGAAGATTTATTCCAGACTAGAAGCACCCTCCGGGTTCAACCGCGTAGTTTCCAAAGTGAGCTATCAAATTCACTTCTTATTCACTTCTTGGATGTTTTCACTTCTATCGGCAGTACCTATGACTGCCATATTTTTAAATAAGTCAGGTAAATTATCGAAAAATATGGAACACGTATTTTGTTGTTTAATCACATTATTTAAAATTGATAGAGATATAGAATATGCATCATTACAGTTACAAAGTGAAGGTTGTGACGTCACGCCTAGATAAAAAAACGTACCTATATAGACGTGACGTCACTCGAAACTTCTAAGGGCTGTATCTTCGTCATTTTTTGTTTCTCGAACAAAAGAAAAAATACGTACCTACCTAGGTTTATAATATTTTTTTGTAATCTAATTTAAAATAAATTTTAAATAATATTTTTTTTAGTTACAAATGGCACAATGTCTTTTCCCCAGGCGGACTTTGCAAAGTTCTATGACTAAAGTAATTCTGACGAGTTGCAATTTTTTTTAATGAGATGCCATAGTTATTTACGTAACCGCTAGACTCGTGCTGGTCTCTCCGATGACCGATCGATAACGATCGACTAACGGCCCGTCCAGATCAGCCGCAATTATAGGCCGTATTATTATTAGGCATTAGGTATAATAAAATTAGTGAGCGCGTGCGACGCCTGAAGCGATTTTGATGCGCGGGACAGTTTTTCAGAGTGGACCGATTTACAAATTACGTTTTTTTACTCGACTTGTAGTCTTGTTAGTGAATTGAAAAACTTGTAAAATTTTTATAAACCCTAATGTGTAACATTATTTGTAGTGCATTTTTACTAAATGTATCTTACTTATAAACATATTATGTAGCGATGTATATAATTATATAATAATTAAAATTAATAAATAAAATAATGCTACTCCATGCCCTCTCATGGAACTTACGGTGGTCTAGTCGGGAGAACGGCGGCTGCCGATCCGGAGACCCCGGGTTCAAACCCCACACGCACCACTGTCTTTTCGAAGTCATGTGCGTAATGCCGCTAACTTAAAACGGTGAAGGAAAACATCGTGAGGAAACCGACATGTACCTAGAATCTTTCGAAGTGTCATGTGTCATCCGCCAACCCGCACTGGGCCAGCGTGGTGGATTATGGCCTTAACTCTCTCCTTGCGAGAGAAGGCCCCGAGTCCCAGCAGTGGGAACGTTTAGTGGGCTGTTGATGATGATGATGATGCCCTCTCAGGCATCGCATGCCACAACCAAAACATTTTTAACACAAAAGTCGAATCTAACTTCCTCGTTCGAGTTTTCGAAATATCAATCATGAAACGATATCACTTTTTGGAGCTACGACTAAACCGACAGAAAAAAGGGCAAAAGTTGGTAATAGATCATGTACCTACACAGCAATTGTACACTCTCCAAAAATATCAGAAAAATAAACCGGCCAAGCGCGAGAAAGACGCCTGCAGCGAGGATTCCTATGTATTCCTTGCGATGTTGAAGGGTTAAAAACCTGTTGGTAAAAAAAAAGTTATGGTATTTTAAATAAATTATTAGATATATTTTTATTTAACGATGTAACTAAAAATGTATGTAGCTATGCTTTTCGCAATTTTATCTTTATGTTGCTTCGTATCAAATTTCAGGATTCTGAGTTCACAGAATGTAGGTAAGTAAAGTAAGTTTTGATTGCTCATTATCACACTGTTTGTATGGCTAATTTTTATAACAATAGGTCAAAAAGCAAAAGGGGTCGCAATTTTTTGCATTTTCTGAGTATAGTTACTATGGTAATGTATATTTTTTTACACCACCAGAAAGTAGAGATTTCAACGAACAAAAATCCTTTTGGATGGAAAAAATGGAAAAAGATTCATAGGATTTTCTCAGTTTTTTGTGTCACATTAAAGGGTGAGTTAGTTATCTATCTATCTAAAAAGCATCACATGATCAAAAAATGCTTAGTTTACGATTCTATAAAGAGCACACAGACACCCATTCATTTTTATACACATACATACATTTTTATACATATACATAAGCTAAAAGTAAAACTTGTATTCTTTGTGAAAGCAGGCTTCGCCGTTTTGTTTACGACACCAAAACATGGCTGGAGGTGTCCACTGCTCGCATTACCCCAAATTATCCATATACGACGATATATTTTTCTAAAGAGTTATTCCCGATACACCCACCAACATTCTCCATTGGTGGGGATTTCGGGAAAATGATTTCACCACTTTATGGCAGGTGAGATGTCAAAACATTGTTATAGGTTGGGGAAAAAGTCTTTTCGCGTTATAGTAGGTATGTACATATTATGAAAAATAAAATCTCTTTGACTATACTATTTGGCTGGTTTTGGTATCATTAAAAGTTTAAATTTTAAAGAACAAAATTCCAAATTCAAATCAGGAAAATGTGTGATTTTCATTTGTTTTTCGTACTTTCAAGATGAGTGAATCTAATGAAGAAATTCGATACATTTTTAAATTTTACTACAAAAAAGGTAAAAACTCAACGCAAGCCGCGAAACAAATTTGCGATGTTTACGGACCTAGTGCAGTGTCTATAATGCAATATTTTGTTTTAAGATCTTAATACCTATATGTATATAAATTACTAGCAGTGCCCCGCGGTTTTACCCGCGTAATTCCGTCCCGTTTCCGATGTTATCCCGAGATAAAAGTAGCCTATGTGTTCTTCCAGACTACAATCTATCTGCATTCCAAATTTTAAGCCCAGGTTTACTGACGTTGAGCAACAAACATGCAACCATTTAACATCTAAACTTTAACATTTAAACTTCAAGCCTTATTTCTGGACAAGATGGACACTTTTCAGGGACAATTACAGTTGTCTCCCTCTACATCTAAATCAACACTGGCAGATGAGTTTACATCGTTCAGAACTTATATTTTGTTGGCACTGAAGTCTTTACAAGAGCAAATAAGTCTCCTTGCCCGCGAAACCGATAACCAGGAAATGCGTGCCAGAAGGAAGATACTGCTCATTCACGGAGTTCCAGAATCGAAGAATGAAATCACAACGGCCGCGGTGGTGAAGGTGGTTACTGAACAACTTCAGATCTCAGATTTCACTGCAGCTGACATCAATAGGTGCCATCGTATGGGTCGTTCTCTTGTTCCTGATAAAACCAGGCCCATTCTTCTCAAGTTGCGTGACATAGATATGCGGCAGCTTGTCTGGAAATCGAAGAAAGTTTTGAAAGGCTCTGGGGTAACCTTGTCGGAATTTCTGACAAAAACTCGGCATCAAACTTTCATGCTGGCTCGCGAGCGATTCGGTCTCACCAAGTGTTGGACGCAGGATGGTTTTGTGATCATTTCAGGGCCCGGTGATAAGCGGTATCGTATATGTAGCCGTCCTGAACTGGATAAAATTGAGATGCCGGCGCCGAACCCCTCGAGCGTCGTCACTGCCGCCGCGGCCACCACAACGCCTCACAAGTTAAAAAAACCGGATGTGGGAGCAGAGAAGAAGGTTCCGAGGGTTACAAGACGGGTCCCGATTAAATAATACAGTGGTAGATAACTTTGTTCATGATACATGATAACATTATACGCTCCTTTGGTTCTCGTTTGGTATACACGGGTGAATTATAAAGTCTACCTTCCAATTTTTTCTCTAAATGTCATGTCTATGTATTTTAATTTAGTTTTGGTTTATTATGGCACGGTGGAGTTAGCTTTAATTTATCTAATTTTCGTCTAAATTACTTAATTATCTTCTGTACTATGTTATTTACTTTTTGTGTCGATTTCATTACTGATAATGACAAGACCATATCTATTGTCACTGTCAAATTTATACATGTTTTTTTTTTCTATGTGATTAACGCCGTCATTTTGCTGTTACGTAAGTTGTTTTCATTGGGTAATTTTAGTTTTTGAGTTATGTTGGCTAATGACGTTAATGTAAAAATAGATTAGTTTTTATTTTATTTCTAGAATGACGTCTCGTCGGAACATACTGTGTAGTTATTATGTATGTGAATTGTAAAGCAATTTCTTCCCAGCACTACTGGACAGGTGGTTACTGAATATTTATATATATTGTAAGTAAATACTATTATTTAGACTATTTTAGGTCTGAATAGTTATATATAATAAATATTTTTATAGTTTATGTATTAGTATTATAATGTTTAATATTTTCAATGAAGATTGTTGTAATAGTGATGACGAATATTTGTCAGCACCGTCTATTGATTCTAACAGTAGCGATTGTAGTAGTGATAATGTTATTCCTTTAAATGTTTTTCTTGACCATAGCTTTTCAAGTGTCCCTAAAAACTTTAATGTCATACATATTAACGCACAGAGCATTCCATCTTCGTACCCAGAAATGTTGGCATCTCTTGATCACAATAACATTCATGCTATTCTAGTCTCCGAGACATGGCTTCGACCATGTCTTCCTACAACTTCGTATTTTCTCCCCGGTTTTATTCTCGTAAGAAATGATCGCTCTGACCGCGTCGGGGGCGGTGTCGCTATTTATCTGAAAGCAAACATTCCTTTCTCTATTTTGAGTAAATCGCCACAACCGCCGCCGATGGGTGCGGGCGAACATCTTCTTATTGAAGTTCTTCTTGCACACACTAAAGTTCTTCTCGGAGTCTACTATAGCCCTTCTAAAAATATTAACTTCTTCCCCTCATTTGAAAATCTCTTGCATCAATTTACCCCCTTATATAATCACTTTATTATTATGGATGATTTCAACACCTGTCTTCTCAAAAGAGATGCCCGTTCTCTTGCGCTCGAGTCAGTTGTTAAATCTTGCAACTTGAAAATTCTTCCTCTTAACGCAACCCATCATTTTCCCGGTAGCAGTCCTTCTTTATTAGATTTAATGATCGTGGCATCTACAAACAACGTTGCTAGTCATGGCCAATACTCAGCAAATGACTTAGCGATAGAGCGATAGATTAGAGCGATATTTCTAAAGATAAGTACGTCCAGGCCCGTAATCGCTGGAATAAGGTGTGTAGGGATGCAATACGCCGACATGTCCATGAATCTGTACAAGATGAAAGCCCAGTCAAAGTTTGGAAATTTTTAAGGTCTATGGGTGTTGGCAAATCTCGTCAAAATTTTAGTCCTAATAACATGGATATAAACAAGCTTAACAAACTCTTTACTACTGTGACCTCTATGTCAAACACGGCGAAAAGTTCAACCTTAAATTAACTTGCTGCCATACCAACACCTGACTACTCTCCCTTTACGTTTCATCAATTTACTGAATGTGATGTTAGGAAGAGTGTGATGTCGATATCCTCGAACGCTGTCAGAGGTGACAGTATAAGTCGGAACATGCTCTTGCCCATTCTCGATGTTATCCTTCCTATTCTGTGTGTAATATTTAACAATTCCATCTCCAGTGCAGTTTTTCCATTAGTATGGAAAGAGGCTCATATTATTCCTTTGCCAAAAAAACCTAACCCTTCTTCCGAATCCGAATACCGTCCGATATCCATTCTTCCTTTCCTGTCCAAAGTTCTTGAGCGTCTTGTCCATACACAAATGACTACATTCCTTAACAAGCAAGACCTCCTTAACTCTCTTCAATCTGGTTTCCGTCCTGGGCATAGTACTGTATCTGCACTTATTAAGATCACCGATGACATTCGCAAAGGTATGGACAGCGGCAGGCTTACTGTTCTAGCTCTGCTAGATTTCAGTAATGCCTTTAACGCCGTTGACTTCGATATCTTGCTGGCGACACTGCGCTCTCTTAACATATCTCCGTCGGTGATTGATTGGTTTCACAGTTACCTGTTTGGTCGTCGGCAACGTATTCGCCTGGACGATGTATTTTCGTCTTGGTGTAATACAACGGCTGGCGTCCCTCAGGGCGGCGTGCTATCACCTCTTCTCTTTGCTATCTTCATCAATTCCATATCTCAGCGCCTCAATTCTTCCTACCACCTTTATGCAGATGATCTCCAAATTTATTCTCAAGCTCAACTTTCTGAACTAGACGTAGCTATAGCCACAGTCAATGCTGACCTCCAGGAAATTGTCCATTGGAGTAATTCTTTTGGTATGAACGCTAATCCTAAAAAAACTCAACTCATAATAATCGGAAGCTCGTATATGATCTCCAGGATTGACTGGACTACAATTCCTGCGGTCGTTTTTGACGGGACCACAATCCCTTACAGTGAATCGGTCAAGAATCTTGGTGTAATTTTTGATAGTACTTTGAGTTGGGAACCTCACTTGGAGTCGATCAGCTGTAAATTGTTTGCGTCTGGTGGGTCTCTAAGGCGAGTGCGTAACTTTTTACCTACTGCTACTAAGGTTGCTCTTGCTCAATCCCTTCTTCTCCCTATCCTTGACTACGATGACTCCTGCTATCTTGACCTCACGGAAAGCCAGCTAGATAAACTTGAGCGTCTCCAAAATTACTGTATTAGATTTATATTTGGCTTGCGCAAGTATGATCATGTGTCTCAATTTCATACACAGCTCAAGTGGCTCCCCATTCGCCTTCGACGGAATGCTCATGTGCTTTCGTTGCTCTACAGTGTGCTTTTTAACCCCGCTGCCCCCCGCTACCTAAAAGATTGTTTCACCTTTTGGAGCAGCTCCCAGACACGTACTCTGAGGCCTACATATAACTTGGTACTTCAGGCACCCTCTGTGCGCTGTGAAAAGTTTTTTGGCAAATCTTTTGCATTCCAAGCAGTACAATTGTGGAACTCCTTGCCTGTGGAAATCAGGGAAGCTCCTTCTCTTGCTGTATTCAAAGAACACGTGAAAAGCCTTTATTTGACCAAGTCAAGGAGCTGAAGTCGCTCTCTGAGTCACTGCTGCTTTTCAATGAAAATACTCTTGTTACTCTTTTATTCATTGGTATTGTGTATGTATTAGTATATCATATAATGTTATTTATAACATATTTGCTCGTAAAGGGTCTCTTATTGGACCAATTTCTGTATCGTAATGTATCTTATTACGCACTAGTGCTGTAATGTGTAATGTAAAACGCACGGTTTCAAAATGCTCCGTCCACAGACTAGGTAGAGAGATATGCTCCGTCTAAAGCGAACGGTACCTTTTTAAATCTTAGTAAAGAGTTTTTATGTCAGAAAAGTGTGGTCAACATTTTATGAATAAAATTAACTTTGAGAGGTAAAATATTATAAAGAATTATTAAATTCGTTAATTTAATTATTTTAGACCATAAATTACTTTAATTTTTCTGTAACAAAACACAAAAATATTAATTTACTTTAATATTAATGGCATACAGGCTGGTTCTGTGCCGTAGCTTAAAAAAAAAGGCGCCGATGCGCGCGCATTGCTAATCTGTGATCCATAGTGATTACTTACTCTGTGCTGTGACCTGTGATCAAGTAAATATTATTCCGCGCCTTTTTTTTCGCTGTATTGTTTTTATTTGAAAATGTCGTCAGAGTTTTGTTTATTTCCTCGCAAATATGTTATGAAACGTCGTATGACATACGTGCGCTTTGATAATTACAGCCTCTGCTAATTATAGCTCTCGCCTTCGGCTCGAGCTAGCAATAAAGCCTCGGCTGTAATTATCAACTTACCGCACTTATATCATAATGTACTATTATGTATTAGAACATTTTGGTAGTTTTATTTTTTTCAAAAGACCAAAATCTGATTTTATAAAGAGTTTATTCTAAAATTTGAGCGTAAAACAGCGACAAATCCTACTGTTTCTCTCTTGCTCTTTCTTGCGGTGTGCGATAAGGTAAGAAATACTCAAGGTCATTTGCTCGGGGTACTTTACGTACGGGGTACGGCCCTTAAGTTAATAAAAATAACGGGGTTTGACTTACTTCAATTGTGTATAGCTTCAAGGAGTTTCTTGAGTGTTAAATAAAACAATAGATGAATGTACGCAAGTACAATCAAAATTACTGAAACAGGTATTTTCTGTTACATTTTTGTTTATAACCTGACATTATTATTATTATTTTATTTTCATTTGACATGTAGATAACATTTACGCAATAAAGATTATGAATAAAACTTAACTGAACCACAATAACAAATTAGTTACTCTAACACACCTCTGGATTATCCATAATCCGATGAAGGTGTAGATCTGTAGATATAATTACGACGTTCAAACCAGGTAGATGCGTGCTCATTATGCTGGGGACTATATATGTATATAGAGCTAATCATGATATTCAGGTTGGAACCCTGCTCAGCAACATTGTTTAAGATTCATTGAGTCAAATTAATTAATACATTTTGGTCACACGTCGCTTATTCAAGACAGTGCCCTAAATGCTTATTTATTTTCCTAAAATAAAATCTTATACGATAAGAAAAAGCGTGTGTGTGTTTTTGAGTGTATGCAGGCGAACATAATGTGATGCACCAAGTGGGTTTTTTAATTATTTAACAAAAAAGAACTCCAAGAAATTACCTAAAATTACGGGTAAATTCAAGAACTTGGCAACATCAAAGAAAGCTCAAGCTGGCAAGCTATTAAGATAATAAATAACATTTATCTAATCGTCGCATCTAACAGGACGGTCGAAATGCATGCGCGTGGGCAACTAAATACTATGCGGCGAGATGACAGTTATTTTTATATGTGGCTTATTTACGATTAGCCTCGTGGCTCAGTTAGTAATTAAGTCTTTACTAGTAGTACTAGTAAAGTCTACCCACTGACTGATTCGTTGGTTCGATTCCTATTCACGACAAACAATAATTAAATAACACTAGTGGTATTTTTTCGAAATTCGATACTTGGCGTTACCATAAAATAATATTAATCTATTCTCAATTTGACCACAGACTTAATTTAACAATAAACAAAAAGAAAATATGGTGGTAGAATCGACAACCTTTACCTTTTAGGAAGTCCTTTGAAACAAATATTTATGCGTATGTGTCAAATACATAGAGTGTATTTGACATACGTACGCTGTGGAATGCGTTGGCTGAGGGGGTTTTCTGATGGTAAGAAGCTTGATGTCTTCAAAGCTTGGTGTCAGGCGAGATGGTAGTCAAGTGTAAACTTATATATATGTAGGTAACAGTAAAAAAATGTGTGCTTAAGACTGTGCGGCAGAAGTAAAATCTTCCATATAATAATAATGACCATTATTAAATATAAATTGGGAAAAGTAAAAAAGACACAGCAGTGGAAAGTAGCGTTTCTGAGTTCACCCGGACGATTTTTTACCTCATGGAGTGACGGGTCATGCTCAATTACAGCCTATGAAAAAATCTGTGTGCGGTGCGCCTAAAGAAGTTTACTCTTCAAAAAAGCTCTCCGAAAAAAAATATATTGGCAGTCATAGGAACTGCCGATAGAAGTGAAAACTTATAACTCAGAACTTCATAGCTTACTTTGGAAACTACACGGGTGTAACCGGAGGACGTGGCCTGGCCATCTAGAAATGCGTCAGCATTTCCCATTGGCTGATGCATTTCTAGATGGCCAATGGCCCTGGTCCCGAGTTTACCCGAAGATTTGTTATACCCGAGCGTGACGAATGAATTCAATTCACTGCCCACGAAAAATCTGTCTAGGGGCGCCTAAAGAAGTTTTCACTTCAAAAGGGCAAGGGGTATTAGATCATGCATACTGTATGGATAGGTGATATAAATATAGCTGGGTATAACATGGTCTATGGTTATCATGCACTTTGAACTTTGTACTAATGATAGAGTTTCGTTGTCGGCTTATTATGACAAAGTTTATACCCACTTTGTGTCCCACGTCCCACTGCTAATGAATATTCTACAGGGTTCGATGGCGTAATGAAAGCAATTACGCCATTTTGTTGCGTCACCGTCGCGGTGACGTTTCTTTTTATAAGCTTTTTAATATCCTGTCCTACTGGGTAGCGATTCTAAATCCATTCGGTTGCATCCGATTCGGTTCGGTTGTCGAAATTTAATCGGTTTTTTAACTCAGGTAACACACACGGTGAAACTAAGAGGAAGCCGCGTTAGGGCCGCTCGTCTAGGCTTAGCCATCAAACCGACATCGATGCGGTCATGTAGCTTGCGTGGTGTACGGCACCGGTGCAAAAGAGGTGGGTTGCGATGTTGGAGAGTAGGTAACACAGCTGTGGGGTGGAGGCTGCGACAGGAGAGGACCGGTATTACGGTGCGCCACTCTCCCTGTCTACAACGCTACCGGCAATACTTAAAATGTAAACTAACATTTTTGTCACTTGAGTCAAAGGGTAGGGTTTGATGGCGACCCGGGGGTCTACCGCCTAACGAAAAACGTTTTGACGCTTTGATGTTGCTGTCTCTTTTCTTCT
The DNA here is from genome assembly GCA_963693475.1 of Ectropis crepuscularia. Taxonomy (NCBI): domain Eukaryota; kingdom Metazoa; phylum Arthropoda; class Insecta; order Lepidoptera; family Geometridae; genus Ectropis; species Ectropis crepuscularia. Next base: position 11,462,312 of record OY856369.1, on the reverse strand, counting down.
CGCTTGAAATGAAAGAGACGGCAATGTCAAAGCGTCAAAGCGTTTTTAGTTAGGCGGTAGACCCCCGGATCGCCGATCAATAGATGGCGAATGTGATGGGGCTGCAAGGGAAGAGAAGTCAAAGGGTAGGGAGACCGGCTCACTGCAATACTGGCAATTGCAGTGTGGCGGTCTCCCTACCCTTTGACTCAAGTAACAAAAATGTTAGTTTACATTTTAAGTACATTAGTTATAAACAAAGATACCGCTAGAAGCGTCTTGAAACACTCTTGAGAATAAATGGGCTCAAACGGGTACAAGTAAGGCGGCACTTCATATGCCATAAACACGAAACACCGCACTTATGTGGTTACATATCAGGTTTGATACCCGTTTTCCCGCCAAATGTGTAAACACGAATAGCGGGCGGTGTATCAAGCGGATAGCCGGTAAGTGATAGGCAGCGGCGGGCACACAAACCTGACTACTAGACCAAGGGTATCAAAATGCAGGGCACCCACTTACTGGTTGGTCCCCGAGGTGATCACGACGAATCTTAGAATCAGGTGGTATCAAGGGTGTACTCCAGGGTTTGGAGAAGCCACAGCGGATTCGCGGAAGAATGCGAGAGCTGTCCCGCGTTCCCGCCGTCAGCGGTAAAGATGGAACCTTCTGGAAGTTATAGTCGGTAGGTTCATGTCCGTCCTTGGTGTCGAGTCCAACATAGCCCGACCGTCTCCCCGAACTACAAGATTATGTGTAAATGCATTTCCCACGCTTAAAAAAAGATTTCAACATTGGTTTTTAGTTTATTGAAGTGAAAACTAACTTTTGGCACGACACAGACATTTTTCGTGGGCTGTGAATTGAATTCTAGCGTCACGCTCGGGACGGGGAATCTTCGGGTAAACTCGGGACCATTGGCCGTCTAGAAACGCGTCAGCATTTCCCCTTGGCCATTTAGATGGCCACGCTCATGGCCACGCCCTCCGGTTTCACCCGCGTAGTTTCCATAGTAAGCTATCAAATTCTGAGTTATAAGTTTTAACTTCTATCGGCAGTTCATAAGAGGGCCAATTTTTTTTCTACTTTCTTTATATTAATATTAAATGGTGGGTCAAAATATCGCTTCCGCGCGCTTCTAACCCTAAAACAGAGTAACGTAGGACAGATACCCAATCGCGCCAATTTTCCTTGATTGTCTACAATTACCAGGTCGATTACCACGACGTGCGGGGTTAAAGCAGTTGACAGTCGATCTGTAATTTGCGCATTTTACTTACGGGAACCACGCCAAATAGGGATTTCTAAGTACTGTGGGCAATTTGTCAAGTTTAGCGTTTGGAAAAACACTTTTAAGTTAGGTACCTATTTTTTTTTTCATAGAGAGTAATGACACGAGCATGACACGTGCCTGATGGTAAGCAACATGCCTGCCACATAACAGCACAGTGACACGCAGCTATTGGAACATGAAGAGTCCAAATCATTACCTAACACTGCACTGCGCTCGTCACCCAGAGATCTAAGTTTTATCTCTAAGCCCTGTATTTTTTCTGGAAACATTGCCCTTCAAACTGGAACACAGTAATTATTGCACATTAATGCTTGGCGGTAGAATAGCTGGCAAAGGTGAGGTACTTCCCCAGGCGGAATCTGTCAAGAGAACTACCACTACAAAAAAAATCTGTTGGCGCTCTAGCGAAAACTAATAAGAGTATTTTTTTACGATAATATATGATTTTGATAATGTTATCCTACTAATCTACTAATATTATAAATGTCAATGTATGGATGTTAGGATGTTTGGATATTTGGATGATTGGATGTTTGTTGCTCAATCACGTCCTAACGTATGAACGGATCGGGCTGAAATTTGGAACACAGATAGATTATTATAGTTTGGAAGAACACATAGGCTACTTTTTATCCCAAAAAAAAACTACGGGAACGGGAACTTCGCGGGTAACACCGCGGGGCACTGCTAGTGATATAATAATATCTTAATTCACCTTATAACCACTTATATTACACTAGGTACGTCAATATTACAAGTTTAATGATATTACAATTACAAACATTCTGAATTAAACAAAAGGTTTTTTTATATATTATAGAGTGACGAGACGAGCAGGTCATGTGCCTGATGGTAAGCAACATGCCTGCCACATAACAGCACAGTAACACGCAGCTATTGGAACATGATAGTCCAAATCATTACCTAGCACTGCACTGCGCTCGTCACCCAGAGATCTAAGATATTATGTTTCTAAGGCCTGTAATTTCTCTGGAATCATTGCCCTTCGAACCGGAACACAGTAATGTTTGCACATTACTGCTTGGCTTGGAGAATATTTGGCAAAGGTAAGGTACTTCCCCAGGCAGACTCTGCTAAGAGTCCTACCACTACTAAAAGGAATACTAATTCATTACAAATGATTAGATGTCAAGTAAATAAAATAACCGAAATGTGTGAAAAGTGAATGAAAAACCGACACTCTGAAGTTATCTAGTCCATCGATATAAACTAACAGATGTGCCCTGAGCACCTTGAAATTGGTAATAAACCGCGTCTCTGTGTGTATCGTAAGTGGTTTACAAACAAACAATCTTGACCCCTAGAATTGCTAGCGGCAAGATATGCTGTGGTTCTACGTATTTTGGTTGTTGATAACGAATAGTCATATTAGGTAAAAACGTCCGGCGTCAACCGCTTCCTGCAACCGACTAGAACGGAAAGAGTGAGCTCACTCTTCTCAACGATAACATGATTCCGTGCGCCCTGAAGTTTGGGACGTCACATCTTTGTATTGAGATCGTTGATCTAGTCAACATTGTAAATAACATCAGGTTAATACTTCTTCGGTAGAAGATATAATCTATTTAATTTTTTATCACGACTTTTAAGCACGAGGAATAATTAATCTTCTCAAAAATCTTGGTGTCTTCAAATCGAGAGTGAATCGGTTTCTTCTAGGTAAGCACGCTCCATCGTAGACTGTATCGTCGCTTAACATCAGGCGAGATGGTGGTCAAGTGCCTATTATAGTTGAAAAAAATATATTAAAATAAGTATTAGTTAATACTAATAGGTACTTATTTTAATTTTTTTAGTATCATAATTTTATGGTTTATTCCATAAAGTAGGCTGTTTATGACCCTACAATTGTATCCTTAGTTGTTAATTATAATTAAAATAATTTGCGAACTAACCACAGTATGAGTGTTAATTGGCCAAATCAACGAATTTCGTGTCCGTTATTGGGAGGGTGTCGTATGTGCACATTATTAGGGTTCTGTACAAAAAAGATGGTACTACCTTCATTTTATACATTGATGATAACAAAAAGTGACAAATTAACATTGAACTCTTAAAACACTCTTTACTTAGTTATATCAATGCAAATTAAGTTTGAATTTCGAACTGAAAGAAGTGAAACGGGAAATAAAACAACGCACATAGCGTCGGGTCAATTATGTATAGACATTATTAAAAAGTGACCAAAAGAAAAAAAAACAATTGGATAGTTGGGAGTGGGAGTGGATAAGACGCTCAAGGACTTTAGACAGGAAAGGGAGAATGGAGATGGGACGATATTCTGAAGGATTAGATTTTGGATTAGGTTTTTTTGGAATAGCAACGATTTCAGCTTCTTTCCAACACGCAGGCACAGATTTTAGAGAGATAGAAGCATTAAGGAGATGGCAAAGGATATGTAGGATTTCGTCAACGATAGGAACAATCATATTACGACTAATCCAATCCGAACCGACAGCATTTGAAGCAATAGACAGAATATTATTTTCAACATCACAAGCGGCAAATTCACTAATGACAAAAGGAGCATGGTTGGGTGTTGGTAGAGACGAGATGAGATTCAAAGTTGAAAGCTGGTCATTGGCATCCATGTGCGATGACGAAGAAAAGTGATGAGAGAAGCTATTTGGATGTTTGTTGCTCATTCACGTAACATCTGAACGGATCGGCCTGAATTAAATTTGGAACATTGCCAGATTATAATCTGGAAAAACACTGAAACATTGAAATAAATGAATAAAATTTGTCTTAATACAAGTGTGCTCACTGGTTATGCAAAATGAGTGCTGTAGGTGGCTGTAGTAAAACGAAAATTCTAAGCTATAAGTTTTCACTTCTATCTGCAGTCTCTATGACTACCAATTTTTTTGCATACACCCACGAGCTTATATTAAAATACCCATTGTTTGTTTTTGCCCCTCGCTTCTTTGCGGCGGACGAGGGTGGCTTTCAAATGGAGGATTGATTTGTGAAATGTCTTTTTTGGCAGCCACCTCAGCTATTGACTACGCAAAAATGACAGGGAATATATTAACAGTAGTGATCCACAGAAACGGTGCAAGACGAATCTATTCTTTTTTAACCGACTTAAAAAAGGAGCGGGTTCTAAATTGTATGCGTTTTTTGTACGTTTGTTACGCGATAGCTTCGCTAATTCTGAACTGATTTTTGTAGTTATCATTTTGTTTGGTAGAGTATACTTCAAAGCGGCCTCACATATTTTTTTCGCAACAGTGTCAGTGTCGGACATTCTTAGACTAAATGAAGTGACGATATACGTAAGCCGGTGTAAGACTTAGTAGGAAGATATCTGGCGAGCCATTCGTGAGTTCAATTGTTTTTTCCAATCTCAATAAATGCAAAACGTCAAGTTTTCACTTTAAAAATAAATAATACATCATAGCACCAAATATAGTTTTGCTAGGAATTTAATAAAGTACTAACATTAATATAACTAAGTAAAGGAAGATGAGGTACGCGCTAATATAAAGACAGCATAATGTGGCGAAAATTTCACACAAGCATAAGCAATGTGCACACAAAGACTACAGGCCCGTGAACAAAATTTACGGGTCAAATGAACATGAACCACCAGGAGACCTATGTAGGATGATAGAATGGTGTAAAGTATTAAGATTAAGCACTATGCCGTCACTTGTAAGCTGTCCAACTGATTGTGATTGAAGAGGGGGGGTTGCAATCCTCGATAATTTCTCATTATCGCATTATTTTTGTACGGCGATGTGGAATATTAGATTAAAAGAGGTATTGAAACTATAAAAATTATAAATTTTAACTTTTTAATTTTTAGTTTGCCGGAAAAATTTACAGAGTACGAGTAATTTACAGAGCAAATTTGGTCATTTGATTAAGTACGGCATTGGTTCCATACAGTTTCAATACCTCTTCTAATCCATTATTTCGCAATGCCGTACAAAAATCATGCAACAAGGAGAAAAGGTAGAGGGTTGCAACCCCCCTTCTTCAATCACACTCAGTTGGACAGCTTACAAGTGACGGCATAGTGCTTAATCTTAATACTTTACACCCTTCTATCATCCTACATAGGTCTCCTGGTGGTTCATTTGACCCGTAAATTTTGTTCATGGGCCTGTAGTCTAACAGGTTCACTTCCAAAGTGAGATACGTTTGAATGAATGACAAAGACATCACGACAAGTAGGCAGCAGACGCAAATGAGATAGCTATAAGTACATCACATTTGTTTAGATATTTTTTTCGACAAGAATAGAAAGACTTACGAATGTACTGGCGTGAAAGAGACAAAATAGCCGGAACTAACATATCGCCGGTCGTGTTGCACTCTTACGCTGTATGTCTATCTGTCCCTTTTTACAAATGGCAAATTGTTTACAACAGATAACAGAAAAAATATTTTAGATGAAATAATCATTGAACTGTTTTGGAAATAATTAAAGATTTTGTGTACTTGCGCATGAAAAGTGATACCTACCATGGAACTTGTTCTTGGTCTTTGAACTGTTTGTGCACCTTGTAAAAGCACAATAAGGAATTATAACGGCTTATATTGGATTTTTTAAAATTATTAGCGAACGTCCACTCAACTTGAGGCTCCTGTTGCGACTGAGACTCAATCAGGAGACGTCACCTGATTTTGCATTGCCATCGTAGAAGAGCGCGTGCCGCTTCTTAGTGTTTTAAGAGTTCAATGAGTACTTACTTACTTATTTATTTATTCTAATACTCATAATCCTTGAAACCTATGGTTTCAAGTTTCAGTTTACAAAATCTGACTTAACCTTAATTTTGCTTTTTTGAGTTCGTTTATGCCACAAACATCGAAAACCTCTTCGGAAACTTGTTTTTTTGTCAGAAAAAATAAATAATAATTGTCCAGGTTTTTGACTCGCTCCTTTAGCAAATGTTCGAAATACGGCGGTTATTGTTTTCACCAATTTTGATTATCTCCTGCTGAGTTGCAACCGTCCTATTTCCCGCGCTGTCAGATTCGAATAAAGAACATTCTATTAAAAAAAAAACGAACTTATTATTTTTAATTGGAACATATTCGGCCAGTGTTGAGCTCTGCGGAGTTTTTAAAACTTGGGGTTGTTTTAGGGGGCGCGTAGCCTGGAGGTATTTGCGTTCGGGATTCATATCGGGAGTAAGACAATCTGGCCCCTGTAATAACTTGCCAACAATGGGAGATGAAAGTTACGTTTCGGGAAGCCATTGTAGACGTAGGAATAATTTGTCGATGACAGATTTCGAGTACGTAGATACTATTATAGTATGGTATATATTTCTCAACGGACATTATAACCAAAATCGAGCAGCAAAAATGGCGCTGGGCGGGACACATGATTAGGTGCAGATACGAAAAATGGAGTAGAAGAATAACCGACTGGTACCCTAGAGATGGTTTGAGGCGGAAGGGAAGACCAACGAAAAGATGGGAAGACGAAATAAGAATGGCAGCTGGTCCTTACTGGAAAAGAGCCGCCCTGGACAGGGATCATTGGAAAGAGCTAGAGGAGGCCTTTGCCGATAGGCACTCTGAACTAAGAGATATCATATAAACAACACGGAATACTCATGCATTTATTTAAGTTAAAACATACTAAACTAAGTTAACATTTACCAAATGTTTTTTAAGATACTTCAGAAATAAAGGCTTATTATTATTATTATTATCAGTCATTTATTTGTCTTCTTAGTGTTTAAATTTTTTACAATACATATATAAAATAAACATTATAAAAAACTTAAAAACTAGGGTGCCGCCAGCAGCAGGGCAGTGCCCAAGCTACCGGTGGTTAGGGCTGCAGAGTGAGGAACCTCCTGACGATGCGTGCTGTGTCGAGGATGACCGCCTTCTGCATCTGACCCTTGATCCAACCGTCTAGCGAAAGTCTCTTAAGGTGTTGGTCGAGACTTTTCGCTACAAGGCCGTTAGCCGACACGACTATTGGGACTATGATCGTCGAATCAACATCCCACATGGCGGTAACCTCATGAGCCAAGTCAAGGTACTTGCTTAGCTTGTCCTTCTCGGCTTTCACGAGGTTCTCGTCATGTGGTACGGTGATATCTACGATCACAGCCCGGCGCTGAGACCGGTCTACCAGCACGATATCAGGCTTATTGGCGACAATAGTCCTGTCCGTGATGATAGAACGGTCCCAGTAGAGCAACGCACGACCATTCTCGAGAACTGGCAGAGGTGCGTACTTATAGTACGGCACCTCGGACTCAACAAGACAGTATCTAAGAGCAAGTTGCTGGTGGATGATCCTGGCTACTAGGTTATGTCTGTGCAAGTACTCGCCGTTAGCAAGATGCGAACAACCGGAAATAACATGACGAAGAGATTCGCCTGGACGGCGGCATGCTCGACAGATGTCGACCGTACCGTCCTTCATTATGTATTTCCGGTAGTTGTTCGTCTTGATAACTTCGTCTGCAATTGCACAGGCAAAACCCTCGGTTTCTCCGAAGAGGTCCCCGAAGCGTAGCCAGTTCACCGAAGCGAGCAGATTCACATCGGGTCCCGTCAGGGCCCGATAGAATCGCCCGTGCAGCTCCTTGCTCTTCCATACTACCTTGCGATCATCAGTGCTGAGCACCGATGGTTTGCGCCAGTTCTCGTTTGCCAATGAAAGAGGCGTGAAGCTCCTGTCAACTGCCACAACATCGCGATGCATCCCGGACTCGTTGTTGCGGAAATAATCTCTGAGACTGCATACCTCGCGGTTGTGAAGGTTTTTGGCATTTAAAAAGCCTCAACCCCCCCATTTCCGCGGGATATACAGTCTCATAACAGACGAGCGCGGGTGTAGCATGCGGTATGTTGTGAGCTGTTGACGGACCTTTCTGTCCAGGGCGTCGAGCTCAGTCTGAGTCCATCTCAGTATGCCAAAGGAGTATATCAGCAGAGGCATTACCCAACCGTTGAAGGCTCGCGCCTTGTTACCGCCTGACAGAAGACTTTTAAGTACTTTTGTCAGCCGGCAAAAGAAGCGTTCCTTCACCGATTTCTTAATGTCATCTGCTGATATACCCAACGACTGTGACATACCGAGATATTTGTAGGTCTCGTCTTCGGAGAGGCATCTGAGAGTTATAGTCTCGGAAAGTTGTAAATTCTCTGAATTTACTACTTTCCCTCGCTGTACATGCATGACCGCACACTTGTCGACACCGAACTCCATCTTGATGGCGTTACTAAAAACCTCTGTGGTTTTTAATAGCTCCAACAAGTCTTGGCGTTTCGGTGCAAAGAGTTTGAGGTCGTCCATGTACAGCAAATGAGATATAACCTCACCTCCTCTACGAAGACGATAGCCTAACTCTGAATCCTTCAACAGAGTGCTGAGAGGATTCAGACTTAAGCACCAACATAGCGAACTCAGACTGTCGCCCTGAAATATGCCTCTTTCAATCCTTATCAAGTCCTCCGAATCAAACGAGCTGTCTACGCTACCTGGTTGACGAAGGACTGTGACCCACTGTCCCATGCATTTGCTTAGAAAAGATTTTAGAGTTGGGTTTATTTTGTACAACTCTAAAACCCTTTTCAGCCACGAATGGGGCACCGCGTCATAGGCCTTCTTATAGTCAATCCAAGCAGCGGAGAGGGCTCCTTTGTTACGTTTGACTTGTTGGCAAATGGTCGTGTCAATGAGGAGCAGCTCCTTAGTACCACGGGACCCAATCTTACATCCATTCTGAGAGGAGGCCAAAACGTTATTTGCGACTATATGCGCGTAAATTTTTGCTCTCAGAATGGATGTAAGCAGCTTATAGGTGGTAGGTAAGCACGTTATGGGTCTATAGTTCTTTGGTTCCGTGGTACTACCAGACTTATGGAGCAGGAAGGTGACTCCGGTGGTCATGAAACTTGGAAGAGAACCCGTCTCGAGAGCTTCTTGGAATTGTGTTGCTAAACGTCCATGTGAGCATCGAAACCATTTTATCCAGAAGTTGTGCAATCCGTCCGGCCCAGGACTTTTCCAGTTCTGAGCTGTCCGGATAGCACAACTAACGTCTTCGGAGTCTATCGAAACAGACTCCATGGGTTCGATGGGTTCACATGCACGTTCGACAACATGCATCCAAGCTCCCTCCGTGTGCTCGACAGGCACCGACCAGATGCTGCGCCAGAAGTTTTTCATAGCGCTGGCATCCGGTAGCTGCCCATCGTTCACACGTCGACTTGTTCCTTCCCAGTTTCGGTACACCTTCCTTTGATCACTCTGGAAGTCGCGATTTTGCCGATATCGATTCACACGCTCTCTGTAGCGACGAATACGGTTTGCCCACGCATAAACTTTCTGCTTCAGATAGTCAATACGTTCCGTAACATTGGCAAGATAGTGCTGGGGACTGATACCAGTCCCAGCGAATGCCTGTGTTACGAAGCGCATGACTCGGGGACGACTGTTCCCCTGACTGAAGCAGATTAGCTTTGCTATAAGAGTCCTGAATGTGCTGATACGCCGTTCTATTCGCATTTGCCATGCTGGTGCATCTCCGGCGGTTCGCGTTGTACGGTCAGTGTCTGGAAACTTGACACGTGCAACGCGACACGCCGCGATAGCACCACAGTACAGAATAGAATGGGTATCAGTCAAATCTTTGCTAGTACCCAGGTAGGGTACCAGCAAAGTATTCAGGGCTCCCATCAAAGCCAAATTCCGTTTATGGGTGGGTAAACGTGGTAAACGCGGCCTAGAGTTTGGTGTGAGTCGATATTGGAAAATCGCGTCTTCCAAAGCGCTCCTCAGTTGCTCTCTTACCTGGTCGGATAAGCTAGTACTCGCCGAATCTCCCTCCTCGATATCGGGGCCAACCGGCGCCGCAAGTGTCGCCGCTGTCATTGGCACAGAAGCCAATGTCAGCGTCGACGACGCGACGGGCGGATCCCGGGTCGAGGCAGAAGTTGGGCGAGTACGTTGTTCCTCCAGGTGTAGCTGATCAAGTACCGAGTCATCCAACAGTTTGCACCGGCGGATAGCTCGAGCCTGATCAGAAAGTCGTTGTGCGGATACGGCGACGGTTGGTTCAAGGGCCTGAAACAGAAGTAACATCCTGGCACAGTACGCGGTCAGGTTAGTTCCTCCTTCTGTAGCCCCGTAATAGGCGCGCATGCAGTTCTCGTTCATTTGTAGAGTCCATCGCATGCGACGCACTACACCACCGGTAGCGAGGGCCGGGCGCGAAGCAGATTGCCTCTCAGGCCCCAAGCGTGCCGGCAGCGGCGGACGGCCACGACGTACAGGTCTTGTTGACGGTGGGGTCCGCGCCGCGTCCTCGTCACTCGAAGTAGCACTCGTGTCGCGGGGAGTGAGAAAAGCTTCATCCTCCGACGACAGGCTTGGCGATGACGGGACACGGGCTGGTGATGGTCGTGCGTTATTTTGTTCCGCTTCTAGTCTTGTTCTTGATCGTGTTATCATCATAATATATTAATATTACAGAATTGGTAAAAATATTGTTGTGACAATCTGCTGTCAAAATGTATGTTTGGATTTTCTTGTTTGTAATTAGGTTTTATTTACGAGATAAATAGTGGTCCAGTATTATTGAATTTTTTGCTTTCTGTTCTTGTAAATATGCACTTATAAATTGTAAAGCAAATAGGAGAAAATGAATATAATTATAACACGGTACAAAAAAGACGTCAAACAGAGACAGCGGTTTTTTTTTTTTTTTTTTTATTATTATTATTATTATATATTTCTTATTTTAAACTTAGGTTGTATAACTAGTTATACGATTTTAATCTATGGGATACACTAAGGAATTAATATATCCTATCCATGTAAGGCCGCCAATTAAAATATTTAGCATAAGATTTTCGTAATAGTCCGAGATCCCAGAGCTGCCAGACGTCACCTATTTTCTGATGAATGTAATGTGGACGATTGAGTAGAGTTAGTAAGTACTAAGAACACAGACATGCTTACTCGCTAACTTGCTTAGACGGCCAATTTTGAGATATGGGGTAATGAAGGTACATACAAACATTACTTACTTCACATATTTTCTAATAAGTGATTTTCACGTATGTTGTAGGCAATCTTAAAAACAAGGTCCCAATACTCCCAGACACTTTCCGTCAGCTGTTTTCCTTAACAACTCCAAAATAATAATTTAACTTCACCTAAATTCTCATGCTCCATTTGTAAATATGTTCGTCAGACAACTATTTTGTTGCTTTTTACAATAAGATAGTAGATAAGTTACGGCTGGTCTAGTCGGGAGAACGGCGCCTGCCGATCCGGAGACCCCGGGTTCAAACCCCACACGCACCACTGTCTTTTCGAAGTCATGTGCGTAATGCCGCTAACTTAAAACGGTGAAGGAAAACATCGTGAGGAAACCGACATCTACCTAAAATCTTTCGAAGTCATGTGTCATCCACCAACCCGCACTGGGCCAGCGTGGTGGATTATGGCCTTAACTCTCTCCTTGCGAGAGAAGGCCCCGAGTCCCAGCAGTGGGAACATTTAGTGGGCTGTTGATGATGATGATGATGATGATGAAGGGGGCAATGTATAAGTTCCTGTTGTAATTTTTGTTCTTAATTTTTTATGTGGCTTGTAGTAAAGAGTTTTTTTTTATCTTATCGTACTATTACGAGTAGATTTATTTTGTCAGTAAAATCTGGTCCTAACATAAATATGAAATTGGTATTTTGTCGTAATGGCTACTTTGATTTCAAATATATCCTCTTTAGTTAGGAATTCCAATTTAAAATTCATACAGCTATTTATGTACTCATGCTTTTGTGTATTCTGAACTGTAATTCATTTGTGTTTTTCTCTATTGTTTTTTTCTTTCAGTCACTCAAGTTTTCAAAACGAAAAACTACAGTACGGACACTACAGTTACTAAACTACTGTTCGACAGGACACCAATTTCAATTGTAAGGATCAAATATTTTTTATTTTGTTGACTTAGGTAGACAATTCAGTTTTAAATTAAAAACTGTAACGAGTAAATCCCACTAATTATTTACTATACGATCAAAAATTTGCTCAATCATGTCGAGACACCTCAACGGGTCGAAGTGACATTTAAAACGGAGATAGAACACAGTTTGGAATAACACATAGCACATAGGCCACGTTTTATCGCCGGAAAGGAACGGGACTACGCGAGGTAGGCCGCGGGGCACTGCTAGTCTCATATAAAAATACGTACATTTCTGTAATAAGCGTACCAACCAGCTAAGGTTCATAGCTTCCAAGTACCAGGGATCCAGATATAAGAGGAGGCGGTCCGAGCCGTTACAGGCGCTATTACTAGCGGGGGAGGTGGTCAGCTCGCGGCTGTCACGACCACAAATCGGCCCTTGATTTCGTAAGAACAGAGGAAGTTATGTTTCCAGAAAAAATGCCCAGAAAGAATGCGCTGTGCATGTGAAATGCCCCGGGTTCGATCCCCGGCATCTAAAAGCTTTTTTGCATTGTTTTTTGCATTGTTTTGATTGAAAATGACTAAATTCTACTGACTACTTTTTACATACAAATCTATTAAACAAATGAAATTAAAATTTTCTTTTGAAAAATGCTACCATTCCATCAGTATTTTCTTAAGACGTTGTCACGTTCTATCGTCAGTAAACCGCCTTTATAGACAAACACTTTTTTGTGAGCTAATAATAACCGTTTAATTTCGAAAAGTTTATATTTGCAGGTTCATCAGCTTTCAGTATCCTATTAATATTATATATGTCTATGATTGGATGTTTGTTGCCTAATCACATCGTAACGTTTGTACAGATCGGCCTGAAATTTAAAACACAGATTATAGTTTGGAAGAACACAGGCTTCTTTTCATCCCGGGACAACCAAGGGAACGGGAACTATGCAGATAAATCTGCGGACCGGTATATAATATATAATATATACCTAAACATTGGTGTCCGATTGCTGATTGCTTAGTAGCAGTGAACTCCTACCACGCGATTTTTTTAGCTCCGTCTTATACCCATAAGCCTAACCCCCGTAAGCCCGTAATCTAACACCCGTAAGCCTAAAGATGGGCGTTAAAAATCGCGTGATCTGGCTTCACTGCGTAGCAGTTACAGTTAGCAAAGGCAAGTGCCAATTAAAAACAAAAAAAAGTTTGTGTCTGGATTACAAAAGAAGTCTCTGATCAACCTTGTTGTCATCATACATATTATTCGTTCATATTAGGTACTTACCTTACCGTTTGAAAAACACAATGGTAGACATTTATTGATGAAAATGTGAAGTTTTTATTTCCGTTAAATATCCCGTTAGCCGTCAGAAAATTATTTTCCCGTTTTCAACGTACCCAAATCCGCTAGATATGACGGGAAATTCGTCAAGTTGGCAACACTGCTTGTCAGAGGACAAGTTATTTGTTTAACCATCGTAGGTCTATGTACATTCGCATAATTTCAACACCGCCAGCTAAATCGATGGTTGCGCCATCTAATTTTATATCAACGTAATTATACAGAATATTGCAATTCTTTACTGTTTCTGTTGCCCTGGTACCTAGGGGCAAACGCAACTCTTTTATATTTCTGTTGTCCTGGTATCTGGAGATAAACGCTGGGCTGTTGGAGGTAGGTACTCGAAACTCTTTACTGTTTCTGTTACCCTGGTACCTACCTGGCCGTTTTTACCGAGTTTACCTGAAAATTTCATATCCGATCCGATCCGATCCGATCCATTATCATATCCAAGCGTAACGATTGATGAATCCATTTCACAGCCCACGAAAATTCTGTCTATAGCGCGCCTAAAGAAGTTTTCACTTCAAAAACTACAACGAACTTCACGTAGCTCGAAAAAGTGGCATCGTTTCATGGTTACCGTTCCAAGGACTCGAAAGAGGAGATTGACTCTACCTTTGTGACAAAAATGTCTCTAAGCTTTTGATATGCGTAACAACTAGCTAAGGTTAGGTTAATGCTTGCAAGTACCAGGGATCCAGATATAAGAGGAGGCGGTACCAGACGTTACAGGCGCTATTACTAGCGGGGGAGGTGGTCAGCTCGCGGCTGTCACGACCTAAAACCACCCCCCTATCAGTGCATCATCACTCGCTCAAGGTCGCGCCGTTTTAGCCTACAGCTAGACCGTTCCGCCCAGGGAACAAGTGCCAGGTTGTCGGACGCACGGCTGAGCGCTCACACAACACGTTTCCCGTTATTAGATATGTCGACAACCCTCCGCGCTAGACAGGGACAGAGTTACGCTTTAGAAGAGAGCGCAAATGTTAAGTTGAAAATCGCGACAGGTATTGAGCGCTAATGCGAGCTGAATTGAACTTTGTTGTGTCCCAGCAAGAGTCGCTATTTATAAAATTGTTTTCGGTAAGTGAGGCTTCTGTACTTGTACTAATATTTATTCTGTGCTTCTATTCCGTAACAACAATGGAAGTTGTTTCCGGAAAAAGAATCCCTTAATATTTTTTCTATGAGACTGCACGTAGATCGAAAAAGTGACATTGTTTTATGGTTAACTTTATGACGTTCCAAGGATACGAACTAGAGGTTTGACTCTACTTTTGTGATTAGAACGTCTGAGCTTTGCCATGTTTATGGTTACAATCAGTTATAAATATCTAATAAGCGTAACCACCAGCTAAGGGCCATAGCTTCCAAGTTCCAGGGGTTTGTCCCAATGCTTACATTCTTAGTATCTTCAAATCGAGAGTCAATCGGTTTCTTCTAGGCAAGCACGCGCCATCGTCGACCGCATCGGGCGAGATGGCGGTCAACTGCGAACCTATAAAAGTAAAATATTTTTTTTTAAATAAAGAGTGACGAGACGAGCAGGAATTGTGCCTGATGGTAAGCAACATGCCTGCCACATGACTACACAGTGACACGCAGCTATTGTAACATAAAGAGTCCAAATCATTACCTAGCACTGCACTGCGCTCGTCACCCAGAGATCTAATATGTTATATCTATAAGCCCTGTAATTTCTCCGGAAACATTGCCCATCAAACCAGAACACAGTAATGTTTGCACATTACTGCTTGGCGGTAGAATAACTGGCAAAGGTGTGGTACTTTCCCAGGCGGACTCTGCTAAGAGTCCTACCACTACAAAAAATATAACTATTTATTAATAAAAATTAAAGAGGTTGATTTGTCTCTGGAAACTTAACTTAACTGAAACGTTAATAAACATTATAATACTTTAATGAAACAGCTAGGAATAAAAACAAACTTAATTATGTGTGAATGGTCCATCAATAATTATTTATTGTATTTATTTAATTTTTTGCAATCGGACATCAATGTACTTTTGACCTGTTATCAAATTACAAAGCATAAAAGTAGAGTCAAACTTCTTCCAAATTTATAAAATAACTAGCGGCCCATTCCGGCTGCGCTCGGATATTGTCATTTAAAGACTATTAATCGAAATAAAAACTATCCTATCTCTCAAGTTTAATTTTAATTTAAAATCGGTTAAGTTTAGGAATCCATCGCGGACAAACATCGTGACAGAAGATTTATATATATTAAGAAGATATAAAAATTGAATATTAAGTTATGTTAAACTACTCCTGGAGTTATTACAAGTTCTGTAGTCAAGTTATAACCGAGCTCGTTGTTGTAACCAGCGCTAACTTTGCTCATACAGAATACAGCCTCAGCTCACTATACGCGGTGGTTAGACGTGAACAGGAACATAGAATTTGTACATAATTATTTACAGAGGCAGTGGTCAGTCCTGCAGGAACAATTAATGTATTATTATTTACCATGGGATAAATTTAAGTTCGGGCGGGGCACATAGCTCGCAGAACTGACGGCCGTTGGGGCGGAAAGGTTCTTGACTGGGCGACCACGCACCGAAAAACGCAGCGTTGGCAGGCCGCCTCCCACAATATGGACCGACGATCTGGTGAAGGTCGCCGGGAATCGTTGGATGCGGGCGGCGCAAGACCGGTTTTTGTGGAGATCCTTGGGGGAGGTCTTCGTCCAGTAGTGAACGTCCTTCGGCTGATATGATGATGATGAAATTTAAGTTCTATCTATAATTCACAAAAAAAATAATTGAGTGATATGACATTTGACAAAGATCGCATAATGTAATTTGAAAAGAAACTGTAAAATAATAAAATATGTTTGTAATTTGTAATACTCTGGCCGTAAATAGTTAATGCTGGTCTATTCAGGAGAACTGTGCCAGCTGATCCGGAGCCCAGAAGTCAAATCGCTCGCACAAATATTGTTTGAAGTCATGTGCGTTATGCCGCTAACTTAAAACGGTGAAGGAAAACATCGTGAGGAAACCGAGGTGTACCAAGAATCTTTCGAGGTCATGTGTCGTTCACTAACCCGTATTGGGCCAGCGTGGTAGATTATGGCTTTGACTCTCCTAGTGAGAGAAGGTCAGTCCAAAAGAGAAGTCCAACAGTTTACAGTTTTACAACAGGGAACATTTAGTGTGCTGTTTGACATTCCTCACATGGATGAACTGCAAGATCTACTAATGCAAGACCTTAGACCCTGGATGGACATATTGATCAAACTCAAAAACACAAGACAATATCCTGATGAAACACAAGACGTTGGCGAAATTGTGCTCACCAAACATTTATCTCACACAAATATATATCACCAAATAGAAGTCAGAAATGAATCGAAGATGAAGAATCAGATGACATAAATAAAAACCAGAAATTAATAGAAGATGAGGAAGAAGAAGACTTTAATCAGCTGATTATTATTTAAAAAAAATTTTTTTTTTGTTTTTATTTAAAAATTAAGACTACCAAATTGTCTTGCCAGACATATTGCATGCCTCTCGCAGAGGCCAGTTTGTATGGGGCAACTTTTAAAATGTTTTGTATTATCTTATCTTACCTACAAACAGCAATAAAGATTTTTGTATTTTGTATTTGTATTTGTTTATGCTTATGCAAATAGTATGCTAGGGGGGTGTTTAGATGTTTCTTGCTCAATCACATTGGAACGCCTGAACAGATCGGGTTGAATTTTGGAACAAAGATAAATTACAGCCTAGAACAATTTTTTGTCGCGATAAAAATCCTTATAATGAGTCGGTAACTTCGCGGTTGAAAACGAAGGCTATTTCTCAAATCACTTTAGCTTTCAATCAATCAATAATTTATTGCATAATAATACAAAGCTGACAAAATAAACTGAGCATTTACCCTGTTAGGGCATAGCAATATTGAAATTGTACAGTTACAATCTTAGCATAAGTAGATAATATTACATAATATGTAATTATGTATACATAGATACTAAACTAAATTACTTATACGAGTAATAATAATGCCATTACATTAATGTGAAAGTGGAATATATCTATATTCATCTAGCTATTCGGTTTTCCTACGTTTATACCTTAAAACACAAATAATTGAATAGTGTAAGAATATTTTGCAGGTACTTATTTTAAATATATAAAATGTCAAATCGGGCCCTTCTATTTTAAACCGACTTCAAAACAAGAGGAGGAAACAATTCGGATGTTTATATACACATAGTTATTTAGTAGTGGTAGGAGGACTCTTGGCAGAGTCTGCCTGGGGATGTATCACACCTTTGCCAGTTATTCTACCGCCAAGCAGTAATGTGCAAACATTACTGTGTTCCGGTTTGAAGGGCAATGTTTCCAGAGAAATTACAGGGCTTAGAGATATAATAGCTTAGATCTCTGGGTGACGAGCGCAGTGCAGTGCTAGGTAATGATTTGTACTCTTCATGTTCCAATAGCTGCGTGTCACTGTGCTGTCATGTGGCAGGTATGTTGCTTATCATCACGCACATGTCCTGCTCGTCTCGTCGCTTTTTATTTAAAAAAAAAAACATATTTTGAATGTAGGTACTTAGGTACATAATTATGTTACGCGTTAGCGCCCCCAATTGTAAATCGATTTTGATGGTTATTTTTCTGTCTGGAGATCATTCTGTACAGACGGTGGTTCCTTAAAAAAATATCCAAATCGGTGTGGCGTTTTTTGAAATAAATAAAGTGGCCAAGTGCGAGTTGGACTCGCCCATGTAGGGTTCCGTTGCAGCAAGTAACATAATATACTTAGCTTAGCTTAGTTTGGGGTCAGATGGTGTTGTGTGAATTGTCCACCAATATTTATTTATTTATTATTTATACATAGTACACATAGTTCTTGTAGTTCGTTGTAACTTTGATCGAAGTTTTAATAATAGTGTATTTATGACGTACTAAAAAAAACTACTCATCAGATCGAGTTCAAACCAATTTTCGTTGGTAGTTTGCATGGTAATGTACATCATATATATTTTTTTGTTTTTTCATTCTCTTACTTTAGAAGTTAGAGGGAGGGGGACACACTTTACCACTTTGGAAGTGTCTCTCGCGCAAGTTATTCAGTGTAGATAAAAATTATCTTAGAAACCTCAACATCATTTTTGAAGACCTATCGATAGACACCACACACGTGTAGGTTTGATGAAAAAAAAATTTTGAGTTTCAGTTCTCAGTATGGGGGGCAACCCTAATTTTTCTTTTTTTTTTAATTGTTGTGTATAAATCTTAAAGCAGTTCACAGAATACATCTACTTACCAAGTTTCAACAGTGTAGTTTTCATACTCGTAGTTTCGGCAAAAAGTGGCTGTGACATACGGACGGACAGACAGACAGACAGACAGACAGACAGACAGACATGAAGAATCTAACCCTAAAAACTAAAATTTAGTGTATTTAGACGACATAGTGATTGATTTTTATGAAATTTGGCCGAGCGTCTGAATGTAATTTTAAATTATTATCAGCTTTTGTTTTTTAGAAAAAAATTTACTAAAAAGACAATAATACATACCTAATACCTACTTGTAAGTATACATAGATACATACCTATATAGTTTTCAGTGTAATGGAGGCTTTTTTACCATCATCGTTCTTACGTAAATAAAATAATCAATTAATGTATTCATAGAACAAATAGAAAATTATATTTGAATGTGTAGGCAGTGTCATAAGTACCAGGACCGCAGAACATCCTCGGAGGTGTCATGTCGTTCGGCGAGAGGACTGAGTAGTGGCGTGGTATTTATGGCAGTGGTCGGTGGCTCGCGGCCATCACGATATAAAGCTGCATCGTGATGAGGCACGGACATGGGACGTCTTTTTTATGGATCACGGACTAGGCGACTGATCACTACTCTTCATTTGACTTTACTTCATTTTAAATAAACTTCTGATGTTCACTATATCTTTGACGAAATCAAAAAGTCGCTTAATCTAAAAGGATGAAATTGGTATTTGATTTTTTTTTTGTTTCAACAGGCCTTTATCAACAAAACTATTAATTACACTAATGTCATGTCTTTAGTGTCACTCGCCAGATTAAGAGGAATCGATTGACGTGTGAATCATAAAAATCGGCCCAGGCGTTTGGTCTGTATAGTGCTTCAAAGGAACATACAAACATACATACATACATAGACTGTTAAACACATTACCACTCCTTTGCGTCGCGCAGTCGGGTAAAAAGAGGCTAACACTATACTATTTACCCACCGGTGTATACCCAATGTAATGAATGTGAAAATATAACTGCGTTTTGGTTTGAATTTGTTATAAGTAGGTACCAGGGCTGCAGATATCCTAGGAGGTGTCATGTCGGTCGACGTGAGGACCTGAGTAGTGGCGTGGTAAGTATTTATGGCAGTCGGTGGCTCAAAATACAAACACAATATTTTTGAAAATATCAAAAACTGTAACTTTGATGCATAAATGAAAGTTTAAAACGATTTTGACTCCACTTTTGTCATAAGAATACTTATTACGTGCACGCTTGAGTAATAACGAATCTTTATTTCACGTATAAAACGACCTTAAGACTCTTAGCTATTCGGGTGCCATATAGAGCAGCAGAGTACACCAACACAAATATTAGTCAAATATACCTAGAAAAAATAATCATGTAAAAGAAAACTCGTAGAATTATAAATAAATATTAAAATATGTTTAAAATAAATAAATAAATATTGGTGGACATTTCACACACAACACCATCTGACCCCAAACTAAGCAAAGCTTGTACGATGGCGGCCAGATTGTTGATATAACACTTGCATAGTTTTAACTACATAGTTATTATATATAGAAACACCCAGACACAGTGCAAACATTTGAATTCATCATACAAATATTTGCGCTGGGTGGGAATCGAACCCACGACCCTCGGCTTCGCAGGCAGAGCTACTACCAACTAAGCCACGAGGCCAGTCAAAGTTGACAGTCAGTCAAGTTTGACATAGAGTACTGAAGAAGTGAGACATTAGTCATTCTCCAGTGTAGAGTTTAAATGTTAACATTTTTTACGATTTAAAATAAGTACATTTCACCAGGAGGAGTAGCTTAACCATTTGACCATGTTCGACACGAAACAGCCGACAAATAAACGCAAATGCGCATAACCGCTGTAAAAATGATTTACGCCATTGTGAACGCGGCCGCGTCCGGCGCGCGACTGCGTACTCGCGTGCCGGTAATTGCGGAGCGTTCCTTTTTTGAATAACTATCACGACTTTTTCGCTCCATTTTACTTTTTTTTAAGATTCCAGACGTACTGGCAGGCAATTTGGTCGCGTTCGGTTATTTCAAGCATTTGAGCGAGGGATGGGATTACGAAATTCTTACTTGATTGTTGAAATCAACGAAATGTTTTAAGTTGTGAAATTTTAATGTTAAACTTCTCTTCGGTTTGATTCATAAAACCTTTAGGAGCAGTTTATGCTTGGCTTATTGTTGGCGATATCATCAAAACAACAGTAATAGGTTTCGGTAAAGTCTCATAATAAAGGTTTAAGCTATGCTTGTAACGTGAGAGAAAGATGACGCTTTAAAAATCCTGATGTAACATTGTATTTAAAAATAGCATATTGCATTTTGGTTGCTCGTTAAGAAAATCCTAAACAAATTGTTCTAACAACTGCAGAAGTGTGTCGTACCTAGGTACCTACCTAGTAACCTACCAAACATTTAATGCGTAGGGAGGCGGCAGTGTGTAAAATTACTTACCTCTTTATTTTTCCATTTCCTTGTGGAACATAGATATTTCTTGTGTAAAATGACCAAAATCGTTCTACAACAAAATTAGTGTTATGTCTTTTTACTATTACTCATTCGTTGAGTAGTAATCTTGTTGTCTTTTCAAGACTATAAAATGTATATTTCCCATCACTAACGTCATTGATTTCCAGCGCTCTTTGTCTCAACTCCATACCTCAATAGGTCGAATACGGTAATTTTTAAATTTCGAACGTGTTATTTTCTTTTTATATCTGCCTCAAACTTTTTCTTATTCGTAGCAAAAAGGTTGCATTGTTATATTACCGATGCCAAAGAGGTGGATTGACTAACGTCATTGATTTCCAGCGCTCTTTGTCTCAACTCCATACCTCAATAGGTCGAATACGGTAATTTTTAAATTTCGAACGTGTTATTTTCTTTTTATATCTGCCTCAAACTTTTTCTTATTCGTAGCAAAAAGGTTGCATTGTTATATTACCGAGGCCAAAGAGGTGGATTTAACATTAATCTACCTATAGAAGATACAGAAGGGGAATGTAAACAAAGTTCCTATTAAACCATTCCTGTTATAAAAGCTATAGAGTTTATCTATCAAAGTGGATAAGTTTTGGTTGGGTTAAGATTTGCAATAACAGAATCGCAAGGCTCTGTTATTAATACAAATATTTGGATTAAATAATTTTTCTTTTGATGAATCGCTTTTTCGTCCAAAAAGGTTTGTTCACGGTGCGTAGGTGCAGCCTAGTTTGTGTTCCCACGCGTGGGGCTTAGAACCTTTTCTTTTCTAACCTCACTAAATTTATTTATATACTAGCAGCATGCTCCGGTTTCGCTTGGGTAATGAAAATACTTATTAATAAAATAGAGACTATTTATCGAAATAAAAACTATCCTATCTATCTAGCTGGATCAAATTACACATAAACACAGATACAGATAACATACATAATACGGATAAATACACATAATACAGATGGCTAACTGTTCACAATTTTTACGATGTCAAACATTATTTTGATTTTAATGCAAACAGATATAGTCCCATATGATTTCTAAAATGTTAACGTAAACCTAATTACTTAATTGATGTACACATCACATAGTTTTATTTTTCCTTTTCTACTGTATTAACCTATTGTATTGCCTTTAATAAAAGTATTTTTTTGTTGTTTAGATTATAACTTTCATTCTAAAACTCCTTAAATGTATAATAACTGTTATTGTAAATTAAGAATTCCTTAGATATATAAAAACTGTTTTTGTAAATTAAAATGTTTGTTTTGGAAATTTTATAAATGTGTAACAATTTTTTAAAATTTCGCATGCCTTTCAGGCTGGAATTGTGCAGCACCAAACCATAGTATTTTAAGACCTTATTTGTAACCACAATTTTTGGCGAATAAACTACTTTGACTTTGACTTTTGACTTTTGCATGAATATCGGTTGATAAGGTGAAGAATTCATTGGGAACAAACATGATACTGCAATTTTAGATATATCCCGCGAACATGATTCTATCATATTGATGTATAAATTATATACCTACTTGAAAGGAGTAAGAAGTATTTACTTCTTCCTCCTTTCAAGTTAGTGGTTGTTAAGCCCCGGATTGTACAGCAAAACGGAATTAGCATAAATAGATAGATAATACTACCTTTTTTGAAGTGAAAATTTCTTTAGGCGCGCCTAGACAGATTTTTCGAGGGCTGTGAATTGAATTCATTCGTCACGCTCGGGTATGATAAGAAAGCTTCGAGTAAACTCGGGACCATGGCTATTGGCTATCTAGAAATACGTCAGCCAATGGGAAATGCTGAAAGGGCGTGGACAGGCCATCATGGCATGGCCATCTAGAAACGCATCAGCCAATGGGAAATGCTGACGCATTTCTAGATGGCCATGCCAAGATCGTATAGTTTCCAAGGTAAGCTATCAAATTCTGAGTTATAAGTT
Organism: Ectropis crepuscularia; assembly: GCA_963693475.1. NCBI lineage: Eukaryota > Metazoa > Arthropoda > Insecta > Lepidoptera > Geometridae > Ectropis > Ectropis crepuscularia. The sequence goes on along the minus strand of OY856369.1, from coordinate 11,439,026 downwards.
TTCACTTCTATCGGCAGTTCCTATGACTGCAATTTTTTTTTTTAAATAAAGAGTGACGTGACGAGCAGGACATGTGCCTGATGGTAAGCAACATGCCTGCCCATAACAGCACAGTGACACGCAGCTATTGGAACATGAAGAGTCCAAATCATTACCTAGCACTGCACTGCGCCCGTCACCCAGAGATCTAAGATGTAAATCTCTATGCCCTGTAATTTCTCTGGAAACCTTGCCCTTCAAACTGGAACACAGTAATGTTTGCACATTACTGCTTGGCGGTAGAATAACTGGCAAAGGTACTTCCCAAGGCGGACTCTGCCAAGAGGCCTACCACTCCAAAATTACCAATAGGTAGGTATAATGCTTTTTACCCCTCGCTAATCGGGGCTTCCTCTTCCCACTATCGATACGGAGCTCTTGAGACGGCGCGAAGCCCGTTAGTTAGGCGCATTAGACCCGTGCTTTGTTTGTTCTAACTCTATACGTTAGTATATGTAAACTCTTTGCCTATAGCACATACAAATATGTACGTGTCCGGCAGTGATGTTTGTATAGTAGATTGTCAGGACGTTTAGTGTGTATGGTAATTGGACCAAGACCAAGTGAGCGAGTTATGGTAGCGCAAATAACACGCTAAACGGCTTGAAATCTTTTTAATTACTTATAATTTGTAAATCATTTTGCCAACAATGTGTCTTGTTCAGTAATGTGAATTTTATTTCTTTTCAATAGACATTATTACTAAAGAAACAATTTTCCTAAATGTTAATACAATGATAAAAAAAAAATAAGTCCAATATTCCTAAATGGAATGATAAAAAATAAGTCCATTACAATAAAATAGCTTTTCCAAAGATCAAAGACAGATTAAAACGAGGTCTAAATAATGTTACTGAATAATTTTTGATAAGTACCTAGTGTTGTGCTATAATATAAAATATATTTTATCGATAACATCGGTGTACAGAGATTAAGTTGCATTTTAAATGATCGCCTAGAACGATGGAATCATTGTATTGAAGCTACAGTGATATTACAGGGTGTGGAGATAAAAAAACCTTATGTCTCTAGGTGACGAGCGCTGTGCAGTGCTAGGTAATGATCTGGACTCTTCATGTTCAAATAGCTGCATATGTTTGCAGACATGATGCTTACCATCAGGCGCATGTCCTGCTCGTCTCGTTACTCTTTACTATAAAAAAAATAAACATACATTTCGTGTCGTGTCATCATATAGTAGCTCTACAATAAAAAACCTATCGACGTAAGAAAAAGGAGTATTTCAGGAAGTTCCTAGCATCCAGAACGGTACTAGAAACTGAGAACAGTGGACACATAAGGTGCTTTATAAGTGCTTAAAAAAAAAGATAGAAATAATAATAATGTACGATGTTAATTTACTGGTCACAGTTCTGAAAGACATGTCACTCATTGGCCTTGTAACCCAAAGTTTCGTCCATCGTCTACAGTTTCCTTAGACGATGATCAAGGACAAGATTAATTTGACATGTCGCGTGGCGTCAGAATGTCTGCAACCTGCAGTCCTAATCCTAACCATTGGCAGCTTGGGTTCTGCCGAGCTGCTGGGATCATTCTTCTTTTTATAATCTTTACGCTTCTCTTTACATTTATTGATAAACACTTCGTAATTTAAAAAATATTTAAAAAATGGTGATTAAACATGTTACAGGTTGCTTATGTTAATTATTCTAAGAACTTGGGTACATAGGTATGCCCAGTTAAAACAAATAGATATAAATAAATAATTACTTAAATTATTTTAGTAAATAATGATAAAAGACCAAACTTATATGTAAACTAAGTTTGATGATCCAGGACATTAAATAATACAACATATTAATATTTTATTCGCCTGTAACAAGGTCTAATTATAAATGTTATTTATAAAAAATATGGACGGTACAGTTTTTGTGTCTTCAAATCGAGAGTGAATCGGTTTCTTCTAAGTAAACACGCTCCATCGTAGACCACATCGTCGCTTAACATCAGGCGAGATGGCGGTCAAGTGTAAACCTATAAAAGTAAAAAAGGGTACAATGTGCTAATGAAAACTTATTCTAACCTACTCGTAAAATGTATATTTGATAAATAGTTTGAGAATAGTAATTACGCTTGTCGATACTGCTCGACATTAAAGTCACATCCCTAGTATTAAAAAAGTAAATCCCCACTGCATTGTGGGGTTGCCAGCTAATCAAGTGGTTGTTTAACGAAGTTCGTCGGGAATCGACCGTGGTGATGGCAACTTTAGGGTTCATTACTTTTGCCTATTGCTAGGGGGACAAATGGGGAACAAACTGGCGACAAATTGTTTTTTTTCTTTTTAGTTTAGTTGGTGTTTGTTTTTTATTTATATGTCACCTTGCTTGAAATATTAAGATCGTAATTTAGTTGTTTTTTTTTATCAAAGTTAAGTATTATTCATCAAAAACGTTTCATTTTTATCTATTTGAACTGCAGAAAATCTGTGTGCTTAAGACTGCACGGCAGAAATGAAAACGTTAAAATTAATTATGAAAATTGTTACTTATAAGTTGTATAATATAGAAAATACAGACACACAGCAGTGAAGAGCAGCGGAATGTATCTTTCTTGCTCGGGCACACTCAAGATCACCCGATTGTGCCTTTCACTGTGAAGCGTGACGTGACTGGCTTACTTATAGCCTACGAAAAAGTCTGTGCGGTTTGCCAAAAGAAGTTTTTTTTTTTTTTAACTTTAATAGGTTCGCACTTGACCACCATCTCGTCTGATGTTAAGCGACGATGCGATCTACGATGGAACGTGCTTACCTAGAAGAAACCGATTCACTCTCGATTTGAAGACACCCAGATTGTAACCATCGGGAAAAACCCACTCAGGCAACGCATTCCACAACCTAGACGTTCTTATCACAAACGTGGAGTCAAACCTCTTTGTTCGTGTTTTTGGAACATCAACCATGAAACGATGTCGCTTTTTTGAGATACGAGAATTTCGATAGAAGAAAGGGCAAGGTGGTTCATTAGATCATGCAGATCAGTTGCACACTCTCCGAAGTGTATCCGATAAAAAACACTATAAGAATAAATTTTAATGAATGTTACCATCAAAATGAAGTTCAGGTTTACTCTCGGCGCAGTCGATAAAGCTGCAGCAAACTAGTTTTATTTTTAATTTTACTTTTTCATTTACCCCAACTAACCCTCAAGCAATGCACTAAGCGAACAAACCACGATTTTAAACTCGTGACAAAAACATTGAACTACTCTGCTTGTAGCTAAAGGTTTGGAATATGTTAATAGTGGTAGGACTCATGGCAGAGTCTGCTTGGGGAAGTACCACACCTTTGTCAATTATTCTACCGCCAAGCAGCAATGTGTAAGCGTTACTGTGTTCCGGTTTGAAGGGCAATGTTTCCAGAGAAATTACAGGGCTCAGAGCTATAATAACTTAGATCTCTGGGTGCCGAGCGCAGTGCAGTGCTAGGTAATGATTTGGACTTTTCGTGTTGCAATAGCTGCGTGTCACTGTGCTGTTATGTGGCTGGCATGTTGCTTACCATCAGTCACATCTCCTGCTCGTGTCGTCACTCTTTAATATTAAAAAAAAATGGCAGTCATAGGAACTGCCGATAGAAGTGAAAACTTATAACTCAGAATTTGATAGCTTACTTTGGAAACTACACGGGTGAAACTGGAGGGCGTGGCCGAGACCATGGTCATCTAGAAATGCGTCAGCCAATGGGAAAAGCTGATGCATTTCTAGATGGCTAATGGGAAAGGCTGATGTATTTCTAGATGGCCAATAAAATACCCGAAGATTTCACAGCCGCAGCTTACGAAAAATCTGTCTAGGCAAGCCAAAAGAAGTTTTCACTTAAAAAAAAAAACGATAGTAGCGCTGTCCTTTGATAGAAGTGAATCGAGTAACGAACTCTAAGTAATGAAAGATCCGAATAATCCCGATTCCATTCGATGCACCTCTCGATGTAAACACGCCCGGGGCGAGGGATAACGTGTATATCGAATTCGCTATTCGGATTTAAATTTCGAACACGCATTTTTGCTATTCAAAAATGGTACGGATGTTGTTTGAAGATTGAGAATAAGGATTGTTTGTGTATGAAGCGCTTTATTAATCTTGTTTTTTTTTTAAAAGATTATGTATTCTATGGTTTCAATGATATGTTTTTCTTTATGTATGTCGTACAGATTATTCTATAACAATATAACATAGATGCAACATAGATGCTACGGGATAGTACTTTATCGTTTGTTTTTGAAGTAATCATTATTTTGGCGCGTTAGGGACAAATAATGAGAGGAAACTTTACGATCCACGCGCAAACAGACACGAAAAACCCTGACATAACACCATGAAGTAGACAGTCAACATTTTAACAAACATTGTACTTATCTAACTTTAGGTTATTACTACTTGCATATTAAATTTAACATCTAGTGGACACAGTTCTACGCAATACAATATTTTGGTTTAATTTGTCGAGATTGATATTATCTATTATATGGAGACTTCAGCACGAGGAATAAAGACCAGAAGTATTAACTTGTTGCGGGCGTACATAAGTACACACAGACTATTTTCTTCACAACGAAAGTCAGTATTTTATCACCAATTGGCAATTGTAAAATTATTATAAATCTGTAGAATTAATTTCGATAATTTCACGGTCATTGCCCTCTCCTACTCCGCTACTTGACCTCATCTGTTTGTAAGGGCGCTTAGTATTGTAGTCAAGCGGGATAGAGTAACGAACTAGCAACTTCGATCAGCGTTCTGGACATAGAACCGTAGTAGGAAAATCGCGAGTTTTTTTTCGAAATTACGTTTTCGTAGAAAGAGAGTAGACGTCCTGGACGTCAACTCTATTTCTACGAAAACGCAGGACGTCTAATCTCTTTCTACGAAAACGTAATTTCGAAAAAAAACTCGCGACTTTCTTTCTCTCGTTCTACTTCGTTTCGTCCGATACAACATTGTTTGACTTTTAAATGTTCTAAGCATACTCTATACTCGTTTGTAGCACTCGATCCGGCTGTCGATATTAGGCGGTAGGGTATGCGTAAATGCATTTAATTCAGGTAAAAAAAAAATTGGCAGTCATAGGAACTGCCGATAGAAGTGAAAACTTATAACTCAGAATTTGATAGCTTACCTTGGAAACTACACGAGTGTAACCGGAGGGTGTGGCCTGCATCATAGCATGACCATCTAGAAATGCACCAGCATTTCCCATTGGCTGACGCATTTCTAGATGGGCATGCCATGATGAGCAGGCCACGCTCTTTTAGCATTTCCCATTGGATGACGCATTTCTAGATAGCCAATGACTATGGTCCCGAGTTTACCCGAAGATTTCTTATCATATTCGAGCGTGACGATAGAATCCATTTAACAGCCTACGAAAAATCTGTCTAGGCGCGCCCAAAGAAGTTTTCACTTCAAAAAGTATCTATGGTAGCACGCTTACCCCTAAAATAGTTATTATTTATTTTATTTAGAGTTAAAGAACCCAGTTTATTTATATATCAACAAGCTCAGGTAGAGTGCTGCAGTGTTTCGCAGTGCAAATGAGAAATTTTAATACGAATTAAAATTTTCGAAACTTTGGCCATAAACCAATTGCATAAGCAGCCCATCAAATAGAAGAAACCAATTCGATTACCTAGAAGAAACCAATTCACTATCGATTTGAAGACATCAGGATTGTAATCATCGAGGAAAACCCACTCTATATTATAATATAGTCTGAAAACTAACGTGGTTATTACACATTTTAAACAAGTACACGGGTAACTCACGTATAAAATAGTCAGAACAGTCCGACTCGAGTTTCGATCGCGTCCGGCGATCTTCTTCAAGGCGAGTGCGCGCGCAGGTTCGCAGCTCGATTAGCACTAATCAGTCAGTGCTAATCGAGCTGCGAACATGCGCGCGCACTCGCCTTGAAGAAGATCGCCAGACGCGATCGAAACTCGAGTCGGACTGTTCTGACTATTTTATACGTGAGTTACCCGTGTACTTGTTTAAAATGTGTAATATAGTCCTTGGAACGTCAATTATGAAACGTCGCTTTTTCGAGCTACAAACAGTCTGATAGATAAAAAGGCAAGTTGGTATTAGATCATACAGATAAGTAGTACACTTTTAATCGGATACATTGCGAACAATGTATCCGGTAAAAAACCGATAATCTAGAAATTTTGCGGCGATGTTTAAGACTTTGAAGTCTTTTTTGCACAAGGGTGTCCCTGTCCTTCCTATGAGTCTTTTGGATCCTTGGAACTACAGGTTGATGAATGACATGAAGGTGCGAACAGAACTCCATACAGGAGCCAATGTGTGCTTGGTATAACGTGAGCAACTGTTAAGACATGAATTAACTTCGGACCTCGGTATTTTCAGTTCTAAGTATGGGACACCCCAAAAATGTAAGTGAATTTTTTTTATTTTTGTGTAAAAATCTTAATGCTGTTTACAGAATACATCTACTTACCAAGTTTCAACAGTATAGTTCTTTTAGTTTCGGAAAAAGTGACTGTGACATAAGGACGTACAGACAGACAGACATGACGAATCTATAAGGATTCCGTTTTACGTAACCCTAAAAAGAAGGGAACACTTACAAAGTATTATTCAAGTTATCGTCTACCCATCACCAATATAAATTCCCAATCGATATTCGAAATTCAAATGTGTCAACCAGCCAGTTCCATTGATCCCGTCCACACGTAAAGGCCGGTTCAGACCTTCGGACGGTAGACGGTGCAGCCGGTAGCGTCGGCCGCGCGGCATGACGCCGCCGCCCGCTGCGAGCCGCGGTTAACAACGATGTTCGCGTTTCAAAAGTTTAAAAACATATTGATGGCGCGCTCATTCAATAACATTATGTTTTTAAAATGCGATACTCTGTCACGCTACTGCTGTATTTAATAATTGACTTGTTTTGGATATATTTTATTGAATAGGACGGCTACAATTGCAAGTTATAAGACTTTAAAATCGGAATATTTAATACCAACACGTCTTTCTATAACAGCTAAAGTACCGCGCAGTTATTGAAACATGTAACGTTTGAATAATATATTTGCACTGGGTGGGGATCGAACCCACGCCTTCGCAGGGAGACTTACTACCAACTAAGCGAACAAGGCAGCCTAAATAATATATTCCTAAACAATAAAATTTTGATTTTGAAGTGAAAACTTCTTTAGGCGCGTCAAGACAGATTTTTCGTGGGCTGTGAATTGAATTCATTCGTCACGCTCGGGTATGATAAGAAAGCTTCGGGTACACTCGGGACCATGGCTATTGGCCATCTAGAAATACATCAGTCAATGGGAAATGCTGAAAGGGCGTGGACAGGCCATAATGGCATGGCCATCTAGAAACGCATCAGCCAATGGGAAATGCTGACGCATTTCTAGATGGGCATGCCAAGTTGCCGAGGGCACGCCCTCCGGTTACACCCGTGTAGTTTCCAAGGTAAGCTATCAAATTCTGAGTTGAAGTTTTCACTTCTATCGGCAGTTCCTATGACTGCCATTTTTATTTTTCTAGTATATTTAAAGAACACACAAACTCTCGTTTTTCTCTCGTTTTTCACAACAAAATTTTCGTAAACTTGAGAATAGAACGCTAAATCCAGATGGCCACGCCAAGAAGCGATCTCGCGAAACGACTCGATCACGTGATCACAATAAAGTCCTCTTTAAAAAAATTGCCAGTCCTAGGAACTGGCGATAGAAGTGAAAATTAATAACTCAGAATTTGATAGCTTACTTTGGAAACTACACAGGTGTAACCGGAGGGTGTGGCCTGTTCATCATGGCATAGCCTTCTAGAAATGCGTCAGCATTTCCCATTGGCTGACACATTTCTAGATGGCCATGCCATGATGGGCAGGTCACGCCTTTTTAGCATTTCCCATTGGCTGATGCACTTCTAGATGGCCAATGGCTATGGTCCCGAGTTTACTCGAAGATTTCTTATCATACCCGAGCGTGACGATAGAATTCAATTCACAGCCCACGAAAAATCTGTCTAGGCGCGCCAAAAAAAGTTTTCACTTCAAAATTGACAGTCATAGGAACTGCCCATAAAAGTGAAAAGTTATACTCAGAATTTGATAGCTTACTTTGGAAACTACGCGGGTGAAACCAAAGGGCGTGGCAATGAGCATGGCCATCTAGAAATGCATTTCCCAGTGGCATGCTGACGCTTTCTAGATGGTCAATGGCCATGGTCCCGAGTTTACCCGAAGTTTCGTATCTTCTTCTTATCATTCCCGAGCGTGACACTAGAGTTCAATTCACAGCCCACGAAAAATCTGTCTTTGGCCATAAGAAGTTTTCACTTCAAAATTCATCATCTTTCTACTTACTCATTCGTCTATCTATATTACTCTTTCAAACATTCTCTTCCCAGATAACCTTAATAATGTTCGTTACCGGTTCCTCAGATAGCCAACTAATCAGTAGTTAGTCCAGATTTATGACAAAGTGATTATGAATACGCATTATTCAAGTCTCCTTCTATACCTATAATATAAAGTTTGTATTTTTGTTTGTTATGAGTTGACTCAAAAGTTACAACATTTTTGAAGTGAAAACTTCTTTAGGCGCGCCTAGACAGATTTTTCGTGGGCTGTGAAATGAATTCTATCGTCACGCTCGGATTTGATAAGAAATCCTAGGGTAAACTCGGGACCATAGCCATTGGCTATCTAGAAATGCGTCATCCAATGGGAAATGCTAAAAAGGCGTGGCCTGCCCATCATGGTATGACCATCTAGAAAAGCATCAACCAATATGAAATGCTGACGCATTTCTAGATGGCCATGCCAAGATGGCGAGGCCACGCCCTCCGGTTACACCCGTGTAGTTTCCAAAGTAAGCTATCAAATTCTGAGTTATAAGTTTTCACTTCTATCGGCAGTTCCTATGTCTGCAATTTTTTTTTAATTTGCACTTTTGAAATGCTACATTATAATATTTTTAACAGACAGTTATTTAACGAAATAAAACATTGGCTCTACATTTGGTGAAATTGATAACTATCTTTGACAAAGTCAAAGTACTTTATTCATAAATGTACAATTTACACGTCAATTAATAAAAACATAAAAACAAAAGAAAGAGCATACAATTTGTACACATTTTCAAAGTTTAAAATGACTACTTTACTGTATTATAATAATTATTGTACAGAAAACTGTCAAACATTATATGAGTATAATATGTTCCATGTCAAATGTTTGCATGAATTTTTATAGGACTTTGCCATCACTCTCTAAAAATTCGGTGTAACTATAAAAATTACATTGTTTGACATTGTTTGGTTTCAGAAAACACCGTATTTATCTGCAATAAAATATCACGACACAGTATTAGTAACAACAATCATCATGTCGCAATTACTTTTTTATTTTAAGAAAATAAAATGCCACCACTCGATTTTTTCTTACTAATAATCACAAAATGTTTTATTTATTTAATTTGTAGTATCCGTGTGAAGCCGGAATGGGTTGCTAGTGTATATAAAACAACTAGTTCCTATGGTTAGCAGCGGAATATCTTATTTCGGCCAGTACTAGCCGGCGGCACACCATCTGTCAAAATTTCAAGATTTCCTACGAGGACTAGTGATGAGACACACCGACTTAAAATAAACATGTCGATGTTTAAACAAACATGTACTTTCACGTGTCAGCACAATAAAATATTTGATAGTCCCGTGATGTTCCCGTGAAATTTGCGTATGTTTACATAAAACGAAATATGCAAATAAGTAGTCGTTGGTTTAATTTAGTGTTAAAAACTCACTATCGCCATTTTCGTTCATCAAATGTCTAATTTGGAGGTATATTTTATTCCTCTGGAAAATTCATTGGTTAAATTTAAATAACGGTCCTTAATGACTCCATCGCATAAAGTTGCTGAACATTCTTAATATCTGTAACAAATCATTATGGAACTAAATAAATTAGTACCGTTAGTTTCAAACATAGTCGCTTATGAAGTTATGTCGCAGTACCCTTCTGTATCAATATTTGTTTAGTTTACTGTAAAAAGTTATGTATGTAGTAAAGTTATGTTATGTATTATGTTTAAGATAACGTTACAAAACGAGCAAAACGTTTTCCAAAATGATAAGCAACACACTTGCCTGTAATAGTATAGTAACCCATACATAATTTATTATAATTCAACATAAATAAACACTTTAATTCACTGACCACTGCATTGCGGAGATAAAACGTGATTTCTCTTTTTCCCTTGCAATTTTTCTACTTATCTTGCACTTCGCATTGGAACACAGCAATGTTTCACATTACTTTAAGTGTCACAGGTGTGATACCTTCTTTAAGCGGAATCTGACACGAGTCATACCCATACCGTCATCGATAATTCGTTGTATATCGATAAAAATCGATAGATTTGTCTCGTCACTATAAAATCTCGACTACCAATATATGGTGAATAATGCATAGTGTTGTTTTTTACTCATCAGCCACGGTTCAATGACGCCAGATGGCGCTTGTTCGAGCGACATTACACAGCAAATGGTTTGTAGTGTTCGTCTGTCTTTCCCCTTATTGCTGTGCGGTGCTACTATTGGATGTTACAGTGTTTTAAGTTGCTTTAAGAAAGTAAAATAGCAGTTCAATATTTTATGTACATTAATGTTAGAGCTCTAGGTGTACACAAACTTCAAGAGTGTGATTTTAATCGGTGCAAAATGTAAACTTTAGTTAAGGGGGCGCCTAGTGCCAGAATACGAAAAAAGAACATTTTCAACGCCGTTCACTGGCGTTAAGACACTAAAAAATAATACCAAAAAAAAAAAAATTGACGTGTGGGTACAATCAAGAAGAAGCACAATAACCGAATAGAATTTTAAAAATAGATCACATTTTTTCACAGAGAAAAAATTAAAATGGCACCCATAAAACCCATTTTAATTCGAGTACTTGAAATTATCAGCGATGACCCACATTATTTTTTGTTAATAAAATTCCTAATTTTACGTTCTATTAAAGTAACCGAACCCTTTTTTAAATGTTTGTTTAATTATTGAGTAATTAAATAAAACTTGGTCAAAAATTGACTCCCGATATAATATTGATTTCCCTTCCAAACTGTGTCATGCTATTCTCGACTTTATGCATATCGTATTAAGAAGGGCCTCGCGCGGGTGAAATCTGATTTTTTCCTAGCACTAGGCGCACTCTTAATGTAAATAAGTACTTTAAGTTTCACGCAACATTAATAAGTAAATAGATGAAGTAAGGACACTAGCGTAAATGAATACGCTAAGTATCTTACTTCCTAATCTTAATATGTATAAAACAATCAGTGTCATGATGTTTGTTTCTAGTGAACTATTTACCAAGTCAACCGATGTTTTCGAAAGTTGGCATTTAAGTACATGTAAATAAGTTTACATCAACAGATTTAATATTTAAGTCTTCCTACATTTCTAATGAAAAAAATATATAGACCAATGTTTACTTTAAAAATTGAACGGACCAAGGATTCCGTGGAGATCATCATCATCATCATCCTCAGCACGTGGTCGTCCACTGCTAGACATAAGCCTTTCCACCAAAGCACCAAATCAGCACCGATCTCCGCATCCATCCGCTTCCAGCTACTCTCTTCACGGTAGCGATTCTTAATCCATTCGGTATTCGGTTGCATCCGACACGGAATCTCATCTCTCGGTCTTTGTCTTATCTGTTTAGCATGACAGAGACAGGGATTGTCGTTCCGATTTTGAACCATTCGGATTGCATTTAGAATTGCTACCCAGAACCGGCGTTTCATTCATCTCCGAGGCATAAGCCATGCTCGTAGCTTGCATGCCATACGAGCATTGAATCTGATTTTGAAACTAGCGAAACTTGGAGTTAATTTACCTAACTACCTCAAGAAGACTGATAAAACCTTTTGATCTCATAGCGAAAGTCAGCTTCCGTAACCTCGTGTTATTATAGGTATACAGATTCCTTGCCCTTAACATTACCAAGTGATCTTCTGAATTAATGGTTCGCATAAGTAAATTTGTAGACGAATGTGGCAACGGTCGAAACTGCTTGCACATAACTACATAACCAAGACTAGAAAAATAAACTTGAGAGGTGTCAAGATTGGTCGTCGCGTCGGTCCAAAGAGCACCGGTACGGCCCATGGACATAGGTATATTAAATTATAAAAAAAAAATTGGCAGTCATAGGAACTGCCGATAGAAGTGAAAACTTAGAATTTGATAGCTTACCTTGGAAACTACACGGGTGTAACCGGAGGGCGTGGCCTCGCCATCATGGCATGGCCATCTAGAAATGCGTCAGCGTTTCCCATTGGCTCACGCATTTCTAGATGGCCATGCCATGATGTCGAGGCCACGCCCTTTCAGCGTTTCCCATTGGCTGACGCATTTCTAGAAGCCCGCTCGCCAAGGTCCCGAGCTTAGCCGAAGATTTCTTATCATACCCGAGCGTGACGCTAGAAATCAATTTACACCCCACGAAAAATCTGTCTAGGCCTACAGAAGTTTTCACTTCAAAAACAGATGTTCTAATAGTAGCCTAGATCTAGATCTTCACGGCTTGTTTTAGATCTATGTAATTCAATGTAGATATATATAATGTAGAATTCGAAATCGATATGCAACTCAAGCAAAATAAAGTTAAGAACCTCAACAACATTATTTACAACAAATTGCTTACACCGTCGATACACATCCTTACACTTGCTCACGCTACCGGCTCCTGCTGTGATTTACGCTACAAACTACGTTAATTAAATTTTATATTTCACTTGCAGTCCGTCCTTACTTTCGCTTTCTTGAAATAACTTTTTAAATAGTATAAGGCCAATTGTCCACGTAGCTGCACGACATCCGCACGATTTCGACATTTTTTTTTATTATTTTTTTTTAAATAAAGAGTGACGAGACGAGCAAGACATGTGCCTGATGGTAAGCAACATGCCTGCCACATAACAGCACAGTGACACGCAGCTATTGGAACATGAAGAGCCAAAATCATTACCTAGCACCGCACTGCGCTCGTCACCCAGAGATCTAAGTTGTTATATCTCTAAGCCCTGTAATTTCTCTGGAAACATTGCCCTTCAAACCAGAACACAGTAATGTTTACACATTACTGCTTGGCGGTAGAATAATTGTTGGTTGCAAGACGAATGCTTGCATCTTGCGTACAAATAATGAAGTCTGTGTCCACGAAGCGACTACGACACGACAGCCGCACGTCTTGCGTTTGTTTGTAGGATGCATGCATTCGACAAAAGACGCGTGCGTGGACAGTAGGCCTTAAGTGACGAGACGAACAGGCCATGTGCCTGATGGTAAGCAACATTTTTTTTTTTTTTTTTTATAGCACAGAGTGACGAGACGAGCAGGTCATGTGCCTGATGGTAAGCAACATGCCTGCCACATAACAGCACAGTAACACGCAGCTATTGGAACATGATAGTCCAAATCATTACCTAGCACTGCACTGCGCTCGTCACCCAGAGATCTAAGATATTATGTCTCTAAGCCCTGTAATTTCTCTGGAATCATTGCCCTTCAAACTGGAACACAGTAATGTTTGCACATTACTGCTTGGCGGTAGAATATTTGGCAAAGGTGTGGTACTTCCCCAGGCGGACTCTGCTAAGAGTCCTACCACTACTTAAAACATGCCTGCCACATAACAGCACAGTGATACGCAGCTATTGGAACATGAATAGTCCAAAATCATTACCTACTTAGCACTGCATTGCGCTCAGAGAAGATAGAAGATTTTATTATTACCCAGAGATCTTCTATTTTAATGTAATTGAAATTAAAAATGGCCTGTAATTTAACTGGAAACATTGCCCTTCTGGACACCGTGATGTTATCAAATTACTGCTTCGCGCTAGAATAACTGGCAAAGGTGTGATACTTCCCCAGACGGACTCTGCAAAGATTCCTACCACTACACTATTCATCATCATCATCAAGAGCCCACTAAATGTTCCCACTGCTGGGACTCGGGGCCTTCTCTCGCAAGGAGAGAGCCATAATCGTCCACGCTGGCCCAGTGCGGGTTGGCGGATGACACACGACTTCCAAAGATTCTAGATACATGTCAGTTTCCTCACGATGTTTTCCTTCACCGTTTTAAGTTAGCGGCATTACGCGCATGACTTCGAAAAGACAGTGGTGGGTGTGGGGTTTGAACCCGGGGTCTCCGGATCGGCAGGCGCCGTTCTCCCGACTAGACCAGCTGTAACTTAACCGTAACTACACTATTATTTAAATGTAATCTAAACTTACTAGCTTAGTGACTACTTAACTCCCCCCTATTTTCCTTTTCTTCTAATCCAAGAAATATAAAAAAAAAAAAAAACAAATGACAAAGATCACGGACCCCGGAGTCTGTGGAGTAGAAAATTCAAAAAAAAAAAAAAAACATTCTAACAGCTCCCCGCGGTTTTTCCTGCGCAATTCTCGTCCCCATTCTTTTCCCGGGATAAAAAGTAACCTACCTATGTGTTATCCCAGACAATAATCTAACCTAATGTTCCAATTTTCCACCTGGACTCTTTTGCTACGAAAAACGTAATTTCGAAGTAAACTCGCGACTTTCCTACTACTACATCTACTACTACTACATCTACTACTACTACATCTACTACTACTACATCTACTACTACTACTTCTACTTCGATCCTTCGTTTCCTCCGTTTAAATGTATGTTTAAATGTCCTACCAGGCGCGGTCCCAGTCTCGAATTTTGCGGGGGAGGGGGGGTCACCAGTACGCAGCCTCAGATTTGGGGGGGGGGGGGGGTCACGAGTAGAAATACAAAAAATCGAGTAAAAAAGACTTTACTAGTAGCGCCCCACCACTTTACCCGCGTAGTTGACGTTTCAGTTGTTTTCCCGCGTTTAAAAATAGTCTATTAGACATTTTGTTTGTTTTAGATTTTTAATTATTGACCAGTAATTATGTATAATAACTATTTACTGACTATTACAGCAACATAATATATATATATATATATGTGCAAACTTTTAGGGAAAAACTAAGGGAATTTCGGGATTAATAAACATACTTTGCCTACCGTATTGCGCTTCCCATCGAATGTTAAAATATCCATAATCAATCCTATAAAAAAATATTTTTAAAATAAGCTCAGCCGTCGCCTGACAAATCTATGTTCATACCGCTATACAAGCTCTGCCCCCTGCCGCGCTCGCTGATATACACCTCCTTAACACGGACCTACATGCTAATTTAATTACTTACTTACGTGCGTAAGGATGTCTTTTGAATACGTTAAAGTACGAATTGAATCACGCAATGTTAATTACAATTGTTTTACATCAGGCTAGATGAGTATATTTACTATCTTTTTAATGTGCCTACTTTTTTTTTGTTCGAGTTCTCTAAACTATGACTCTTTTTCCAATCCACTTGTATCAGGAAAATATAGCTGTTAGCGGTAAGGTCGCTATTTGTTACTATATATTTAGGTTAT
This sequence comes from Ectropis crepuscularia, assembly GCA_963693475.1. Lineage (NCBI taxonomy): Eukaryota > Metazoa > Arthropoda > Insecta > Lepidoptera > Geometridae > Ectropis > Ectropis crepuscularia. The sequence continues at coordinate 11,423,467 of OY856369.1, read as the reverse complement.
ATCTTTTTTTTATTTTATCTGTGGGAAGCGTCGATATAAACCAATAGACGTGCACTGAATACCTTGAAATTGGTTATGAACTGCGTCTGTGTGTATCGTAAGTGATTTACAAACAACCAATCTACTTGACACCTAGAATCGCTAGCGGCGAGATATGCTGTGGTTCCACTTATTTTTATTGTTAACAACGAATAGTGAACGTCCACCACTTCCTGCAACCGTCTAGAACGGAAAGAGTGAGCTCACTCTTCCCAGCGATTACATGATTCCGTGCGACCTGAACTTTGTGAGGGCACATCTTATCATTGGTGGGAAGAAGAAGAAATGGCGTGATAATAAGTAACACACTTGCAGATTGCCAGGCAGCTATTTAAACAAAAAGAGCCATACCCACTACATGGCACTGTACTGTACTCGCCACTCCGTGATTACAATTCGTTTCTATTAACAAGTGGTAGTGCAAAAACATTTTGAGCACTAACTGGTATTGAGACAACGAAGTCATACGTCAAAGTCACAGATGAAGCTTCAACTTGATATTCTTTCAAGTGGTAGTGTAGTGGTAGGACTCTTAGCAGAGTCCGCCTGGGGAAGTACCACACCTTTGCCAATTATTCTACCGCCAAGCAGTAATGTGCAAACATTACTGTGTTCCGGTTTGAAGGGCAATGTTTCCAGAGAAATTACAGGGCTTAGAGATATAACAACTTAGATCTCTGGGTGACGAGCGCAGTGCAGTGCTAGGTAATGATTTGGGCTCTTCATGTTCCAATAGCTGCGTGTCACTGTGCTGTTATGTGGCAGGCATGTTGCTTACCATCAGGCACATGTCCTGCTCGTCTCGTCACTCTTTATTAAAAAAAAAAAACAATGATTTAACTCTTTGTGATTTTTCTGGAAGCATTATCCTTCAAAGTGGATCACATTAATGTGTATATAAGGCAAGAGAATAAATTATAAAAGTGTGGTATTTCTGCTCTAGGCGCACTTTGCAACCGTTTTCAACGGAATCTTACCGCTACGCTTTGAGCTACTTTGAGTAAAAGTTCTCGAGAAAGGTTCTCGAGTGGCGACCACGAACCGGAAGACGCAGTGTTGGACGGCCTCCCACTAGATGGACAGATGACCTCACGAAGGTCGCTGGAAACCGCTGGTTGCAGGTTGCGCGGGACCGTTCGTTGTGGAAATCTAGGGGGGAGGCCTATGTTCAACAGTGGGCGTCTTGCGGCTGATGATGATGACGAGTAAAAGTTGACGTTACTCAAAAATTCAATATTTTTATATGTTGGGCTTGCTCAAGTGAGTGAATGAATACAGCGTCCACAATATCTAAATATTCCTATTGAAGGAACTCTACATATATTATACAGGCGACATTTTGTGTGTTTGTGGACATGTATGTTTGTTTGTTCCCACGTTTCTCAGTAAAGCTGAACCGATTTTTTTTAAAATGACGTCACTTACGTGGATAACACATAAGATACTTTTTATCCCATCAATATTTGTGGTTATGCTTCGTGTGCAGCTCGTATATAATCAACAAGAAAATAGTTAACAGCTTCATTTTTTCCCTAACAGATGTCTCATCTTTAAACTGCTATGTCATGTTTGCAAACTTTTTCTAGAGTACAGATTATAAAAGGTTCCTGTAGAACAATACACCCGTGCGCACAGAGGGCCAGCACTAATGACTGTTGAATATTTTAGCGGATGGCGCAACTTGCGCTGACATCTGTGCCTGAGATGTAGTTAGTTTCAAGGAGGTTTTTATGAGAATAACGAGCAATTTTAGTGGATTTTTTTCTTTGGAGAAAATTAATACGTTTGCTTTGGATTTGAACCACCTCTCTTGATGTTAAGTTGATGCGGTCTGCGACGGAGCGCGCTTGTCTAAAACAAACCTATTTAATTACACTTGCCTAAATTTAGTCGACTGAATTTAGTCACTACTGAATTCAGTGCACTTTAATAGCAATCAGTAAGTTAGCATACTAAATTCAGAAGCGTGCTGAGTGCTATAGGCTAGATATAGGTATGTCACGGGCAAAGTCTGACTATATCGCTTGTGTGTTACAAAATAAAAGCTTAGCACATTAATGTAATACAATTATCTTGGTTACTTAATTAAAATCAGGTTTAAATTAATAATATACGTTGTTTATAACTAACGTTATGTTTTAAAAAATAAATGATTATTTATTTATTTATATAAAAATTGTGGAAAGATATGAAATTCAAAGTATAAAAATGAAGTACATTTCTTTAATCCGACATTTCGACTAAACCAGGCAACACAGAGGACTAACCTAATTGTGACGTTACACCAAAAAAAAAAAAAGGATGCCAACATTTTTTTTTTTAAGATTCGTAATTTTACTTGTTGACAGGTATTTTCATGGTATTTTAACTTTATTTGTATAAACCTAACCAAACATACAATTTTCATTATTGAAGGCAATATATGAAGTACAGGATTCAAACAGTTAGTTGTAAACAAGTATTTTGGATAGATATTTAACAATAATAAATAGGTTTTATTGAAATAACTAAGGTAAGTACCCATGTTACACAAACAAAAGTAACAAAATAGGCAACCTTACAAAACAAAATTAGGTAGGTAACGCTGGCCACAAAAATAAATACATACATAGTGCAAACATCAGTCTATTTCAAAAACGGAACGCCGTATCGCAATGTTGGCAACACAGCGTGCGATCTCAGCACGGGGCGCGAAAATTATAACCTCAGCGGCAAACTGGCAACCTACACAAATCAATTTACACCGTTATTGTCGGTGATCAGACCTGTCATGTGGCAGAAAGATTGAACTATAGTCATTACTGTGTTCCGGTTTGATGGGCAATGTTTCCAGACAAATTACAGTGCTTAGAGACGCTACGTAACGATTTGGACTCTTTATGTTCCAATAGGTGCGTGTCACTGTGCTGTTATGTGGCAGGCGTGTTGCTTACCACCAGGCACGTGCCCTGCTCGTCTCGTCACTCTTTATTATAAAGAAAGTAAAAGCAAACGTATGAAACTTTAGCCAAATGCGAATGTGGCGTCACCTATCAATGATCATGACTGGTTGTGTACACGCGCAAAACATAGCTTTTTATGTTGCCTGCTTGCTTATAACTTCATTAGCATTTAGTTATTGACGGTAATCGTTGGGTTCGTAATGTTGGCTATTAGTTTCCTAGATGTGTAATTGGCGGGAAATCACGGAGAAGGTTAACAGCATGACACCATGACAGCATGGATGCATAATGTAGGTTAGGCGAAGTGTTGAAGTACCTACGCTTATTTAATGGTGTTATATTAGGTTGAGATATTCATATTCCTGTTATCGAATATATCGCTTTGAGAATAATAGGCTGTCGTACCTATTACTGGGTAATAGTCAAATAATAGTCACCGTTTATATTTATGGATACACAATATTCTGCCGTTTCTGGAACATTATCTATATAAGGTGCTCGTTTGAATAATAGGTTACGAATTTAAAAATGGAACGGTTCGGGGTGGGTTATTTGGGGAGTAGTGTTTAGTTAAGAATTTACATGTTACAAGTAGTTTACAGTTTTCATTGAAATAAAATAAAAATTGTAAACTAACAACTCAGAAAAATATTTAAAAATTATTTCATTGATCTGATAATATAAAAGGCTCGTTTGAATAACAGCTAACGATTTAAATATTATTTAATTAAATCTGAGATACGTAGCGAATAAATTTGCTTTAATAGGTACTGTGAAAGGCTTAGGACTGTCAATGAAATCGCTTATTTATCGTATTATTTGACCATTACTGAATAACATAATAATATGATAACGTTCATAATAACTAATATGAACTTTCACCCGTATACTATTACATTGTACCTTACATAAACATATACATAAACAGCCCACTAAATGTTCCCACTGCTGGGACTCGGGGCCTTCTCTCGCAAGGAGAGAGTCAAGGCCATAATCCACCACGCTGGCCCAGTGCGGGTTGGTACCTATTATGAATATATTAGTCACACCACTAGATATAAGTATAAGTACCTACTACAGGCGTCCCTGTAGCGTAAACGGTAGCAAATATTTGGAACTCCATTATAAACCTCTTTCGTCCGATTCTCTGGGTAAAACAATATTTTATTATGTATTACGAAAGAAGCCGTGGTTTCAGCTGCACTTCTAAATATTTTTCCAATTGCAGATGGCTTTGTCATCACAACTGGATTTAGCGGTGAGGGTAAACATTGTGAGGTATGTCCCAAAAGTCTTTACTACAGGTTATGAATCATTTGCCAACCCACACAAACATATATGGAGTCAAACTTAATTAATTGTATCGTGACGCTTCATCAACTGAATTACAAAAACACGATGTTCTCATTTCGATTGGATTTTTTTTTACCGTAGTTCTATCATACCTAACCTCACTAACCGATTATAATTTTTATTCTAACGGATTTGTTGTTAGTCTCAGATACCATGTACTGCCACTATATATGTATAACTATTATCGAGTCCTTACCTCTACAGAAAATGTTACATTAGGGTACAATCCTCAAAAAACTAAGTAGCCCGTTAGTTAGATTGCCAAAAAATATTGTACACGTATTTTTTCTTTCGTTTCACAAACAAAAAATTACGAATATACAACGCTTCGAAGTTTCGTGTGACGTCACTTGTGAGTACGATTTTTGCTCACGAGTGACGTTGCAACCCCCACTCTCGAAGTTTGATGGTCTAAATCTTTGACGATTTTAATATTATGAAAAAACAAAAAATACGTGTCCAATATTTTTCCATGATCTAGCTGACGGACTAATTAGGATGGTGTATTTTTGACTCAGTCCGGTACCCTATTCTAAAATTCTATCTCTATGAACTATAACAAGAAACTCCAATCGCTTGCTATCCTAATAATATTAATAGCAGGAAAGTTTGAAAGAATGTATGGATGTACCTATGTTTGTTACCTTTCACACAAAAACTAGGTACTTAATAAATTAATGATTTGTATGAAATTTGTTACATAGGTTACATAGATAATGGCTTGAAATAACACAGAGATTTTTAGGGTTCCATAAAACGTAAAAACGGAACCCTTATAGATCCGTCATGTCTGTCTGTCTGTCCGTCCGTATCTCACAGCTACTTTTTGCCGAAACTATGAGAACTACACTATTGAAACTTGGTAAGTAGATGTATTCTGCAAACCTCATTAAAATTTTTACAAAAAAAAAAAAACAATAGGAAGCCCCCCATACTTAGAACTGAAACTCAAAAACTTTTTTTTCATCAAACCTACACTTGTGGGATAGGTCTTCAAAAATGATGCTGAGGTTTTTAGTATAGTTTTTGTCTATACTGAATAATTTGCGCGAGAGACACTTCCAAAGTGGTAAAATGTGTGTAACTTCTAAAATAATGAATGAAAAAACAAAAAAATATATATGATGTACAGTACCATGCAAACTACCAACGAAAATTGGTTTGAACTCGATCTGATGAGTAGTTTTTTATTAGTACGTCATAAATACATTATTATTAAAACTTCGATCAAAATTACAACGAACTAAAAAAACGATGTGTACTATGTATATTATGTTACTAGCTGCAACGGAACCCTTCATGGGCGAGTCCAACCCGCACTTGGCCACTTTATTTTTATAGTATAGAGTGACGAGACGAGTAGGACATGTGCCTGATGGTAAGCAACATGCATGCCACATAAGAGCACAGTGACACGCAGCTATTGAAATACGAAGAGTCAAAATTATTACCTAGCACTGCACTGCGCTCGTCATCCAGAGATCTAAGATGTTATATCTCTAAGCCCTGTAATTTCTCTGGAAACATTGCCCTTCAAACCGGAACACAGCAATGTTTGCACATTACTGCTTGGCGGTGGAATAACTGGCAAAGGTGTGGTACTTCCCCAGGCGGACTCTGCCAAGAGTTCTACCACTACTAAGGCTATTTTTATCTCGGGAAATTAACACAATAGGGAACTACTTACTGAAAGTGCGCTGTACTGACATTAATGTACATTCGTAATATTTATTTTTTAGTTTGAATTACACTGTCCCTTTACAAAGTGTCACAGAATAAAGTGTAGTAGCCAGGGTCTATAATCCCACAAAGGTATGTCATGAACAGACGGGCGCTGGGATTCTTTTGATCCCCGTTTTAGTCGGTACCTGTGTTGACAGCATGTGTTTTAATCATTTTAGTGCGAATTAATATACGTTAGAAGCTTTTTAAATTAAATTTGGTTCTTTTTACCGACTTCAAATGTGGTGGTTATAGGTTCAGAAGGCCTGTGAAAGATAATCTTTTTTTTTTTTTTTTTTTTAACTTTTATAGGTTCACACTTGACCGCCATCTCGCCTGATGTTAAGCGACGATGCGGTCTACGATGGAGCGTGTTTACCTAGAAAAAAACCGATTCACTCTCGATTTGAAGACACAAAGATTGTAACTATCGGGGAAACCCCACTCAGGCAACGTATTCCATAGCCTAGACGTTCTTATCACAAAAGTAGAGTCGAATCTCTTCGTTCGTGTCTTTGGAATCTATCTACAATTTCGTTAAAGGTGGCGGCAGTGTATAATTTTAATTTAAAAAAATTGGAAGCACATGACAATGTCAAAAATTTGCCACATATTTTAACTGACTGACCTCGTGGCTTAGTTGGTAGTAGCACTGCCTGCGAAGCCGAGGGTCGTGGGTTCGATCCCCACCCAGTGCAAATATTTGTGTGATGAATTCAAATGTTTGCACTGTGTCTGGGTGTTTCTATGTATAATAAGTATGTATTTAAAACTATATAAGTATTATATCAGCTATTTGGCCGCCATCATACAAGCTTTGCTTAGTTTGGGGTCAGATGGTGTTGTGTGTGAATTGACCACAAAAAAAAAAAAAAAAACTACTTGATTCTGTTATTTTGAAAATACCGTCGGATTTTTTTTTTATGTAAGTACATATTTATGTATATTATCAGTGAAGATTAAAAAAAGTCGCACTTACAGATTTGGAAAACTATTTTCTTCGTATAAAGTGTAAGGTGGTTCGTTTAAAATTTTATAAAATAGGTCGAGTGTTTTTTAAATCAACAAAAAATTCCAACTGGGTCAATTATGATTTTACTCATCTCCCAGCTCCTTTCATCGATCTTTGGTTAATTCATATAATATGCAGTGCAATGTAGTTCTCATTGCAGTTTCGTTTTGTGAATAAAGGCTACCAGTAAAAAAAAATGCTTTTTCAAAAATATTTACCTGTCTATTTATTCAATGTATGGGATTCATACAACTCGGTAACCCAATCGAATTTAAAATCCAATTACACACTGATCAATTGAAATTCAAGCAAGTTGTGAAGCATCGAAAAAAGCGTGAAAATTTAAGCGTCGTGGTAAAACTCACAGGTTGTATCAATACGAAAAAAATTTTTTATACAAAAATGTACTTTGGACTCGAATGTGTGAAAAGACTGCTTTGTTATCTATTTAAAAAAATTGGCAGTCATAGGAATTGCCGATAGAAATGAAAATTTATAACCCAGAATTTGATAGCTTACTTTGGAAACTACGCGGGTGTAACCGGAGGGCGTGGCCTGGGCATCATGGCATGGCCATCTCGAAATGCGTCAGGATTTCCTATTGGCTGATGCATTTCTAGATGGCCATGGCATGATGCCGAGGCCACGCCCTTTCAGCATTTCCCATTGGCTGACGCATTTCTAAATGGCCAATAGCCATGGTCCCGAGTTTACCCGCAGTTTTCTTATCATACCCGAGCGTGACGCTAGAATCCAATTCACAGCCCACGAAATATCTGTCTAGGCGCGCCTAAAGAAGTTTTCACTTCAAAAAGTAAGTTACCAATACAAGTTTTAAAATTAATATGTTTATACTAAATATACATTCGACAACCATATTTTTTTATGTACTTACTTAAGTTCCACAGATTTTTCGCGGGCTGTCAATTGTATTCTAGCGTCACGCTCGGGAATGATTAGAGATCTTCGGGTAAACTCGGGACCATGGCTATGCTTATGGCCACGCCCTCCGGTTTCACCCGTGTAGTTTCCAAAGTAAGCTATCAGATTCTGGAGTTATAAGTTTTCACTTCTATCGGCAGTTCCAAACACTGACAATTTTGTTTGTTCAAAATTAAATATTACCCGAATGGTCCCGTATTTAAATTTTATCGAAATCTGTGTAGCACTTTTTTGTAATCTCAACAGAATAAAATGAAATGTTCGTTAATTTATACATATTAATTAAATTTAAGTAAATTAGTGAACTGTGTGAGCTTATTTTTATTTAAAATGAAGACGGTTGTTTCATTTGAGGGAGAAAAAAAAAACGATTACTGTGGTACTACTTTCCGATTTCGTTTACTTACTTCCGTTTTAGATGGGATAAATCTTCTTAGTTTGCGCCAGCCACATGCGTAATATCAGAATATCTGGAGACGAGCAGGACATGTGACTGATGGTAAGCAACATGCCTGCCACATAACAGCACAGTGACACGCAGCTATTGGAACGTCATGAGTCCAACTCATTACCTAGCACTGCACTGCGCTCGTCACCCAGAGATCTAAAAGATTCTATCTCTAGGCCCTTTAATTTCTCGTGAACATTGCCCTTCAAACTGGAACGCAATAATGTTTGCCCATTACTGCTTGGCGGTAGAATAACTGGCAAAGGTGTGGTATTTCCCCAGGCGGCCTCTGCTGAGAGTTCTACCGCTACACGAGTCCTACCACTACAAGAGTCCTACCACTGCAAGAGTCCTACCACTACAAGAGTCCTACCACTACAAGAGTCCTACCACTACAAGAGTCCTACCACTACAAGAATCCTACCACTACAAGAGTCCTACCACTACAAGAGTCCTACCACTACAAGAGTCCTACCACTACAAGAGCCCTACCACTGCAAGAGTCCTACCACTGCAAGAGCCCTACCACTGCAAGAGCCCTACCACTGCAAGAGTCCTACCACTACAAGAGTCCTACCACTACAAGAGTCCTACCACTACAAGAGTCCTACCACTACAAGAATCCTACCACTACAAGAGTCCTACCACTACAAGAGTCCTACCACTACAAGAGTCCTACCACTACAAGAGCCCTACCACTGCAAGAGTCCTACCACTGCAAGAGCCCTACCACTGCAAGAGCCCTACCACTGCAAGAGCCCTACCACTGCAAGAGTCCTACCACTACAAGAGTCCTACCACTACAAGAGTCCTACCACTACAAGAGTCCTACCACTACAAGAGTCCTACCACTGCAAGAGCCCTACCACTGCAAGAGCCCTACCACTGCAAGAGCCCTACCACTGCAAGAGTCCTACCACTACAAGAGTCCTACCACTACAAGAGTCCTACCACTACAAGAGTCCTACCACTGCAAGAGTCCTACCACTGCAAGAGTCCTACCACTGCAAGAGTCCTACCACTGCAAGAGTCCTACCACTGCAAGAGTCCTACCACTGCAAGAGTCCTACGATTACAAGAGTCCTACCACTGCAAGAGTCCTACGATTACAAGAGTCCTACCACTGCAAGAGTCCTACCACTGCAAGAGTCCTACCACTGCAAGAGTCCTACCACTGCAAGAGTCCTACCACTGCAAGAGTCCTACCACTGCAAGAGTCCTACCACTGCAAGAGTCCTACGATTACAAGAGTCCTACCACTGCAAGAGTCCTACGATTACAAGAGTCCTAACACTGCAAGAGTCCTACCACTGCAAGAGTCCTACCACTACAAGAGTCCTACTACTGCAACAGCCCTACCACTACAAGAGTCCTACCACTGCAAGAGTCCTACGATTACAAGAGTCCTACCACTGCAAGAGTCCTACGATTACAAGAGTCCTACCACTACAAGAGTCCTACCACTGCAAGAGTCCTACCACTGCAAGAGTCCTACCACTGCAAGAGTCCTACGATTACAAGAGTCCTACCACTGCAAGAGTCCTACGATTACAAGAGTCCTACCACTGCAAGAGTCCTACCACTACAAGAGTCCTACCACTACAGCTACAGATATTCTTATATCTGTAGCTGTAGACCCCTCGCCTTAAAGAAAACAACCTATTATACTTCCAAAATAAATGTTAATATGTTTCCTCAGGCCGAAACTTCTCATTATACTTTCAATACAAGAAAAAAGGTAAAAACGGAATAAATTCGATATCCAATACAAACTGAACAAAGGAAAAGTATGCTTAAAAACAAATTCAAGAATACGTACAACGAAAGTATGATAAGATATATAAAGCGGAGAATATACCATTTAACACGTGATGAAACGGAATTTTAAGAGAAAAAAAATTGGCATTCAGGAACTGCTGATAGAAGTGGAAACTTATAACTCAGAATTTGATAACTTACCTTGGAAAGCCCTCAAGCCCGTTTTAGTCGCACGATGTTGCCACTCCTTGCGCCTTAAAACGGGGTTGCCAACAGATGGCCAATAGCCATGGTCCCGAGTTTACCCGAAGCTTTCTTATCATACCCGAGCGTGACGAATGAATTCAATTCACAGCCCACGAAAAATCTGTCTAGGCGCGCCTAAAGAAGTTTTCACTTCAAAAATTCTATTCATAAGTTGATAATATTTTATATTAACGCACTTTCCGTTGCACTGCGCCAACGTTACGCCACTCGGCGTGTTGGCGACCAAAAAAACTTCCATTTTAAAAAATAAAATGTTTGTAAATGAAAACCGCTAAACTAAACTGTACAAAATGTATACATAATTATGTGACAAAAAGGCAGCTATTTTGCATAAATAAATGTTTGTTAATGAAAACTGCCTAATTTATACTGTACAAAATTGATTTGTATACACAAAATGGCAGCTGTTTTGCGTCAAACAAAAAAATCACGTAAATCGTATCATTAATCTCGGAGTAATCGATGTAGGTACATACATAAATAACTATAATTTAAAAAGCCCGACTGCAAAGACTCGATAGGTAAAAATAACATTATTTACTATCTAAGGACACTTGGGTGATTGAGACGAATCTAAAGAAATTTTAATTGTCAAGATACATCCAGCCGTTTGGAAGATACGTGGGAATAAAGAAATTTACAAACATAAAAGATACGCGCGAAAAACATAACCCTTCTTTCAGTCGGGTAAAAAAAATATCGGCCGAATTGGTAACCTCATCCTGTTGTACTCGGTTAAAAATGATTACAAAGTATTTCTTGATGTCGTTAATAAAAAATGTCCGTTTATTTTTCCGTATTGTATTCTAGCCTTAGATTGAGGAAAAACAAAGGAAAGAAACGTATTTAATTAATTCAAGACGGATTTGACAGGAAAATAAATTTACGTTTTCACTAACATTGTTCGTTTCCCTTTGTATATTTCGACTTCTGTTTATTCAAATATAATGTTGTTGATTCTTTAATTAAATAAAAATAAAACACGAAAATATTGGCAGTCATAGGAAGTGCCGATAGAAGTGAACACTTATATTAGCTCAGAATTTGATAGCTTACATTGGAAACTAAGCGGGTGAAACCGGAGGGCGTGGCTATGAGCATGGCCATCCAGAAATGCAGACACATTTATATTTGGCCAATGGAAAATGCTGACGTATTTCTAGATGGCCAATGGCCATGGTCCCGAGTTTACTCGAAGATTTCTTATCATTTCCGAGCGTTAGTCCGAGATCCCAGAGCTCCCAGACGTCACCTATTTTCTGATGAATGAAATGTGGACGATTGAGTAGAGTTAGTAAGTACTAAGAACACATGCTTACTCGCTAACTTGCTTAGACGGCCAATTTTGAGATATGGGGTAATGAAGGTACATACAAACATTTACTTACTTCACGTATTTTCTAATAAATGATTTTCACGTATGTTGTAGGCAATATCCTTAAAAACAAGGTCCCAATACTCCCAGACACTTTCCTTCAGCCGTTTTGCTTAACAACTCCAAAATAATTATTTAACTTCACTTAAATTCTCATGCTCCATTTGTAAATTATATGTTCGTCAGACAACTATTTTGTTGCTTTTTACAATAAGATAGACCAATCTAAGGGGGCAATCATCCCCTATTCTCTACCGCCAAGCAGTAATGTGCAAACTTTACTGTGTTCCAGTTTGAAAAGCAATGTTTCCAATGAAATTACAAGGCATAGAGATAAAGCATCTTATATCTCTGGGTGACGAGCGCAGTGTAGTTCTAGCTAATGATTTGGACTCTTCATGTTCCAATAGCTGCACGTTACTGTGCTGTTATGTGGCAGGCATGTTGTTTACCATCAGGCACATGTCCTGGTCGTCTCGTTACTCTATAGGTACTATAAAAACAAATGTACCTATGCACCAAATTTCATCCCAATCCCTTCAGTAGTTACTGCGTGAAAGAGTAACAAACATCGTGCCATATTTATGCATACATCCTGTACAAATAGTTACATTCGGTTGCCTGGAAGAGATCGCTTTTAGCGATAAGGTCGCCCCTTATTTCACTTGTTCTAGGCTAAGTCTCTTTGTTTTGTAAGTTTTATATTGTGGACAATAAAGCGTTATCTATCTATCTATCTATGTTTATAATATTATCTACTTAGTAAGAATTCTGTAACGTCAAGTTTTGTTCATTTAATCTGTTTAATAGTCTTTGTTAATTTGCAGTACTTACAAGCCCATGTCTACCTCAATCACATTAAGTATCGTACACAAAGAGGTAAATAAATATGTGTAAGTACAAAAAATCCAAAGTGTCCAGTTATTATTTATTGACAAGCAGAGTCTCACGGCTTTACCCGTGTAATTCCCGTTACAATTCGTTACACATTTATTTTTATTTTTTTCCATTTTTAAGCCCTTTTTCTAAATCAGACTATAATCTTACTGCGTCGTAAATTTCAGTTGTAAATTACAGTGTAGCCATCGCGACGTGATTCAGCAACAAACATGTAGACTCTCGCATTTATAATATCAGTAGGAAACAGGATTTATTCATTATCTAGCAGCACCCCGCGGTGTTACCCGCGTAGCTCCCGTTGTTTCTCCGGGATAAAAGGTAGCCTATGTGTTCTTCCAGACTATAATCTATCTGTGTTCCAAATTTCAGCTCAATCCGTTTATATGTTAGGACGTGATTGAGCAACAAACATCCAAACATCCAATTATCCATACATTGACATTTATAATACAACTAGCGGCCCAGTCCGGCTGCGCTCGGATATTGTCATTTAAAGACTATTAATCGAAATAAAAACTATCCTATCTCTCAAGTTGGACCAGACTGCTCGCGGTGTGCCGATTTAATTTAAAATCGGTTAAGTAGTTTAGGAATCCAAACATCGTGACAGGAGATTTATATGTTTTACCCGCGTAGTTCCCGTTCCCGTTGTTCCCGTTGTTTTTTCGGGATAAAAAGTAGCCTATGTGTTCTTCCAGACTATAATCTATCTGTGTTCCAAATTTCAGCTCAATCCGTTTATATGTTAGGACGTGATTGAGCAACAAACATCCAAACATCCATCCATTGATATTTATAATATTAGTAGGATAGGATAGTAGGAAGGATATCAATGTATGTTTATCTTAACGGTAGGTGTTCATATTACACAGTTACATAGGTATTCACAAGCTTATATCTATTCTAACATCACAGGATAATAAATGGGTTCCTACCTATTTCACAAAAGCCAAAAATTTTCCGCAATTAATGTCAGTTTTTGTCCATTTCATCTCTGTTTATGGTCTTTGTCCATCTACAGTACAATCATCCCATGTCTACCTTAATCACAGGACAGTTCGCAAAGAGGCAAATAGGTAGGTGTTCGCAAAGCCCAACAAAGCCTCGCCTGACAGCAATTCTGTTTTAGAAGCTTAATCCCGAATGAGAATAAAAGGCATATTTCGTTCGCCGACGCTCACAAAATTGTCATCGCAAATAGCTTTTGCCTCGAGCGACAAAAACTTACATTACAATAAAGACATAACTCCTACCTCTTGCCCGAGAAATTTATACTTTGTGGTATAAGCTACTGAGTTTGGATTTGACTGGTTGACTACTCCTTCAGTAATGTAACAATGAAAATGCCAGCATTGCACACGTAAACACAATTCCCGGAACCGCTTCTCCATTTATAGATTTAACTGCTAAAAGAATAAGGCTCAAAGTCACGTGAAAGCGAAATCTGAACTTGAAAATCGTCGACAGCATGACGCTCGATATCAAATAAACACGATTATAGTACCGTAACGCCTGAAGCGACGGGGGAAGCGCAAACAAAAGTGATCTCTACGCCCGAGGGTTTAGGACGAAAGTTGTTTATGTAATTTGTGTAACTAAGATTTTTGCCGGGGGAGCTGAGAGGGATAGAGGTATTGGGATCGAGTGTTGAGTGAGAAGGAGAGCGATATAGCTCGGAGCACTGTGATTGGTCAGGAAGGCCGCAGGCTGTGAACAGTAGCCCGCCCTATGTCTACTGTAAACGGTTACGCTTTTCTTGGATAAGGCAGAAATTGAAAATTCGTGTTTTCGTTCACTTTATATTTTTCCATCCATTGTTAGTCTCTAAGGAATCTTTCTCTTACTGCGTTACAAAACTTGGTTTAACCGCAAATTTGTTTCTTTGTATTTGTTTGATTGGTTGAAAATGCATTATTCACATCATACATTCAAAATAGGAAAATAATAAAAACAAGTGGTTGTCTTATTGCTAAAAGCGAGTTCTTTCAGACTTCAGAATTACCTTGGGATGGACAAAAACTTTGAAAGTATGCTTATAATACATGCTGTGTAACAAAGATCGTAATAAGATTGCTCAATAAACATACATCTTAAAGTATTACATAAAAATACTTGATCTACAAAACAACAAAAACAAGTTTTATGTTACAAACGTAGAAATTTTCACTTGATTCGTGTTTTAATTATCGTCGTTTAAAAATATTTCTTAATAAAAAAATGGTTGTCTGTAAAGTCGGTTTACTGACGATAGTTGAACGTGACAACGTCTTAAGAAAATACTGATGGAATGGTACTGACGACGTCATGCGGCGAGGTAACGGCGGTAACGGTACATGACGTCATGTTTTGCGGGCGTGCAGCCAGCTTCATCGAATTATAAGACGTTATCACGTCAATATTTGATTATACGCTAACATTTTATTTAGTAGAGTCTGAGTCATCATTAGACTCAGTTATCCTATTAGTTAGTTGTTTTAGAATACATATTTTGATTACGAAAGTTTGTTCGTTTGTATGTATGAAAATTTGTGTTATTCTGTCATGAAAAATGCACTACATAGATCTGAAAGAAATTTGGCACAGAGACGAATTGTAGTCTGCAATAACACATACAAAAAATAGCAGTCATAGGAACTGCCGATAGAAGTGAAAACTTTTAACTCAGAATTTGACAGCTTACTTTAGAAACTACGCGGGTGCAACCACTGGCCAATGGTCATGGTCCCGAGTTTACTCGAAGATTTTTTATCATTCCCGAACGTGACGCTAGAATTCAAATTACAGCCCAAGAAAAATCTGTCAGAGGCGCGCCAAAAGAAGCTTCACCTCAAAAATGTTTTGACTAGTTGTCCGTTCAAACTTTGTCTAGCTCTTCTACGGCCTATCTTAATGGTTTTCGCTACTCTTCAATTCCCAGTGTCACCTGTAGGTGACATATGTTTAGTTATGATTTTATACTATTTAAAATATAATTTTTTTGATTTTATCTTATAATTAGTAACGGCATGGAATAAAACTTTATATTTTTTCTATGTGGTAGCACACATCACTCATCAGTTATCAATATCACTTGGTTATTTAGCGGCAATTGGTAAGAAACTTAGTTTGTGCTATCTACTGTGATAAAAAGTGTTATAAAAATATCTAGACTGTAAGTATTGGTATTTTTGTTATTATATGTTATAGTTATATAATATGGTACCTATACTTGACACATATTTACTTCTAAAAATAACTGATAGTTTTATAACTGTAGCACCTGTAATGCTCAGTGTCACCCACAGGTGACACTGGGCATTATACTATGAATTACAATTTATTTTTTATTTACTGGCTGTTATATTGTTTATGAAATTACTGTAACTGAAGTGGTTTTTTTTACATGTTGGATGTTAGATAAAGTTGCTGAGGTGTTACAGACCGGTGGAAACCTAGGTGATATCATTATATTCCCTCCTGAATATGGTGAAATTACTGATGAAGACAGTGGAGAAAAAACCGACACGAATATTTTTTCTTTCGTTTTTCGTTCTCAAGTCGAATTACTTGGTCAACCATCAGATTCTAGAGAACAAGACCATTTGCAGGAAGTACCTCAACCTGTCTCAATAAAGAAAAAGTATCACGCAGTAAAGAGGTGGTTCAATAATGTTTCTTCATTTACTACTTGGGACAAAGGTGATTGTGACGAAGAAATTGTCACCCAGGACTGTCTGAAGGTTCTAGTTCCTGTTCAATACTTTGAATTGCTTTATAGTGACATCATAGTATTAGACGTAGTAATTCCCTCGAAATATCGGAAGCACTTATCTAAAAAAATCGGGAAACCTCCAAATCGCAATTCTGACGGTGGCTTTCCTCTGGAGCCTACAGTGTCTAAAGAGGTGAGGAGTGCAGGAACAGCGGATGATCACGCAGAAGTCGACTGTTCTCAGCAGTTATGTGGGAACTGTCACCAACATACTCGAAAAATGTGCGCTAAATGCAACATTCGTTTGCACTTCAAGTGTTGGTATACTTATGTTCCACAGTAAACAAAACCTAGATCTAGGTTTATTTATTGTGGAACATGTATGTATATTACTAGTAACAGAACACTACAGTACTCTGTTGTTTTTTGTTACCATACTTTCATAAATAAATTTGGTACTTGTAAACAAAACCGGTGTTTCATTCCTGTCAAAATGATGCTTCATAGCTCATAAATCGTATAGTACAATGCCCAGTGTCACCTACAGGTGACCCCCCTATAAAAAGGAAGGGGGGTGCTTTTAGTATTTTTTTTCTTTTTTTTCTATTCGTTAAACACATATTTAGTTGATGACTAAACTAAAAATTATAAAAACTTCATTATTTTGGACATGGGAATTGAAGAGTTAAAATACAAAAATTGGCACTCATAGGGACTGTCGACAGAAATTAAAACGAATTTTAATATGAAACATACCTAAGTATTGCATAATACATCACCTGTTCGTATTAGGTTCGCCATAGGTTTATTGCTATTACGAATGTTACACAAACTCGCCATCCAAAAAGCGCCTCGCTTCGCTTCTCTACTGCCTCTCCAACGCTGTCATAAAGTGCCAAAAATATTTTTTTACTTCAAAAATGTACATCCATTTAAAAAACGCTTAATTCGTCTCGCTCCGCTTCTCTACTGCAGCTCCAACGCTGTCAAAGTCTCAAAAAGAAAATTTACCTTCAAAAATATATTTTGTAAATTTGTCTCACTTTAAAAATGTATTTAGTAAAGTTGTCAAATCGCAGATACAGCGTGACGCAGTGGAGCGGCCGCGGGCGACACCGGGCAAACTTTCCCGTGGCTTCGGGCCCCGCCCCGGGAAATGGGGAAATTACGAGAGTGTGCGTGTGTACGTACACTGTACCTATGTGTGCGTGTGGGGAACTTCTCTCTTGTACGGCGTCTGTAGGTACCTTTATCTATTCTTGTTGTTTTTCATCCGTATTCCGAAATAATGCTTATCTTTTATGTGTTTTCAGCAACGATCTCAATACACAGATATGCCCAAACTTCAGGGCGCACGGAATCATGTCATCGTTGGGAAGAGTGAGCTCACTCTTTCCGTTCTAGTCGGTTGCAGGAAGCGGTGGACGCCAGACGTTTTTACCTATGACTATTCATTGTCAACAACCAAAATAAATAGAACCACAGCATATCTCGCTGCTAGCAATTCTAGGGGTCAAGTAGATTGGTTGTGTGTAAACTACTTACGATACACACAGAGACGCAGTTTATTACCAATTTCAAGGTGCTCAGGACACATCATTGGTTTATATCGATGGTTTTCAGACGACGACTAATTTGGTATCTGGGCAAGACTTTCGAGTGCATCGATAAAGTATGGTAAGTTCCAACATAAGCCTTTGAATGTAAGTAGGTATACACTTAGTACTTAGTGGTAGGACTCTTTGCAAAGTCCGCCTAGGGAAGTACCACACCTTTGCCAGCTATTCTACCGGCAAGCAGTAACGTGCAAACATTACTGTGTTCTGGTTTTAAGAGAATATTTCCAGAGACATTACAGGGCATAGAGATAAAACATCTTATATCTCTGGGTGACGAACGCAGTACAATGCTAGGCTATGGTTTGGACTCTTAATTTTCCAATAGCTACGTGTCACTATTCTGTTATAGGCGGCCATGTTTCTGACCATCTGGCAGGATATCCTGCTCGTCTCGTCACTCTATATTCATCATCATCGTGATCCACTCACAGCCTTCTCTATCTCACTGCTGGTTATAGACTTCTCTTACTTTGCTATCTGGAATCAAAAATCTCAGTCCTGTGCCCAGCGAGTCCAGGTTCGACCCACGATATTTCAATATCATGGACCTATCTGATGCATCTTCACTCTATATCACAAAAAAAGTAACAAAAGCGTGTTAAAAATATACATTTTTTCTCTTAAGTTGGGCACTGCGCTTTCTGCGTTTGCCTGAAATTTGGTACTCAGTACCTTGAGACCCTGAAGTATGCCAACATTACTGTGTTCCGGTTTGAAGGGCAATGTATCCAGTGAAACATACAGGACACCGAGATCAAACATCCTATATCTCTGGGTGACGAGCGCAGTGCAGTGCTAGGTAATTATTTGGACTCTTTGTGTTCCAGTAGCTGCGTTTTACTGCGCTGTTATGTAGCAGGCATGTTGCTTACCATCAGGCATATGACCAGCTCGTCTTGTTATTCTTTACTTTAAAAAAAAAACTTGGATAGATTGGTCTATCTTATTGGAAAAAGCAACAAAATAGTTGTCTGACGAACATATTTACAAATGGAGCATGAGAATTGAAGTGAAGTTAAATTATTATTTTGGAGTTGTTAAGCAAAACGGCCGACGGAAAGTGTCTGGGAGTATTGGGACCTTGTTTTTAAGGATATTGCCTACAACATACGTGAAAATCACTTATTAGAAAATACGTGAAGTAAGTAATGTCTGTATGTACCTTCATTACCCCATATCTCAAAATTGGCCGTCTAACCAAGTTAGCGAGTAAGCATGTGTTCTTAGTACTTACTAACTCTACTTAATCGTTCACATTTCATTCATCAGAAAATAGGTGACGTCTGGGAGCTCTGGGATCTTATTCTATAAGTAAATAAATATGGTTTTCCCGCACGGTTTCTTTGTACCAATCGTAAGCAGATGAGGTGAATGTTAGCTATGGCGACATAGTGATGTGCCGCGACAAAAGTCTGACACTTCCACAAGAGCGATCACAACCGTGCGCTTGGTGTAAAGCGTTTGTTCTAACTCTATATACGTAGTACCTACGTGGGACACTCAGAAAGTTTAGAAAAATCAAAAACTAACTTCTATGAACTCTAATGAAACAAGAAAATTTGCTAAAAAAATAGGCTCTTAAAAAATACGGGGGGAAATTTAAAAATCGAACATAGGTATTTTTACTTTTAAATAATCGAAGTTTTCAAAATAATTACAAAGTGGCCAGTGTCTTATACAAAAAACTTTTTTTCGCAAAACTTTCTGAGTGACCTGGTAAATTATAAACTCTTTGTGTTGTTGTCTTTCATAGGCGATAGCCGAAACCAGAAAGCAGGAGAGTTATGCTGTATACCTGCAATTCTGGTCCAATGCTACGCCTCTACATTAACATTAGGCTGGAGTGTTGCTTACCATCAAACGAACATGTTCCTCGTCTCGCTTCTCTGTCTTATAAAAATTGTCAGTCATAGAAACTGCCGATAGAAGTGGAAACTTGAAAGTGTAAAAGTGAGATAAGTGTAGAAGTGAATAAGTGAAAAAAAAAAATAAAAAATAAAAAAAAACTCAGAATTTGATAGTTTACTTTGGAAACTACACGGGTGTAAACGGAGGGCGTGGCCTCGCCATCTTGGCATGGTCATCTAGAAATGCGTCAGCATTTCTGATTGGCTGATGCGTTTCTAGATGGCCATGCCATAATGGTCTGACCACGCCCTTTCAGCATTTCCCACTGGCTGACGTATTTCTATATGGCCAATAGCCATGGTCCCGAGTTTACCCGAAGCTTTCATATCATAATCGAGCGTGACGTATGAATTCAATTCACAGCCCACGAAAAATCTGTCTAGGCGCGCCTAAAGAAGTTTTCACTTCAAAAAGATGTGGTGTCCCATGACACACTAGGAGAGCCATGCGACAAGTTTTTAGCGTGTCTCAAATACCTACTCAACATTTGCTGCCAGAAAATTACGTTTGATATTACCAGTTCGTCACTTTAATCCTACTAAATGTTCCCACTGCTGGGACTCGGGGCCTTCTCTCGCAAGGAGTCAAGGCCGTAATCCACCACGCTGGCCCAGTGCGGGTTGGTGGATGACAGTTGACTTCGAAAAAATCTAGGTACATGTCGGTTTCCTCACGATGTTTTCCTTCACCGTTATAAGTTAGCGGCATTACGCACATGACTTCGAAAAGACAGTGGTGCGTGTGGGGTTTGAACCCGGGGTCTCCGGATCGGCAGGCGCCGTCCTCCCGACTAGACCAGCCGTAACATACTACACCAGCCGGTTCAGTTCGACTTAAATTCAGTTTCAACCGCACCCGGCGGTCACTTTCCAGCAGATAGTTTTTTATGTAGTGGTAGGAGTCTTGGCAGAGTCCGCCTGGGGAAGGACCACACCATTGCCAGTTATTCTACCGTCAAGCAGTAATGTGCAAACATTACTGTGTTCCGGTTTGAAGGGCAATGTTTCCAGAGAAATTACAGGGCTCAGAGAAATAACAACTTAGATCTCTCGGTGACGAGCGCAGTGCTGTGCTAGGTAATGATTTGGACTCTTCATGTTCCAATAGCTGCGTGTCACTGTGCTGTTATGTGGCAGGCATGTTGCTTACCATCAGGCACATGTTCTGCTCGTCTCGTCACTCTTTATTTAAAAAAAAGAGAGTTTGGCATAAACTCGTTTGGCTAGTTTGCTAGGTAGCACACTAGACAATCGAATTGTCACTGACACTGCTACCACAATCGAGAGTTTCTTACACGAAATTGTTGAGCGTCTCATCAAAATAAATCTATTAACGCAAAATTGCCTTTATAATAATCAATTGCAAAAAATGTACCAGGGGATCCTGGACTATAAAGCAAAGTCAAACTACTTTATTCATATAATTTAGATTTCTGTGGTGGTTAGACTATACTTCTGTAAAATAATAATTAAGATCAGATTTTTTTTTATAATTATAGTGATGGGATGAGTAAGTATGTCGGTGTCGTTATGAGTATGCTTGAAATGAAATGTATGCAATTTGTATGCTCTTTCTTTTGTTTTTATTTTTTTATGACGTGTAAATTTTACATAATAAAACAATTTTGAGAACGCCGTTTGTGTTTGACTGACACTTGATTGATACAATGACGTGAAAACATTACATTCTTTTTGGTGAAAACTGACGCATTTTACATCGCGTGGCGGAACTAAATCAATGGATATGATGAAATTTGAACCTTGTGCAGCAGTAATAAAGTGCAAATTGTCTCCTTGACGTTAGGACCACACATATATTGCTTAGACATAAGTGAGTGCTTGTAATTAAATATGATTTTTATTTCATAGCAATAAAGCTTAAATTGCCTTAAAATTTTAGTTAGAAAACGTTTTTATGGGAAACCACTTTTTTTAATATGAACTTTATTACATATTTATAAAGCTCAAATTGCCTTAACGTTTTAGTTAGGATACGTTTGTATGGGAAAAAGAAAAGGGCTGTTTTTAGGGTTTTCCCGGCAATTATTTGATCTTTTCTCGTCGTAAAAACCATCCTTGGACTTCA
Source organism: Ectropis crepuscularia (assembly GCA_963693475.1). Classification (NCBI taxonomy): domain Eukaryota; kingdom Metazoa; phylum Arthropoda; class Insecta; order Lepidoptera; family Geometridae; genus Ectropis; species Ectropis crepuscularia. The sequence continues at coordinate 11,401,406 of OY856369.1, read as the reverse complement.
ACGAACATTTTAAAAAAAGAATTGTCCAAATTGGCCCAGGCGTTGTTGAGTGATGCGCTTACCAACACATTTTGCGATTCATTTTTATAAATGAAAATGCGTCAGTTTTCACCAAAAAGAATGTAATGTTTTCACGTCATTGTATCAATCAAGTGTCAGTCAAACACAAACGGCGTTCTCAAAATTGTTTTATTATGTAAAATTTACACGTCATAAAAAAATAAAAACAAAAGAAAGAGCATACAAATTGCATACATTTCATTTCAAGCATACTCATAACGACACCGACATACTTACTCATCCCATCACTATATAAAAAAAATTCTGATCTTAATTATTATTTTACAGAAGTATAGTCTAACCACCACAGAAATCTAAATTATTTAGATTAATAATTAATAATCTAAATTATTTAGATTAATAATTAATAATCTAAATTATTTAGATTAATTCTGTGCTAACCACCGTAAGTAAAATTTACATGACTAAAAATATTATGCTGGTTGCCTGGAAGAGATTGCTCTCAGCAATAAGGCCGCCACTTGTGGTGCTAGATCATAAGTTTTTCTTTGTAATGTTATTATTTTTGTGCCACAATAAAGAGTTTTCTATCTATCTAATATTTTACTCTGAAATTTCCCAAAAAAAAAAAAACCACAAGCTATTCCAAAAGAATAATCATCTTGTAATCTCATTACCTAATGTTTGTCGAGAAATAAACGGAGAAGCACAAAAGTCCCTAATTATTTAAGCAATTCCCGGTTAGGGAAACTGTTATCCCTCCTCCCTCCCCCCACTCGCCAGCAATACTCCCCCCGGTGGTGAAAGATGGGGTAGCTACCCCTATTGTAATTATTTTTCTTGAAACTTTTCCCTGTAACGAATTTGTTTCTTTGATGAAAAAATACTTGGGTAAGATTTGTGTGGATATTACTTTACCGTAGAGGCTCCGAATAAATATTAGTACAGAAGCCTCACTTACCGAAAACAATTATATAAATAGCGACTCTTGCTGGGACACAACGAAGTTCAATTCAGCTCGCAATACCTGTCGAGATTTTCAAATAAACATTTGCGCTCTTTCTAACGCGTAACTCTGTCCCTGTCTAGCGCGGAGGGTTGTCGACATTATCTAATAACAATATGCGCGGGAAACGTGTTGCGCGAGCGCTCAGCCGTGCGTCCGACAACCGACTGGCACTTGTCCCCTGGGAGGGACGGTCTAGCTGTAGGCTAAAACCGCGCGACCTTGAGCGAGTGATGATGCACTGGTAGAGGCCAAATTACCATATAGATGGAAAGATACATCTTCGCAGGATGAGTATTTTATGTTTCTCACTTCATGTTCCCACAGCTGGGATTCTGGGACATTTCTCACTCAATAACAAGTCAATCCTATAGCATCATATTGTTAGCTGTTACATTTAAAGTTATATCGTCGGAATCCAGTGAAAATGGCTCCGTACGTAAGTTTATTATCATTATGATATATTTTTTAATATAACTTTATGTTGTTAATAACATTTTTTTTTTAATATTAATGATATTTATATGTAATTATAATTAATATCAGTAAAATTACAGGGCATAGAGATAAAATATCTCTGGGTGACGAGCGCAGTGCAGTGCTAGGTAATGATTTGGACTCTTCATGCTCCAATATCTGTGTCTCACTGTGTTGTTATTCAGCAGGCATGTTGCTTACCATCAAGCACATGTCCTGCTTGTCTCGTCACTCTTTAATATTAAAAAAAAAACAAACAAAGTGCTGCGTAATTTAAGTATAATAAGAAGATAGTGGTTACATAGTGGTGATAATATCAGAGGCTTGCTACTTCATACAACTACAGTAAATATCCCGAAATTTGGACCAGTGTGATTGTTGAAGTGAAAACTTCTTTTGGCGCGCCTAGACAGATTTTTCGTGGGGTGTCAATTGAATTATACCGTCACGCTCGGGTGTGATAAGAAAAGGGTAAGCTCGGGACCATGGGCATTGGCTATTGGCCATCTAGAAATGCGTCAGCCAATGGGAAATGCTGACGCATTTCTAGATGGCCATGCCATGATGTCCAGGACACGCCCTCCAGTTACACCCGTGTAGTTTCCAAAGCAAGCTATCAAGTTCTCAGTTATAAGTTTTCACTTCTATCGGCGGTTCCTATGACTGCCTATTTTTTTTTATTATTCTCATGTTCTTGTTGAGGAAAGTATTTTTCCCTGCCCCTGTCTTATCCACTATATTATATCGGTTTCAAGACCCCTTGTTACTAAAAAGTTGAATCGTAACAAATACATCTTCTGAGGTTTTCCATAAAAAACTTCCCTAATGCTATGTAAAGGGAGGCATGTTTTTTCTTATAAATATGTAATAATACATATATTATGTAATAATTTGTCTTGCATGTCGAATGGTGAACCTTTTTGAAGAGGAAACTTGTTTTGGCCACACACAGATTTTTCGGGGGCTGTGAATTGAGCTCAGCGCCACCCTCGTAAATAATAATACGAGTAATGTCATCATCAGCCGCAAGACGTCCACTGCTGAACATAGGCCTCCCCCCTAGATTTCCACAACGAACGGTCCCGCGCAACCTGCGACCAGCGGTTTCCAGCGACCTTTGTGAGGTCATCTGTCCATCTAGTGGGAGGCCGTCCAACACTGCGTCTTCCGGTTCGTGGTCGCCACTCGAGAACCTTTCTTCCCCATCGGTTGTCAGTTCTGCGAGCGATGTGGCCTGCCCATTGCCACTTCAGCTTAGCTACTCTTCGAGCTATGTCGGCTACTTTCGTTCTTTTGCGAATATCCTCATTACGGATTCTGTCGCGCAAAGAGACTCCGAGCATAGCTCTCTCCATAGCTCGCTGTAATAGTATAATAATAATGTAAGAAATGTTTGGGTGAACTTGGGACCTAAGACTACAGGCCCGTGAACAAAATTTACGGGGCAAACGAACCACCAGGAGACCTATGTAGGATTATAGAAGGGTATAAAGTAATAAGATTCAGCACTATGCCGTCACTTGTAAGCTGTCCAACTGAGTACAGTTGAAGAGGGGGGGGGGGGGATTCAAATTCTCGATAATTTCTCCTTATCCCATAATTTTTGTACGGCGTTGCGGAATAATAGATTAGAAGAGGTATGGAAACTATAAAAATTAAAAGTTTTAGATTTTTAAATATTAGTTTATCGGATGAAATTATGATGTGCCGACGATTCACAGAGTATATTTGGTCATTTGATTAAGTACGGCATTGGTTCCATACAGTTTCAATACCTCTTCTAATCCATTATTTCGCAACGCCGTACAAAAATCATGCGATACGGAGAATTGATCGAGGCAATCCTCGAACCCCCCAATCCTCTTCAACTGTACTCAGTTGGACAGCTTACAAGTGACGGCATAGTGCTGAATCTTATTACTTTATACCATTATATCATCCTACATAGGTCTCCTGGTGGTTCATTTGACCCGTACATTTTGTTCACGGGCCTTTAGTCTCTATAATGCATTTTTAGATGACCATGCTTAGAAGGCTAATCCTTTTTTATCATAGGTCACACTTCAACACTTGATCGCCATCTCGCTTGATGTTAAACGATGATGCGGTTTCCTACTATGGAGCGGATTTACTAGCAGAAACCAATTCACTTTCAACATGAAAACACCAAAATTTAAAAAATTGTAAAAACAAAGTCTCTAAAAAGTTAGTCAAAGCATTCTACAGCCTAGACGTTCTTTTTACAATATTGGAATCAAACATTCTTGTACGAGTCTTTCGAACATCAACCATGAAACGATGTCCCTTTTCCGAGCTTGCCCTTTTTTTCTATCGGAATGCTTGTAGCTCGAAAAAGCAACATCGTTTCATGGTTGATGTTCCAAAAACACGGACGAAGAGATTTGACTCCACATGTGTGATAAGAACGTCTTGGCTTTAGAATGCGTCAACTCTCGAAAAAAAAAAAATGTTTGATTGGTAATGTCAAATGTTTGACTGGAAATTATGTAGAACAGTTTGTATGAGAAAATTAAATTGTTGTTTTTACTATGTTCGTCACAAGTTTTCAATATTTTCTCACCGTTTAAACCTTCCGTTAGCTACGACAAACCTTTCAAAACCAAAATCAGCCAAATCGGCCCAGCCATTGTCGAGTTTTAGCGAACTCACGAACAGCAATTCATTTTTATAAATGTATATATATAGATTCCAAAGCTTCCAAATAGTACTTAGAACCACACAAATAAGTTGGATTAAGTCAAATTACAATGCCGTCCGTAGACCTATTTTTAGCGAAAGGCTAAAAGAAAAAGCAAGCTTTACCTCGGCTTTCCCCACCTTTCTTGAGGAAACTCAATTTACCCTCAGTCAAGAGAAAACTAAGTGATAAACTACTAGAAAGAATACAAAAATATAAAACGCGGCGCTGTTATAGCAAAGCCAGTATTATTCTAGTCTAGTCAAGTTTAGTTCTGCTTGTTTGCCGTAATTTTGTGAAGCTTTACCTGGCGAGTGGCGGGAAGTGCGCTTATTGGCTGAGCGCCGGACCGGATATGACATTTACACGGTTGCGCCCGTTTTGTTGGTATCCGGATCGGAAATGAGGTTTGTGTCGGGTTTTAGTAATGCAGTTGACTAGTTTATTGACTATGTTGACTATTTATGTTAAGTGTGATACTAGCTCGGAGCCAATGGGTTCATAATTTGTACTGTGATTATGTTATTTTTATACCAAATAAAGTTATTATTATTTTATTGAACGAAGTTCCTTACGGCAGGCTTGTAGGAGATAGGGGATTTTTGCGCAACTGAACTGAAAAAAAATGTGAGACCACCGTAAGAAAAATATATACGAAGAACGCCTGCTAGGGAAATCTACGCATAATTCAATATTTTATTTATAACCTTCACGTAACATTTTGTAGTACAACCTCCATTTTATAACTTATTTACTTAATACTTTAGTAGTGTTAAGTAAATGAACGACAGCTGCCCGTGATTTTTATGTTTAATGGTTCCACCATTCTGTTTGGTGGTAGAATAACCGGCAAAGGTGTGGTGCTTTCCCAGTGGGAATCTGCAAAGTATCTATTGAAGTTTGCGTATTTCTAATTCAACTGGGTCTTTCCATCAGGACACCCCACCAGCCATCGATTACTTGGGGCCCCTCGATATAAACCATTGGATGTCCCCTCCCAAACTTCAGGCGCACGGAATTATATCATCGTTGGGAAGAGTGAGGTCACTTTTCCGTTCTAGTTGGTTGTAGGACGCGGTGGACGCCGGACGTTTTTACCTATCACTATTCGTTGTCAACAACCAAACTAAGTAGAACCACAGCATACCTCGCCGCTAGAGATTCTAGGGGTCAAGTAGATTGGTGGTGTCTAAAGCAGAGCACATCTTATAATTTATATCGATGTTGGGACCCCTAAATAAGTGGGCTTAGCAGATTAATTCTCTCTACGTGGTCAACCCAGACAAAGCCTAAGACATTTCACATTAGACATTTGACTGGCTTCGTGGCTTAATGGGTAGTAACTCTGCCTGCGAAGCCGAGGGTCGTGGGTCCGATTCCCACCCGGTGCAAATATTTGTGTGATGAATTCAAATGTTTGTACTGTGTCTGGGTGTTTCTATGTTTAATAAGTATGTATTTAAAACTATTTAAGTATTATATCAGCTATCTGGACGCCATAACACACGCTTTGCATAGTTTGGGGTCAGATGGTGTTGTGTGTGAATTCTCCATCAATATTTATTTGTTTACGCCCAAAATGTTATATAGTCAACAAAAACAATCATAACTTACTCACTTAGTCAAATGCTAGGGTTATATTTCGCCATTTTTCTATACCTACATTAAGATTCGCACGTTTAAAATGAATCAACATAAACATACAGTTATTATGTTTTTCAATGCAAATTACCTGATGTTAAAATTGTCTTCATTTTCGTATACGCATTCCAATTTCGCAACCTTTCGAGGGCTACCGATATTAAGAGTCTGTTAATTCCCTTGTCTCGCGGCAGTCATGCCCCAACTGACACACGATATGCCTTAAGGTACAAGGTACAAATAACTAGACTCCTTATTCTTGTATGCACCTTTATGAAGTGAAACCTTCTTTTGACGCGCCGCATACAGATTTTTTGTGGGTTGTGAATTGAATTCTAGCGTCATGCTCGGGAATGATAAGAAATCTTCGGGTAAACTCGGGACCATGGTCATTGGCCATCTAGCAATGGGTCAGCATTTCCAATTGGTCAGGTAGAAATCCGTCAGCATTTCTAGATGGCCGTGCTCATGGCCACGCCCTCCGGTTTCACCCGCGTAGTTTCCAAAGTAAGCCATCATTTTCTGAGTTATAAGTTTTCACTTCTATCGGCAGTTCCTATGACTGCCTATTTTTTTGTAGGACTCTTTTGCAGAATCCGTCTGGGGAAGTACCACACCTTTGCCAGTTATTCTTTCGTCAAGCAGGAATGTGATTTGGACTCTGAAGAGTATTCCAAACATTTAATATTCTTCGGAGTGTACTGATCTGCATGATTTAATACTCGTACCATATTGCCCTTTTTCTAGCGGAGCTTGTAGCTCGAGAAAGTGACATCGTTTCATGGTTGATGTTCCAAAGACACGATCAAAAAGGTTTTACTCTACTTTTGTAATAAGAACGTCTAGGCTGTGGAATGAGCTACCTGAGTGGATTTTCCCCGATAGTTAATCTTGGTGTCTTCAAGTCAAGAGTGAATTGGTTTCTTCTAAGTAAGCACGCTTCATCGTAGACTGCATCGTCGCTTAACATCAGGCGAGATGGCGGTCAAGTGTAAAACTATTCAATTAAAAAAACAAATCTGTTTCCGGTTTAAAGGGCAATGTTTCCAGTGAAATTACAAGGCATAACGATAAAACATTTTGTGTCTCTGGGTAACGAGCGCAGTGCAGTGCTAGGTAATGATTTGGACTCTTCATGTTCCAATAGCTGCGTGTCGCTGTGCTGTTATGTGGCAGGCATGTTGCTTACCATCAGACACCTTTCCTGCTCGTCTTGTCACTCATTTATATAAAAAAAAGTGCTAGTAATATTACCTTTAAATTTACAGATCAGATCAGATTCTACAGATCAAGTCGCGAAGTGGTCAAAAACATATTGTCCTACTAATATTATTATCCTATCCTACTAATATTATAAATATCAATGTATGGATGTTTGGATATTTGGATGTTTGGATGTTTGTTGCTCAATCACGTCCTAACGTATGAACGGATCGGGCTGAAATTTGGAACACAGGTAGATTATAGTCTGGAAGAACACATAGGCTACTTCTACTTTTATTATAGGCTACTTTGTATCCCACGGAAATAACGGGAACGGGAACTACGCGGGTAAAACCGCGGGTCGCTTGTAGTTCTACCATAAAGTACTTATTTAGTACATAGTAGATTTCATGTGGGTATTAAAAATAAATATAAGTAAAAAATATATAGGAATAAGTAAAAAATATGTAAGTAGAATAAATTAAGTATTTAGGTAATGTTACGCATTTCTTTTTTAAAGCCAAATCACATTCCAGGGTCTTTCTAAAATGTTAATGCCTTTAATTTTTTTGACAACTTAAGATCTAAATGTATTTTTCCTGATCAACCCTGACTAAGTATACCCGAGTGTACCTACTAATTTAGGTCTACTTAGGCTCTCTCAACTGTAATTTTGATGAGTTATGTTAATGCGCGGGAATTTCTCGAGGATTTCACGATCATTTTGGAATGCGTTGTTAATGTTAAGTTAAAGGTTATATTAGGGTCTGGCGTCTCCTATGTTAGAGGCCAGTGTTAAGGCTTTCTATGGCTTCTGCGTTTGCGCCCTACGCCTTGTGCTTTAGGGTCATACCCCTTGCAACACTTGCCTACAGTTCTTGGCTTCTAATCAACAGTGAATGGTTTTTTTTTAAGGTAAACAGGTATACATTCTCTGAGCTTTAATTACTCTGGAAACATTGCCCTTCAAGCCGGAAAACAGTGATGTTTTCACACTACTGCTTGGCGCTAGAATAACTGGCAAAGGTGTGGGACTTCCCCAGGCGGACTCTGCTAAGAATCATACAAAATAATATACCTACATTTATCATCATTACCCTACCTCTTATCCCTTTTTAAGTGGGATCGGTACAACATGTACGTTACCTCCATTCATCTCTGTCATTCGTCGGATCTAAGCTCACTCCTTTCCTACTCATATCGTCTTTCACACAATCCATCCACGCTTTTTTTGGACCTCTCCCATGGCATCCATCTACATTCATACTCAAAACTCTTTTGGTTATGTGGTCTTGATCTCTACGCATAACATGATCAAACCACGTTATATAAAAACCCATATACATAAATAAAAATAAAAAAAACCGTTTACTTGAGCAAATGCTTAAGATAAAAAATAAAAAACATGAAATACTTACGCTAGAAACAGATTTGTTGTTAGTCCTTTAATATTTTACAGTATCTAAGATCGTAGGTAGGTAGGACCGAGTAGTGCCAGTAGTCCGGTTGCTAGTTCGGTTAACCGAACTACTGCAACTTTTTAGTCCCAGTAGTTCGGTTGTACGTCATCACCGAACTATTGGCACTGCGGAGTGCCAGTAGTCCGGTTGCTAGTTCGGTTGATCAGTAGCTTCTAGGTAAACGTACCATGCAAAATTTCACCGAAAATTAGTTTGGACTTGATCTAGTTAGTAGTTATTTTTAGTACGTCATAAATACACTATTATTAAAACATTGATCAAAGTTACACCGAACTACAAGAACTTATGTATTTAACATGTAGATAATAGACAGAAACACTTTATTGTTAACAACACACAAAGAAAAATAAATAAACAAAAAGATAAACTCATCAAATCTAGCGAAACAAATGGCGAACTTATCGTTATGAGCGAAATCTATCATATTATTCTATATTATATTGTAAGTACTAGTGTGTACTATAACTTATTTAAAAATGTAAGTTCTGACAAAGGGAATCTAGTGTCTAGTGTGTCTAGAGTAAAAAAATGCTGAATCATTTGTTAAACACTAGCAGTGCCCCGCGGTGTTACCCGCGTAGTTCCCGTCCCCGTTGTTCCCATTGTTTTATCGGGATAAAAAGCAGCCTATGTGTTTCCAGATTATAATGTAATAGTGTTCCAAACTGCCCAATCTGTTCATACGTTAGGGCGTCATTGAGCAACAAACATCCAAACATTGACATTTTTAATATTAGTAGGATTATATTACTTGCTACTATGGAACCCTTCATGGGCGAGTCCGACTCGCACTTTACCGCTTTTATTGACATTTGCTTGAAGAGTGAGGCTTTTATAGTTACAGCATTTTTTTTAAAGAGTGATGGTAAACTCACAATTGTAAAAAAAAAATGACATTGTTCATTACAATTGTAATAAATACCAACATATTTTATTTTAATGGTTGACACTTATTTGTACGATACTTATTATCGTACAATAAAATGTTAAATTTAAACTTTAAAAATGTATACTTTTTGTAAACTCTTTTTTTTATATAATTGTCGTGTAAATTGTACATTTATGAAAAACAACTTTGACTTTGAGGTACGTAGTGGGTCCAAACGTAAGTTTGACTTCTGCAAAACCCTCATGGAATCCCCCACGATGCATTTCGTGTCTTCCCAACTTTTTTCGGCGTTTAGCCTTAGGCCGCCATTCCACAATTAGACGCCGGCCCGAGTAGACGTGTGAACCCGGGGACGTCACGATATATCGTGACATGCGTTGCCGATTTGGATTGTTTTAAGTATTTTAAGTTGATGAGAACGTATTAGAGGGGTTCGTTAGGGTGCTGCAATTTGCACGGTTTTTTTTTTCGTTTTTACTTTTGATTTCTGTTTCGGGTTCTGTGTCTTAGTATGGTCTAAGTTTTGTATTTTTATTAGGAGTTTTAGAACCCTAGATATAAGTAAATAAATAAATATTGGTGGACAATTCACGCACAACACCATCTGACCCCAAACTAAGGAAAGCTTGTATTATCGCGGCCAAATGACACGCATCTATTGGAACATGAAGAGTACAAATCATTACCTAGCACTGCACTGCGCTCATCACCCAGTGATCTAAGATGTTATATCTCTAAGCCCTGTAATTTCTCTGGAAACATTGCCCTTCAAACCAGAACACAGTAACGTTTGCACATTACTGCTTGGCGGTAGAATTACTGGCAATGGTGTGGTACTTCCCAAGGTGGACTCTGCTAAGAGACACTACAAAATATTATAAAAATATAAATTGTAATTCGATCGCCAAGCAGTAATGTGCAAACATCTCTGTGTTTTGGTTTGAAGGGCAATGTTTCCATAGAAATTTCAGGGCACTGAGATATAGCATCTTATAAGGTAACGAGGTCAGTGAACCTGAACCTGGTACCTAGGTACCTAATGAATTAGGCTCTTCATGTTCTAGTCGCCACGAGACAATAAGTTGTCTTCATCAGGCGTCTTGTTTACGCAACATCTTGCTGTTCCCGTCTCGCTATACAGTAAAAAAGCAAATAAATTAATGCTCAAAATATTCACAAATGTAGTAGTGTACAACACCTACTTACAAATATTCACGGATCTTAAAATATATCTCCTCTTCTGCAATTAATTAAAGAATAAAACACACAAATTTTACCATAAATCACTAAAATACCAGTAGTTATAACAAATACAACAATCTAATAAATAAGACCTTATAACTTATAATAAGGTATCGCAAATGAACGGTGACCTTTCCGAGTCGTGACCGCTCGCTGTCGTTCCACAAACCTTCCTGTTAGATTAATAAGCTGATATTATACCTGATTGTTCCGATAATAAGTGCTCTATGATGTTGAAAAGTCATTTATTTATATGCATTTTTCAATAAATTGGCAGCCATAAGGACTTGCTAAACACACAACACCTAGGCAGGTGTTGTGTGTGTTGTATTGTGTGTCCACCAATATTTATTTGGTTATCGGTTTTTTATCGGATACACTTCGGAGAATGTGCGACTGAGTTGCATGATCTAATATCACCTTGTCCTTTTTTCTATCGAAATGCTAGTAGCTTGAAAAAGCGACATCGTTTCATAGTTGATGTTCCAAAGACACGAACGAAGAGATTTGACTCTACTTTTGTGATAAGAACGTTTAGGCTTTGGAATATGTTGCCTGAGTGTGTTTTCCCCGACGGTTACAATCTTTGTGTCTTCAAATCGAGAATGAATCGGTTTTTTTCTAGGTAAACACGCTCCATCGTAGACCGCATCGTCGCTTAACATCAGGCGAGATGGCGGTCAGGTGTAAACCTATAAAAGTAAAAAAAAGGATACCCATAGAAGTGACAACTTATAACTCAAAATTTCGACACTGTATAACTTTATTTCAAAACATTTAAAAATGTTTGGCTTTTGCACGTTATAAGTTAAAGTTTAGTGTTTTCGGCATGGTACCTATAGATAATAAGTGGCTTTCAATAAAACGATAATATTATAAATGAGCACATCTAAGTTATATTGTTTAATATTGCACTATTGTGTCTTAACTACCTATTGTTTTCCGGGCTACGCGGATTTGAACTAAACTGTAAAATTGGTTCAAACATTAACGAAATTTTGCTTTCAGGCGAAAAATATAAATTACGAGGTATAAAAGTCAATTAACACACATGTGTTTATTACACATGAACGATATTATTATGTCACGTACTAATATTATTATTTAGTTACCTCGATTAATTAATATTAGTTCCAAATTAAATGATTTGGAATCATAAATTTCCGCTGTTAAAATTAAAGACACCGCCGCAAGAAGAAGTCTTCAAGCGACTATAAGCGCTCGAGACACGCAATATCTATTTATTTATTTATTTAAAGTAATAGAGTGAAATATAGAGATACTAGCGACCCATTCCGGCTGCGCTCGGATATTGTCATTTAAAGACTATTAATCGAAACAAAAACTATCCTATCTCTCAAGTTGGACCAGACTGCTCGCGGTGTGCCAATTTAATTTAAAATCGGTTAAGTAGTTTAGGAATCCATCGCGGACAAACATCGTGACAGGAGATTTATATATATTAAGAAGATGGTGTCTTGGGACACCAGGTAGGAACAAAGGTCCTTCGGACAGTACAGAACCGACTCAATTTGCAAAAAAAGGTTATTTGTTACACAGTGTTAAATTGTTTTTTAACTAAATTTTAATAACCGAGCAAAGGAAGGATTCTAAAATGGAATCCTTCGCTGCGCTGGTGTATCAAGTATCAGAATCCTGTGCGTTAGTCAGGGAATCAATAGAGTACGAGGTGAAAATTCTTTGCACTCGAGCATAGAATAGATAATGTTCCTGTCATGGAAGCCTATTACTGGACTTATTTAGAGAAAATAATAAAATAACTAATTTGCAACTAATTCTGTGACGTGAAATCTAGAGCCGCGGTTTTCGAATTAAGAAAAACAAAAGACAACCAAAAAAAAAAAATAACGATCGAATTGAGAAACCTACTTTTTTTTTTTAAAGTCGGTTAATAAAATACGAGGGAAATTTAAATTTGGAATAAAATCTTGTTATACAACCAAAGAGTTTCCTAAAAATTCGATCTCGCAAGAGGCTTGATATGCCACCTCTTACGAGAGTGAATTCCATATGCCACGGCTCACAGATGTATCACTCTTTATTGTTACTAGTATGTTTTTATATACACAAAATAAAGAGACCGTCGTACACAAATAATATGTAACTTTTCATCCCACCTCAGCTAGGAAATGACTTTGCGCGTTTATAAGAGTTGTCACACTAAGGTTTTAACAATATGTCATGGAAAAAAAATTGCGCCCGAAGCAAATTAAAACAGCGCACCAAGGAAATCCTAGTCCTAGTTTATAACAAATTAAAAAATTAGCATTGCCATTCAGCGTGGTAATGCCGCCAGCATGCTGGGTACGCTTCCGATTGGTAGTGGGCTTGAACATCTTGATTATCTGTAGACCTTCATCGGTCTATGGATAATTCATGTGTGCTTAGTGTAAGAAGTTAGTTAGGTATGTAGCGTAGTGTAGTTCTCATTGTATTTTAGTTTTGTTAATAAAGGCTCTGCCCCTTTAAAAAAAAGTTAAATAATAAACTCGGTACTCTATCGGAGGTGGAAGTAAATAGGTTTAATGAAGATTTGAATTCGTAGACATAGTGCACACGATGTTCTAAATTAAAATTTATTTCATTTTCCAGGGTTCCATTTCCATTACTTATAGATTTTTCTTACGGTTTTAGTCTAAATTTTTTTCAGTTCGGTCGCACATAAAAATCCCTATCACTTTGAAGCCAACTTCGAACTTTGTTCCAACAAAACTTAACTTTCTTTTATCTCTGATGGTCATCTGTAAGTTTTACTCACAACATTTTTAAAGGATACAGACATCTCACACCCTACAATCCGACTACATAATGGCGTCCTACTCGATGCCATATTATTTCAGCGTAAAAAAATTAAGAACTTATTTTGTTTTAAAACATTTGCCAACAAGACGGTTTGTGCACCATATTATTTAAAATCATCAAACGATAAAGCACATTCCTTTTTTCAAAATACCTTACCATAAAGCAGCATTATGATATATTTTGATAAACTCCGAAGGATGTAGAGTAGTGATGTTTAACTTTTAACTCCGGTTCAGACAAGTCGGAATGGTTTTCAAGGTCCGATTGAATATTATGCGTCATTTAGTTCAGCCTACGTCATTTTTGCTAACTATTATTAACTGTTAAATATTAGTTGGTGATTGATTAATAAACTCGATTGAGTTAACGTCCAGGCTGTGGAATACGTTACCTGAATGGGGTTTCCCCGACGGTTACAATATTTGTGTCTTCAAATCGAGAGTGAATCGTTTCTTCCAGGTAAACGCGCTCCATCGTAGACCGCATCGTCGCTTAACATCGAGCAAGATGGCGGTCAAGTGAAGCCATCTAGAAATGCGTCAGCATTTCCCATTAGCTGATGCGTTTCTAGATAGCCATGCCATGATGGCCTGTCCACGCCCTTTCAGCATTTCCCATTGGCTGACGTATTTCTAGATACCCAATAGCGATGGTCCCGAGTTTACCCGAAGCTTTCTTATCATACCCGAGCGTGACGAATGAATTCAATTCACAGCCCACGAAAAATCTGTCTAGGCGCGCCTGAAGAAGTTTTCACTTCAAAAACACATGAAACACATCTTATCAATTAAATGACATAATTATTATGCTTTGCATGCCATACATTTATGAATATCTGTGAAATTAAAGACGTTTAATCGATTAAATTCTATGGAAATGCGTCTACATTCAAACATGAGTCAACGCGGTAGGATGCCCTCTAGTGATTAAAAGTAATATAATATCTGTTTTCCAGACTATTTTCGAACTGTGTTCTAAATTTCAATCCGATCCATTAATATATTCCAACGTGATTGAATTACAAAACAACCAAACTTTGCCATTTATTACATTAGTCGGATTAATTTTCAGTTCCATTCCAATCCCGACTCCAACTCCCATTCCGATCTTAAAAGATCTTAACTCCAGCGTCGAGTTCTAAACTTAAACTCCTCCGTAGCATCCCTAGTGGAGTCTGTAGAGGCATATATCCCTCGCCGGCGGCGGTGCGCGCGCGCAGCTGCCGTGCCGAGTAATCTGAATACGATCGAGCAGGTTGCGGCTCGAGGCTTTTGTTTTATGGTCTTATGTAGACGGTACGTATATTATGTATATAGTATTCCTGTATAGTATGGATATGGGTAGCTTCTCTTTGTTATCATAATTTTAAACATAGGTGTATAGTAGAGACAAGCCCACTGGCGTAGCGAAATTATAAACATACTACTTTGTGGCATGTATCTGTACGTTTTTTTTATAGTATATAGTAACTAGATGAGCAGGACGTGTGCCTGATGGTAAGCAACATGCCTGCCACATAACAGCACAGTGACACCCAGCAATTGGAACATGAAGAGTCCAAATCATTACCTTGCACTGCGCTTATAGTTTCGGAAAAAAGTGGCTGTGACATTCGAACGGACAGACAGACAAACATGACGAATCCGTTTTTACGTTTTACGGAACCCTAAAAATTTACTCTATCTCTACTCTAAGATCACGTTAACCTTAGTAAAAGTTTGAAAAGTTGGTTCAGCACCCTTGCAACCTAGGGAGACGAACGGACTACCGTGCAATGCTAAAAGGCTCATTCGGTAGCTCGGTAGTCAACTATATATTTGACCGTACTATTTTGGTGTTTTCAAAGCGAGAGTAAATCGGTTCCTTCTTTTTTTTGCTTCTTTGATTACCTAAGCACGCTCCATCGTAGATCGCATCGTCGCTTAACATCAGGCGAGATGGTGGTAAAGTGCGAACCTATTTTAATTTAAAAAATGGTTAGTCATAGGAACTGCCGATAGAAGTGAAAACTTATAACTCAGAATTTGATAGCTTACCTTGGAAACTACACGGGTGTAAACGGAGGCGTGGCCTGGGCATCATGGCATGGCCATCTAGAAATGCGTCAGCATTTCCTATTGGCTGATGTATTTCTAGATGGCCATTGCATGATTCCGAGACCACGCCCTTTCAGCATTTCCCATTGGCTGACGCATTTCTAAATGGCCAATAGTCATGGTCCCGAGTTAACCCGAAGATTTCTTATCATATCCGAGCGCGACGCTAGAATCTAATTCACAACCCACGAAATATCTGTCTAGGCACTTAAAAAAAATGGAATTTTCGTGACGAGAACGGAAATGCATTCATACTTTTCTCACTAATTTTATTGACTGTACTTTTACTAGCATTTTCGTAACGTGAACGGAAAACGCATTCATACTTTGAACTACATACATAATATATCTGTTCTTTCGTCCGGCCGCATGGCGGTAGCCGCGGGCGGAGATATTTTCAAAATAATAATTAAAGAGGATACATTTATTATAGTCGGTAATGCGGAGATAGCCCCGACAGGATGCTCTGTTTCGATACACCTTTAGAAAGGTGGAATATATTATGTTTGTGGTGGTACACTTTTGCAGAGTCTGGGGATGTGCCACGGCTTGGCCTGTTATTCCACTGAAGAGTTCTCAAAGTGTCATATTATAGAAAGAGAAAGTAAGAACAAAACTAATCAAAAGACGTTGTGTTAACGTTGAGTTAATCGGAATGCTCGTAGTTCGAAAAAGCGACATCGTTTCATGGTTGATGTTCCAAAAACACGAACGAAGAGATTTGACTCTACTTTTGTGCTAAGAACGTCTAGGCTGTGGAATACGTTGCCTGAGTGGGTTTTCCCCGATGATTACAATCTTTGTGACTTCAAATCGAGAGTGAATCGGTTTTTTTTCTAGGTAAACACGCTCCATCGTAGACCGCATCGTCGCTTAACATCAGGTGAGATGGCGGTCAAGTGTAAACCTATAAAAGTTAAAAAAAAAGTCTTTTTTCAGTTCAAAATATTTAGTCATATTAACAAAGCTCGTTTGTGGGGTGGTACAAAATAAAATGAGAAACATACAGTTTCAATTACCTACATGTGCCATACTCATCGTACTAAACGAGTATCTCGTACAAAGACTAGGGTAAGAGCATGTCAGAGTGAACAAATACTAATACAAAAATATTGACTGGCCTCGTGGCTTAGTTGGTAGTAGTACTGCCTGCGAAGCCGAGGGTCGATTCCCACCCAGTGCAAATATTTGTGTGATGAATTCAAATGTTTGCACTATGTCTGGGTGTTTCTATGTATAATAAGTCTGTATTTAAAACTATATAAGTATCATATCAGCTATCTGGCCGCCATCACACAAGCTTTGCTTAGTTTAGGGTCAGATGGTGTTGTGTGTGAATTGTCCACCAATATTTATTTATTTATTGCTGTTTGCAGGTAAGATAAGATTTTACGTTTTAAAAGTTGACCCATACAAACTGACCACTTCGAGAGGCATGCAATATGTCTGGCATAACAATTTGTATGGGTCTCAATTTATATTATTACGCGTACAATGATCAGATTGTCAGCAGATGAAACTCTTTTTCTTCTTTGTCTGCTTCTCATTTCTGTTTTTTAATCGGTTGTGTTCATTGAACTCTTAAAACACTAAGAAGCGGCACGCGCTCTTCTACGATGGCAATGCAAAATCAGGTGACGTCTCCTGATTGAGTCTCAGTCGTAACAGGAGCCACAAGTTGAGAGGACGTTCGCTAACAATAAAAAAAATACCTAAACAAATGTGATGTATAGCTATCTCATTTGCACCTACTGCCTACTTGTCATGATGTCTTTGTCATTCATTCTAACGTATCTCACGATGGAAGTGAAGCTGTCTGCACATTGCGTATGCTTGTATGAAATTTTCGCCACATAATGCTGTCTTTATGTTAGAGCGTACCTCATCTTCCTTTACTTAGTTATATCAATGGTTGTGTTATTTTATAATGTCATTTGATTCTTCGTCTTCTTTTAACTTTTGGCTCCTTACAGTACCGTGGGAAACGAATATACCTAAAGACCACGCGATGAAACAAAATAAGTATTACGACCTTCAAAACGAATTAACAAAAAACGGCTATGTATGTATGTATGTATATATATTTAATTTATACGCTGTAGAAGTAGGAGCGAGAGGTATACCAGCAAAATCTCTCTATAACCTGCTTAAAGACCTTGGATTGTCCAGAAGTGCAGTAAGTTCTATACTAGAACGAGTATCTAAAGCTGCACTAGTAGGATCATATCGGATTTGGCTGGGCAGGGAGAGAAATACGAGTAGTGAAGGTGAGTGTTGACGTACGTCACTAAGAGACCCCTTTTAAACCTACGTCACAAGTCTTGGGGTCTATTCGAGATTTCTCTCTCTGTCACACGATGGACCCGGCACCCGCACGGGAATGCTAAGAAGTTCGTCTCCCGTCTCTATTCGGTTGTACAACTTTGGCTTAGGCTGCCATCGGTACGGAAACTTAAGGATCGACCTGGCATTTCTGAAAGGGGTGCTCTGCCATCCTAGCATTGCATCTGTCGATTTGTAGCAGTAAAACGTAAACTAAATCTTCTTTGGCCCCGTTAGCACTGCACTGCGCTCGTCACCCAGAGATCTAAGATGTTATATATTTCTAAGGCCTGTAATTTCTCTGGAAACATTGCCCTTCAAACCGGAACACAGTAATGTTTGCACATTACTGCTTGGCGGTAGAATAACTGGCAAAGGTGTGGTACTTCCCCAGGCGGACTCTGCCATGAGTCCTACCAATACCAAAGGTCCCGTTCCCGTAGTTATACCACAGATACGAAAATAGTTACTTGTTTTACATTTTATTGAAATCTGTGGTTTTCTATTCAGTGAAAATCAATTATTTAAATCAAGAATTTTTTGTCTAGATAAATCGACTAGATTTTAAAGCCACTTTTGTTTTGATCACGATATTCAAAGGTCTTTTATTTATATGGATCTTAGATCTCTGGGTGACGAGCGCAGTGCAGTGCTAGGTAATGACTTGGAGTCTTCATGTTCCAATAGCTGCGTGTCACTGTGTTGTTATGTGGCAGGCATGTTGCTTACCACCAGGCACATGTCCTGCTCGTCTTGTCACTCTTCTATAATATAAAAATGAATCGCAAAATGTGTTGGTAAATGTGTGGAGGATTGTCTCGTTCCGAAAATCACTCAGAAGAAACTCAACAAAATAAATAATATCGTGAATAGTTATATATAAAACTAGCGGCCCGTCCCGGCTTCGCACGGGGTCAACATTTTTTGTTAAGTAGGTATACTAAATGAAATGTACATGACCAAATTTTTCCAAAAGATCAAAATTAAAAACCAAAACTTTAAAGTTCAAAAACATTAAACTGCCTGGCCTGGTGGCTTAGTTGGTTAAAGGCCGTTTTGTAAAGCGGCGGTTTAAAGATCAGCCGGATTGAATACAGCTGATTTAAAAACCACTGGAATGTATTCAACGCCATACGTTATTCAACACGGCTAGCCGTAATGTAATAAAGCGAGAGATTAACCGCCTCTTTGACAATTTTTAGTTCCGATTCTTAACACTCATGGCGCTGCCTGATATAACAACAACTATGGCGTTGAATACTGTGTGTTCCTAAATTGCTAAAGTGACAGTGGATTCTGGAGTTTGGAGGAATCGTACACAATATTATTAGGGTGGCACTTATCACCCTGGGCGTTACTTGGATACTATTTCGTTTCCACCGTCCACCTTGTTAAGACTAAATCGGACCGGGTAGGTTACATGAGACCCAGATCCGACCCGGAACACCCCGACTCCACCTAGTCTTGGCGCTACTACCCCTAGAGTGTATTTAAAAGAATGCGGGAGCCGGAAGCTCAAGGGAGGTCCTGAGTGGAGCGAGCCATGCAAGTAGTTTTAAAACTATAATAGGTTCGCACTTGACCACCATCTCACCTGATGTTAAGCGACGATGCTATCTACGATGGAACATGTTTCGATAATAGACCCTTGTCTATGGAAGTTCACCATGTTTCTTAGGTGTACCGTCACCGATATCAAGTTATGGGCTTTCAAACTTTATGTGAGAGGTAAAATGTTGTAAAAAAAATAGTACGGAATATCGTACGAAATAATCGATCAATTTATTCAGATAAATGAAATTAGTTAAGATTTTGTGTTGTTATTTTTTTAAATATGGTCTCCCTACAACATAAGCAGTAATACAATGCGGCTGAACGTGGACCGCCTTATTGAAGAACGTATTGCAATGACAATGCGGCTAATCGTTGAACCGCCGCATTACAAAACGGCCCCGTTTTTCAAAACGGCTAGCCGTAATGTAATACGGCGAACTATACAATCCGGCTGCGACATATACATCATAATCCGGATCTCGTTGTTGGGCTGTATGTTTGATGTCTTGACACAAATTGTCTTCAAAAATGTGCCATAATTCCGAGGGAAAACAAAATAATAATATTACCACAAACAACTCTCTCAGCCTCAACGGACACCGAGAAATTGAAGCTTCTCTCAAAGTGATTTCTTTGATTTTGAGTAGTCTTGGAACGATGTACCTACGTGGTACATGATAAAGAAGTATTCTGAAATAAAATCACTCTGACTGGGATGAACGCTGTACTGTATGTACACTCTTCATCATTCTGCCGGCCGTCGCGTCGTTGCAAATATTTAGGATGGATATTTTTAATTTCGTAATATATTTTGAATGGAATGTCCGATTTTAATAATTCAAAAAGGAATCAATAGGTATCTAATAAAGCAGTCTTGATTGAGAAATAATTTATTTTGATAAGAATTAAAACAAATGTATGAATAGCATGGTCTTAAGTTGATCGGCATTTTTATCTTCTTTTAAAATGTAAAAAAGCAGTTGTAGCGACGTAATTACTATAGTTAGACATATGCTCTCGCGAAATTTTTTGTAGATTTTAATACGTTCTATAATATTGTAGAACATTGTTTGGTTCTATCATTGGTACTTTCCGCAGCGTATGCGATGAAAGCCATTTTATGGCTGTTTTTTTATACCTTGCGTTGGTTTTAGTAAAAAACTCCAAAGATCACTATTTTTTTCTTGTAATAAAAATAGCCTATGTTACTCAGTGATAATGTAGCTTTCTCTTAGCAAAAGAATTTTTGAAATCGGTTCAGTAGTTTTTGAGTTTATTACATACATACAAAAATACAAAAATACAAATCTTTCCTCTTTATAATATTAGTATAGATATAGAAAGGCATTATCAAATAAATTGTCAGCCATAGGGACTTGCTAGCCTATCGGGTTTTTATCGGAGAGTGTGCGACTAAGTTGCATGATCTAATACCTCCTTGTCCTTTTTTCTATCAACTAATTCTGTGACGTGAAATCTAGAGCCGCAGTTTTCGAATTAAGAAAAACAAAAGACAACCAAAAAAAAAAAATATTAACGGTCGAATTGAGAAACCTACTTTTTTTTAACGTCGGTTAATAAAATACGAGGGAAATTTAAATTTGGAATAAAATCTTGTTATACAACCAAAGAGTTTCCTAAAAATTCGATCTCGCAAGAGGCTTGATATGCCACCTCTTACGAGAGTGAATTCCATATGCCACGGCTCACAGATGTATCTGACTTTATTTATACATAATTATTTTAAATGTACACAAACTAAAGAGACCGTCGGCGTCGTGCACAAATAATATGTAACTTTTCATCTCACCACAGCTATGAAATGACTTTGCGCATTATTATCAGTTGTCAAACTAAGGTTTTAACAATATTTCATGAAAAAAATAATTGCGCGCGAAGCAAATTAAAAAAGTGCACCAAGGAAATTCCTAGTCTGTGTTTTTAACAAATAAATAAAGTGGCCAAGTGCGAGTTGGACTCGCCCATGAAGGGTTCCGTTGCAGCAAGTAACATTATATACATAGTACACATAGTTCTTGTAGTTCGTTGTAACTTTGATCGAAGTTTCAATAATAGTGTATTTATGACGTACTAAAAAAAAACTACTCATCAGATCGAGTTCAAACTAATTTTCGTTGGTAGTTTACATGGTAATGTATATCATATATTTTTTTTAGATTTTTCATTCTCTTACTTTAGAAGTTAGAGGGGGGGGGACACACATTTTACCACTTTGGAAGTGTCTCTCGCGCAAATTATTCAGTGTAGACAAAAACTATATTAGAAACCTCAACATCATTTTTAAAAACCTATCGATAGACACCCCACACGTGTAGGTTTGATGAAAAAAAAAATGTTGAGTTTCAGTTCTCAGTATGGGGGGCAACACTAATTTTTCATTTTTTTAAATTTTTCTGTTGAAATCTTAATGCGGTTCACAGAATACATCTACTTACCAAGTTTCAACAGTGTAGTTCTCATAGTTTCGGCAAAAAGTGGCTGTGACATACGGACGGACAGACAGACAGACAGACAGACAGACAGACAGACAGACAGACAGACAGACAGACATGACGAATCTATAAGGGTTCCGTTTTTACGTTTTACGGAACCCTAAAAAGTTACATAATAAACTCGGCACTATGGAGGTAGAAGTAAATAGGTTTAATGAAGATTTGAATTCGTAGACATAGTGCACACGATGTTCTTAATTCAAATTTATTTCATTTTCCATTACTTATAGATTTTTCTTACGGTTTTAGTCTAATTTTTTTTTCAGTTCGGTCGGACATCAAAATACCTATCACCTTGAAGCCAACTTCGAACTTTGTTCCAACAAAACTTAACTTTTATTTATCTCTGATGGTCATCTGTAAGTTTTACTCACAATATTTTTAAAGGATACAGACATCTCACGCCCTACAATCCGACTATATAATGGCGTCCTACTCGATGCCATTATATCAGCGTAAAGAATTTAAGAACATATTTTGTTTTAAAAGATTTGCCAAGAAGACGGTTTGTGCACCATATTATTTAAAATCCTCAAACGATAAAGTACATTCCTTTTTTCAAAATACCTTACCATAAAGCAGCATTATGATATATTTTGATAAACTCGGACTTGTTTCAGACAAGTCGGAATGGTTTACAAGGTCCGATTGAATATTATGAATATTTTAGTTCATGTTACGTCATTTTTGCTAATGCATGGTATAATGTTGGTGATTGATGATTAAACTCGAATATAAATTTATATCCTACTAATATTATAAGTTTTTTTTTACTTTTATAGGTTTACACTTACACCATCTCGCTCTCACCATTTCTGATGTTAAGCGACGATGCGGTCTACGATGGAGCGTTTACCTAAAAAGCCGATTCACTCTCGATTTGATAACACCAAGATTTTAACCATCAGGAAAACTCCTCTGAGGCAACACTAGCTTCGCCCTGCGGCTTTAGCCGTGCAGTTTAATTTCTGTTAATGTGGTTGAGGATCAAGCATCCAAACTTTGTTATTTAAATATTCGTAGTTAATAATAGTAATGATAATATTAGTAGGATTAGTGACCGCGCAGTTCTTGTTCCCGTTGCTGTCCCGAGATTATTAATAAATATTTTTTTAAACAAAAAGAATTACACATGAAAAAAAAAACACATGAATCACATCTTCTCAATTAAATGAAATTATACATATTATGCAATACATTTATGAATCTTGTGAAATTATAGATGTTTAATCGATTAAATTCTGTGAGTTCGTCTACATTCAGGCACTAGTCATCGCGGTAGGATACCCTGTAGTGATTAAAAGTAGTATGGTGTTATTCCAGACTATATTCTAACTGTATTCTAAATCTCAATCCGATCCTTTCTGATTTTCTTTGTGTGAATTGTCCACCAATATTTATTTATTATTATTTATTTCAGACGTTCCGACGCGTTTGAACAACAAATAATCAAATATGTAAACTTTGCCATTTACAATATCGGATTTCTTTTCAGTTCCATTCCAATCCGGACTCCAACTCCCATTCCGATCTTAAAAGATCTTATATCTCCAGCGTCAAGTTCTAAACCGACTGAACTCCTCTGTAGCATCCCTAGCGAAGTCTGTGGAGGCATATATCCCGCGCCCGCGGCGGTGCGCGCGCGCAGCTGCCGTGCCGAGTAATCTGAATACGATCGAGCAGGTTGCGGCTCGAGGGTTTTGTTTTATGGTCTTATGTAGATGGGACGTATATTATGTATAAAGTATTCCTGTATGGATGTATGGATATGGGTAGCTTCTCTTTGTTATCATCATTTTAAACATAGGTGTATGGAAAAGCGTACAGGCTAGTAGAGACAAGCCCACTGGCGTAGCGAAATTATAAACATACTACTTTGTGACATGTATCTGTACGATTTTTTTATAGTATATAGTAACTAGAGCAGGACGTGTGCCTGATGGTAAGCAACATGCCTGCCACATAGCAGCACAGTGACACGCAGCTATTGGAACATGAAGAGTCCAAATCATTAACTTGCACTGCGCTCGCCACCCAGAGATATAAGATGTTTTATCTCTATACCCTGTAATTTTACTGAAAACATTGCCCTTTAAATCGGAACACAGTTATGTTTGCACATTACCGCTTGGCGGTAGAATAACTGGCTAAGGTGTGTGGTACTTCCCCGGGCGGACTCTGCAAAGAGACCTACCACTACAAATAACTTGCTACTTGATTACTGTCGTACAGTGAAATTTTCATTGTTTTACTTTGAAAATGTGTACTATACTAGCAGCGCCCCGCGGCTTAACCCGCCTAGTTCCCTTTCTCGTTATTTTCCGTGTCAGTTTTGGCGAGCGAACTTACTTCAGGTCCGAGGAAACACACTCTAAAAGCGTACTGGTATGACTTTGAACTGTTACTCGGCCAGGTAGAACTATTACCCGAGTAACTTTCTAAGTCATTCCAGTGTCCCTAATGTATTTCTACTCGCGATCCTCGAGGGGGCGAAGTTCGTCTCTCCCCAGCCGAATTAGCCATGATACATAAAAAAACCACCGACATCTTATGTGAAAAAGTACATGCATAGAGTTAAAAAATAAAGTAGCCAAGTGCGAGTTGGACTCGCCCATGAAGGGTTCCGTTCCAGCAAGTAACATAATATACATAGTACACATAGTTCTTGTAGTTCGTTGTAAGTTTGATCGAAGTTTTAATAGTAGTGTATTTATGACGTACTAAAAAAAACTACTCATCAGATCGAGTTCAAACTAATTTTCGTTGGTAGTTTTCATGGTAATGTACATCATATATTTTTTTTAGTTTTTTCATTCTCTTACTTTAGAAGTTAGAGGGGGAGGGACACACATTTTACCACTTTGGAAGCGTCTCTCGCGCAAGTTATTCAGTGTAGACAAAAATTATATTAGAAACGTCAACATCATTTTTTAAGACCTATCGATAGATACCCCACAAGTGTAGGTTTGATGAAAAAAAAATTTTGAGCTTCAGTTCTCAGTATGGGGGGCACCCCTAATTTTTGTTTTTTTAAAAAACTTTTGTAAAAATCTTAATGCGGTTCACAGAATACATCTACTTACCAAGTTTGTACAGTGTAGTTCTCATAGTTTCGGCAAAAAGTGGCTGTGACATACGGACGGACAGACAGACAGACAGACAGACAGACAGACAGACAGACAGACATGACGAATCTATAAGGGTTCCGTTTTTACGTTTTACGGAACCCTAAAAACTGGTTACATAACAGAGAACAAGAAGTATTTTTTCATAACTGGTTACCAAATATAGGTAATGAAAACGGAAAATAAGTGTTTATTGGTAACTGGTTACAAAACACTGAAAAAAATTCTTTTTTCGTAACTGGTTACGAATCAGTCGGTTACGAAAGTGGCTGAAGGGAAAATAACTCTAGTCTAACATCATGTTAACCTTAGTAAAAGTTTGGAAAATTGGAACAGCACCCTTGCAACCTTGGGAGACGAATTAATGACCGTGCTATGCTAAAAGTCACAGCCGATAGTCAACTATTTATGTGCAATCTTGGTATCTTCAAATCGAGAGTGAATTGGTTTCTTCTAGGTACGCACGCTCCATCGTAGATCACATCGTCGCTTAACATCAGCCGAGATGGTGGTCAAGTGGAAACCTATTTTATTTAAAAAACTGTAATTTTCGTGATGTGAACGGAAACACATTCATACTTTTCTCACTAATTTTATTGACTGTACTTTTACTAGCATTTTCGTAACGTGAACGGAAATGCATTCATACTTTGAACTACATGTATCTATCTGTTCTCTCGTCCGGCCGGCCGGATGGCGGTAGCCGCGGGCGGAGATATTTTCAAAATAATAATTAAAGAGGATACATTTATTATAGTCGGTAATGCGGAGATAGCTCCGACAGGATGCTCTGTTTCGATACACCTTTAGAAAGGTGGAATATATTATGTTTGTGTGGTACACTTTTGCAGAGTCTGAGGATGTGCCATACCTTAGCCTATTATTTCCCTTATGAGCTCTTATAATTATGATATGCCCTTATGATATTTCGAGAGCTGGTAGCACAATTCCGGTAGGTATTTGATGCATATCTGAAATCTTGTCACATAGTTCTTCTATATCCCTACACGAAGGTGCGGACCTGGCTGGTGAGAAGCGGGGCAAAATGAATCCCTCAATTACTATATTAGTATTATATCAGCTATCTGGCCACCATCGTACAAGCTTTGCTTAGTTTGGGGTCAGATGGCGTTGTGTGTGAATTGTCCACCAATATTTATTTAAAAAATGGTTGTCTGTAAAGTCGGTTTACTGACGATAGTTGAACGTGACAACTTCAACTACGCCTTAGAGCGAGGTAACGAGGTAACCTCGCCGCATGACGTCATGCGGCGAGGTAACGGCGTTAACGGCACATGACGTCATGTTTTGCGGGCGTGCAGCCGGCTTCATCGAATTATAAGACGTTGTCACGTCAAAAAAAAAAAAAACAATCACCTGACAGGTAGATAGTCCCTCCAAAAAGATCTCTCTTTTTGTGATTCCTTATTTTTTAGTTATATACAACACCCAATTTAAATTTCAAATTGCCAACCCATTTTTTGTATTTTATGCTAAACATACTCATCGTACTCAACGAGTATCTCGTACAAACACTAGGGTAAAAGCATCTCAGGTACGATAAGATATTACAAAACATTATAAAAGTTTACCCTACAAACCGGGCTCTTCGAAAGGCATGCAATATATCTGACAAAACAATGATAAAAATAATAGTCCGCCGATGAAAGTCTTTTTCTTCTTTGTCTGCTTCTCATTTCTGGCTTTTAATCGCTTGTGTTATATTATATGTCATCTGATTCTTCATCTTCTATTAACTTCTGGCTCCTATTCGGTTGTACAACTTTGGCTTAGGCCTTAGGCTGTCATCGGTACGGAAACTCAAGGATCGACTTGGCATTTCTGAAAGAGGTTCTCTGCCATCCGTCCTAGCATTGCACCTGCCGATTTGTAGCAGTAAAACGTAAAGTAAATTCTTTAGGCCCGTTAAATGCTATTTGCACGGGTGAAAATGTCACTGACATGTTTGTGTAATATTAATACATTACAATAGATTTGTAGTGGTAGGACTCTTGGCAGAGTCCGCCTGGGGAAGTACCACACCTTTGCCAGTTATACTACCGCCAAGCAGTAATATGCAAACATTACCGTGTTCCGGTTTGAAGGGCAATATTTCCAGAGAAATTACAGGGCTTAGAGATACAACATCTAAGATCTCTGGGTGACGAGGGCAGTGCAGTGCTAGGTAATGATTTGGACTCTTCATGTTCATGTGGTAGAGGTGGACACAGCTCTTCCTATTCGCAGACTGCCTGGCGCACTCAGACACGTGGCTTCCTATTGCAGATTTCACATGATCAGCCCAGCGCATAGGTGACCTGCCGCACGACCTGGTTCCTTCCACTTTTCCCTGCACAACCAGCTACATGAACAACTAACTACTAATGGTAGCCGCTCTATGGAATCGTCATTTTAATACCTACTCTTAATTAATTAACCAACTTCAAAAAGGAGGGGAGGGGTTCATAATTCGACTACAGGTATTATTTTTTATGTTTGTTTCCTCAAAGCTTTGGACTGGGTGAACCTATTTGGATGATTCCTTTTGTTCGAAATACTCCCCGAATGGTCCGGTAGCTACAAATATGGTCCAGTAGGTATACATTTTATTGAAATCTGCGGTTTTCCATTCAGTGGTAATCAAGAATTAGTGGTCTAGGTAAACCGCTTAGATTTTAAATCCACTTTTGTTTTGTAAAATACATAGTTGTTTATAAATGAAAAAAATAATTGCACGTTTTATGTATCTTATTAAATAAATAGAGTCAGATGTTCAACAACACCAACAGCTGGTTGCCTGGAAGAGATTGCTCTCAGCAATAAGGCCGCCACTTGTGGCACTAGTTAATAAGTTATTTCTGTGTAATATTTTAATTACTTTGTGTTACAATAAAGTGTTTCTATCTATCTATCTATCTAACACCAAAAGTACTACCTCTTTTGTCGTAGCACACAGTTTCTGCACAACCCTACACAGTACATCGTGCACAGTGCGTGCATTACAGCGGCAGCTGCGACCGACGCCGCGGGCGGATGCTATATGCCTTCATACCTTGATTGTTACACCGTCTTCGGACTACGGTATTCACTTATTCATTCAACAAGATCTTTACTAATATTATAAACTGGAATTTTGTAGGTAACGTTTGTTACTTTTTCACGAAAAACTGCATAAGGTATCTGGACGAAATTTGTCACATAGATAGAATAGATCTGGGATAAGACATAAGGTAATTTTTAATCGTTGAAAATTACGGATAACAGTTCCCGAACTACGGTGCTAAATAACCACAATTTCAACGGTATAAAAAAGTAGCAAATCTGTAAATCCCTGTTATGTTTTTCGACGTATTTGTTTTCATTCAAATCTGTTCAGCCGTTACAGGGATAAACACAAACTAACAAATAACTTCAATGCTCCTAATCAGTTCAGAAAACAAGAAATAATTCATAACGTTAAGTCAACCAGAGGTGATTTTAGATAACCTTCAAAATGGTAATTTAAAACTCACTAAAACAGCTATAGCATGCTTTGGAACGAGCTATGCTCGGAGTTTCGCTGAGGGATCGTATACGAAACGAAGTCATCCGTCAGAGGACCAAAGTTATCGACATAGCTCAACGTATTGGCAAGCTGGAGTGGCAGTGGGCTGGTCATATCTGTCGTATGATCGATAGCCGTTGGGGTAGACGTATCTTAGAGTGGAGACCGCGAATAGGCAAACGTAACGCGACGCCAAGAAACTCAATGGAGTAGCGATAATTACTTAAGGCAGCTGGAGAAGAAAATTATATAATAAGGCTGAGTAGCGTATCATGAAAGAGACCTCTGTCCAGCAGTGGACTAGATAGATATACTCTTTATTGACACACCAAATAATATTAAACAGACAAAAAAATTGGCAGTCATAGAAACTGCCGATAGAAGTGAAAACTTGTGACTCAAATGTTTTCACTTTCAATTGAATTGTCTAATTTGTTTATGTGACATCGTTCACAGACTAACCTGTCTGAAGACAAATTATTTGTTACCATCGTAGGTCTATGTACATTCGCATAATTTCAACACCGCCAGCTAAATCGATGGTTGCGCCATCTAGTTTTATATCAACGTAATTATACAGAATATTGCAACTCTACTGTTTCTGCTGCCCTGGTACTGGTACCTAGGGGCAAACGCAACTCTTTTATATTTCTGTTGTCCTGGTATCTGGAGATAAACGCTGGGCTGTTGGAGGTAGGTAATCGAAACTCTTTACTGTTTCTGTTGCCCTGGTACCTACCTGGCCGTTTTTACCGAGTTTACCCGAAGATTTCATATCCGATCCGATCCATTATCATATCCAAGCGTGACGATTGATGAATCCATTTCACAGCCCACGAAAATTCTGTCTATAGCGCGCCTAAAGAAGTTTTCACTTCAAAAAGAACACCACATTTTAAAGTAGTGCGACATTAGACCAGGGTAGGCTGACGATGATTAAACAGTTATGCTACCACTACCATACTCTGAAGAGGGTTTTGCAAAAACCAGTTCAGGATATCTTAAACGAAGGACAAAAAAGGCATTTATTCAGCGAACATTCATCCATTATAAAGCTTCAAGCACAATGGAAGAAAAAGTGTGCAATTCTCATAACACAGTGCTCGGGGGAAAACGTCTTATATACCTACCTCATAATAAGAAGCTAAAAATATAAGTTAATAAGATCGGTAACAGATGGTATTTACTGATTGTAAGGAAATATACGAAGTTAAAAGAGACACGTACTAAAAAAAAGATGCGTGGCACTCGGGGACTGCCACGGTAAGGCTATTGCATGTTGCTAAAGTAAAAGAGTCGGTTTTTTAGTGCAAACTAAACTTTTATTAATTACCTACCTTCATACATTTTACACAACATTCCAATGTACCATCTATGGATTATAAATTACATACTACATACACATCATAAACATAGATGTCACTAGTAGTATATTTTGATACTATTACAACACCCCGACTTATCAAAATAAACTAAGGGCCATACAAAAAAGATACTCCTTGTCAATTTATAGTTTTTACCTTTAACATATGAATAATTATTTATAATGTAATTAACATTCAATAATAATAATGGAAAATTTAATAATTAATAGGTGTAATGACTGTTGAATAGGTATATATAATGTAATGTGACGTAATTAATTTTTTATCCATGTATATGAGTCTTATGTTACTTGAAATAAATGAATTTTAATTTAATTTTATATTATACTACCTACTCGCAGGATGCAAATGTGTAGTTTCCTATTTTGCGACACCATATCAGGGTCTTTGTACATAGTTTAATATTTTAGTCATAAGGTCTTTAAAAAGAGATGCACGATGCTCTACGATGGCTAAAAATTCGGTCTCCAGGCCCGCGATAAAAGCTATGCAATAGCTTAAAAACGTCTACTGCCGACCATGTATATATATTATGTCAATTAAAATTGGAAATACAGACAGTTTAGAATAAAACTCTTAAGATTATAATCCTGCTGTAGGTTAGTTTAGTTTAAACGGCTTTATATTGTAAAATCGAATGATATTTACAATTATACCTGTGGTGACATTATATTTCTTACTAATGTTATAAAAGTCAGTATTTAGAAGTTTGGATGTTTGTTTTGGTGACTGAGAAATCACGTCGTTTTTTGATCTATCGATCATAAGATCAATCGATCTTTGAACTTCACGTCGGAAGATCTGAACGGATGAAATGGTGCTAAAATTTGGAGCACGGATAGATTACCGTCTTAGCACGGGTGCAGTGCTGATACTAAAAATACTAAAAATGGTTATTGTGGGCTATTCCTAAGAGATAGACATATACTATTGCAGACTTTTTGTAGACCTTTTGAAGGAGTACAATATTGTTCTACATTATTTTGATCTAGCTTATAGGGTTCAATCAACGTTTGCAATTTAAGCGCAAAAAATGATTGTGTTCATTAATGATATTACATTTGAAACCTTTAAAATTTCCAGTGTTTCTCTGCTATTGTATGCACGTTTTATACATAAATGTAAACATTCCTCTTGAATCACTCTATGTATTAAAAAAACCCGAATCAAAATCTGTTTGGTAGTTTTACAGATATAAGCATATAGTACCTGGGTGACCGAGCTTTGCTCGGTTTAAATACTAAATATACTTAGATACCTACAGATAAAAGACTCCAAGAAATAGATTTTCTTAAAAAAAATATGAAACAAAATAGAATCCGTCTGGATTCGAACCCGGAGCTACTAATTCGTGACTGCTATGAGCGCCCGACTTCCCGTTTGAGCTAATTATGCTGTCGCGTCACGCGGCGAAATTTACCTTCGCATTCTAATGTCTAATGTGACAGGTTTTCATTGTTTAAAAACGCGCATAATATGCGTTTTTTTCTAAATGAAACCTAGATAGATCGATTTATCGTCCCCGAAATCCCCTGTATACATAGTTTCATGAAAATCCGTCGAGCCGTTTCCGAGATTCAGATTCTATATATATACTAGCTGACCCCGCAAACGTTGTTTTGCCTTAGTGAACAACCCTTGTCACTTAGGGGTATGAAAAATAGCTAGTAGCCGATTCTCATACCTACAGAATATGCATATAAAATTTGGTTAAAATCAGTAAAGCCGTTTCGGAGGAGTAAGGAAACAAACACTGTGACACGAGAATTTTATATATAAGATACAATTATACATATTTATATAGGTATAAGAATTGCTCGTTTAAAGGTTTAAGATAGGGATAGACAGACGCGGGAAATGACTTTGTTTTATACTATGTAGTGATATATAAAATATGATAAATCTATCTGCGTGTTGGAATTCCACACGACTGCGTCATTTCGTCGTCATCGCGTCGTACAATAGCTGATACCTTCACAAGAGGGAAAGGGTGCTTTAACCCTTCCGAGTGATGTAGACTTACAAAATGATAGAAGTGATTTTTTATTTTTACGTTCGATGCATTTTATAACTAATAAAGATTAAGAAATTAACTCGATATTTTTAGAACAGCGTCAATTTCCTACGTCTAGCTTGAAAACGATTTACGTTTATTTTTTTTTTTTATTCTTTAATTCTGAATTAATATGATCCCGCCTTTTATAACTGAAATCGTTAAAAAATTGTTATCCATTTGGCATGCAAGAAGGTTTGTATGTTAAAATGTATCCATAAAAACTGCCTCTAAAACTATTCATGTATATTTTTTCTTAGAGCTTCCTGATTCAGGCTCTTAAATATGATTCTTTGGAATGGAATAGAAAAACACGTGACTTAAGCGTCAGATCCAACATACCTACTTTCGGCGCCGGCGGCTCTACAAATGCAGTGAAAAAAAAAAATGTCATACTCGTCACACTAAAAAAAAAAACAATCAAGCTTTCTCATTTATTTTAGCAAAGCAAACATTACTGTGTTCCGGTAGGAAGGGCAATGTTTCCAGAGAAATTATAGGGCTTAGAGATATAACATCTTAGATCTCTGGGTGACGCGCGCAGTCCAGTGCTAGGTAAAGATTTGGACTCTTCATGTTTCAATAGCTACGTGTCGCTGTGCTATTATGTGGCAGGCATGTTGCTTACCATCAGGCACGTGTCCTGCCCGTCTCATCCCTCTTAGGGCCTCCACACAAAACTCCGATGCGATGCTACGCCGCATCGGAGCAATGTGCCATCGCAAGTTCGCATCGCAAGCTCTTAATTTAAAAAAAAATGGTTGTCTGTAAAGTCGGTTTACTGACGATAGTTGAACGTGACAACTTCAACTATGCCTTAGAGCGAGGTAACGCCGCATGACGTCATGCGGCGAGGTAACGGCGGTAACGGCGCATGACATCATGTTTTTTCGTGCGTGCAGCCGGCTTCATCGAATTAAAAGAGGTTGTCACGTCACAAAAAAATAGTACTACAAAAAAAACATCCAAGTTTTCTCATTTTGAAAATTAGTAGGATATTGAGACCTCTAAAAGTTTGAAGCTCTGTCAGAACAATGCGTTATATCAGTCTAACCCTTCCGCGTCTGCTTCGATCAATAGAGGCTGCGGCTGCGGTCGCTATCGTTCATTCATTTCATTCATTCCTCTCGTTCAATATGTCAGTGAATTGTTGTCATTTAATCACTCATGAAGCGATTGTCATAGTGGCGAGAGTGATTCATAATTATGAGGTTCAAATCCCATTTGTACCTCAGAGGATTTCTGAGGATTTTTTCCAAGCGTCCAAATTTGTCATTGTCACTAGCTTTGACGGTGAAACAATACATCGTAAGAACAACACTGTGTTCTGGCTTGAAGGATAATGTTTTCAAATAAATTACAGAGCATAGAGTAGAGATAAATTGTCTACAGGTTGCAAGCACAGTGTTATATGGGCTCTTCATGTCCCAATAGCTGCATGACCTTGTACTGTTATGGGTAAGTACGAGTCCGATACACTTCGGAGAGTGTGCAACTGATCTGCATGATCGAAAACCACCATGTCACGTGATGAGTCATGTCCGGCGCCGAACGGGGCTTTACGGGATAGTTGGCGGACATTTTAAAATATTAATTAGGGTACCGGACTGGGTCAAAAATACACCACCCTAATTAATCCGTCAGCTAGATCATGGAAAAATATTGGACACGTATTTTTTGTTTTTTCATAATATTAAAAATAGTCAAAGATATAGACCATCAAACTTCGAGAGTGGGGGGTCGCGACGTCACTCGTGAGAAAAAATCGTACTCACAAGTGACGTCACACGAAACTTCGAAGCGCTGTATCTACGTCATTTTTTGTTTGTGAAACAAAAGAAAAAATACGTGTACAATATTTTTTGGCAATTTAACTAACGGGCTACTTAGTTTTTTTGAGGATTGTACCGTATTGACCGCCATCTTGCTTGATGTCAAACAACGATGCTTACTAAGAAGAAACCAATTTACTCGCGATTTGAAGAAACCAAGATTATGACTATCGGGAAAAATTAACTTAGCAACGCATTCCACAGCCTAGACGCACTTCTAGCAAAATTAGGGTGATATCAAAGAGCAAGAATAGTATACTTTATCTAAAGGTGATATCGTCTCGCTTGAGTTTTTACAATGTAGACCATGAAACGATGTCGCTTTTTCAAGTTATGATAAATCCAATACAAAAAAGGGCAAAGTGAAATTAGATCATGTAAGTCAGTTGCACACTCTCTGAAATGTAACCGATAAAAAACCCGATCCAATCATAACGTCTTCGTTATTACGAGTATCACAAAAGTAAAGTCAAATCTCTTCGTTAGAGTCTTTGGAACATCAACCATGAAACGCTGCCGCTTTTGCAAATACAAATACAAATACAAAATACAAAAATCTTTATTGCTGTTTGTAGGTAAGATAAGATAATACAAAACATTTTAAAAGTTGCCCCATACAAACTGGCCTCTGCGAGAGGCATGCAATATGTCTGGCAAGACAATTTGTTAGTCTTAATTTTTAAATAAAAACAAAAAGATTTTTTTTAAATAATAGTCAGCTGGTTAGAGTCTTCTTCTTCCTCATCTTCTATTAATTTCTGGTTTTTATTTATGTCATCTGATTCTTCATCTTCGATTCATTTCTGGCTTCTATTTGGTGATATATATTTGTGTGAGATAAATGTTTGGTGAGCACAATTTCGCCAACGTCTTGTGTTTCATCAGGATATTGTCTTGTGTTTTTGAGTTTGATCAATATGTCCATCCAGGGTCTAAGGTCTTGCATTAGTAGATCTTGCAGTTCATCCATGTGAGGAATGTCAAAGAATGTATAAAGTGCAATAAATGTATATAATCAAAAAATCAAAAATGTCGTTAATTATAATATTCATGTAAATACTCAAAGAATGTCAAAATGTAATACAGTACAAACTAATTCATCATGATACAATATATCATTATTTGGTCTTATGTCAGTTGAATGTCAAATTTCATAATGGAATAATAATATCTATTGAGATATTAATGGAATAAGGTTTAAAGATTGTAAAAGTTTCATGTTAAACAATGTCTAAAATATTAGTATTCCAATTAATTTCCTTATCATTTAAAAATTCAGTTACAGTATAATAGCATTTGTGTATAAGCATTTTTTTTAGTTTACTTTTGAACATTGTTATGTTAAGTTCTTTTATGGCATTTGGCAGCTTATTATATAAAAGAGGAGCCATACAAAAAATGCTGTCACTCATAATCTTTTTTTTGCGTTTGTCTATGAGCAGTCTACACTTATCACGCCGGTTACGTTTTACTTTGTCACTCAATAGAGGAAAATAATGAGGGTTATTCCTTACAAAACACATAACTTCAAATATGTACAGGCATGGCAGGGTTAATATTTGGTTGTCTATGAATACTTGTCGACAGCTATCTGTAACTTGCATCCCGAACATAGCACGAATGCATCGTTTTTGTGCTTTGAAAACTGAGGCTGTATCAGTTGAATTCCCCCAAAAAATTATCCCATATCTCAAGACTGATGCCACCAATCCATGGTAAGATGTAAGAAGAGCCTCTTTCTTTACCACTGGAGCAAGCCTATGCAGAGCATATGCCGAGCTACCCAGCTTCTTGCAGAGAATCTCAACATGTGCCTTCCAATTCAATTTCATGTCTATTGTTAGGCCCAAAAATTTTGTTGTAGTGACTTCTGCAATTTTTTTATTTTGATAATTTATGTTTATGTTACTCAAGTAATTTTTTGTTTGAGTAAATTGCATGAAATTGGTTTTGTTTAAATTAATTTTTAAGTTATTAATGTTTAACCAATGGATAGATGAATTTAGTGCGGCATTGATATCTTCCTCATAATTAGCTTTATCTTGACATGCTATTGTTATTGTGCTGTCATCTGCAAATAGTGACATTGGATGCTCAATTACTTTAGGAAAATCATTTATGTAGACAATAAATTGAAATGGTCCCCACACACTTCCCTGCGGCACACCAAATTTGACAGTTCTTTCTTTAGAGGTGAATATTTCCTCCTGTTTAGTTTTAGTATTAATCTTCGTAATTTTAGTTACTTGCCTTCTGTCTGTTAGGTAAGATTTTACTAAGTCAAGCACATTACCTCTAACCCCATAGGCTTCAAATTTACTCAGAAGAATATCATGATTGACATAGTCAAATGCCTGGGTCATATCACAATATATGGTACATATAGCATTGTTATTATCAACATTTTTCATTACATTGTTAAGAAAATCATATATAGCAATATTTATAGTCTTATTTCTTCTAAAACCTTTTTGCTCATTACAAAGTATGTTGTATTTTTCAAAATACTGAATGAATTGCTGGTTAAAATATTTTTCAAATATTTTTGACATTATAGGTATAAGGGCAATAGGTCGGTAATATTCCATGTGCTCCCTATTTTCTTTTTTAAATACAGGTATGATTATACTTTTTTTAAGGGCCTCGGGAAATGTGCCTGTACTTATACATAAATTGATTATATGACTAAGAGGGCTACAGATAGTCTCTTTAACAGTTTTTATAATTTTTGTGCATATCTCATCATATCCAACACTATTAGTGTTTTTTAAGGAATTTATGATTTTGAGAATATCATGTGGTGTAGATGGCGCCATGAACATTGAGTTCTGAGTTCTATCAATATTTTGTGTCACATTTATACCAGAACTAGGTAATGGAGTAATTTTATCAACAAAATAGTTATTAAATGCATTAGCCATTAGTTTTGGGTCTGTCAAAAGTTGACCATTACATTGGATTTTATCTATGGACATTTTAGGTAAGTTATTTCTCAATCTATTTATAATATGCCAAGTAGTTTTTGATTTATTGTCTGACATTTTTATTTTGTAATTGTTTTGAGCTTTTTGTGTTAGTTTGATAATTTTTTTGAACAATCTGGTGTAGTTTTTATATTTTGCTTTATTTTCTTCATAGGGTTTAGTTCGACAATTATTAAACAACAACCTTTTCTTTTTACTACATAGTTTTAACCCACGAGACAGCCATGTTGCATTTCTTGTTACATTGATTGTTACAGTTCTATAAGGGAAACACAAGTTGTATAATAACTTAAATAAATCTATAAATGTGTTGTATGCTAAGTTTGCATCAAATATTTCATATATATCTGAAAAAGTAAGGTTCTTTAAGTGACTTTGAAATTTTATTATATTTTCGACACTGTAATCTCTACATTTTTTCCGCCAATACTTGTTAATACATATTTTTTTCACAGGATATCTCAACAATTGAGCGGTGTGGTCGGACAGAGCCAATCCCAACACTTCTGCCTTGCACTTGCTCCTAAAGTCATGTGCAAAGTTGTCTATGCAAGTTTGACTTACCGGTCTAGTAGGTTGTTTAATAGCTAATGACAAATTAAAATTGGATAATAGGCATTCAAAGTCCTTTGTAGTCTTATCAAGCTTTAGTACATTTATGTTATAATCTCCAGCCATGACAATGTGATAATATTTATTTTTATGCAAGTGCAATAGAACATTCTCTAAGATTGAAAAAAAGGTATCTTTGTTACTACGAGTACTAGATGGAATTCTATACACACAAAGTACAACAACATTATATCTAGTGAGCCTTACTGCACAGCATTCTATTATATTATAAACAGAAAATTGTTTTACTTGGGTAAGTTCAGTCCACTCATTACCATTTCTAACAAGAATACAACTACCACCTCTTTTGATAGTTGGTCTACTACAGGTGGTTGCCAATGAGTAATTAGGTAAGTGTAGATACTGCTCATATCCAGCCAACATATTATGTTCGGTGATACAAACTACATCCACCGGTACATTTTTATCAAGAAGCTCATCAAGGCATAGTGAAAGTGTCTCTGATTTTGTTATCAATCCTGCTATATTTTGATGCAAAATGTTGATATGCTTATTTGCGAAAAAATTTAAGATTAGGTTCAGATTCAGATCCATGCTCAGCACCTGTCGAGCCTCCCTGGCAGTTGATGTATTGGCGCTCAATATCATCAAGTTGTCTGTACAAGTACTCAAACATAGTTCTTACACCGTAATCATTTATTGTGCCATTAAATTTGTTGAACATGTAGGAGGAGAATGGCACAGTACTATTTGGGTCAAATATAGTAACATGGTTGTGTTTTCTGAGTTCTAAAGTTAATAGTTTATTGAAATGTTTTACTCTCCAATTATATTCATGTGTTGTTTGTATGGATGTTTTTAATACTGGTAAACACAAAATGATGTTTGTGTTCCTAGTTTTATCCATCATCTCCTGAATTCCATGCGTCAAGTCAAAGTGATCAGTCTGTGTTCGAAAGTCTTCTTCACCGATTAGAATAATGCAGTAGTCATTTTTGGTGAATTTAGTCAGTTTTGTGTTCAAACCTTTGATGAGTTGTTTAGTGCCCACATTTGGTGTTAAGTGGTGGCAAATGTCATATGTTTTTTGTTGTGGTACTGTGTTTTTAGCTAATTGCAATATCTTATGTTTTTTAGTGGTACTTAAAATACATA
Source organism: Ectropis crepuscularia (assembly GCA_963693475.1). Lineage (NCBI taxonomy): Eukaryota > Metazoa > Arthropoda > Insecta > Lepidoptera > Geometridae > Ectropis > Ectropis crepuscularia. The sequence goes on along the minus strand of OY856369.1, from coordinate 11,362,789 downwards.
TTTGTTTTTTATCTATATTTTTTGGTGATACGCGTTTTAGTTTACCGTTTTGGCTATATACTGGGGATTTAGATGGGGATTTAGAGGTATTAGATACATTATTTTTGTTTTTTGGTGTTATTTTGATAGTCTGGGTGCCTATTGTATTTACAGGTTTTGTAGCAACTCTTTGTGTAATCGGTCCAGTTTGGGTGTGTTTGTGTTCTGTTCCTGAGGTCTGTTTTTTCTTTGGTGTACGTGGCCATTGCTTAAGAGGACTTTGGGTCACTTTTTTGTACATGTCATTTTTTTTTACAAGTTCATTGTTAGTTTTTTTCAAGCTGCTATTTTCCATTAGTAAATTCTCTATTTCTGTGTGGGCACTACTTAAGGTAATCTCTAACTCTTCTATGCGGTCTTGTAGTTGCTTAGTAAAGAAATCATCATTAGAAACATCTGGCATACTTGTAGTAGTTCCATCTAAAACCTCAGAAGACGTTTCGCTGACAGCAGTTTTATTGCCATCTGAATTGCTTCGATTGCGACGGAATGTAATATTTTCAAAGAAATTCATTTTGATTTGTAGTAAATTACTGATATTACAGACGGTTATCAAAAGATAAAGCTATCGTTAGATTAAAGATATAGTTATATTTATAAAATTTGACAGCTAGATACTAAGACTTCATAGTATCTAGCTGTCAAATTTTATAAATATAACGGATTTTTTAGGTTAAGACATTCGACTTTTTACATAAACAAATAACGTTTAAAGGCTTTACGTACTCACAGTTAAATTATTTCCTTTATTTGTTCGTATTATGATTCTAATATAGGTTGTTCCTTGAGTTATAGTACCATATTTATTGCAATTCACAGTCCACAATGATTTCGTCAAATCCCGGTTCCTAGGGATTAGAGCACTTGCACTCACTTTATTAAACTGACTACGATTATGAGTAAATCAAATTTATTGCGATGTATATGATAATTCGTGTAAATAACAATTATATTCAATTTAATTTTCGCAAACCATGTAGGTACTCTCAACAAGCTTAAACAATATTTTCAAGATAATGCTACAAGAACTAACAAGCTACAAGAACTTTAGTAAAACGGAGTTCTTCGCCCCATAAAATAAGTTCAGTCCACTCATTACCATTTCTAACAAGAATACAACTACCACCTCTTTTGATAGTTGGTCTACTACAGGTGGTTGCCAATGAGTAATTAGGTAAGTGTAGATACTGCTCATATCCAGCCAACATATTATGTTCGGTGATACAAACTACATCCACCGGTACATTTTTATCAAGAAGCTCATCAAGGCATAGTGAAAGTGTCTCTGATTTTGTTATCAATCCTGCTATATTTTGATGCAAAATGTTGATATGCTTATTTGCGAAAAAATTTAAGATTAGGTTCAGATTCAGATCCATGCTCAGCACCTGTCGAGCCTCCCTGGCAGTTGATGTATTGGCGCTCAATATCATCAAGTTGTCTGTACAAGTACTCAAACATAGTTCTTACACCGTAATCATTTATTGTGCCATTAAATTTGTTGAACATGTAGGAGGAGAATGGCACAGTACTATTTGGGTCAAATATAGTAACATGGTTGTGTTTTCTGAGTTCTAGAGTTAATAGTTTATTGAAATGTTTTACTCTCCAATTATATTCATGTGTTGTTTGTATGGATGTTTTTAATACTGGTAAACACAAAATGATGTTTGTGTTCCTAGTTTTATCCATCATCTCCTGAATTCCATGCGTCAAGTCAAAGTGATCAGTCTGTGTTCGAAAGTCTTCTTCACCGATTAGAATAATGCAGTAGTCATTTTTGGTGAATTTAGTCAGTTTTGTGTTCAAACCTTTGATGAGTTGTTTAGTGCCCACATTTGGTGTTAAGTGGTGGCAAATGTCATATGTTTTTTGTTGTGGTACTGTGTTTTTAGCTAATTGCAATATCTTATGTTTTTTAGTGGTACTTAAAATACATATTTGTTTTTTATCTATATTTTTTGGTGATACGCGTTTTAGTTTACCGTTTTGGCTATATACTGGGGATTTAGATGGGGATTTAGAGGTATTAGATACATTATTTTTGTTTTTTGGTGTTATTTTGATAGTCTGGGTGCCTATTGTATTTACAGGTTTTGTAGCAACTCTTTGTGTAATCGGTCCAGTTTGGGTGTGTTTGTGTTCTGTTCCTGAGGTCTGTTTTTTCTTTGGTGTACGTGGCCATTGCTTAAGAGGACTTTGGGTCACTTTTTTGTACATGTCATTTTTTTTTACAAGTTCATTGTTAGTTTTTTTCAAGCTGCTATTTTCCATTAGTAAATTCTCTATTTCTGTGTGGGCACTACTTAAGGTAATCTCTAACTCTTCTATGCGGTCTTGTAGTTGCTTAGTAAAGAAATCATCATTAGAAACATCTGGCATACTTGTAGTAGTTCCATCTAAAACCTCAGAAGACGTTTCGCTGACAGCAGTTTTATTGCCATCTGAATTGCTTCGATTGCGACGGAATGTAATATTTTCAAAGAAATTCATTTTGATTTGTAGTAAATTACTGATATTACAGACGGTTATCAAAAGATAAAGCTATCGTTAGATTAAAGATATAGTTATATTTATAAAATTTGACAGCTAGATACTAAGACTTCATAGTATCTAGCTGTCAAATTTTATAAATATAACGGATTTTTTAGGTTAAGACATTCGACTTTTTACATAAACAAATAACGTTTAAAGGCTTTACGTACTCACAGTTAAATTATTTCCTTTATTTGTTCGTATTATGATTCTAATATAGGTTGTTCCTTGAGTTATAGTACCATATTTATTGCAATTCACAGTCCACAATGATTTCGTCAAATCCCGGTTCCTAGGGATTAGAGCACTTGCACTCACTTTATTAAACTGACTACGATTATGAGTAAATCAAATTTATTGCGATGTATATGATAATTCGTGTAAATAACAATTATATTCAATTTAATTTTCGCAAACCATGTAGGTACTCTCAACAAGCTTAAACAATATTTTCAAGATAATGCTACAAGAACTAACAAGCTACAAGAACTTTAGTAAAACGGAGTTCTTCGCCCCATAAAAGTAAAACCCCACATTTCCCTAATATACGTGTAGGTAGATGCTGGAGCCGCGTTGCCATGGTAACCGATCGATTGTTTGGCAGCGCATTCGGAGGGACGGATTTGTTTCAATCATCTCTTGTTTTGCTTACAAGGAAACTTACTCTGCATACTATAGGGTCAGATTAAGGACACTAAAAGGCTTTATAACCCAGGATCATTGGTACTAACAATTTATGCAATTGATTTACTATCAAGCTAATTCTCTGTAAATAGCTTCATTTTGATGAGAGTAAAAACTCTCGATTGTGGTAGCTAACAGTGATATTAACTAGGATAAAATATTTCTAAGCATAGGCCCGAGATAATGTACCACGCAATTTGTAGGACAACATAACTGTTAAATTATATTAATTTTAGCTCAGTAAAAAATAAAGCTTCCAATATGTATCGTTACACATGATAACGATTTGATACGAGTACTTAACCAGCAGATTTTTTATTATCTACTCCTACTTATCTAATCTTATACCTCTAAATGAGCAATTATTGTATATTATATATTATGTATATAAACATAGAATCTGAATCTCGGAAACGGCTTGAACGATATTCATGAAATTGTGTATGCAGGGGGTTTCAGGGACGATAAATCGATCTAGCTAGGTTTTATTTTTTAAAAGCGTCGTTTATTGCGCATTTTTAGACACTGAAAATGTATCACATTTAACACTAGAATCATCATCATCATCAGCCCGTGTTCGTCCACTGCTGGACATAGGCCTCTCCTATATTTCGCCACTCAGCCCGATCCTCAGTTTTGCGTTTCCAACCGCCACCAGCCGTCTTTCGTATATCGTCACTCCATCTAGTCTCAGGGCGTCCTACACTACGTTTACCGATTCGCGGTCTCCACTCCAGAACCCGTCTACCCCAACGGTTATCGGGTCTGCGACAGATGTGACCGGCCCATTGCCACTTCAGTCTGCTAATACGCTGAGCTATGTCGGTGACTTTAGTTCTCTGACGAATTACTTCATTGCGGATGCAATCCCTCAGAGAAACCCCAAGCATAGCCCTTTCCATAGCTCGCTGAGCGACCTTGAGCTTTCGGACCATTTTCACTGTCAGTGTCCACGTTTCAGCACCGTAGGTCATAACAGGTAGAACGCACTGGTTGAACATTTTTGTCTTAAGACTTTGTGGGATGGGTGACGAGAAGACTCGACGAAGTTTTCCAAATGCTGCCCAGCCCAACTGGATTCTTCTCATGGCCTCACTCTCAAAGCTACTCCTACCTAGTTCGAGCGTCTGCCCTAGGTAAATGTATTTCTGGACAATTTCAAGAGTGATTTCATTTACGACAATCGGCCCCGGTGCAACGAACTCGTTACACATGACCTTGGTTTTATCCAAATTCATCCGGAGGCCGATGCGTTGAGAAGCGTTAGCAAGGCCATCCAACATCCACTGCAAGTCCTCCAGCGACTCTGCCATAATGACGATGTCGTCTGCAAACCGTAGGTGAGAGATGTACTCGCCGTTGATATTTAGGCCACGTCCAACCCAATCCAGCGTCTTAAACATATCCTCTAGTGCGTTTGAGAACAATTTCGGGGAAATAACATCCCCTTGCCTCACGCCTCGATGCAGAGGAATTTGTTTAGTCTGCTGGTCTTGAATTTGAACCGCCATCGTAGCGGCGTCGTACAAACACCTCATCACCTCGATGTATCGCCAATCGACTTGGCATCGCTGTAAGGACTCCAGAACAGCCCAGGTTTCGACTGAGTCAAATGCCTTCTCATAGTCCACAAACGCTAAGCAAAGTGGCCGATTGTACTCCTTTGTCTTCTGTACAATCTGCCGTACCGTGTGAATGTGGTCTATGGTGCTGTACCCACTTCGAAACCCGGCCTGTTCAGGAGGTTGAAACTCGTCGAGTCTTCGGGCGAGACGATTTGTGATAACTCTTGAGAATAACTTATAGACATGGCTCAGAAGCGATATTGGTCTGTAGTTCTTTAAAAGGGTCTTATCTCCCTTTTTAAAGAAGAGGACGACCACACTTCTATGCCATGCCCGTGGAGTTCTCCCGGTGAAGAGGACGGCATTAAACAGTTCTTGGAGCTCTTTTATCAGTGAAGTTCCACCAGACTTTAAGAGCTCTGTTGTAATCCCGTCCTCGCCCGCGGCCTTTCCATTTTTCAGTTGTCCAAGAGCCATCACAATTTCGTCCAGACTGATCTCAGGCAGGTCTTCTGTGTAGTGGCGTGTTAGAGTAGCTCTTTTGTCCTGGTTTTGTGGGAGATGAGAAGCATGCGATGCGTACAGCTGGCCGTAAAAGTCTTCCACTTCCGAGAGAATATCCGCTTTGGATACAACGACTCTCCCCGTCGAGGTGGTTAATTTCGTCAGGTGGCTTCTACCTAGTGACTTGACGAACACTTTTGACCCCCGATTTTGCTCAATTGATTTTTCAATCAAGAGCGTGTTAGCTAATCGGAGGTCACGTCGTACAAGTTTGGTAATCTTCTTGCTTAGAGCCCCTTGTTCTGACGAATTTAACGTGGGATTTCGTCGTTCCTCCATGAGATGCAGAGTTTCCGTCGAAAGCTTTGACTTTCTGCCTTTGCGCCGCATTTTGCAGAATTTTGTGCCCTCATCTCGTAGGACATCCACCACTCCGTCGAGCTTCTGGTCAACGCTGTCTGTGGTTTCCAAGGCAGCAAATCGGTTCTCCAGTTTTAGCTGGAATGTTTCAGACTCAAGTATGGTTTGGAGAATGTTCGGACGGAGCGTTGACCTCATCAAACGGACGCGTTCAAGCTTATAATTGATATTCAGGGTGCCTCGTACAAGCCTGTGATCGCTCCCGGTAGCAAACCTAGAGATCACTGAGACATCCCTGAATATACGTCGTTTATCCGCAATGATGAAGTCAATTTCATTTTTCGTCCGTCCGTCGGGGCTTCGCCAAGTCCACTTCCTCTGGGGCTGCTTCTTGTAGAAAGAGTTCATTAGAAACAGCCTTTCCTTCTCAAGGAAGTCGACCAGCATTTGGCCCCTGTCATTCCTACGTCCCAAACCATATGGTCCTACTACCGATTCACTGCAAGTCCGTACTCCCACTTTGGCGTTAAAATCCCCCATAACAACGTTGAAGTGGGCTTTGGAGGTATGGTGCAGTGCCTTTGATATGTCCTCATACAAAGCCTCAACTTCTGAATCTGGGTATGCCTCCCAGGGTGCGTACGCCATGACTACTTTGAGAGTATACCTCTCGGTCAACTTCAGCACAAGGTACGCGACCCTCGGAGACACACTTGCAATTTCCAAAACGTTGTTACGGAGAGTCTTGTGAACCAGAAACCCGACACCACCTTGCGATAACTGGTGACCTTCACGATAATACATTAGATGGCCTGATTCCAAGGTTACGGTGTCCTCTCCCGCTCTTCGGACTTCACATAACCCAAGAATGTGCCATCTTATGTGGGTCAGCTCTTCTTCCAGCTGCGCAAGCCTATCGTCGTCGCGAATCGTTCGTCCATTGTGTACAGCCAGGGTTAGTTGGGGTTGGCGGCCTACGGTAGCCCGGGGATTCTTCGCACCCCCTGCCCTGCCGTTACCATGACCGCCGCCTTGGCCAGGAATAGCAGGGCGGCCGGGAACTAGGGGCCTTTTACTTCTTGGACTTTTCATAGGAGGTATTGCCCATAGTCGCCACGCTGGGCATGCGGGTTGGCGACCGCAGGGCACAATTTCTTGCACCGGTGACGCTGCTGCCCGTCACCGCCCGAGATTTAAATTGTGCCATTTGTTGTGATGGTTTAACCGCCATCAGTCGGTTTCCCCATTTGTGGGCTTTTACCACAGGCAGGGGGGGACCGAACACTAGAATGGGAAGGTAAATTTCGCCGCATTGCGCTACAGTATAATAGCTCAGTTTGGAAGTCGAGCGGTCACGAATTGGTAGATCCGGGTTCAAATCCAGACGGCTTCTCTTTTCATTCATTTATTTTTGGACAAAATAAGTATATTTTATGTTTAAACCGAGCAAAACTCGGTCACCCAGGTACTATTAATTTAACTATACAGTCATAGTTCTCCAAATTGCGTGGTACATTATCCCGGTCATACGCTCAGAAATATGTTATAGTAGTTAGCTACTAGCTATCTCTGTTAGCTACCACAATCGAGAGTTTTTTTACAAAAAATTGTTTTAAATCATCAATCGATTGTTTCATCAAAATGAAGCTATTCACACAAAAATAGCTTAATAGTAATCAATTGTGAATTGTCCACCAATTTTTTTATTTTTTTTAAATAAAGAGTGACGAGACGAGCAGGACATGTGCCTGATGGTAAGCAACATGCCTGCCACATAACAGCACAGTGACACGCAGCTATTGGAACATGAAGAGCCAAAATCATTACATAGCACCGCACTGCGCTTGTCACCCAGAGATCTAAGTTGTTATATCTCTAAGCCCTGTAATTTCTCTGGAAACATTGCCCTTCAAACCGGAACACAGTAATGTTTGTACATTACTGCTTGGCGGTAGAATAATTGACAAAGGTACTTGCCCAGGCGGACTCTGCTAAGAGTCCTACCACGGCTTAAATAATTTAATAAATAATAAATAAATTTATAAAACTAAAAAAATTGCAGCAGGACAATGATATTCGACATTTTTAATCGTAAAATTTACGCCGTTCTGTAATCTGACCTCCGATTTAAACACAATTAATATTTATAAAAAAAACGTTTGCCGTTACAAGACAACAACGGATTGAAACTTTCAGACGATCTTTCACAGTTTTCTGATATTTGACCTTATTCAAACATTTTACAGGTTTTTGATACGTATTACCTTAATTACATGTTTCCGAATACAGTGATGAAATTGGGTTTAATTCTTATAAAGTAGGTACAAAATATGGGTATATGCTTTCACATTTTAACAATAGTAAGGTATGTAGGTATCTATCGGTCGATTTATCAATCTATCTATCTGCTAGTTTCCTCTGTCCCGTTTTCCGTCGGGGCCAAAACACAAGTATAAGCGGACCCCATCACGGCACTTGCCTCAAGAAATGAAACGTGCAAGGTCTAACGAACTCGTTTAACTAAACTTGATTTTCTTCGCGGCTCAGTGGCGAATTTAATATCGAAATCTCGTTAGTTTTGTAGTCGAGTGTCCTGACTCCTGACCGTGTTACAGATTTTGCTTTGCTCCTAAATCAGCCGTAGTAAACTAAAATTGCTAGCTCATTGGGGTTTTTACCGGATACATTTCGGAGAGTGCTAATTTGCATGGTTTAGTACCGCATTGCCTTCTTTCTATCGGACTGCTAGTAGCTCGAAGAAACTCTTCAGAACAGAGTATTCCCTCCTGCGTTTGACTGGAATAGATCGCTCTTTTCTACGTCAATTGCAACTTTTATAATAAATTTTGTGATCCTAAATTTTGCGCAAAATGCTAACCTAGCACATTAGTGACGGGCCGGGTCGCAGCGCATTGACGGATTTTGAGTACAGAGTACCTACTGCCAGAATTTGCGTGCAACTGTACGTTATGGAGAGCTCTGACGAAGACCTTTCTTTTTTTTGCCTACTGTTAGAAGAAGAAGTTAATGAACAGCATAGACAAGCAGTTCGTCAAAAAAGAAAACCTAAAATATGGATACATCCAATTTCTTCCAAGAGAAAGGTATTCGGCGAATACCATCATCTTTTCCCCGATCTTTTAGCAGACAAAGACAAGTTTTGGGGATATTTTCGGATAGTCATCCGATCGAAATTTTCAAGAAATTGTTCAAAAAACATTTTCGAAATTTCATTTTAATTCGACTCCTGAAAGACCTTGAAATATTTGCGCTCCGCCCCGACACGCTGCGGCCCGGCATAATGTGCTCGAACTTTTACAGACTACAAGCCCGTGAACAAAATTTGCGGGTCAAATGAACCTATGTAGGATGATAGAAGGGTGTAAAGTATTAAGATTCAACACTATGCCGTCACTTGTAAGCGGTCCAACTGAGTGCAGTGGAAGATGGGGGCTTGCAACCCGCGATCATTTCTCCCTGTCGCATAATTTTTGTACGGCATTGCGAAATAATGGATTAAAAGAGGTATTGAAACTATATAGTTTCAATACCTCTGTCTGGTTCCATATGGAACCATTGCCGTACAAAATCAAACGACCAAATTTACTCTGTAAATTACTCGTACTCTGAAAATTTTTCCGACAAACTAATTATTAAAATTTATATTTTTTATAGTTTCAATACCTCTTCTAATCTATTATTCCGCAACACCGTACAAAAATAATGCGACAAGGAGAAATGATCGAGGATTGCAACCCCCCCCTCTTCAATTGCACTCAGTTGGACAGCTTACAAGTGACGGCATAGTGCTGAATCTTATTAATTTATACCCTTCTATCATCCTACATAGGTCTCCTGGTGGTTCATTTGACCCGTAAATTTTGTTCACGGCCCTGTAGTCTATTAGTAGTATAAATGAGAAACAAGTCAGAAATTATATTTATTAGTTCTTTAATTCTATAAAAATCAAAATATATAGTAAACACAGGGACACAGTACTGAAGAGCAGCTGACTGTATATTTTTTTGTCTCTTGTCTCTTCCTAGTTCGGATACACTCGGCAGTTCCGAATTTACCCGATAACCTAACAGCGTGAAGCCTGCGGAAAAATATGTATGCGGTGCGCTAAAACAAGTTTTCACTTCAAAAATACTTCCTCTTTTGTAACCATTTCCAGCATTTTACTGCCGTTCAAGGTAAATAACGAACGATATTGAGTACCATAACAGATGCTTATTACGTTCTCCCGTACAGAAATTACCAAGGAAAATCGGTGCACAATGCCGGTCCACTATTCACTGTACAATGGCGGACGATAAGCGGTGCACTGTATCATTCTACACCCCGGGGCTGTGATTAGACGTTTAATGGTTTTTTTTTCTTATAGTGTAAGTGAAGTAACAATACGTATACTAAATAAGTGTGGCTGAATAGTAATCGGATTCGATTTTGAATCGACTTCAAAGAAGAAGAAAGTGCTATTTCGATATTTGAATTTTGAAGTGAACATTTTTCTTGGCGCGCCATATACACATTTTTTGTGGGCTGTGAATTGAATTCAAGCGTCACGTGCGGGAACGAAAATAAATCTTCTGGTAGACTCGAGCCCATAGCTATGCTCATGGCCACGCCCTCCGGTTTCACCCGCGTAGTTGCCAAAGTAAGCTATCAATTTTATTTTTTTTATAGCATAGAGTGACGAGACGAGCAGGTCATGTGCCTGATGGTAAGCAACATGCCTGCCACATAACAGCACAGTATTACGCAGCTATTGGAACATGATAGTCCAAATCATTACCTAGCACTGCACTGCGCTCGTCACCCAGAGATCTAAGATATTATGTCTCTAAGCCCTGTAATTTCTCTGGAATCATTGCCCTTCAAACCGGAACACAGTAATGTTTGCACATTACTGCTTGGCGGTAGAATATTTGGTAAAGGTGTGGTACTTCCCCAGGCGGACTCTGCTAAGAGTCCTACCACTACAGAAATCAAATCAAATGCTAACTAATAAGTTTTCACTTCCATCGGCAGTTCCTATGACTGCAAAGTTTTGAAATGATAACTTTTGGCACGCCACAAACAGATTTTTAGTGGGCTGTGAATTGAATTCTATCGTCACGCTCGGGTATGTTAAGAAATCTTCGGTTAAACTCGGCATTTCCGATTGGCCGTTACTGAGTATATTATTACGCGATAGCCTCGCCGATTTACAATAGGTATTAGTATTATGCCAAATTTCGATTGTTGTTACTCAATCACATCGTAGCGACTAAATTGGACGTCTACTCTCTTTCTACGAAAAACGTGATTTAAAAATAATCTCGCGACTTATCTACTTCGGTTCTACTTCGTTTCGTCCGATCGAACATTGTTTGACGTTTAATTGTTCTAAGCCTATACATTATATTATAAGCATATGTCCTAAATTAACAAAACTAAAATACAATGAGAACTACACTACGCTACATACCTAACTAACTACTTACACTAAGCGCACCTGAATTATCCATAGACCAATGAAGGTCTACAGATAATCAAGATGTTCAAGCCCACTACCAATCGGAAGCGTACCCAGCATGCTGGCGGCATTACCACGCTGAATGGCAATGCTTATGCATTGGGCCAAATAAACGCCAGCATTTTGGTCACGCGTCTCGTCGACCAAGCGCTCGGCAAGACTTTTGAAGATGAGGTGAGCTCCCGGCCCCCACGGACCCAATGTCTCAACCCCAAAGGGCTCAAATTTGTCCTAAATTAGAGCAGGCTTAGAACATTTGAACGGACGAAACGACGGATCGAAGTAGAACTGGAGTAGGAAAGTCGCGACTTTATTACGAAATTACGTTTTTGCGTAGAACGAGAGTATAGGTACGTCCTGATCGTATTAAGTATGAAACACAGTTAAATTATAGTCTGAAATAACACAAAGGCTATTTTATCGCTGACAAGTAACGGGAGTGGGAACTACGCGAGTAAAACCGCGGGGCACAGCTAGTGTATAATAACAGGCAGCGCTTGCGCCTGCCTCCATGCGCAATTGCGAATGCGCAGGCGTGGCCTCGGAATTGGCCGCCCGCTCGCGTTATACGCACTTACCTATTTATAAATAGAAATAATCTATGCCGTGCTACACAAGGCTAGGTTTTCAAGCCAGTGTTAGTAAGCTAGCGAGATAGTACTTCTGGCTTCGTGTAGACAAAACTTTTTTTTTTAAATAAAGAGTGACGAGACTAGCAGGACATGTGCCTGATGGTAAGCAACATGCCTGCCACATAACAGCACAGTGACACGCAGCTATTGGAACATGAAGAGTCCAAATCATTACCTAGCACTGCACTGCGCTCGTCACCCAGAGATCTAAGTTGTTATATCTCTAAGCCCTGTAATTTCTCTGGAAACATTGCCCTTCAAACCGGAACACAGTAATGTTTGCACATTACTGCTTGGCGGTAGAATAACTGGCAAAGGTGTGGTACTTCCCCAGGCGGACTCTGCTAAGAGTCCTACCACTACAAAAAAAAATGGTTGTCTGTAAAGTCGGTTTACTGACGATAGAACGTGACGACGTCTTAAGAAATCAGTACGCTGATAGCACGAGTAGTGACACCGCTCGACTCGGCGGGTGGCGCCCTCAGCGCTCAGCTTCGTCCGCATGGCACGGAAGACGAACTAACGGTAACGGCGGAACGTTACAGTTTTGCGGGCGTGCAGCCGGCTTCATCGAATTATAAGACGTTATCACGTTAAAAACTAGCGTTGCATAGCTTTGTCTACACGAAGCTAAAAGTCCTAGCTTGCTATCCTAGCTTGAAAAACTAGCCTCGTGTAGCTTCGTTCATTCATCATCATCATCATCAACAGGCCACTAAATGTTCCCACTGCTGGGACTCGGGGCCTTCTCTCGCAAGGAGAGAGTTAAGGCCATTATCCACCACGCTGGCCCAGTGCGGGTTGGTGAACGATACATGTTTTCGAAAGATTCTAGGTACATGTCGGTTTCCTCACAATGTTTTCCTTCACCGTTTTAAGTTAGCGGCATTACGCAAGTGACTTCGAGAAGACAGTGGTGCGTGTTGGGTTTGAACCCGGGGTCTCCGGATCGGCAGCCGCCGTTCTCCCGACTAGACCAGCCGTAACTTCGCTCGTTATCTCGTTTATTACCTACTTATAAATAGGAACAATTTATTCGTAGAATAAACTTAGCTAAACTCTTGAACATCGCCGCAAAATTGCTAGCTTATCGGTTTTTTCAATTGATACACTTCAGAGAGTGTACTACTGATCTGCACGGTTCAATACTACCACAGTCCTATCCTATATTATACTAATATTATAATTTTCTTGATGTTTGTTGCTCAATCACGCCGTAAAGTATGAACGGATCCGATTAAAATTTGAAAATTTGGAATGCAGTTAGATTATAGTCTGGAAGAATACATAGGCTACTTTTTATCCCGGATAAAACAACGGGTATGGGAACTACGCGGGTAACACCGCGGGGCGCTGTTAGTTTTTTATAGTGTGCTATCACCGTGCAATTTTTCCTATCTTATAGCTCGTAGCTCAAAGAGGTTTGACTCTACTGTTGTGGATAAGAACGTCTGGTCTACCGCCTAACTAAATCTGCTTTGGTTTTGCAATTGCTGTCTCTATCATTTCAAGCGCAAAGAAAAGAGATTTCGTTATTTTAACGCGATCAAAAGTACCCTGTGTACTACTATTATAAGCTAAAATCTGAATCCCAAATTATAACCAAATTCCACAGTCCACCAGTCGCGATCTTCACAAGAGACGCGATTTGAAAAAAAAAGCTAGGCAAAGTATTTAAGCCCCAGATTGTCAAAAGCAAGAAGTGTCAACACAGCGAGAAGATGGTCAAAGGGTGTGTTTATGAAGCGGCAGCCCTAGCGTGAGATCAAAGCGATGCGTGGGGCGCCGCTCAATATGGCGGCGCAGTGACGCGGGAAGGGACTAGGGATGTACCCACGATGACAAATGTGAGGCACGTATCGATTGCTGTTACTATATTTTATTGAACCGACTTCGAAGACGAGGTTGCTTTAGATTGGACTGTACGATTATGCGTGCTGCTGCAAGTTTTGCCAGAATAATCCTGATGACACTCTTAGCAGTAGTTTCAATTATAATTATTATCTTAAATAATGTGTTCTTTTCGGTATTTTGTAAACTCAGGTAGCCACCATTCTTGATTCAATATGGTAAAATTTAATTTATTTCAAAGATTTTTTACTTTCACAACGATTTTATTAAATTAGTTATTTGGTTTTTGAGGCGGTCGTTTGTTTAGTACTTTTCCATGTCCGTACGAAATCGTCATCACCTCTGGCTTAAGCGGTAAACATCGCAAGAAAACTGCCGTGTTCCAAGAAAAATGTCTTTATTGGACATGTGCCATCTGCCGACCCATGCTTTGGCAGCCGTTACACTCTCCTAATGAGAGAACTAGCGATCCGCCGCGGTTTAAAATATAGCCTATAGCACTCCGGGATCATGTAGTGAAATCCAACCAACGGTGAAATAATTTTTAAAATTGATTCAATAGCTCCTGAGATTAGCGCGTTCAAAATAATAAACTGCCCCGAGCCCCAACAGTGGGAACAAAATGTAGCTAAAGCGACAACTACTGATGTAAAAAGATGGTGGTGGCTTAAAAAGACGCGGGTGAGATACTTATTCATTCTAGGTTGAGTAAACTATGGGGTTTTACACTCCTTTACTTTCACTTCGAGGTTTGGCTCGATTATTGTGACAAGAACGTCTAAGCTTTAGAGAATAGAAAAGTGGAATGCTTTGCCTGAGTGGGGTTTTCCGATGAATACAATCTTGCTATGTTCAAATCGAGAGTAAATCGATATTCATCCATCGTAGACCGCATCGTCGTTTAACATCAGGCGAGATGACGGCCAAGTGTAAACCTATAAAACATTAAAAAACTTCGTACCAACATTAGTTATCGATATTTCACATTGAACAGCAAGGACATCACTAGTTGTACCCCAGTGCATTCTAATATGAATTCGTTTTTAATCGAGTACAAATTGGGCGCGAAATGAAACCACGGCCCTCGAGGACCCAGTGGTACTGCAATTTCAATTAAACTACATCAATAAACTATTGTAATTTATATTTACCGCCGTATTTCATCCACTACTTATGTCTTCTTCACCATCCTACGGTTGCCTGGAAGAAATCACTCTTGACAATAAGGTCACCAATTGCTACTTCGTTTTAAAGGTTTTCTGTTTTTATTGTTTAAGTGCGGTAAAAGTTATAAATCTATTTAAAATATCAAAGCTCAAGACTTACTCTAACTTATCATAGGTAACTTTTTTTTATAGTACCTATAGTATAGAGTGACGAGACGAACAGGTCATGTACCTGATTGTAAGCAACAAGACTGCCACATAACAGCACAATAACACGCAGCTATTGGAACATGAAAGTCCAAATCATTACCTAGCACTGCACTGCACTCATCACCCAGAGATCTAAGATATTAAATCTCTAAGCCCTGTAATTTTTCTTGAAACATTGCCCTTTAAACCTGACGACAGTAATGTTTTCACATTACCGCTTGACATCAGAATAACTGGCAAAGGTGTGATACATCCTGCAAAGAACCCTACCACTACTGGGTGTTCAGTGTATCATAGCTCTGTATTTAACCTATTATCTATCTTCTTATATATAAAATTCTCGTGTCACAGTGTTTGTTTCCTTACTCCTCCGAAACGGCTTTACTGATTTTAACCAAATTTTATATGCATATTCTGTAGGTATGAGAATCGGCTACTAGCTATTTTTCATACCCCTAAGTGACAAGGGTTGTTCACTAAGGCAAAACAACGTTTACGGGGTCAGCTAGTTTACCTATAATATTTACCTATTATATTACAGCAGCTAAGTTACGGTGGTCTAGTCGGGAGAACGGCGGCTGCCGATCCGGAGACCCCGGGTTCAAACCCCACACGCACCACTGTCTTTTCGAAGTCATGTGCGTAATGCCGCTAACTTAAAACGGTGAAGGAAAACATCGTGAGGAAACCGACATGTACCTAGAATCTTTCGAAGTCATGTGTCATCCGCCAACTCGCACTGGGCCAGCGTGGTGGATTATGGCCTTAACTCTCTCCTTGCGAGAGAAGGCCCCGAGTCCCAGCAGTGGGAACGTTTAGTGGGCTGTTGATGATGATGATGAAATTTGTGAAAGGAAATTTTAGATTTTTGTTCATATTTTTTAAAATAACTACACCGATTTCGATAAAATTTATATAGGACTACCTCTCGATCGAGAAACGTGCAAAAGGCTCATAGGCAACGACACTCTTGTGCGAAAAAAACTTCAAAGTCTTGAACAACACCGAAAAGAACGTTTTTTTTTATCGGATACACTATGGAGAGTCTGCGACTGATTTGCATGATCTACTAACACCTTGTCCTTTTTTCAATCGGAATGCTCGTAGCTCGAAAAAGCGATTTCGTTTCATGGTTGATGTTCCAAAAAGACGAACGAAGAGATTTGACTCTACTTTTGTGATAAGAACTTCTAGGCTGTGGAATAAATAAATAATTAATAAAATAATAAATATTGGTGGACAATTCACACACAACACCATCTGACCCCAAACTAAGCAAAGCTTGTATGATGGCGGCCAGATAGCTGATATAATCTTATATATAAAATTCTCGTGTCACAGTGTTTGTTTCCTTACTCCTCCGAAACGGCTTTACAGATTTTAACCAAATTTTATACGCATATTCTGTAGGTATGAGAATCGGCTACTAGCTATTTTTCATACCTTTATTTATATGGCAAAACAACGTTTGCGGGGTCAGCTAGTATAGTTTTAAATACAATACGTTGACTAATGGAATACGTTGCCTCAGTGGGTTTTCCCTGATGGTTATTATCTTTGTGTCTTCAAATCGAGAGTGAATCGGGTTTTTTTCTAGATAAACACGCTCCATCGTAGACCGCATCGTCGCTTAACATCAGGCGAGATGGCGGTCAAGTGTAAACCTATAAAATGATATATAAAACAAAACCTTTGAACTATGATCTACCAAAAAAAACCATCAAAATCGATTCACAATTTGTATGTATATTGCGCTATCGCGTAACATACATACAATAAAGTGGTCAAGTGCGAGTTGGTCTCGCCCATGAAGGGTTCCGTTGCAGCAAGTAACATAATATACATAGTACACATAGTTCTTGTAGTTCCTTTTAACTTTGATCGAAGTTTCAATAATAGTGTATTTATGACGTACTAAAAAAAACTACTCATCAGATCGAGTTCAAACTAATTTTCGTTGGTAGTTTACATGGTAATGTACATCATATTTTTTTTTTAGATTATTCATTCTCTTACTTTAGAAGTTAGAGGGGGGGGGACACACATTTTACCACTTTGGAAGTATCTCTTGTGCAAATTATTCAGTGTAGACGAAAATGATTTCAGAAACCTCAATATCATTTTTGAAGACCTATCGATAGACACCCCACACGTGTAGGTATGATGAAAAAAAATATTTTGAGTTTCAGTTCTCAGTATGGGGGGCAACCCTAATTTTTCTTTTTTTAAATTGTTTTTGTTCAAATCTTAATGCGGTTCTCAGAATACATATTTTTACCAAGTTTCAACAGTGTAGTTCTCATAGTTTCGGCAAAAAGTGGCTGTGACATACGGACGGACAGACAGACAGACAGACAGACATGACGAATCTATAAGGGTTCCGTTTTTACGTTTTACGGAACCCTAAAAAACACACACACCCGAATTGATAATCTTCTCCTTTTTGAAAGTCGGTTAAAAATCATTCCCTACAGATCAATTACTTTCATTGTTTGTGACATTTGGTCAAATTGCCTGTACTTTTTAACCGATCTATCTCATTGTTGCGTCAATATAAACCTAACTGTTACAAAAATAAAGTTTAATTTCAACCACCAGTGTTGTTGGCTTATCAAAAAACTTGTTTCCACGTCTCATTTCGTGGCTAATTTGGCGTGTAAACGAGTTCTTTATCGCGGCGATGGTAAACACTGTTTATTTAGTTCCGGATGACATGCGGGGTGCATATATTATTCATTTGAATTAATGCTGTGGGCATTGAAACAATAATTCATTTGCAATTTGGTAATTAGACACGTTTGAACAAGGCTGATGTGAATCGGTTTCGTCTTGGTAATAGACTACAGGCCCGTGAACCTAATGTATGGGTCATATGAATTACCAGGAGACCTATGTAGGATGATAGAAGGGTATAAAGTAATAAGATTCAGCACTATGCCGGCACTTGTAAGCTGTCCAACTGAGTGCAGGTGAAGTGGGGGGGTTGCAACCCGCGATCATTTCTCCTTATCGCACGATTTTTGTATTGATTTGATTTTTGTTTCCACGTTGTTCTTATCACAAACGTGGAGTCAAATATCTTCGTTCGTGTTTTTGGAACATCAACCATGAAACGATGTCGCTTCTTTGAAATAAGATAATTCCGATAGAAGAAAGGGCAATGTGGTATTAGATCATGCAGATCAGTTGCACACTCTCCGAAGTGTATCCGATAAAAAACCGATAAGCTAGCAATTTTGCGGCGATGATCAAGACTTTGAAGTCTTTTATGCACAAGAGTGTCATTGCCTATGAGCCTTTTGGCACGTCTCTCAATCGATTCCAGAGTCTCCAGCTGATACTTAGCCGATCCATCCCAAAGGTGCGAACAGTACTCCATACAGGAGCGAATCAGAATATCAACTGTTAATAATACAATCAACTGTTCAGAATTGAAGTATCTTCGCACCTTTGAGAGGACACCCAGTTTTTTTGCGGCTAATTTAGCCTTAGACTCAATATAATGTGCCAAAGTTGCGCGTCGATGACAAAGAAACGCCCAAAAGCTCGAGATGGTCAGTAATCAGTAACAGGCACGAATACGCCTCGAAAAGTAGAAGCCAGTTCAAATAGACTCCTTTTAGCGGAGAATAAATACGCTTGTGTTTTTCCTTCGTTAAATTTGTAACAACCAAAGAATTTACATTTACTACGTATAGAGAACAAACGCTTCACACCGGGCGCACGGGTCTGATCGCTCTTCTCTTGTCGCTCTTTTGGGAGTGTCATACTTTTGTCGCGGCACATCACTATGCCACCATAGCTAACATACACCTCATCTGCTTACGATTGGTGCAAAGGAACCGTGCGGAAAAATCTGATCCATTTACTTATTCTTTAACTAAGGTAATAACCATACTGTCAGTTTTCATACTAAAACTAAACGCGGGTTACATCGCGGAACGCTGTTAGTAATAGCTTAATTTTTTTTTTAATAAAGAGTGACGAGACGAGCAGGTCATGTGCCTGATGGTAAGCAACATGCCTGCCACATAACAACACAGTGACACGCAGCTATTGGAACATGTAGATTCCAAATCATTACCTAGCACTGCACTGCGCTCGTCACCCAGAGATCTAAGTTGTTATATCTCTAAGCCCTGTAATTTCTCTGAAAACATTGCCCTTCAGACCGGAACACAGTAATGTTTGCACATTACTGCTTGGCGGTAGAATATTTGGCAAAAGTGTGGTCCTTCCCCAGGCGGACTCTGCCAAGAGTCCTACCACTACAAGAACTAATTACCTAAGTAATGTTTAAGGAAGAAAATATAAAATGCTACACAAGGCCTAACTGAAGTGAAGTAAGTATTTTTACGATCATATACTACTAATGCAC
Organism: Ectropis crepuscularia; assembly: GCA_963693475.1. Classification (NCBI taxonomy): domain Eukaryota; kingdom Metazoa; phylum Arthropoda; class Insecta; order Lepidoptera; family Geometridae; genus Ectropis; species Ectropis crepuscularia. The sequence continues at coordinate 11,343,344 of OY856369.1, read as the reverse complement.
TAACACATAAAGCCGTTTAAACACTACTATAACAACTCATACACCTGCCATGCAAATCACGCCTACAACACCCACCAGTTCCTTCCTAAAGGCCATACAAAAGCCATACATGTCTTAAAACCGTATGTAGAAGAGCCTTAAGGATGAATGGGTTTTCCTTTTGACTGCAAAATGATCTTGCTGTTCAGAATTGCTGGCATAGATATGGAAATTAAAACAGATGTGAATAAACCTAAGACCGGACAAAATGTTTACCTATTTTTATTGCCTACAACGAAAGCATACAAGGACGATAAAAACCTGCTTGTATTATGTGTGAGAGATTCCGCAAAATACTCGTATTTTGCGAGACTCGAAGACAAGCTGAAGAGTCGAATCGAAGAAACGAATCTCAAAAGTAAGTTTTTTTGTGCCACGGTATTATTTATGATCGTACTTCTCCAACCGTAAAATGACTCGGCTGAATTTCATGTTTTTTTTTGTATTTTTGGTAGGATTCAATGTCAAATAACAATTATATATATTTTTATTTGTTTTTAATGTGGGCAGAGCCTTTATTAACAAAACTAAAATACAATGAGAACTACACTTTGCTACATACCTAACTAACTACTTACACTAAGCACACCTGAATTATCCATAGACCGATGAAGGTCTACAGATAATCAAGATGTTCAAGCCCACTACCAATCGGAAGCGTACCCAGCATGCTGGCGGTATTACCACGCTGAATGGCAATGCTTATGCGTTGGGCCAAATAAACGCCAGCAATTATATTATTATTGGATACTAATAGATATCCCCACAAACATAAGTCTGTTATAGAAATTGGATAAAATGTCAATAATAATGTCAAATGATTAAAAAAGAACACAGTCGGTGCAGTGATGGCACAGATTACCTCAAACAAATAAACAATCATATAAAATAGGCATTTTATAATATAAGTGCAAATGTACCATCTGTACAATCAGACCAGTTATTCTCTGACCGACTCGGGCCGCAGTTACCGTAGTGGCAGATCGTAAGGCGGGCGCGCCGCGAGCGATCACGGCGCGCGCCTTTCTACGCACCACCGGGCACACATGCATGCTGCCTACATGACGCGACGTTTCATATCTATACACTTTTCAATTCTTTGTCATGTTTTAACAGACTTCCGAAAAAGATGACGTTGTCAAATCGACTGTATATTTTTGTTTCATAGCACTTTTGACGGGATTAGATTCCCATCCAGGATAAATATTTGGGTAGCTAATAAGAATGCCTGTTCTATGACTGTAGAATAAGTATGTTTTTAAAATGATATAAGTAAGAGAAAGTAAACTTCTTAGAATATCAAATACATATATGACATATTTTATGACAAATATTACCTGTCCCGATATACTTTATTCTATCAAATTAGATTTGCCAGTGGCCTGTCATAATTTTAATAGAAAAAAATGGTTGTCTTTAAAGTCGGTTTACTGACGATAGTTAAACGTGACAACGTCTTAAGAAATCAGTACGCTGATAGCGCGAGTAGTGATACCGCTCGACTCGGCGGGTGGCGCCCTCAGCGCTCAGCTTCGTCCGCATGGCACGGACGACGAACTAACGGTAACGTTACATGACGTCATGTTTTGCGGGCGTGCAGCCGGCTTCACCGAATTATAAGACGTTATCACGTCAAAAAGAGCTAAATAAAGGAAGTGTTTTCAAAAAGATGACTTTTTTATAGTATAGAGTGAACAAAACGAGCAGGATATGTGCCTGGTGGTAAGCAACATGCCTGCCACATATAGGCACAGTGACACGCAGCTGTGGGATCATGAGGAGTCCAAATCATAACCTAGCACTCCACTGCGCTCTCGTCATCCAGAGATCTAAGATATTATATTTCTAAGCCCTGTAATTTCACTGGAAACATTGGAAACAAGTAATGTTTGCAGTTTACAAAGGCAAAGGTTTGGTACTTCCCCAGGCGGACTCTGCTAAGAGTCTTACCAATTCTAATTAATTTTTTGATTCTGTTTCTTAATAATAAATAAAAAAAACCTGATACATAAATCTGTGGTTCTGTAACGATAAATATACACAATTTGTCATCTTGAGGACTCGGCCAACGTTCTGAAACATAAATCACTAAATAAGTCGCATAGTCGTAGGTAAGGTATACACTATAGGTAATATTTATAGAAAAAACATTTTGTTACATATGTTATTGTCCATCTATCAAATCAAAAATTTTTTTTTCATTGGATTGGATTGGATCACTCACTCACTCTCTCACTCACAGATTTTTTTGGTTAATTAAGTGCAATAAAGAGTTACTCTATAATTTTTTTTAAATAAAGAGTGGCGAGACGAGCAGGACATGTGTCTGATGGTAAGCAACATGTCTGCCACATAACAGCACAGTGACACGCAGCTATTGGAACATGAAGAGCCAAAAAATTACCTAGCACCGCACTGCGCTTTTTTTTTTTTTTTTTTTTTATTTAAATATCTACTCCACAGACTCCGGGGTCCGTGATCTTTGTAAATACAATTTTTTTTTACAGATTTCTTGGAGTAGTAGAAGAAAAGGAAAAAAAAAAGGGGGGAGTTGGGCACATTTCAAACTTAATTCTAGAGCTCGTCTGTAGAGCCGATCACTGTCGGTTGGGATCCTACCGCTAGTAATTAGAGATGCGCCGAGTAACACTTTAACCGAGTACTCGGCCCATCTCCACTAGTAATCGACTCCACATTGAGTCTTTGCCTTGCCATTTGCCTAAGCCGCCTCCTCCCGGCCCAGAGCCTCCACTACGGCTGCATTTCTGTCCCTGATGGCCATCTGTAGGTTGAACTCTCGGATGGTCTTCGGTGATGCAGCCAACGCTCGCCGCACGAACCGACCGATGGCGTCGTCGGTGTCGTCAGCGTAGTAAATGAAGGTCCCCGTGTGCCGTGAGATTGCAACAACCGCATGGGGCACGCTCTCGTGCAGCTTCATGTTTGCCTTGGTTTTGATTGCGATTACCGACTCGTATGTTAGTCCTTGAGCTTCATGGATGGTAAGGATGCGTGACCCGGTGCCTGACCCATAACCCTGGTTTGTCAGGGTCTCTTTCTCCTCTTGAGTGTGAACTAAAAAGAGGGTGTTTGGTAGGGTGTTGGGTATTTGCGCTCCCTTATATCTTCTCTGCTCTAGGGACTTTATACGGGGCGCTGAGGAGTACATACCGGAGTATATTTCCCTCAGCGCATATGCGACGTCCATTGGGTTTCGATGTGTGCAGAGCAACTCCTGGCTGATCTTTGTTACCAGGTTCGGGCGGTGATACCTCATTTCGAAGAGATTTTCCCTGTCGATGTAAGGCAACTGATTGACGTCTCCGATGAGGACAATTTCACCAGCACCAGACAGCCTTGAAGCCATCACAATGGCTCCAAAATGGTTCATGAGAGCTTCGTCTACCATGAGGCGACTGAAACTTTCTCTTCCGAAACCATTTACCAGAGCAGAAGCCATGGTTCGCACTCTGGTTTTAACCAGGTTTCCGATACGGTGCGATAGCTTTTTTCTTAGATCTTTTGCTGCCTCAGTTGTTGTGGTAATGATGGCGTCCTTGTCCACATCAAAGTGTCTAATCACCCATGTTGTCTTTCCACATCCTGGAACTCCGTTGACCCACTGTATTCTCGGTACCTCCCAGTTTTCCCAACCAGCATTGACGTTTGAGTTCCTTTCGATGGTCTTGGCCATCTCTAGGATCTTATCGTCCAGCATAATCTTGGTGCATCGGGCAGTAACTACAATTGGGTCGTTTTGTGGTGTCGCATAAACAGGCACTCCCGCGCGCTCTGTCTCTATCTCGTTCAGTGTCACGAAGCCATTTTCTGCACTGTAAGCTGCCATATACTGTCCTGTCATGGTTCCCTTGATGACCCGGGAAGTGACATTATTGTAAATAGCTGCTTCGGCCTCCTCGAGTTTCGCCTTTAAGAGGCTTTGACTTCCTAGCCTATAGGACTGCATGATGTTTTCGCAGGTCTTAAGGTTGACTTGTCTTGTCGCTCTCAGTGTGGCTATGAATTCGATGAAGGCGTTACGTGCATGGCTCCGCGGCTCCGAAGCCGTGACATAGCGGGGCGGTTCAACCTGACCCATATCGGCTCTCGTTCGGCTTATTTGTTGCTGTGAAGCTGCTTTGGGGGTCTTTGTCGTTAAGGGGTGTGGTGAATGGGATGAGATTCGGAGTATGCTCCTTGCCGCTGCGTTGAAGGCAGTCACGAAAGCCGCGTTCGTTCCTCGGCTGCCGCTTTGATTGGCTGCGGCCTTTTCCGCGGCTGCCCTCTGCTGTGCTCTTTCGGAGCCGGTTTGGACAGTCGAACTAGGAACTGGATGTCCCCAGCTGTCAATTGCATTTGTTTGGTCGTGCGAAGGGGCTCTGAGGAAGCTCAGATTTTCTCCCCTATCTTCGTAAACGACAACCTCATGATGTTTAGAGGCTTCAATGCAACCCAGCCGGTCTGCGACTCTCGCTCTTGAATATTCGATTGCCATCGCATCCACGCTTATCACCCGGGGTGTCTCACCCGCGTTTCTGCTCAGATGTGCGAGCAGCGCACTTGCCTGTGTGAAAGGCGTCCGGCCTTCCGAGCACTCTATTAGTGCAATCGTTTTGTTTTTCGATCGCACCAACCGAAATCGGTGGCCGTCTACCTCACACACCGGCATAGCGTCGTAGGTTTTCCGCTTCATTGTTACTTTTGCAGTACTCCCATTAAGCAGGCAAGACAATCCAGGCGACAAACGGGCTCGTTCCCGTTCCCAGGCGAAGCAAAAGCTTACTCCGAATCTTTCTTTGTTGCTGTCCATGAAGAGAGCCACTCCGCGGATACGGATCCCTGCCTCTCCTCGGTCTGCGTTCTCCAGTAGTTGTTTGACGGAGATGCTCTTCGAGGAGTTATGTTGGGCGGGAACCGCATTCCACGTGGCGTCCACGGACAGCGGGGTAGGGTGTGGTGGCGAAAGGGGGCGCGTATTTGAATTAGTAGAGTTTCTCTTGGCCGCTATGCGGAATGAGCTCTCCATGAAGGACAGGAGCCGTGTTCTGTCATCTGGATCGGCTAAGATGTTGTGGAGATCCGTGACAACCAGCCTTCTGTCGATCATAGATTCGAGCTCATGTCTTGCGGCCATGAATCGGGGACAATCGACAAGCACGTGCCAGACCGTTTCGGGTTGGTCGGGGTCACACTCGCATGCAGGACTGCTCTTGAGCTTAAATTTGTACAGGTATTCTGCTATTCCTCCGTGTCCCGTCAACGCTTGTACCTGGAAGGGAGTCAGTTTCGTGGTCCTCATCACCCGATATGCGTTTGCTATATCGGGGAGAAACATCTGGGTGACTTTTCCGGTGTCCGAGGTCTCATATCGATCCTGCCATTTCTTGACCGATTCTTCGCGGATTTTCCGTTTGACGTAGGACAAGGGGATCCCCTCATAGTCACTGGGCGACAAGGTGAGCGCAGCCGATTTGGCCAGTTCGTCGGCTCTTTCACCGCACTGCGCTCGTCACCCAGAGATCTAAGATGTTATATCTCTAAGCCCTGTAATTTCTCTGGAAACATTGCCCTTCAAACCGGAACACAGTAATGTTTGCACATTACTGCTTGGCGGTAGAATAATTGACAAAGGTGTGGTACTTCCCCAGACGGACTCTGCTAAGGTCCTACCACTACGAACATCTATCTATCTATCTATCACTCTACGTGTATCATGCCTTATGTGCAATTTACACTTTTTAAGTAACAAACTCAGAAACATACATGAACTAACCTATTCACTTTCATTACAAAACTTATCCCGTTTTTTACGCCCCAAACACAATGTTCGCTCATAAAAAGATTGAAAGTAAGTTTTTTAATAATATTGTTTGTTTACTTTTACGCATATAGTTAAACGTTCACGAATTGAACTATGACTAATTTATATCATGAATCAGTCGTGTGTTATGTTTACAATACTTCTACACAGATCCTAAGCCTCTGGCAGTGTCCGGGGCTAATTCCGCGAGGTCGGTAATGGCCGCGTCCAATACTCCGCAGTAGGATGACGCCCGCGGGCCGCCACGAGTCACGACCTGCGTCCGAGACATCACTCTACGTGTATCATGCCGTATGTGCACTTTACAGATTTTAAGTAACAAACTACGGAATGTACATGAACTAACCTATTCACTTCTTATTACACTAGCAGCACCCCGCGGGTTTACCCGCGTTGTTCCCGTTCCCGTTGTTTTAGCGAGATAAAAAGTAGCTTATGTGTCCTTCCAGACAATCTAACATGTTCTATGACGGTGTTCCTGACTAATATGTGTTCCAAATTACAGCCCAATCCGTTCATACGTTAGGACGTGATTAAGCAACAAACATTGACATTTATAATATTAGTAGGATTATATTCACAGTTCAATAAAGAATGGTATTTTTACGTCCCAAACACATTTTTTGCTGCTAAAACATTATTAATTCAATTTCAAATAATATGTCGCTCTATTCTAGGTTAGCGGTTTAAATGTTTATCTAGTTAGATATCACCAGTTGTCTACAATTTTATGAAGATATGTAGGTACTTTTTTTATATTTGCACGGCTGAGCCTAAAATAAAACTAAATTACAATGAAAACTATGTTGCACTGCATAGACTACACTAAATAGTAATGTTAATAGTTAAGCTATTAACTAAAAGCCTTACCATGTAGTGTTATAATACCACTAACATTACGGTTACGTTTCCGGCTGGTAGTAGACTGGACCATATTGATTATAATTAGATCTACATCGGTGTTTGGATAATTCAGACGTGTCTAGTGCAAATTATTATATATTTTTTTTAAATAAAGAGCGACGAGAAGAGCAGGAGATGTGCCTGATGGTAAGCAACATGCCTGCCACAAAACAGCACAGTGACACGCAGCTATTGGAACATGAAGAGTCCAAATCATTAACTAGCACTGCACTGCACTCGTCACCCAGAGATCGAAGTTGTTATATGTCTAAGCCCTGTGATTTCTCTGGAAACATTGCCCTTCAAACCGGAACACAGTAATGTTTGCACATTACTGCTTGGCGGCAGAATAACTGGCAAAGGTGTGGTACTTCCCCAGGTGGACTCTGCTAAGAGTCCTACCACTACTGAATATTGAAATTGACTTAACTTTATTATTATAAATATTAATTTACTTTGTGTACTTATAGTACATAGTACTTATGACATTGGTATTTTAATTATTTTCTGACACTTTTTTATTTTTTATTTATTGTATTCAATTAATTAATTATTGACTTGGTTATTTTGATGATTGTCTGACATTCTAACTTATTTTATAATTAATGGTATCTACCTCTTCATTATTTGTTTTGTACTTAATTACATTTCGTGTAATTTTAAGTATTTCAATATTGTGACGTGTAATATTTTTGTTATGAATAAATATGATTATGATTATGATTATTTCTTCTAATATCAGTACGAATTGAATATTTAAGATTTATAACACTAAAATTGTATCTTAATCAGTGTGTGGCTTCAAGTCGAGAATGAAATTACGTTTTGGTTTCCATCTGTGGCCACAACGTCATCTTACAATATTTTATTTTATTTTATAGACAATATTTTTAAGAGCTTTTGTGTTCATTACCTTACGAAGGATTAATTAAGTATTAATTTGTAAGTAACTTTCTAAAAAAATAAACAAATATTGAGAAATAAGATTGTTTTATTCCATTTCACATTCCACCATTTTTGACACCCACGCAGAAGCCACAGAGAGGGTGCAAATAGCAGTTAATAAAATACATGACTGGACAAAAATGTGGCGTATTAAGCTAAATGAGTCCAAAACTGTTCACATAGACTTCACAAACAAGAAAAAACAATATCATCCAGTATTCATAAATGGACAATGTATACCATACGAAAATAAAGCCAAATATTTAGGCATGACTCTAGATGCGAAGTTACGCTGGAAAACTCACGTCAAAAAAAAGAGAGAGGAACTAGCTATACGCTACAAAAACATGTATTGGTTACTTGGTAGAAACTCCGTGCTGTCAATACATAACAAAATATTATTATAGAAACAAGTCCTAATGCCAGTGTGGACCTATGGTATACAGTTGTGGGGCTGTACCAAAAAGAGCAACATCGAGATTATACAACGTTTCCAAAATAAAGTACTCAGGGATATTGTCAATGCGCCCTGGTATGTGAGTAATGCCGACATTCATCGAGATCTTGGAATGGATCTTGTCGGCAAAGTAATGAAGAAGTACGCAGAAGCACATGAACGCAGGCTTCATCATCATGTGAATGTCGAGGCTATCCAGCTCCTTGATAACACGGACACAGTGAGAAGACTTAAAAGAACAAAACCTTTTGAGTTAGTATAGTGCAGTGGCAGTGCAATATAATATAAAACAATTAAATGTGCTAAGTCAAGTGAAAGAAGTGACTTCCCCTTAACAGAGTCAATAAGAAAAGTGCTGATGGGCACCTTCTTATGTATAAACTATGTAGCAATTTAAGTTAGATATAAATTACTCATTAGCCTAGACTTTTTAATTAGGCTAGATTGTAATAAGTATTAGGATCCAAGGTGACTTGGTGAATAAATTTAGAAAAAAAAAAAAAAAACATTCCACCATTTTAATCGATTCTAAATAAACATTGGGTACATTTTATTTCTTATAGTTGTAAAAAATATGTACATTAATGGTCTTATAAAATTGTCTGAAAGCACATACGATATTTTTCTCCTAGAGTAACTACACAGTTTGACCGGCCTGTGCTCATGAAAGACCCCTCTGTTTCTTTTCACTTCTTTTTACTCTTTGACGTTTTTTTTTTTTTCGAAAAATGAACGCAATCGTTTTTGTTTTAAAAAATGGAATTCAAGATGCGGTCCTTTTGAATATGGAACAATTTAAGTTTTTTTATATACGATTTGGCTCGAAAACTAAAATTATATGCATACATATATTTTTAATCAATTAAAAAAAAAAAACATTTTATTCAATCGCGATTCTAGGGTTTTCATTTAAAAATAGGTCTATGATTACAAAAAAATTGTTCAAAAAACTATGATACATAGGTATTATTTTATGGCAGATTTTTTTTTTATTATAGGTATACACATAAAAATACTAAATCATTTTTTTTATTAAAAAAAAGTTAAAATAAAAAAATGTCTATATAATACATATACAGGGTTATTGGTAATCAGCCTGCATCCGTTTAAGGGGATGTTAGCTACATTCAATACGTCAACGTTTATTCTAGAGTTTTAAAAAAAATGCGTTTTTTTTTCTTATACAAAATAAATAAAAAGTATATTTGTACGGTCTAAAAGCTTCGTAACAATTCATAATAAGAGCGCGTACGCTCTTTAACGCTCAAAAAATGATGTGCCGAAGTGAATAAACACTAAAAGGTCGCGAAACAGTACAAAAAAGGGCAACAAACACTATCATTGTTTGGGTTATCTATTAAGTTTTAACGAAAGTTGTAGAACAAAAGTTGTTTGTTTAAATAAACAGAACATGCCCTTAAACGGATGCAGGCTGATTACCAATAACCCTGTTTTAATTGAAACTAGTGTCGCACAGTGGTAGAAATTATCAAACCCTTATTAATCAATTCTCAATTGGACCACAAACTTTAATAATAAACAAAATAGTCTTTTTATGTGTGTGTTTAATACACACACATAAAAATGTTAAATACACACACATAAAAATTGTGTGGTAGTGTGGGTTTACACTTGACCGCCATCTCGCCTGATGTTCAGCTGCGATAGAGCGTACTTACCTAGAAGAAGCAGATTCACTATCGCTTCAAATACACCAAGATAACTATCGGGAAAAACCCACTCGGTTAACTTATTCCACAGCCTTTACCTAGACTTTTTTTTACTTTAATAGGTTTCCACTTGACCGCCATCTCGCCTGATGTTAAGCGACGATGCGGTCTACGATGGAGCGTGTTTGAACTCTCGATTTTAAGACACAAAGATTGTAATCATCGGAGAAAACCCACTCATATCACAAAAGTAGAGTTAAATCTCTTCGTCCGTGTCTTTGGAACATCAACCATGAAACGATATAGCTTTTTCGAGCTACGAGCATTCCGAAAGGAAAAGGGTAAGGTGGTATTAAGTTACGGCTGGTCTAGTCGGGAGAACGGCGCCTGCCGATCCGGAGACCCCGGGTTCAAACCCCACACGCACCACTGTCTTTTCGAAGTCATGTGCGTAACGCCGCTAACTTAAAACGGTGAAGGAAAACATCGTGAGGAAACCGACATGTACCTTGCTCTTCTCTTTTTTTGGGTGGAATGAGTGGAAAGATTCCAAACGCGGCTAAAGGAAAACTCAAAACAGATCGGGTCTGTACAAATTATTTGTTCGTTCTCTACTATATGCAATTCCAATGCACCGGAAAAAGACAGTTTTCTCTCCACTATTCTTTCCTGATGAGGCTTTCATTGCTAATTGAAGCAAACTTAATTTCACTTAACTTTAACTCAGCTTTGTTTGACTTTGATTTAATTTTAATTTAGTTGTAGTTTAATTTTGATATGATTTTAATTTAATTCTGATATTTTTACTTGATACACGGATAGATGAAATGAAATGACAAATATATATTAATTTAATTATGTAAATGTAATCCGTTGTCTTTAAATTCATTAATTTTATTATTACATAATACATATATTATTGTCAAGTCATAAAAATTTCTTGCAACCCAATCAGCGCTAAATGTACTGCATTAAACTATACTCTCGGGTGGCCAAAATACAGGCCAAGCCTAGTTTGGGACCCAACGCATAAACTGCGGAGCCAGCTATGTATGACACTATTTCAACAATATCAATTAGTATTCATGTGCTGTTATTCTTATGGAAATAAATGACTTTATTATAACCCAGAATCTTTCGAAGTCATGTGTCATCCACCAACCCGCACTGGGCCAGCGTGATGGATTATGGCCTTAACTCTCTCCTTGCGAGAGAAGGCCCCGAGTCCCAGCATTGGGAACATTTTGTGGGCTGTTGATGATGATGATGAAGGTGGTATTAGCTCATGCAGATCAGTTGCTAACTCTCTGAAGTGTATCCGAAAAAAACCGATTGGCATTTTGCGGCTACATATGTTCAAGGCTCTGAAGTCTCATTCGCACAAGAGTGTCGTTGTCTATGATGCTTATTATGTATGTGTAATACATGATAAAACTAACTTATAAATATGTGAAATTCGGTTACCATTATAAGATGACCTATTTAATATATTTTTGAATTAAATTTCATTCGAAGCTATTTAATATATTTTTGAATTAAATTTAAAAAATATATTAAATAGCTTCGAATGAAATCACGAAATATCAATTTCAAATATAATTTAGGTATAAGTAAAGTAGATAAGCTTCTGTAACTATGTATCTCGTGAATACTGGCCTACTATAGTATGACATAGCAGGTGCAACGTCAAAAAGCTATTATTAATATACACGTCTAACAAAAAACATAAAGAGGGACCGTCAAAACGTGTTTATGGTACCCCAGTATCGATCCTATCTAAATCACTAACCAACCACCAATTACCTATCTATCTCAACCCCGAAATCTCTTGAAACATTATTATTATCCAGAATAAATCCAATATGACATACTTATTTGTTAAATTTACAATAAGATCTATAATAGAGGTAGAAAAAAATTAATAAAAAAAAAAATACACATCAAATTAGGTCGAAGAGACCACCGCGCACTGACCCCTGCCCAAACGTGCCCAGAACACTCGCTGCGTTCCCCCTCTGAATGGCCAGGGAGATCTGCTGCGTTAAAAACCAACCTACCCGATGGTCGATATGACATTATGGATTGGAAATAACTAATGCTACAACAGACCATTTACAAAAGTGTGGCGCCACAATCGCATACTAAAGCCAAAGTAGGTACTTTATTCATAAATGTACACGTCAATTAGTGAATAAAATTAATAAGAAACAAAAGTAAGAACATACAAATAATATAAGTATACATTTTTATGAAATTTTACGGACTATTTCTTAAATCATTTTAACTTATACTTCAGTTAATATAAAGGTATATAAAAATAACAGGCATTTTTTTTAAACCAAATACTAACTTTTTTTTTTGTTTTTGTTTTATACCAAATATTAAATTACAAATATCTAAGTCACTTAGACTCACTTTTCCACCAACCCGCACTGGGCCAGCGTGGTGGATTATGGCCTTAACTCTCTCTATGCGAGAGAAGCCCCCGAGTCCCAGCAGTGGGAACGTTTAGTGGGCTGTTGATGATGGATGATGATCTAAACCACTATCCAACCACCAATTACAACCGCCAAGCGGTCTATCTCAACCCCGAAATCTCTTGAAACATTATTATTATCCAGAATAAATCCAATCTGACATTATCGATTGGAAATAACTAATGCTACAACCGACCATTTACAAAAGTGTGGCGCCACAATCGTAAATCAAAGCCAAAGTAGGTATGTACTTTATTTGTAAATGTACCCGTCAATTAGTGAATAAATGAATAAGAAACAAAACAAAGAGCTTATAAGTAAAATATAATATTTTTGACGTGACAACGTCTAATAAATCGACGAACGCCGGCTTCATACACGAAGAAGTGTCCCGTTATGTCCCGTTATGCCCATTGTACGCTTGCGCCGTATCTATCAAGGTTATATTAAACTATCGTCTGTAAACCAACCGATCTTACAGACCACCAATTGTATGTGAATTGTCCACTAATATTTATTTATTTAATTTTCTTGATTTTTTTATTGTAAGTACGACAATTATCGTGCAGCCCGCGCTCCACTGTAGTGCCCACGCAGTTCCCGTTCTCTTTATTTTCCTGGGATAAAAGTAACCTATGTGCTAGTCCAGACTGTAAATAACCTGTAACAAATATCGACATTTTCGTTTTTAAAATTTAAGTAGGATGGACGCATCCAGACATAGAGCTAACATCCGAATTTATCACATAATAAATCATGAACTTATAAAAAAAGTTAAAAAAAATCTGTCTATAGAGCGTCTAAAGAATTTTTCACTTCAAAAATGGGTACCATGGATAGGAATCAAACCCACAATCTATCCAATTGGCAGACTCACAACCAACGAGGTCAAACCTTAAACTAACCACAAAAACCTCAAGGCTTATCGACACCAAAAAAATGAAGCGTACCCCTAAATTATGTTCCTATACTATATCCTCGACTATAATCACCGAGCTATCGAGGGCTTTATCTACAAATCTCATATTAATAATGACAGGACTCAATGTGGCACCATAAGGGATACAATAACTTATCTATAGACTTACTAGCTGACGCGGCAAACGTTGTTTTGCCATATAAATTATTAATACCATTTTTAAAAGTCTCACATTGGTAATCCTAAACTTTAATAATAAAAATAAATAGATTTGCCATAAGCTCCCGAAAATTTTAATCGAAATAGAGTGAAAAACATTTACAAAAAAAAGACGATAATTGATCAGTTGTCGAGCGGGATGAAAAATTATGAAATTACTAAAATGGCTATTAAAAAACAGGGGTTGCGGATAAAAGGGTAAAAATTTAAGGTTGTATGTATTTTTTAATACGAGTACCACATTATAAAAACAAAAACAATTTTTTTTGTCCAAAAATGTAAAATAAAAAATTAGGTGTGTCCCCCCTTATCACTTAGGGGTATGAAAAATAGATAGTAGTCGATTCTCAGACCTACTGAATATGCGTATAAAATTTGATAACAATCAGTAAAGCCGTTTCGGAGGAGTAAGGTAACTAACACTGTGACACGAGAATTTTATATATTATGTATAAGAGATAACAATAGGGTACCGGACTGGGTCAAAAATACACCATTCTAATTAGTCTTTGTAGTGGTAGGACTCTTGGCAGAGTTCGCCTGGGGAAGTACCACACCTTTGCCAGTTATTCTACCGCCAAGCAGTAATGTGCAAACATTACTGTGTTCCGGTTTGAAGGGCAATGTTTCCAGAGAAATTACAGGGCTTAGAGATATAATATCTTATATCTCTGGGTGACAAGTGCAGTGCTAGGTAATTATTTGGGCTCTACGTGATCCAATAGCTCCGTGTTACTGTGCTGTTATGTGGCAGGTATGTTGCTTACCATTAGGCACATGTCCTGCTCGTCTCGTCCCTCTATACTATAAAAAAGTCCGTTAGCTAGGTTGTGGAAAAATATGGCACAAGTATTTTTGTTTTTTCAAAATTTTAAAAACCGACCGAGATATAGATCATCAAACCTCGAAAGTGCGGGGGGGTCGTGACGTCACAGTACAAATCGTACCCACGAGTGACGTCACGCGAAACTTCTAAGCGCTGTATCTTCGTAATTTTTTGTTTGTGAAACACAGAAAAAAAATACGTGTACAATATTTTTAGCAACCTAACTGACGGAGTAATTGTTTTTTTTTTGAGGATTGTACCCTATTGGACGATAGTGATAAATATATTAATAGGTACTTATGCTAACTCTATAATGCGCTTTCTATATATTAAAATATTATAAATATCAATGTTTGGATGTTTGTTGCTTATTCACGTCTGAACGGATCGCGTTAAAATTTCAAGCACAGTTGGATTATGGTCTGTAAAAACATATAAGCTACTTTTCATCCGGGAAAATAACGGGAAGGAGAATTGCGCGGGTAAAACCGCGAAGCGCTGTTAATATTAATAAACATTTGTTAACATTAATAATTTTAACATTTGTTTAAGTTTAACATTTGTTAACATTAATTTAATTTGTGAACATTAACATTTTTTAACATTGAAGTTAACAAATGTTAAACTTAATATTATAATTAAAACAGGAAGCAAAAACTTTGTTACCCTTTTTACCACTTTCACGAAAATTGCGTCGACAGGAAATTTCGAAATTTTGCTTCCTTACAGTTTAAGTAGAGAAGACGTACAGAATACCATTTTTTTTTCAATATCCCTAAAATACATTAAAACAACAAAATAAATATGTTCCGCTTTGCAGACCAATGTATTTAGAAAAACAGAACATAAGTTTACTATAGCCCCCACGGTTTCATTAACCATATATTTAACACCTTAAAACTAAAGAATTAAACAATACGTATCAATCAACGTTGGCCGCACCGCTCCCGCGGGAGCCACGCAGCGGGCACGCAGCGGCGCGCAGCGGGAGGGAGCGTGCGACTCATTTGCGTACCCTACGAGACTCGTGCGTCTTCAAAAAAGACGAGGTATAATGCCAACTTATCTGTGTGATGTAGCGATAGCGCCACGATTCAAAAGTGTTACCACCTACTATTTTTTTAGTATAGAGTGACGAGACGAGCAGGACATGTGCCTGGTGGTAAACAACATGTCTGCCACATAACAGCACAGTGACACGCAGCTATTGGAACATGAATGAGTCTAAATCATTACCTAGCACTGCGCTCGCCACCCAGAGATTTAAGATGTTATATCTCTAAGCCCTGTGATTTCTCTGGAGATATGGCCCTTCAACTAGAACACAGTAATGTTTGCACATTACTGCTTGGCGGTAGAATAACTGGCAAAGGTGTGGTACTTCCCCAGGCCGGCTCTGCCAAGAGTCCAAGTAGTAGACTACTACAAAAATGTATAAGACAACTTCTGTGTCCGTGTTCTATGAGTGTCAGTAATTTCGCTTTTTGGCCGTTTGTTGTACAAATAAGTTGGTGGCAGTGTATTATAAGTTTGACGTGTCTATGTGTGTCTCTCTCTGGGTATGTGTGTGTGTATGTGTCTATGTCTATGGATGAACCACATTTGATTACGATTTTTTTGTTCTTGAAATGTGAATTAGTCGGGAATGTTGTTAGCTACCTATGTTTCATAAAAATCGGTTCAGCTGTTTCCAAATTATAAGACCTTTTGTTTGCTGCGGTAAGAATCTTGGACGCATCATGGGTGTTTGTTTTACTAGCAAACATAATTAATACATCATCTGAGATGTGTTGCAACAATTCTGTTGCAGGTTTAATGTAAATACATATCTGTTATGTTATTTAATAATTTGCAATAGTAAATATTGCGATTATTAAATAATTGAGCTACAAACCATCTTATCTCTCAAGTTGAATCAACTTTTAGCAAACCTCGATTTCATTTGAACACATAGTTTGCAAAATTCTATCAAAATTCACTAGTTTAGAAGTTCCTTGCGGACAAATAACGTAAAACTAAATTATTGTAGAGATCCATAACCATCCAATATCAGGCAATAATATATATATCAACCTTTTACCGAATAAAAGATAAAAAGAAAAAGCAAGATTAGGATTTTAGCCAATCTCTACTTACTGCGTGAATTTCAATAAATAAAAGTGTGAGTGTAATTATGAGCGCACACAAGAAGTTAATACTAAACTTCTTCGCTTTATATTTCTCGCGCCAAAAAGCCTAACTTCAACCATAGAGTATATGATTATTTTCCGCAAGAAGTTTGAACCTCAAGTTAGCCTACAATGTTTACCTACTAGCTAACTTAAAGAACTATTTTCTTATCTGTGCTTCAAGGTTGTTCTTGAGAGTGTGCGCGCTTCGTTGGCAGTCATAGGAGCTGCCGATAGAAGTGAAAACTTACTTTCTTACTTTCACTTCAAAAAATGTATAGCTCACATTGGAAACTACGCGGGTAAAACAAGAGGACGTGCCCATGAGCAACTAGCATGTCCATGGCCCCGAGTTTTCCCGAAGATTTCTGATAATTCCGTGGCGCTAGAGTTCAATTCACAGCCCAAGAAAAATCTGGCTGTGAGCGCGCCAAAAGAAGTTTTCAGTTCGACAAAATGAAATTTTAATTTAATAAATAAAAATTTCAGTAAAACAAAATGGCGCTATTTTATGTAGATACCACTTCCGTCCATATCGCACGGCAGAGCATATTTATAACCAGCATCGATTATGTTAATTCGATTACAAACCACAGGTGCGTGGCGCGTCCCTACGCCATCATTATGGTCGCTTAAGTTTAAACAATAAATTTATGTAAATCTAAAAAGCGAACGTTTATGTTGAAACGTACCTTTGTGACTTTTAATCTTGTTCTATATTAAATATTTCTCGCTTCCGCCAGTCTATATTATAAACATAATAACTGTAATTTTAAAACAACCCGACTGGAACAATAAACAGATAAAATAAACATTATGCAATACAATATACTACCAATGACATTTAGGTGATTAAGACAAATCCAACAATATCTTAATTGTCAAAATCCATCCACCCGTTTGGAAGATACACAGAAATCTAAATAATTATTATTTAGATTTTTGTGGGAAGATACGTGGGAGTAAAGAAATTTACAAACATACAAGACACGCGCGAAAAACATAACCCTTCTTCCGGTCGGGTAAAAAAGTACAAAATAAAAAATATTGTTAGTACTGCCGATAGAAGTGAGCTATCAAATTTTGAGTTATATTTATAACTCGAAATTTGATAGCTCACGTTGGAACACACGCGCGCGGGTGAAACCGGAGGGTGTGGCCATAACCAAGGCTATCTAGAATTGGCCATGATCCCATGTTTACCCGAAGATTTCTTTCGATCCCGAGCATGATGCTTGAGATCAATTCACAGCAAACGAAAAATGTATCTGTGATGCGGCAAAATAAGTTTTCACTTCAAAAATCTGAATGAAAATATTATAATGAAGAACAAAACAAACTGTACAAGTTCAAATAAATCAAACTAATTCAATCGCATTTATTCTTGGCTATTAATATTTACATATTAAGAACTAAATTTAAATTATAAATTTTAAATATTTACGACTCAATGTCACACAATTTTTTTTTGTTGAGTACAATCAGTAAAATTAATTATTATGTTTGTTGACTATTTTATATTTATTATCCTAATAGGGCAATTAAAGAAATACAATATTACCTATGAGAAAACTATATATAATCTAGACAAAGGTTCAGTAATAAGCGCCGTCCTTGTCTTATAGTTACGGAACCCCAAAACCAATGTCGAGTATAATATTTTATTGACGCCATAACTCACCACACTTTTTCCATTTTGGATTTGGATAATTTGGAAGCGCTTGTTTTTACAGCACCCTTGTTTTTCTAGAATACGTTCGAACATCAAAGAATTCCTTTGAAATCGGAACAAATTGTGTGGCGAATTTGATTTGGCGCCGATTCCCTCCGACTCGAACCCTCGTATCGTACTCGTGGCGGGAAATCGTATCACGCGGATTACTTTCGAAGACCGCGTTCGAATTTCAAATTCAAATTGAGCTGGCAGGTGGCACGAGAACGCATATTGCCGCGAAAATGATCAGTAATTTCTTTTTAAATTAAATGTTTGACTGCCAGTAACAAACCCAACGTTTTGCGAGTTTTTCAAATATACTACGTTGTCGTGGACCAGTTCTGCCTCATATTTTTTCGTAGTTTAATTTTAAAAGCAGATTCTACGAATCGTGGTGTGATATTGTAGATTGCGTCACAAAACAAAATCAATGTAATGGTTTAAATCCTGCTGGAAGCTCTATTAAAATTTTAGGCGGCTCACGCCGACATCAATCTACGTTTTGCCTCACCGATTGTTTGAAGATCTTCGATCTATGCATTGAACTATGTTTTATAATTCTTATAAAGACATGCATTTTTTGTTGCTTTAATTTTATTTTTCTAAATGAAATGAAATGGATTTACATGTAAGACAAACATGATAAATAAAGTAGCCAAGTGCGAGTTGGACTCGCCCATGAAGGGTTCCGTTCCAGCAAGTAACATAATATACATAGTACACATAGTTCTTGTAGTTCGTTGTAACTTTGATCGAAGTTTTAATAATAGTGTATTTATGACGTACTAAAAAAAACTACTCATCAGATCGAGTTCAAACTAATTTTCGTTGGTAGTTTTTATGGTAATGTACATCATATATTTTTTTTAGTTTTTTCATTCTCTTACTTTAGAAGTTAGAGGGGGGGGGACACGCATTTTACCACTTTGGAAGCGTCTCTCGCGCAAGTTATTTAGTGTAGACAAAAATGATTTTAGAAACCTCAACATCATTTAAGAAGACCTATCGATAGACTCACCACACGTGTAGGTTTGATAAAAAACATTTTTTTGAGTTTCAGTTCTCAGTATGGGGGGCAACCCTAGTTTTTCTTTTTTTTTAATTTTTCTGTTGAAATTTTAATGCGGTTCACAGAATACATCTACTGACCAAGTTTCAACAGTGTAGTTCTCATAGTTTCGGCAAAAAGTGGCTGTGACATACGGACGGACAGACAGACAGACAGACAGACAGACATGACGAATCTATAAGGGTTCCGTTTTTACGTTTTACGGAACCCTAAAAATAGAACACATTTAATACCTCCATGAATAGAGATTTTGATTGCCCTCGTGGCTTAGTTGGTAGTAGCTCTGCCTGCGAAGCCGAGGGTCGTGGGTTCGATCCCCACCCAGTGCAAATATTTGTGTGATGAATTCAAATGTTTGCACTGTGTCTGGGTGTTTATATGTATAATAAGTATGTATTTAAAAACTATATTAGTATTATATCAGCTATCTGGCCGCCATCATACAAGCTTTGCTTAGTTTGGGATCAGATGGTGTTGTGTGTGAATTGTCCACCAATATTTATTTATTTATAGGTTTCTGAAAGCTGCGGATTTGAAAACAAAAAATCACAACAATTTTTTTTGTGCTAATCAGTGAAAATAAAAATAAAGAAACTTTTTTTCCTTAAAAACCCTATAAAATCTTACCAATGTTATAAATAAAATAAATATAAATTCGTTTTTTTATTCATCAGTAGGTATCACCTATCATCACACTATCACTTTCACCCCTCAAAAAACATAATATCATCTACCCACGTTAATTATACGCCACTCGGCGTAACAAGCTAATGCGACCTGTCAAAATTAATAAAATATATCAAGTGTCAACACGTGTCTATACTTTTTTCCGGCCAGTGTTTTTTTACCAGGCATTATTTTTTTCTTTCGCTACCAGCCAGCAATAAGCCAGTAATGGGAGGCGCGTGGCGATTCAAGAGCTCATTGTCTGTGGACTCTATGGTATTGTTTGACCACCCCCGTGGTGTACAAGGCAACCAATTTAATACGGAACCACTTTCAAGAGCTACTATCGTATTTTTCTAATATTTTGATGTGATTTTGTGCAATGTTAGTTTTAGTATTTTACCAACTCTACCAAAAGTTTGTATAAAGAGTGTAGAGTGCTGTAATACGCTAATAGGTACAATGTTTTTAACATTGTAACTAAATCTTGTTATTAATTAAGATGTGGAAAAATAGTGGCTATTTTTGATTAGGATTAAAACAAGATAAGTTACAAGTGTAGTAAGTAGCATACGCAGCCAATTTTTTGTCATTTTAGTTATATAAAATAATATCGTATTCGTAAGATATATGAGGAAAAAATTGGCAGTCATAGGAACTGCCGATAGAAGTGAAAACTTACAACCCAGAATTTGATAGCTTACTTTGGAAACTACACGTGTGTAACCGGAGGGCGTGGCCTGGCCATCATGACATGATCATCTAGAAATGCGTCAGCATTCCCCATTAGCTGATGCATTTCTAGATGGCCATGTCATGATGGCCAGGCCACGCCCTTTCAGCATTTCCCATTGACTCACGCAGTTCTAGATGGCCATTGTCCTGAGTTTACCTGAAGATTTCTTATCATACCCGAGCGTGACGCTAGAATTCAATTCACAGCCTACGAAAAATCTGTCTAGGCGCGCCTAAAGAAGTTTTCAATTCAAAAAGTCAGAAAATAATATTATTATGACTGTATTTATCTTTTCGGGGACCTACTCGGCGGTCCTGCGTTCACCTGATGAAGTCTTTTACCTCAGAGCGTGACGGGTCAGCCTTACTTACATCCTACGGGAAAATCTGTGTGCGGTGTGCCAAAAGAAGTTTTCACTTCAAAAAAACAATTGCACTTTGGGAGTGCCGAACAGCAGTGAAAACACAATATGAAGATATACTTATACAAAGAGGTGTCGGTAACCGTAGCACCATCGATCAATTAATTCAATTGTTTTTTCCACCTCAAAACACGCACAAATCGCCTAAAAAAGTTTTGATGGAATTGTTTTTTTTTTTCATCTCAAAAACCGCGCAACGCGTCTAAACAGTTTTTATTAAAAAATTAAAACCTTTTCAATGCACGGAATTCGAAAATGGAATGAAGTTGAGGTCAGAATCTGAATTGGTTATTTAGTTCGTGGTCTCGGCTCGCGTGTCTGGCCGATCAATCAGTCAAATTATATTGTCTAACAGATTGGGCCAAATCGGCCGGTCTCATTGTTGGACGAGGCCTTAAAACGATGTAATCGAGTTACGGGTTAAGTTGATATGTTAGCGGGATTTACGTGCTGTATCGTAGTGGATTATTTTTCTCCGAAATACAATCTTGCAGATAACTAGTTAACAGGCCATATGCCATTAAAAAAATTTGCCTATTTAATGGGGAAGGCAGATTCACCAAACTGTGACACATGTGGAGTGGAGGAGGATGTACATCACCTATTGGTGGAGTGCGTCCGCCTCCAACGCGAGAGAGGGTTACTTGAGGTGAGCTACCAGCTGAGTAGCCTCGACGTGGCAAGATTTCACCAAGTGCTGGCCGAGCCTGCGTCAGACGCGGCCAGAGACCTGTTCAGATATGTGGCTCACCTCAACTGACCATCCTACATGCTGAAGTAGATCTTTACGCCTTACTACCTTAATACCACAATTGTTATTAATAATGGGACCGTCATGTGATTAGTCATAAAAGTCCCAAAAAAAACTGATTGAAAAAAAAAAAAAACATTGTTTTGCGCTATTACGATTGTTTATTATTATTAATAACTAGCAGCGCCCCGCGGTGTTACCCGCGAAGTTCCCGTTCCCGTTGTTCCCGTTGTTTTTCCTATGTGTTCTTCCAGACTATAATCTATCTGTGTTCCAAATTTCAGCCCGATCCGTTCCTACGTTAGGACGTGATTGAGCAACAAACATCCAAACATCCATACATTCACATTTATAATATTATGTTAGTAGGATACAATATTAACAAGATATTTAGCACTAGCAGCGCCCCGCGGGTTTACTCGCGTAGTTCCCGTTCCCGTCGTTCCCCTTATTTTCCCGGGATAAAAAGTAGCCTATGTGTTCTTCCAGACTATAATCTGTGTTCCAAATTTCAGCCCAATCTATTCATACATTACGGCGTGATTGAGCTACAAACTTCCCAACATATCTATACATTGACATTTATAATAAAAGTAGGCAGTAGGATGGTTATATGGTGGAGTAAATTCCTAAAAAAAAAAAAAATATACGGTCGAATTGTGAAACCTACTTTTTTTTTAAAGTCGGTAAAAAGTACGTTGATGTCATATGTTTACGAGTGAAATATCGACCAATCGAAATTTATTTTGTCCCACTGTAATACTATCAATGCAAAATTTGCTTTGTCCATTTGTCTGTTACGCCTAAACTTTCGGTCCCAACCTTTTTTTGTCCTAGGGAAAATACATTAATTAGGTACATATACCACCAATCCACTGGTTATGTTTGATTATACTTCACTGGAGAGACAGTCTAGTCACGGTAATATTTAATATTGCCGTGTTATCTAAAGACTACAAATTTCGGTGAGAATTAAAGGTTGTGTGTGAATTGTCCACCAATATTTATTTATTTAAATGGTTGCAGTCGAAACCGTGGTGGAATACGGAAATTTTCCCGTAACCCGACCGACATTGAGCGTTTGTAGAACGCCCCAGGGTCTTCAGTGGGTAGACTAGACCACGGTAATATTATTATATTAATTAAATTAACATTATTATTAAATATTGTGTTTCTCTATTGTATTGTGGTGTTCTACCAACGCGCAATGTTGGTCGGGTTACGGGAAAATTTTTGTATATCACCGTGGTTTCGACTGCAACGTTAAATTCTTATTGAAATGTATAGTCTTTAGATTACAATAAAATAATATCTTTAATGTTTTCGTTTCCATAATATATTTTAATAGACACTCGTAATAACCCCACGTTCTGTGGGAAACTGAGAAAAAAACGAGACCTTTTTACATTGGTATTTGAAAATGTTAACAATTTGAGATAATTTACTTTAAATTATGATTTATAACAATATCAAAGCAGGGACGTATTAAGGAGGTACGACACTAATCTCGTCAGAGAAGAAGAATAAACAAAAGGTAAAATTGGCTATTATAGGAGGAGTTGTTCGCATAAGTCCTTAGAAAATGTTTTTAACTATAGATTGACTGGATAAGCAATGATACGAATTAATGAATTATTATTATTATAATATTTTTTTTAATTATAATTATATTACGTACTATTTTAATATAAATAATCAAATTACTACCTTGCTCTGCCCCACGCTCGTCACCAAGAGATTTAAGAAGAATTTTATCTCATTGTCCTGTAATTACTCTGAAAACATCTAAAGTGAAAACTCCTCTTGGCGCGCCACATACAGATTTTTCGTGGACTGTGAATTGAATTCTAGTGTCATGCTCGGGAACGATAAGAAATCTTCGGGTGAACTCGGGACCAAGGCCTTTAGCCATCTAGAAATGCTCTTAGCCACGCCCTCCAGTTACAAGTTATCACTTCTATCGGCAGTTCCTATGACTGCCATTTTTTTCTTCTAATAATTGCCATTTTCAGGGGTTTCTGGGGGTTCAGATTATTTTTAAACTTTCACGATTTAAACAATTAATCAAATACTAACATAGATCACGATTAAATCCTGTATGAGGTTTACAATTCAGTGGCATATTTTATAATAAATAATGTATAGACACATAAATATACATTCTGTATAGATATGGTATGTAAATTCATATAAACAGAAACCGGTCCAATCCACGAAATTTGAAGCGAATTCATTTTAAATGTGTAATGTTTTTTATTCATCCTTAGTACGACCCATTATAGAATGCAGGTATAGGATCTCGGGATCAACACTGATTTATTGATATCATATTCGCAAATTGGTCTTGATTTTGTAAAATCAATTCAATCTATAAAATGTGGTTATAATTGACAATCATAAATTAAAAACGCGAGTAATCTATGTTGAATACTAGTTGCTATCCACTACTTTACCTATAGCAGACGTTCAAACGCGTAACGAATTTTTTAAATAATGGAACGCGTTTTACTAACAAATAAATAAAATGTAAAAAAATGTAAAATGTACTTTTTTATGTTTTATAGGTTTACACTTGACTGCCATCTCGCCTTATGTTAAGCGACGATGCGGTCTACGATGGAGCGTGTTTACCTAGAAAAAACAGATTCACTCTCGATTTGAAGACACAAAAATTGTAACTATCGGGAAATACCCACTCGGGCAACGTATTCTACAGTCTTGAGGTTCTTATCACAAAAGCAGACGGCGCGTCTTTACCTAGAAAAACCGATTCACTCTCGATTTTAAGACACAAAGATTGTAACCATCGGGAAAAACCCACTCAGGCAACGTATTCTACAACCTAGACGTTTTTATCACAAAAGTAGAGTCAAATCTCTTCGTTCGTGTCTTTAGAACATTAACCATGAAACGATGTAGGTATTTCGAGCTACGAGCATTCTGATAGAAAAAAGGGCAAGGTGGTATTAGATCATGCAAATCAGTTGCACACTCCGAAGTGTAGTGTTTTTTCCTTTGAGGAAATGGTTTTTCGCATACCCTTCTGCCTAAAAGGATGGTTGGGTTATGTCGGACTACGCACAGCGAGTGGTGCCAACCTAAAACCCCCACGGGCTTCCACCATACGACGGGACCACGGGGCCCTATGGTATTATTAAGACTGCCTCGGGTCGCTAGCCGAGGGTCATGGGTTCGATTCCCACCCAGTGCAAATATTTGTGTGATGAATTCAAATGTTTGCACTGTGTCTGGGTGTTTCTATGTATAATAAGTATAAGTATTATATCAGCTATCTGGCCGCCATCATACAAGCTTTGCTTAGTTTGGGGTCAGATGGTGTTGTGTGTGAATTGTCCACCGATATTGTCACACATTACACACAGAGATCTAAGATATAGTTATATCTCTGAGCCCAGTAATTTCTCTGGAAACATTGCCCTTCAAACCAGAACACAGTAATGTTTGCACATCGCTGCTTGGCGGTAGAATAACTGGCAAAGGTGTGGTACTTCCGCAGGCGGACTCTGCCAAGAGTCCTACCGCTGCTAAATTAGTACTCTTACAATTTATTTCTTCATTATCTAATAGGTAGTAATAGACTACAGGCCCGTGAACCAAAATGTAAGTAGTAAATGAACCACCATATGAAGACCTATGTAAGATGATAGAAGGGTATAAAGTAATAAGATTCAGCACTATGCCGTCACTTGTAAGCTGTCCAACTGAGTACAGTCGAAGAGGGGGGGTTGCAACCCTCGATCGTTTCTCCTTGTCGCATGAGTGCAAAATAAGGTATTGAAACTGTCTGGAACCAATGCCGTACATAATCAAATGCCCAAATTTAGTCTGTAAATTGTCGGAAAATCACGAACTTTTCAGACAAACTATCAAACAACAAAACTTAAAATTTATATTTTTAATAGTTTCAATACCTCTTCTAATTTATTTGTCTGCAACGCCGTACAAAAATCTTGCGATAAGGAAAAATGATCGAAAGTTGCAACCCCCCTCTTCGACTGCACTCAGTTGCGCAGCTTACAAGTGACGGCATAGTGCTGAATCTTATTACTTTATACCCTGCTATTATCCTACATAGGTCGCCTGGTGGTTCATTTACTACGTAAATTTTGTTCACGGGCCTGTAGTCTATAAAAACTAATGATGGAACGAGAATAACATAATATTTTAAGGACACGAATCATCATCTGCAAACCTCCATTTGGTCAGAGTGGTATATGGCCATGACTCTCTCCGTGTTAGAGAGTATGCTTGTTTATTTATATGTTTTAAAACTCCGAGGCATTATCTGTCCATTATCGGATTAGAAGCGACGACCCAAATTACAATAATTTGATCACGATCCGAGAACACTCGGTTTCGTTAAACGCGAGCTGTTTGTTAAATTGTGATTGATCGAGCCATTTTAGATTTAAAATTTGAGAATATGGCTTGATGTCCGACAAATTGAATATATTTATTTCATTACAGTGTTGTTTTTTTTAAGGACTTATACCATCGATATAAACCATTGGATGCACCCTGAGTACCTTGAAATTGGTAGCAAACTGCGTCTGCGTGTGAAGCGTAAGTAGTTAACACACCATTAATATTGACCACTAGAATCGCTAGAGGCGAGGTATGCTGTGGTTCTACTTATTTTGGTTGTTAACATCGAATAGTTATAGGTTAAAACGTCCGACGTTCACCGCTTCGTACAAGCGACTAGAACGGAAAGAGTGAGCTCACTCTTCCCAACGATGACATAATTTCGTGCGCCTGAAATTTTAGAAAGATTATGAGCGTGGTTGTTTGTTACTTCTTCACGTCTAAACGGCTGCAGCGATTTTAGTAAAATTTGGTATGGGGTTAGCTAACACCTTGGATTAACACATGGGCTACTTTTTATCCCAAAAATATCACGGGAACAACGGGAACGGGAACTACGCAGGTAACACCGCGGGGCGCTGCTAATTGTGAATAGAGTCGAAAAAATAATGTTAATGTTATAATTAAGATAAAATCTAATACATAATGAAATACATCGAACGAGAAAAAATGCAATCGAATGTCATAAAAAACAATAAGTTGGAAATTCAGAACTTGCTTGGGTTGTTTTTTTAAAAAGCATTGCAAAAAAAGTTGGCCATCCCGAGTCATTAATTTATCGGTACACTTTCGAAAACAAGGTAAAAAAACTGAATTATGTAAAATCTTACCTATTAACATAATTCAGTACCTCGAAAACTAATTAGGTAATTGTTATAGTGCAGTAACTCTGGATTTATAGGCCACTTGGAGGTTGCTCTTTTCAGAAATAAACAACAACTTGAAAATATTTAAAAGATATTGATAGTTAGTTCCAATTTTAAGCTTGGTAACATCATAAAATAAAGATGGTGGCCAAAATCTTTATGACAGAAAAAAGTTAACGCTATAATTAGTTCCAGTTTTAATCTCAGCAAAGAATATAGGTAGTATGAGTTTTTTTTAATGAAAATAGCTGAATTTTGTGCAAATATAAAAAACAGGTCCATATGTGGTAGCATAACAAATAAAAAAAAAGCCTAAGGGCTATTATGCGTCTCATCAATATAAGACGAAGTCGAATTGAATGTAGTACAATAGATTGTTATGCTTAATAAAACACATTATGCAAAAAAACTATTATGCAAAAGTTGCATTATGACACTATATATGCTACATTCATTACGCCAAAGTAAATTAGGACATACGAAATCATGCGTTTTAAATGGCACCCATAAAAAACTATTGATATATTTTTAGTTATTTTAATTTGTACAAACAAAAAAATCGTTGCAGGAGTAAGAAGTGTATTAAATATATCTAAACATAGGCCAAATTTATACCATTTAAAAAAATATATGTTAAAAGTTTCATTCTTAATCCAAACTATAACATGACTGAGGTAATTGATTAAAATAAAGATACATGCTAAATGCTTCGGAATGGAATTAATATACCTCTTTTAGTTAACATAATCACTTTAATTTTTGAAATCAGTACATTGTAAGAGTATGTTTACATAAAATACATATAAAATATTTTAGATTGGTGTTACAAATAGGTATATTGATTCCATTTTCAAATAAAGAAGTTTTATTGGCAAATTCGTCTCATAAAAATATTCTGCAGATGGAATTTCTGTAATTGTGTAAATATTTGCATAGAACTTTAGCAAGAAACCTGACTTAGTACATTATGATATAAGTGCGGTAAGTTGATAATTACAGACGAAGCTTTATTGCTAGCTCGAGCCGAAGGCGAGAGCTATAATTTAGCAGAGGCTGTAATTATCAAAGCGCACGTATGTCATACGACGTTTTATAACATATTTGCGAGGAAATTAACAAAACTCTGACGACATTTTCAAATAAAAACAATACAGCGAAAAA
This sequence comes from Ectropis crepuscularia, assembly GCA_963693475.1. Lineage (NCBI taxonomy): Eukaryota > Metazoa > Arthropoda > Insecta > Lepidoptera > Geometridae > Ectropis > Ectropis crepuscularia. The sequence continues at coordinate 11,315,130 of OY856369.1, read as the reverse complement.
AAAGGCGCGGAATAATAATATTTATTTGATGACAGATCACAGCACAGAGTAAGTAATCACTATGGATCACAGATTAGCAATGCGCGCGCATCGGCGCCTTTTTTTTTAAGCAACGGCACAGAACCAGCTGGTATGCCGTTAGTAATAAAGTAAATTAATATTTTTGTGTTTTGCTACAGAAAAATTAAAGTAATTTAGGGTCAAAATTAATTAAATTAACGAATTAAATAGTTCTTTATTATATTTGATCTCTCAAAGTTAATTTTATTCATAAAATGTTGACCACACTTTTTTGACATAAAAACTCTTTACTAAGATTTAAAAAGGTACCGTTCGTTTTAGACGGAGCATATCTCTCTACGTAGTCTGTGGACGGAGCATTTTGAAACCGTGCGTTTGGCATTACACATTACAGCACAAGTACGTAATAATATACATTACGATACATAAATTGGTCCAATAAGAGACCCTTTACGAGCAAATATGTTATAAAATAATTTACAATCGCATTTTTAAAAGCACATTAGTAAGATAAGATCAAAAAATTAATGATTTAATGTCACGAAACAATTAAAACAAAAAAATTTTTTTTACTGAAAATGAAATGAGAAGACGAAAGAACAAGCAGAAATTACACACTAGCAACACCCCGCGGTTTTACTCACGTAGTTCCCATTCACATTATTTTGCCGTGATAAAAAGTAACCTATTTGTTTTTCCAGATCATAATCTACCTGTATTCCAAATTTCACCCCAATCCGTTCATTCTTTACTTTTTTTTTTAAATAAAGAATGACGAGATTAGCAGGACATGTGCCTGATGGTAAGTGACATGCCTGCCACATAACAACACAGTGACACGCAGCTATTTGAACACGAAGAGTCCAAGACATTACCTAGCACTGCACTGCGCTCATCACCCAGAGATCTAAGTTGCTATATATCTCTAAGCCTTGTAACTTCTCTGGAAATATTTCCCTTCAAACCGGAACACAGTAATGTTTGTCCATTACTGCTTGGCGATAGAATAACTGGCAAACGCAAACTCTTTACGACGTGATTGAGCAACAAACATCCATACATTGACATTTATAATATTAGTAAGATAAAAAATAAGAACTATTCATATTTAGTTTCACGTAAAAAACCAACAAAAATCGTGGTAAGAATTTGTGTTGTCTAAGTATAATACGTTTTTGTGGTATAATTTTATAATGGTAAGTATAGGGTGCTCTAATGTCGCTTACATCATTAGCATAGGATGAGGCGGCCACAGTATAATTGTGATGCAGTAAGCCCGCAAGCTGAACTGGGTAAAAATAGCTTTGAGAGTGAAGCCATGAGGAGAATTCAGCTGGGTTGGGCAGCGTTCGGAAAACTTCGTCGAGTCTTCTCGTCACCCATCCCACAATGTCTGAAGACAAAAGTTTATAATCAGTGCGTCCTACCTGTTATGACCTACGGTGCTGAAACGTGGACACTAACAGTAAAAGTAGGCCGAAAATTCAAAGTCGCTCAGCGAGCTATGGAAAGAGCTATGCTTGGAGTTACTCTGAGGGATTGTATTCGTAATGAAGTCATCCGTCAGAGAACCACAGTCACCGACATAGCTCAGCGCATCAGCAAGCTGAAGTGGCAGTGGGCTGGTCATATCTGTCGCAGAACCGATAACCGTTGGGGTAGACGAGTTCTGGAGTGGAGACCGCGAATCGGCAAACGTAGTGTAGGACGCCCTGAAACTAGGTGGAGTGACGATTTACGGAAGGCAGCTGGTGGCAATTGGAAACGTAATGCCGAGGATCGGGCCTATGTCCAGCAGTGGACAAATGTTGGCTGATTATGATGATGATGAAGCCCGCAAGCAGCGAATCGGTAAACGTAGTGTAGGACGTCCTGAGACTAGACGGAGCGACGGTATACGAAAGACGGCTGGTGGCGTAATATGGAAGAGGCGTATGTCCAGTAGTGGACGAACACAGGCTGATGATGATGATGAAGATGATGAATCCCGCTGACAAATACTTTTTTGTATTGAATTGTTTCAACGTTTGACTTGGTACAAAAAGTTACAAGTAACACAAGGAACAATCATGATCTAAGGGCCAATACACCTGCCCAGATAGAAAATGTGGAGTGTGTGAAGATGTACATCTCTACATTAAATAAGTTCGATATACACTCATCTGTTTTTTATCGGGTATATTTCGGATAGTGTGCAGCTGGTTTACATGATCAAATACATTAAGTATCGATTTTCTTGGTTGTTATCTTGGTGTTTTGAAGTATTGATTGAATTGATTTCTTCTAGGTAAACACACTCCATCAAAGACCTTTGCCTTTGCCTTTGGCCTCGTGGTTTAGTTGGTAGTAGCTCTGCCTGCGAAGCCGAGGGTCGTGGGTTCGATTCCCACCCAGTGCAAATATTTGTGTGATGAATTCAAATGTTTGCACTGTGTCTGGGTGTGTCTACGTTTTAATAATTAATGTAATAAATATTAATAATAATTATAGGAATAAATATGTATTTAAAACAATATAAGTATCTATCTGGCCTTAGCTCAGCTACTTACACCTACTACCTTACTCAGCTTTGCTTAGTCTGGGGTCAGATGGTATTGTGTGTGAATTGTCCACCAATATTTATAGATCGCATAGTCGCTTAGCAACAGGAGAGATGGCGGTCAAGTGCGAAATAAACCGGTTATAGATTACATTGCAGGGCCCTGCTAGCATTACTGTGAAATATATTTTTCTGTAACAAGTTTATCTTCTGGATTATTTTATATATGTCCAGGTCCCATCTAATGGGTTCGGCTCGCGCGATACTGATCTCCAAACTGGTGTTTCGCATAATCTACACGTTAAGAATGCTTCATAATTTGCTATAATTATCTAAATCTGTTAGGTCGCCTCTCTGAACAATGTAGAGCTCTTGAAGCCGCATCGTTTTTGATACAGTCAGTTTAAAACACGGTTGCGTATTTCTAAAGTCAAAAGGCGTGATTTGCAACAAAAAATTTACCTCCGACGTAAAACAACGGATGTACGCTAATGTGTATGATGTCACAGGTGACGCATACAGTCGCCTATGACGTCATAGTTCTAGAACGAATGATTGGATATTAATTTGTTGTTTGATCGCTAACGACGTTACTGTAGATCAAATTAGGGGTTCCCAAACCTTTTTAGGGTTCCGTAAAACGTAAAAACGGAACCCTTATAGATTCGTCATGTCTGTCTGTCTGTCTGTCTGTCTGTCTGTCTGTCCGTCCGTATGTCACAGCCACTTTTTGCCGAAACTATGAGAACTACACTATTGAAACTTGGTAAGTAGATGTATTCGGTGAACCGCATTAAGATTTTTACAAAAAAAAATTAAAAAAGAAAAATTAGGGTTGCCCCCCATACTAAGAATTGAAACTCAAAAAAATTTTTTTCATCAAACCTACACGTGTGGGATGTCTATAGATAGGTCTTCAAAAATGATGTTGAGGTTTCTAATATAGTTTTTATCTACACTGAATAATTTGCGCGAGAGACACTTCCAAAGTGGTAAAATGTGTGTCCCCCCCCCTCTAACTTCTAAAGTAAGAGAATGAAAAATCTAAAAAAAATATATGATGTACATTACCATGTAAACTACCAACGAAAATTGGTTTGAACTCGATCTGATGAGTAGTTTTTTTTTAGTAGGTCATAAATACATTATTATTAAAACTTCGATCAAAAATACAACGAACTAAAAAAACTATGTGTACTATGTATATTATGTTACTTGCTACAACGGAACCCTTCATGGGCGAGTCCAACTCGCACTTGGCCACTTTATTTTTTCAATTGTGATGCCCTTGAGAAGTTGTCATATTTTTGCGACACTTTGGCCTTCTTGATATATATTGCCATATCTACTTACAAATTGTAGTTCTAGCTTGCGGCGGGTAAATTAAGCTCCTCATCAATCGTCTGCGGTTTTATACATTTAGCAATACGGTAAGCCACCTTGTAGGAAGCGCTGTCTACCGCTATATTTATAGGTATCGTAAAAATATATGTTTGAAAAGGTATATATATCCCACCTTCTACCGCTAGCCGCTGGACTCAACTCGACTCTGTCAAGATCGCCTCGCGACGCCTTTGGTATAGTACCGCAGCGCCCCAGGGCGACCCACCGTTTGGGAAGCCCTGTACTAAGCGATGGAATGATCTCAATCCTACTATCCTACTAATATTATAAATGTCTAAGTATGGATGTTTGGATGTTTGTTGCTCAATCACGTCCTAACGTATGAACGGATCGGGCTGAAATTTGGAACACAGATAGATTATAGTCTGGAAGAACACATAGGCTACTTTTTATCCCGGAAAAACAACGGGAACGGGAACTTCGCGGGTAACACCGCGGGGCGCTTCTAGTAAATGATATTATATACTCGCTCAGGACAGAGCCAAGGGAAGAGAAAGTAGGGAGGCCTTTACCCAGTCTTCGTGTATTCCATGCTTTTATATTGATATTCCATGAAGGCAGAATGCGCTACATATGTTATACTGGCTTGAGCTTAATACAATTTTAAGGTATAAAGTAGAGTTTACAAGATCCTCAAAATGTATTATTTAAACATGTAGATTACTTACTACGAAATAAATTATTAGTAATATATTTTTTTCATATTGTGGGCGGTGCTGTGGTGGAGTTCCGATGTTGGAATTAGATAAAAAATGTATTCTTTCTTAATTATGGTCTAAAATAAAAACAAAAAATCTTTTGGAGACAAAAATGATCTCATATACTTTTGGTATTTGAAATCCTTTTCAAATATATGAAACACTAGCAGTGCCCCGCGGTATTACCCGCGTAGTTCCCGTTCCCGTTGTTCCCTTTTTTTTTCGGGATAAAACGTAGCCTATGTGTTCTTCCAGTCTATTATCTATATGTATTCCAAATTTCAGCCCGATCCGTTCAGACGTTAGGACGTGATTGAGCAACAAACATCCAAACATCCATACAATGACATTTACATATAATAGTGGGATGAAATTCTTTTTCAGTTTATAACGTAGCCCCTTAGTTGCTTGATAGTGATTGCTTTTAGCAATAAGCTCACCTCTTGCTTCACTTTTAATAAGTATTTATCTATTTGGAATGTAATAATAATAATATAATAATATTGGTGGACAATTCACACAACACCATCTGACCCCAAACTAAGCAAAGCTTGTATGATGGCGGCCAGATAGCTGATATAATACTTATATATTTTTAAATACATACTTATTATACATAGAAACACCCAGACACAGTAAGAGGTAAGTATAGATCGGAATCCCAACAAAAATTCCGAAATAAATAACCAAATAAAAAAAAACAGAAGTGAAACCTATCTATCAACCCGTATCGTCCATCAAATCAAAATTACCTACGAAATTCTTCTAAGAAGGCGTATAATTTGGGGGAAATATTCGAAGCATTTCACCCGTAGTTATACAATTACGCCGGCATCTGAGATGGGACATTGTCAGGCACGCGATGTAATAAATAGGTACAATAATAGTATTATAGCGTCTGACCATAATGGTACTACTATTTTGTTAGTTTATGATGTAGATGGAATTTAAATTAGCTGTGTTTGGTGATCTGGGTTTTTTGAAAGTGAAAACTTTTTTTGTCATTTCACACACAGATTGTTCGTGGGCTGTGAATGAAACTCTGCGTCACGCTCGGAAAGGAAAGAAATCATCTCGGATCGGTGAAATCGGGACCGCCGAGTGTGAGCCAGAAAGATAGTCAACTGCTACAGTCGGTCTGTATTTTTTTAAATTTATTCTTGGCCATAGATACTAGTCCTTCATCTGTGTTTCAGTAAAGGTCCAGCACCATTTTTGTCAGTTATTTTTTTTAAAGAAAATAAATGAGCAGTCAGGTAAATAAAAAAATTAAAAGTATGTATAGTTTATCATCTTAATACAAATTTAATTGGTTGTAATTTCAAGGAGCATTCAAAATTCGAATGAAATAAATCATAAATTCGAAATCCAAAATCGACGAAACGTATTAAATAATAGTTGCCAGTAACGGGAATTTTTCCGTGACAAATGGGACGGCTAAAACAAAAAACATGTTGAGTCCGTGCAACCATTCACATCAATCGACAAGTGGCAACACTGCTGCTTTTTGTTATACTCCTTGATGGTTTTTGGACGAGATAAAGTAGTTTAACAATTTAGACACATGACTTGTGAGGTGGTAAGGACACAACCATCTATAAACAAATGGCAGCACTGTTGCGTTTTATTACGATTTCCTTGTATAAAGTAAAGTAGTTCAACAGTTTAACCACACGATTCGATTGGCAAGGACATAACTCCAAAACTTGAATTAATGAAATCCATCTGACAGTTACGTAATTTTTAATAATTTTATAATCGATGGCACTGAGGTCGGGAGATCTAATGCTTTACAAAAATGGTTATGGATTTGTTCTCTCTTTTAGTTATAAGCAAAAATATAGAGAAGGGACCAAAGATATAGCAATAATTAGATGGCCGGGTCACCGTGGTGAATCGAACACAAATTAGTTGCTAATGCGTTCTGATCTTTTGTCTTTTTTGTCAGTAGTTTAAGAGATTAAAATCGGCGGGTTTCGTAAAAAGACGAGTAATCATAAATAAAACGTATCATTTTAAATTAATACTTAATGTGGTCCATTAAAATATTTTATTGCGGTCGTTGTCAGTTTTTTTTTATATTTATTTACTTTTGATATCGTATAAATACATCAGAAACAAATAAATATAAATTTGTGGCCGTTTTTCGCAGAACACTACCTATGTATTAACCAAATTAATATTTTTATCGCCACTGTAATGGAACATGAAAACTGCATGTAATGTAAGTACATATGACACTATAAACATTTCAGTATATGTATAGTACCTTCGAAGTAAACAAAGCTATAGGTATTGTCGGATCCAGTTAAGTTGGATAATTTAAAATAATAGCTAATATTAAGCGACAGTACGGTCTACCATGGAGAGAGTTTACTTGAAAGAAACATTACTGTGTTCCGATTTGAAGGGCAATGTTTCCAGAGAAATTACAGGGCTCAGATTTATAACATCTTAGATCTCTGGGTGACGAGTGCAGTGCAGTGCAGTAATGATTTGGACTGTTCATGTTCCAATAGCTGCGTGTCACTGGGCTGTTAGGCAGGCATGTTGATTACCATCAGGCACATGCCTTGCTCGCCGCGTCACTCTTTATTTAAAAAAAAAACTGTGACACCATGTCTGTTTATGATGTCGAGTCCAACATAGTTCGACAGTGGCCCCCAGGTGTATGGGTAAATGCATTGCCTCCGCTTTAAAAACTCAAGGGGTTCTCGCATTGACGAAGCGGGGAGACTCAGTAGGCTTGACCTGGTCACCCACTGTGAAGCTGAGAGGAACACGGGATTGGGTCACTCGTGTAGGCTTTCCCTCCAAGCCGACGACGATGTGGCTAATATGTACATCGATATAAACGAATGTGCCCTGAGCACCTTGAAATTGGTTATGAACTGCGTCTGTGTGTATCGTAAGTGGTTTACAAACAACCAATCTACTTGACCCCTAGAATCGCTAGCGGCGAGGTATGCTGTGGTTCTACCTATTTTGGGTGTTGACAACGACTTGTGATAGATAAAAACGTTCAGCGTTCGCTTTCTGCAACCGGCTGGGACGGAAAGAGTGAGCTCACTCTTCCCAACGATGACACGATTCCGTGCGCCCTGAAGTTTGCGAGGGCACATCTTTGTATTGAGATCGTTGGCTATGTCGGTTGCGCGGTGTATGAGCGCCGACGCAACTGAAGACCGCAATGTTGGAGTTGGGGGGTAGGTATCGCTGCTGTGGGATGGAAGTCACGATGGGAGAGGACTGAAGGTATCACCACAGTAAAAATCAATACTGCTAGTAGTTCATCGCCTTCCTTTGATCTTGGCAGAAACGCCTATTAATGTCTAGACACTGGTAAGATTGTCCCAATTTTAAAAACGTGGCACTAAAATATAATTAAGTCAGCCTTGAGTCGCGCTCCTGCAATACTAACATTGTAATGTAGGCAAAGCAGGAGCGCGCTTCCCGCGTCTCACCCCGCACAATTGCCCCGTCTAGACGCATCTCAGAATTGATAGCTTACTTTGGAAAATACGCGGGTGAACCCGGAGGGCGTGGCCATGAGCATGGACATCTAGGGGTTTGCTGACGCATTTCTAGATGGCCAATAGCCATGGTCCCGAGTTTACCCGAAGATTTCTTATCATTCCCAAACGTGACGCTAGAATTCAATTCAAAGCCCGCAGAGAAAAGTTTTCACTTCAAAAATACAAACTTATGATACACGGAAGTTAGATCTCACTTCCTGCAAAATAACTACTCCAAAAATAAGACCCATGACTTCTTATTTTTCGCCGCCAGCTACCATCAGACGACAGCTGTCAAAGCATTGTGTGGTCCTGGTGTTGGGGGTTGCGGTAGCGACGTACACAATTTCCAATTTACTTAACACGAAACAATGTTCCAAATAATACTTTATAATTTGCCAATGCTTTAGGACAGCGTTTCTCAAACTGTCCAAGACAGCTTTTTTGGAGATAGTATTTTGAATAATAAAATAAGAATATATTGAAGTTATGAAGTAGTTCCTCGTGGTTTTACCCGCGTAGTTTCGTTCCAGCTATTTTCCCGCGATAAACATTTTATAAAATATGAATAAATATGTATCTGCTGTCCCAGACCGTAATCTAGTCTAATCGTAGTGGTAGGACTCTTGGCAGAGTCCGCCTGGGGAAGTACCACACCTTTGCCATGTATTCTACCGCCAAGCAGTAAAGTGCAAACATTAGGTACTATGTTCTGGTTTGAAGGGCAATGTGTCCAGAGAAATTACAGGGCTTAGAGATATAACACCTTAGATCTCTGGGTGACGAGCGCAGTGCAGTCCTAGGTAATGATTTGAACTCTTCATGTTCCAATAGCTGAGTGTCACTGTGTTATGTGGCAGACATGTTGCTTACCATTAGGCACATGTCCAGGTCGTTTCGTCACTCTTTATTTAAAAAAAAACTGTTTTACTGATTTCAAACCGATTTGTTTAGCTATTCAAACGCAATTGAGCAACAAACGTCTACACTTTCACACACTATTAATATAATAAACTAGCAGCGCCCTGCGATTTTGTCCACGCAAATCTGTGTTACAAATTTCAATCCGTTCCATTCAGCCGTACCGAAGTAAGAAACATACATTCGTATTTATTTTCAAATTAAATCAAACCATTATTTCCCACTGAGTTTACATTTACTCCACAATATTATAGTACAGTTATTAGTAGGATGCAAAGATTTGTATATTTGTTGCTCAATTAAGTCGTAAGATCTGAACAGATCAGCCAAAACTTCGAACATGAAAAAATAAACTTACTATATAATCTGAAAACACACATAATAATATGCTACCGAAAAATGTACGAGTTCCTGTGATTTTTTTTTTCTAAATGCATCGTGAACAAAGTCCCAGGTAGATGCTCAGTTTATAGTTTTAGGTAAGTACATAAGTACGTTATAGGTAACATAAATATGAGCACGAGCTTCTTCTTCGTGTCGATAACGTTATTTTGTTATTAAACCTAACTTACTGATCTATGTTTCCTACAATGTAAAGACATATATACAAAAAAAAATGCTTTTAATATGATTTTGTGACCTTTTTTTTTAGTGATTTAATAATTAAAATACAAGATAATAAATATTTAAAAAGGGTTTTCAATTTAGATGAATGGCGCCCAATACTCAGCAACTCCACTGGGAGTTAGTAGGATAGTCCGGCTGCCAAATCTAAAATGGTTTTAACTTGTTATTTTTCTCTGTTTACTTTTGACATTCCTACACCGACTACGCAAAACGAAAATAATAGATACCTAAAAACATATTTTTTTACAAAGAGCTAAAACTTCGAATAACGAAAAACTTTACCGTTCGGTGTGGAATGGGGATGCTAACTTTGAGAACCATAGCTATGGAATGTGCTAAATAATTGTAAATTAATTTCGTGTGGAATCGCTCGGTTTATTTTTAATAACTGCCCGGGGTGCAGCCATTTGGCCGGCGAAACTTTTTGGATAGACGCTCATTACGTCGGAAAGTTGACGTAACAGTAACGACAAAGATGTACACTTGTAATGTGGAATTTGCATTGTTAAGCATTAATTTGTTGCAATAAAAACTTTTTGGCACCGAAAAATGGTAAGGGTTCGGTAGCGGCGTGCATAGGCAATGACACTCTTGTGCATAAAAGACTCCAAAGTCTTGAACATCGCCGAAAAATTGCTAGCTTATTGGTTTTTTATCGGATACACTTCGGAGAGTGTGCCACTGATTTGCACGATCTGATACCACCTTGCCCTTTTTCTATCGGAATGCTCGCAGCTCGAAAAAGCGACATCATTTCATGGTTGACGTTCCAAAAACACGAACGAAGAGATTTGACTCTGCTTTTGTGATAAGAACGTCAAGACTGTGGAATACGTTGCCTGAGTGGGTATTTCCCGTTGGTTACAATCTTTGTGTCTTCAAATCGAGAGTGAATCGGTTTTTTCTAGGTAAACACGCTCCATCGTAGACCGCATCGTCGCTTAACATCAGGCGAGATTGCGGTCAAGTGTAAACCTATTAAAGTTTAAAAAAATAAGAAAAAAAAGGGTACTGTTCGCGTGTTCGCACCTTTGAGATGGATCGGCTAAGTATCAGCTGGAGGCTCTGGAATCGATTGAGAGACGTGCCAATAGGCTCATAGGCAATGACACTCTAGTGCGAAAAAGACTTGAACATCGCCGAAAAATTGCTAGCTTATCGGATTTTTATCGGATACACTTCGGAGAGTATGCAACTGATTTGCATGATCTAATTCCACCGTGCCTTTTTTTCTATTGAAATGCTCTCAGCTCAAAAAAGCGACATCGTTTCATGGTCGATGTTCCAAAGACACGAACGAAGAGATTTGACTCTATTTTTGTGATAAGACTGTGGACTGTGGACTGTTTGCGTCAAGGCTGTGGATTACGTTACCTGAGTGGGTTTTTCCCGATAGATACAATCTTTGTGTCTTCAAATCGAGAGTGAATCGGTTTTTTCTAGGTAAACACTAAACACGCTCCATCGTAGACCGCTTCGTCGCTTAACATCAGGCGAGATGGCGGTCAAGTATAAACCTATAAAAGTTAAAAAAAAAAGAAACAAATAGTAATTTCGCTAATGCAAATGTAAGAGATAAAGTCGTAAACTTCGCGTTTCATTCTACCGAAACTCAACAAACCGTACGTACACACTCCAGTTTACTTACAACTTCCTTGGTCGTAACACCTTTTGTTTTTGAATAAACAACCAAATGTTGCCATAACGATGGGTTCCTGTTTATTATCTTCCCGAATTTGTTGATGGTATTACTTTTAAATGTAATTTAGGTGTAATTTAATTAAGAGAATGGAAGCGGCTACATCTTTAATATTCGTTTCAAACGGATATCTCCAAAAAATAAATACTACGCTAGCTCTAAACTCATACATAGGTTTACATCAAGAGCATTTGATGATGGTAAACATAACGGTCTGCACAGTCTCACATATTTTTTTTTTTTAATAAAGAATGACGAGACGTGTAGGACATGTTTTTTTTTTTTTTTTATAGTATAGAGTGACGAGACGAGCAGGTCATGTGCGTGATGGTAAGCAACATGCCTGCCACATAACAGCACAGTGACACGCAGCTATTGGAACATGAAGAGTCCAAATCGTTGCCTAGCACTGTATTGCGCTCGTCACCCAGAGATCTAAGATGTTATATCTCTAAGCCCTGTAATTTCTCTGGAAACATTGCCCTTCAAACCGGAACACAGTAATGTGTGCACATTACTGCTTGGCGGTAGAATAACTGGCAAAGGTGTGGTACTTCCCCAGGCGGACTCTGCCAAGAGTCCTACCACTACAAAAAACATTATTGGGCCATGAAGAACCTAAATCATTACTTAGCCTCTGTCTTGATCTTTCTGTCCCTGATGGCCATCTGTAGGTTGAACTTGCGGACTCCAAATCGTTAACTACCACTGCACTGCGCTCATCATCAACAGCCCACTAAACGTTCCCACTGCTGGGACTCGGGGCCTTCTCTAGCAAGGAGAGAGCTAAGGCCATAATCCACCACGCTGGCCCAGTGCGGGTTGGTGGATGACACATGACTTCGAAAGATTCTAGGTACATGTCGGTTTCCTCACGATGTTTTCCTTCACCGTTTTTAAGTTAGCGGCATTGCGCACATGACTTCGAAAAGACAGTGGTGCGTGTGGGGTTTGAACCCGGGGTCTCCGGATCGGCAGCCGCCGTTCTCCCGACTAGACCACCGTAACTTCCACTGCAAGTTTTAACTAGCACTGCGCTCATCACCTAAAAATAGCATGGCATAGAGATAAAACATCTTATAACTATTTATAAGTATAATATCAAATAAAATTATAGTTTTATATCTATGGCCGTAATGGAGACTCTGGGCCGGGAGGAGGCGGCTTAGGCAAAAGACGATCTCGAGTCGAGAGTGAATCGGTTTCTTCTAGGTAAACACGCTCCATCGTAGACTGCACCGTCGCTTAACATCAGACGAGATGGTGGTCAAGTGAAAACCTAAAACAAACTATCGGAATCCTAACCGGTAGTGATCGAATGCCAGACGAAATCGGACTTAGTAGTACTATGATAATTAGGTTTAAAATATTCACAACACCGCCCTATTTTCCTTTTCTTCTCTCCAAGAAATAAAAAAAAAATTGTGATGGCAATAGTCACGGACCTCGGAGTCTGTGGAGTGGCTATTCTGTTTATGGTTTATCTTCTGATTTTATAGCGTGGATTGAACTTATTGAGCGATTGCACTGTTTCTAACTACGTCATCAAAGTGCTAAAAATGTTATATTTTGATGTTTTATGCAATGACTTCAAAGGAAAGACGTGGCGTACTGAATATTTTTTGGAATTTTAATGGCCAGCACAAAGCTTGTTCACTCCCTCCCGCGCACTGAACTGAGTCGCATGTCGCATGGCCCTAAAAGTGCAATTTTAGGCCCAACGCGTTTGTGCCATTTTGTCGCACCTTTTATCAGGTCCTTATATATAAGTCTATGGTTAGATGTTTCTAATACTCGAACGAAGAAGTTTGAGACTACTTTTGTGATAAAAACATGTAGGCTTTGGAATCTGCAGGTCTACTACGAAAACAAACTCCGAATGATCGGATCAGACCGACAGCTGAATCGGGTCTTTAGCCTACCACGAAAAACATTCGGATCGATACATCTCGGTCGGAAGTTATGGACTTAGGTCGGATGAGGGTCGGATCAAACGAAACGGCCGATTCGATCAACAGACCGATTGTCTATCGAGGTAGGAAACTTCCATAAGTTCGGCCGATATATCGTTTATCGGACTTCGTAGTAGACCTGCTGTTGCCTGAGCGCTTAATTTACAATCTCGGTGACTTCAAATCAAGTGAATATCTTTTAGGTAAGTACGTTCCATCGTAGATCACGTCGTCGCTTAACATCAACCGAGATTGTGGTCACATGTAAACCTATTAAAGTTAATAAGCATACGAAGAATTTATGTACGAATGTTATAAAAATAATTACGTAGATATTAATTAACATCTTTATCTTTTAGCAGCGCACCAGGGATCTACACACGTATTTTCGTAATTTTTCCGCAATAAAAGTAGTAAAAAGTACCAGCTACTTTTATTGCATGTCGCATGGCCCTAAAATTGCACTTTTAGGGCCATGCGACATGCGACTCAGTTCAGTGCGCGGGAGGGAGTGAACAAGCTTTGTGCTGGCCATTAAAATTCCAAAAAATGTTCAGTACGCCACGTCTTTCCTTTGAAGTCATTGCATAAAACATAAAAATATTACTTTTTAGCACTTTGATGACGTAGTTAGAAACAGTGCAATTTACGAGATTTGAACAAGATTTACGAGTACTATTCTACACTATAATCTAAAGATGTTCTTAGTTTCAGCTCGATCCGTTCAGCCGCTCTATCGTGATTGAGCAACAAACGTACAAACTTATGCATTCACACATACACATTATACCAGTAACTAAAATTTTATATATAATATCATTAAGGATTTGTCGTCTCAGGCAAATATCTACCTATATTGATTTGACCATAGATTTCGAATTTTTTTTGCTATCTCTGGATTTTACATTTTTCAAAATTTGTACAGGTTTTATTTTGTTTCTGAATGCTCGTAGCTTGAAAATGTGACATCGTTTCATGGTTTATGTTCCAAAGACACGAACGAAGAGATTTGACTCTACTTTTGTGATAAGAACATCAAAGCTGTGGAATACGTTGCCTGAGTGGGTTTCTCCGATGGTTGCAATGTTTGCGTCTTCAAATCGAGAGTGAATCAATTTCTTCTACGTAAGCACGTTCCAACGTAGACCGCATCGTCGCTTAACATCAGGCGAGATGGCGGTCAGGTGTAAACCTATAAAATATTTTTAAAAAAGGTTTTCCTAAACATTAACAGGTTCGCGTAAACATAAGTAGCCCAGTAAAGTTCCCACTCGGGGACATTTAGGAGATTCGGGTCTTTCTCTGGTAAAGAGAGCGTCGAGACCATAATTCACCACGCTGGCCCCGTGCGGATTGGTGGATGACGAATGACCTCGAAAGATTTTTAGAATTCGCCAGTTTCCTCACGATATTTTTTTTCACCGTTAGAGCCAGCGATGATAACAAATTACAAGCGGGTTACGAACCCACAACTTCACGATTATGAATCGCACTTTCTAACCACTAGATCATCACGGCCTTGAGCAAAAGTTTCAGATAGATGGGTAGAACACGGTGGGTGGGGCACGGTTGCCTGGTAGAGATCGCTCTAAGCGATAAGGCCGCCAATTAAATTGCTGTAGTATTATTCTTTGTTTTGTAATTTTATGTTTCTGTTTTGCTTTGTTTGTGGTTTTTTAATAAAGAATTATTGTATTGTATTGTATTGTATTGTAGAATAACTTTTTAAAGCACTTAATTAAAAAAATACTCCTTAAGTGAACACCTAAAAAATGTTGACAATTGGTATCCTTACCGATAATAGCGATCTCTTCAAGACAACAGTAATAGTATAGAAAAGGCTTGTAAAATAAAGGGAGGTGGGAGTTCACAGACAAAGTAAATACGGAGATTAGTGTCAGTCAGTTATTACGGTAGACACGACATAATATCCTGTTCATAAGTAAACAATAATTAAAACCAAAAAGAATAATAAATTCCAAAGGATTACTAAAGTTACGGCTGGTCTAGTCGGGAGAACGGCGCCTGCCGATCCGGAGACCCCGGGTTCAAACCCCACACGCACCACTGTCTTTTCGAAGTCATGTGCGTAATGCCGCTAACTTAAAACGGTGAAGGAAAACATCGTGAGGAAACCGACATGTACCTAGAATCTTTCGAAGTCATGTGTCATCCACCAAGTCGCACTGGGCCAGCGTGGTGGATTATGGCCTTAACTCTCTCCTTGCGAGAGAAGGCCCCGAGTCCCAGCAGTGGGAACATTTTAGTGGGCTGTTCATGATCATGACTAAGGTGATGAAAAGTTAGTGGAAGACAAACAGATTCTGATACAGATAGCGATGTACTAACGATGAAGGATTAGATACATCGTGAGGTAAACGGCGTAGGTACTCCAAAAAAAAACATTTCTCAAGGACATGTGTCATCGACCAACTCGCACTTGGCGAACGTGGTATATTATGGTATTGATACTCTTCTAGCGAGAGAAGGGCCGAGTAGATAAGTTAAGTCTATCCGATAAGTCGTAATTCTAATTTAAATTTAAATATAAAATAATCCCATTAAAAAAAAATTAAATGAACATGAAAAAACATAAATCCTAAAAAAAACTTATCGCGATTATCACTAAGAGCAATCTCTGGCAGGCAAGAGTAGGATGGAAAGAAAGATTTGAATATCGGAAGACGGGGGAAGTGAAGTGGTTGATACTTACATACTTATACTTCCACAATTATGATAAATAACATAACATAAGTATATTATTTTAGTTTTATGAAGAGTAGTAGTTTGCGCTTGTAGTAGCAGAGTCCCGCGGTTTTCGAAATAAAATTAAATTTCAACTTGATTCGTTCAGACGTTCCGACGTGGCTTAGCAACAAACATAGGTACAATTGAAATGTCGTATTTAAATTCAGTGGAGAAAATCTGAGGAAAACTACAAAAGGTCCATTAAATTAAAAAAATATGAGCTCAGAATCGGTGTATCGAATATTGCGAGGTGAGCGAATATGAGCAAAAGGGAGCCATTTACCTAACCTGAAAGGATTGCAGTCAATGTTTCTTTACCCCAGGACTAAGTACCTACATAGAACGGACGGGTTGATAAATTTGATGCTTATTTAAATTTGTCACTCCACAGACTCCGGGGTCCGTGACTTTTGTCATTTCAAATTTTATATAATTTTTACATATTTCAAGGATTAGCAGAAGAAGAGGAAAATAAGGGGGGAGTTGGGAACATTTTAAACCTAATACTAGTGCTCGTCTGTTGAGCCGATCACTACCGGTTGGGATTCCGCTAGTAATCGACTCCACATCGATTCTTTGCCTAATTGCCATTTGCCTAAGGCGCCTCCTCCCGGCCCAGAGCCTCCACTACGGCTGCATTTCTGTCCCTGATGGCCATCTGTAGGTTGAACTCTCGAGATTTGATGCTCAAAAGTACAATCTAGAAGATTCACCAAAACAAAATCACTAAAAACATTTTACATTGTAACGTTCTTGTTGCAAAATTTAAACGAGTAATTCCAATATAAAAATAAACTTTAAACTCTTACAAAAAACTACAATAGCACCTCAAAAGGTTCAATAAAATCAATCACCTATCAATATCTCAAGTTTTTTTTCAAGCCAAGTTAAAAAAGGTCAAGCTTAGTTTTTCTTCTTACATTATACGATTTTATAAAAGAGATCTTGTTTCTCCATTATTTTCAATAAAAAGATACTCCATTGTACAGTTTGAGAGCAAACAGGTATCACGAAGAATCCACAAAGACAGCGGAACAAATCCAAAACTGACACCAAAGGCTTGTCCAAATATTACAAAAAAAATAACAAAACGGTCTACAGTCTGTGCGCCCGCGCAAATCCGACACATTCACTAAACAAGCCAACTATTCAAACATGGAACGTCACGTTAAACTGCTCACTTAACCCTACAATAGCCATAAAGAATTACAATTAATCGCTTCGTCGAGAAATGCCACCGCGGGTAAAAAAAAAACGTCAAAATATTGTCTACGGATGCGACGCGACGCCGGTGGGGGTGACAGCTGGCCAATGGGGAGACGCGTTAGGATCGCGCTACCGCTTTTTGCCCAATGGCGGTCCCCGGGGCGGAGCCTCGAGCTACGCTTTCCGTTTCGCCCCCAGCTAAAACCTTTTCGCCTGCAGTCGTTTACAGATAAGCCCGCGGGATGGTCGAATATTATTACGTTTCGTTTCGTGCTTGATTGTGTGATGTACGCGCCGCCGCGGGCGACGATCGATGATGGACCCATCCGAGTGCGTTACTTCCCGTGTCGCGTTGTGATATGAACCTTAGTGCTTTCTGTGATATGATTGCCTTACTATAGATAGATTAATTGAAGGCATGAACCTGTATATGCAGTGCCATCGTGAGGTATGGTGTTCGCATTTCTCTTGTGTGTAGTATATAGTGTGCATGTACCTATCTGCGAGTCCGTTCGTACAATTTATGAAAAGTTATTTCACAAGGAACTCTACAAATTTTCGGGATAAAGATCATATGTGTTATTTTAGACTACAATTTGTTGATTTCGAATATCCGCCTGATCCGTTCAGTTATTGCAATTGAACTTCAAAGATTTTCATTTTTGCATGTATACCTAGCATCGGTAGGATTTATTCACGCCTGCGGCTTATACCTATAGGTAGGTACTTCATGTAAATAACGAGTTATTTTAAACATTAAGATAGCAGTCTATAAAAATAAATACGTGAAGCGAACTCAATAACAATAATTTTGAAAGTAATTAGTAGGTAATTTGTATTATAATATATGTATTTGATCTAACTTTTATTTTAATGTCCTGTTTTAAAATCGTGCTTCATCACCATCACGAGAAACATTAGATATAGAATCAATGTAAAATGATAATTTAAGTACATTTATGACAATACTAAGTATAATATCAAAACATAATATTAAGTCAATAAATACCTATGTTATGATGAACTAATAACACATTTTTACTTATTTATCTAGATACACCGTAACGTATCAAGCCCAGGAACCATACCTACTAATTATAAATAAACACTTTAAAAACTAGCAACAGACATAGATATAAATCAATAATCTACAAAACATAAAAAAAAACTTAAGTAAATTACAATAATTCATTTTATATTTCAAACCAGCGTTGTAGTTAATTGAGGGTTAAACAGATAAAATAACTCTAAAACAAACTATTGACTTTAAAACATCAACAAACTAAACATAAGGAGTTTTAATTTATTGGCATATTTTGCTGTGATAACCTACATATCATGTCTTAGCTAAAAGTCGATTTTAATTAGGTACTAATAAACTAAAACAAAACTATGTCTCAACCACAGAAATCTAAATAATAAGATAATATTTTATTTAGATTTCTGTGGTCTCAACCGACCGAATTGGTGTCGTAATAGAAATAATTACAATTATTTTGGAAGCACTAAATGGATTATTTGTGTATTTCTGCTCATCAAAAAATACTAAACCTCACTTGGGATGAATTTTGTCTCACTTTGTTTTGTAAAGGCAAACGCATTACTGTAGAAAATTTCAAACCGTTCTGACGTCACAAAAAAAATGATTAATATTTAGCTCTCATATTTTTTTATTGATAATTTAACTAATTCGCATTTTTTCTAGAGCTACGTCTTGAATAAATTACGTATTACGAAAAATTGCATTTTGAATAAAGTCGTTACGTTAGGTAATAAAAAAGTAGTATTTCATTCTCGATTTCAAACAAAAAATGGCATTCATAGTGATAGAGACCGCCAATAGATGTGAAAACCTGAGTAGCGATTCTGAAACCATTCGGTTGCATCCGACACGGAATCTCATCTCTCGGTCTTTGTCATGCTAAGACAAATACCGAGATGAAATTCCGTGTCGGATGCAACCGAATGGTTTCAGAATCGCTACCCTGAACCTAAGTATTAGGATATTAAATTAAAGTTGCATAATAATCCCCTGTACAGCTACAGATATATTTCTATTACACATGTTAGTGACGATCTGACAACATTTCACTCATCCAAAAAGCGTCTAAGGCGCTCCGTTGCCGCTCCGACGCTACGCCGCTTCATGCTTGGTAACATAACATTTTTCCCCAACAAAAGACCCAACAACGTAGGTAGTTTTAATATTATAATTTTTCACACTGTTCCATTTCATTAGGTAAGTAATTGAATAATAGCTAGAAATTAAAATAAGGCGAAGAGGAAGACTCTAATAATCAGCTGACTTTTATTTTATTCACTTTTTCTTTTTTAATTGTATAACATTTAATTTTTTTATCATTGTATAAACTAAGACTAAAAACAATTAACTAAAACAAATTGTTTTGCCAGACATATTGCATGCCTCTAGAAGAAGAGGCCAGTTTGTACCTATGCCATAGGTACAAATGATATTTGAAATGATATTATTAGATAATATCATTTCAAGCGAGAAGAAAAGAGACAGCGACGTCAAAGCATCAAAGCGTTAAAGCGTTTTTCGTTAGGCGGTAGAGGACCCGATCCGTACAGCTGTTCCTACCTGACTGATCAACAAACATACAAATCCACATTTATAATATTAGTAGGATTAAGATAAAGAACAAGAAAATAATCCCTACACTTTATTCGGTACAATTTGAGCTCATATGAATGATTTCTACAGGATTTAATCCCAATTTAAATTATTATTATTATATTATACAGACATCCCATGTATGAAATTAAAACAAAAACGTCGATTTAATGAAATAATAATTAAGATTGCGACAAGTCCCGTGTGTGTTTTCAATATATATTGTTAATAATGACGGCCCTACATTTAAAACTCAGAGACAAAGTCTTGAAACTCGAAAGCTGCCACATTTAAAACATTCCTCAAAAGGATAATAACAGAGTCCGGGATCCTCTCTAAGTTATACTTAACTTTTATATAAGTTATACTTAAATTTTATTCTTCTTTATAACATTTTGAACTTATAATTGGCGGTCCTTGGTATTAATTATAGACAAGACAACGTTATACAATTTATTTGTACTCTTTTGGCTATGAGGTTTTTGAAAAATAACGTAAATATACTTTTGAAAAAAAAAAATATTTTACTAAACTTGCAGTGTTCTGCGGGTTTACCTGGAGTTCAGTTAGTTTCGTTTTTTTATCTTTCCTAATATTACAAAGCTGAAGAGTTTGTTTGTTTGAACGCAAGGATCTCGGGAACTACTAGTTCGAATTAAAAGATTATTTCTTTGTTGGATAGTCCATTTATCGACAAAGGTTTATAGGCTATTTAACATTACGCTACTATCAACAGGAGTATGATAAGTACGTCTAGGCTGTGCAATACGTTGCCTGAGTGGGTTTTCCCCGATGGTTACAATCTTTGTGTCTTCAAATCGAGAGTGAATCGGGTTTTTCTAGGTAAACACGCTCCATCGTAGACCGCATCGTCGCTTAACATCAGGCGAGATGGCGGTCAAGTGTAAACCTATAAAAGTAAAAAAAAGGGTCATTAGGGCCTTCCGCCGTATGGATTAGGCTAGGATTCGGTAGGAAATACAAGGCATCTGATGGCAACCTCCACAAGTCTCTTATTTGTATAATAATACGATACCAATTAAATAATAAATAAATAAATATTGGTGGACAATTCACACACAACACCATCTGACCCCAAACTAAGCAAAGCTTGTATGATGGCGGCCAGATACCTGATATAATACTTAAATAGTTTTGAGTACATACTTATTATACATAGAAACACACCCAGACACAATTGAAGGTTTGTTTAACAAACTTTCAACTTCTATCCGGTGGATACCAAATTTTTTTTACGTGAAGGAACATTTACGGAAATTCTTTCGCCTAAAGGTTTAGGTCGGATATTGTCAGACTCGGTGCTAAGAGTGCTATACCCTTTTTTCTAACGGAATGGTCATAGGAAAAGCTATTCGCAATCGCAAATTCAACTGTGAAGTGCAAAAAAAAATACTAGACATTTGGATTTTTCATCTTATTCATGTTTCTTGTGATTCGATCTGCTGGTCCAAGAAACATGGGTTGCATCTTCCTTCACAATAACAGTTGTAGGAGGAATTGTATTGCACAACAGGACTCCTTAAGCCCAGGATTCGTGTACCTACCTACACACACACGTATATTTTGTATTATAACAACTAAACG
The DNA here is from genome assembly GCA_963693475.1 of Ectropis crepuscularia. NCBI lineage: Eukaryota > Metazoa > Arthropoda > Insecta > Lepidoptera > Geometridae > Ectropis > Ectropis crepuscularia. Next base: position 11,293,560 of record OY856369.1, on the reverse strand, counting down.
ATTGTGTACCCATTATTTTTTGAAGTGAAAACTTCTTTAGGCGCGCTAGACAGATTTTTCGTGGGGTGTAAATTGGATTCTAGCGTCACGCTCTGGTATGATAAGAAATCTTCGGGTAAACTCGGGACTTTGGCGATCTAAAAATGCGTCAGCCAATGGGAAATGCTGAAAGAGCGTGGCTTCGTCACCATGGCATGACCATCTAGAAATGCGTGAGCCAATGGGAAATGCTAACGCATTTCTAGATGGCCCTGCCATGATGGCGAGGCCACGCCCTCCGGTTACACCCGTGTAGTTTCAGAGGTAAGATATCAAAATCTGAGTTATAAGTTTTCACTTCTATCGGCAGTTCCTATGACTGCCAATTTTTTTATAAAGATATTATTATAACTTACGCTAATATGTACAGTATGGATATCCCAGTTTCACAATACAACGCTTGCTTAATAAACAGCAAGCGTTGAATTGTGAAATTGAAAAACAATACCATCATAATATAACCTCAAGCTCCTGATCCAAAGAAGACATTTAGTTGACAATTATAACTGAAATAACGTCCTTAGAACTCAATTACCAAAATTAATTTTCCCCTCGACAAAAGAAATAATACAAATGAAAATAAAATAATAAACGCGCGAAATGAAAAGAATTATTTCTTAAACCACCGAGATCCCATTAAAGCGCTGTCATCGTCCGTTGATAAGATTTAAATTAGGAACACAATAAAGCTCCTGTCAAATCCGCCATTAATTTCGAATTTCAAATTTTGAATTTGGAACGGGAGCGGTGTTGCCAAAGCGAGTATCTTTTTGGCCAGTGTTGCGCTGTTGTGACGCGTCTGTTATTGAATGAATTAGTAATGCTTATTTATTCGTTACGAATTAATTTGTAATTGGAATCTTCAAGAATATTCTGATAGGACTTTTATTACACTTAGAAGTTTAGTATTTTTTGAAGTGAAAACTTCTTTAGGCGCGCCTAGACAGATTTATTGTGGGCTGTGAATTGAATTCATTCGTCACGCTCGGGTATGATAACAAAGCTTCGGGTAAACTCGGGACTATGGCTATTGGCCATCTAGAAATACTTCAGCCAATGGGAAATGCTGAAAGGGCGTGGCCGCGCCATCTTGGCATGGCCATCTAGAAATGCACCAGGCAATGGGAAATGCTGACGCATTTCTAGATGGCCATGCCAAGATGGCGCGGCCACGCCCTCCGGTTACACCCGCGTAGTTTCCAAAGTAAGCTATCAAATTCTGAGTTATAAGTTTTCACTTCTATCGGCAGTTCCTATGACTGCCAATTTTTTTTTATCTCATCTGATTGTTTTCGAGTAATTTCTAATTAGTAATTTATAACTAAAAGTACAGGCCTATAATAACGCAGGTTTACTATCATCGTAAATTTAATACAAATACCAAAAATGTGAAGTTTTAGTGGCTGTGCCGCCAACAACAATCAGTCTTAAACTCTTAATATAATTAAAAATAATTAAGGCAATCAGTTCGATGTATTTATATTATTTTTATTTAAACTGACGTAGTTGCTTAGTTGGTAGTATATTAAGTCTACCTGCGGAACTCGGGGTCTTGGGTTCAACTCCCAGGGTAAATTTTATTTGTGTGATGAATACAAATATTTTTTATGTGTCTGAGTGTTTCTATGTATAATAAGTATGTATTTACAATTACATTATACCAGCTTATTGACTCAAAGTCCAATTTTGTAGTGGTAGGACTCTTAGCAGAGTTCGCCTGGGGAAGTACCACACCTTTGCCAGTTATTCTACCGCCAAGCAGGCATGTGCAAACATTACTATGTTCTGGTTTGAAGGGCAATGTTTCCAGAGAAATTCCAGGCCTTAGAATTATAACATCTTAGATCTCTGGGTGACGAGCGCAGTGCAGTGCTAGGTAATGATTTGGACTCTTCGTGTTGCAATAGACGCGTATCACTGCGCTGTTATGTGGCAGGCATGTTGCTTGCCATCAGGCACATGTCCTGCTCGTCTCGTCACTCTATACCTACTATAAAACAAAAGTGCAAGCTTTGTTTAGTTTGAGGCTATGTGAACAATGTCCTCCAATATTCAGTACTATTATTTATTTTTGGGAATTTGTCTTGGAACATCACGATGTTTTCCTTCACCGTTAAAGCCAGTGGTAATAAAAACTTGTATATACAATAATACTATAGTTAATATATTAGTAATACTTAGTTATGCAGTTGGGGTACGAACTTACGACCTCATTAAGCTTGTAAAAGTAAATGAGTCGTTCTTGCCACTGAGGTATCTCAGCTTCTTATCTCTCGATTTCAAATTTAGGTTTGTAGCGTAATACAAAATGTTAACATTTCATAGTGCGTGAAACGTGTAAGTTACGGCTAGTGTAGTCGGGAGAACGGCGACTGCCGATCCGGAGACCCCGGGTTCAAACCCCACACGCACCACTGTCTTTTCGAAGTCATGTGCGTAATGCCGCTAACTTAAAACGGTGAAGGAAAACATCGTGAGGAAACCGACATGTACCTAGAATCTTTCGAAGTCCTGTGTCATCCACCAACCCGCACTGGGCCAGCGTGGTGGATTATGGCCTTAACTCTCTCCTTGCGAGAGAAGGCCCCGAGTCCCAGCAGTGGGAACGTTTAGTGGGCTGTTGATGTTGATGTTGTTGATGTTGAAACTGCACCAAAATATCGGGGACTCGCTCCACCATTTTCCACTCTTCCATAAAAGCACAGGAAATCTTTTGCAATTAATAGAATCAGTCTCAGTCTAACCTAACCTAACCATTTACCGACTAGAGTATATTTCGCGAGTCTAACTCCTATCAAATTAATGACAAAATAAAAAATTATGAGTAAGTAATTGTATTTTTTTAACAAAGAAATGTATGATTTGTGACAAGCGAACTCAAAGAGACAAGACAAAAGAAAAAATATATAAAGTTATCACGGAGGTACTTGTTAGCGTCATACATTATCCAATTATAGTGCATTCCAATAAGCTGTGTAGAAAACCAAAACAAACCAAAACAAAGGTGATACCATAACATAAACATCGTTTAATCTTAGTATTTTTATGAAATAGCCTTAAAATATTTTTCACAAATAGAATTCGACTTTATTGCGATCTTAAATACCATATACTTAGATTTGTATTGATCAAATAATTCTATACTATCTTATTTTAAAAGTTATATAAAGTAATATAAGTAGTATGATTCCAATGTCCACAAATAAATAAAAGCTTACAAATCATAACAAATCTGAATCTAATTTATCAGTCAGAAACTCATTAACTGTATAATATGCCTTCTCTGTCAGAAGGTATTTTAATTTATAAAGTAATGGTAGGATGATAGAAATATGATTTTAAGTACTAGCAATTTGATCTGTGTTTCTCAAACTCTCAATGTTGCATTCAAGACATTTATACTTCTTTTCATCAAATTATTCTTATTAAGTACGCGCCTATTTTTCTAACATACCCATATTGCCCATCATGCCCATATTGTGAAAATGCCCATTTCCATTATATTCCAGTATGGATTAATTTTACTCTATTTATTTTTGTCATTAATTTAGAATTTTTAATTATAATGTAATTTGATTTTAATATAATGTATTATTTGATTTTTATTGTAATGGGATTTTAAATTGACGTCTACTTTTTTTTAAATTATTGACTTGTATTGGTAATATTTGAATACCTTGAATATGACATGCAACTACTCGTTATCAATAAAAGAGTAAGAGTATGACTAAAGAACTCCGAGAAAAAGGTTTCTTGTGTCGTAACGAGTTGAGAGAAAATCGCAAACCTCTAAATACGTGTTCCACATTACGCTGTTTACTATCAAAAGCATGTATAGTTTTCACTCTAAAATGACATACATTTTGTGTTATTTTGATCGAAACTTTTGTATGTGTTTACAGAATATTACGTCATAGTGTAATGATCAGTTTTGGGTAGTACGAGGACAATTCGAACGAGATATTTTTTTTATAAATAAATACTGGTGGACAATTTACACACAATACCATCTGACCCCAAACTATGCAAAGCTTGTGTGATGGCTGCCAGATAGCTGATATAATACTTATATAGTTTGAAATAAATTTTTATTATACATAGAAACACCCAGACACAGTGCAAACATTTGAATTCATCACACAAATATTTGCACTGGGTGGGAATCGAACCCACGACCCTCGGCTTCGCAGGTAGAGCTACTACCAACTAAGCCACGAGGCCAGTCTTATTTAATTATTGTTAAAAATAAAAGGAACGTTTTCACATAAGGAAACATCTAAATTACTTTTCTTCTAGTGTTACATTCTTCTCCGAACTCAAATGCTTTGCCTTTCCTTTTTTTAAGTGGGGGAAATAAATGTACGTATGCCCGCCATATTCTCATTATGAAATGAGAGGAAATCTCCATCTACCCTCATTTGGGCTTCAAAAATTGCACGGTGACTAACACTACACCACACCCCGGACACTCGGCCTAAAATCTATACAGACGGTGCAGTTGACATACCTACACTCACACAACTACGCATATGTCGTTCGAACACATTTACGCATGTGTGCGTGTCATCTAGGGTTACTAAATTATTTTATGGAATAGCTATGACCCGTGAGTTCAACTGCCTGTGTTAAGTGGCCTATAATCTTACCTAGTTAGTGTTCGATATTTAATGTAGGTAAATATAACTTTCATCAACAATCAGAAGGGAAAAGATTTAAAACAAAATAGGAGATATTAAAGGTACCATGGACGAATTGATTTTTAGTTAAGTACACTTACCCAAAGAGAAAACTTTATTCTGACAATATATTAATTAATCACTCCACATATCACGTATTTCATTATAGGTAGGCTAGTCACAGAACACAGAAAATTAGATTAGGTACCTACAATAACGTTCAAAAGTTGCATTTAAAAGGCGTTATCACAGTTCACTAGGTATATCAGAGTTTCATACACTGCACAAACTAATTATTTACATCTCATGTCAGCACAGTAAAAAACAACTAGGTACATGATTTTTCAACTCAAAACTCCAATTCAATGTTGTAAACAAACATTACAAATTATTATCAACTAATGGCCGTCGGATAATGTTGCTAGTTCCGGATTTAATTTATTACTAAAGCTTAAAAAAATATTACTTTTGTATGTTGATAAATAGTGATTTATTTATTCGCATTATAGTAAGGATCGCATAAAACTTTAAATATTGTGAGAATAGTAAGCGAGTTTATTATACTTAAATCACATTTTAAGGTCATTGCTTAATAATTTATTTGCGCCAAATAAACAAAAATCAGTTTTAATTTCAAATTAAATTCAGAAACTTAATTGACCAAATTTCAACGACGGACGATCATAAAAAACTTGAACAAAAATAAACGAAAGTAATTTTTAGTTTTGTTTTCATATTTCAAAACTATGAGCTACAAAAAAAAAAGAAACATCATAGGAGACATGGCCCAAGTCGTACCCTGACCTCGGCACAAAATAATTGTATCTAATCTCAAAAAAATCTCTAATAATTGTATGCAAATATATTTTAGGAAAAAAAATTACACCACTCTCATAACCCAAATTAGTGGCTAACATGTTTTTTTATCAGTGTAGTTTTGTAGGCGTTTTTTTTAAAGTTCACCAATACTGTTTGCAATCCGATGTAATCATCATCATCATAACATCTTAGCATATACCTCTCTTCAAGTACGCCTCATATCCCAGGCCTATGCTAGTGCTGTGCTTGTGCTAGTACTTGTCCAGATTTGACCCGCGATGTAAACATACTGATAATTGAATACAAAGTCCAAAGTACATTACCAAAAATAAGCGTATTATCATGAATTATTTTACTTACACTCGTTAAATTTGAATTCCAAGGCCACCCATCGCGAAAAGAACCTAAGCATATTCGTGCATTGTTTGATATATATCTTTATGACTCGGCCGGTATATATTATTTTTATATCATTAACACCAAATTATACAATATATTTTGTTCCATAAAACGAGCTTTTGACACGAACTTCTACAAAACTTCTACAGGCAAAAAAACGCAGGTTAGCCACTCAAACGGATGATGATGATATTTTAGAATATTATTACTAATAACTTAAAATCCGAGGTACATCAAAAAACCCAGGTGTGGCACCTGGGTTTTTTCAATGTGATTTGGGCTTATGTCCTTTGTTTCCCAATAAATGGAGCTATCACGTAACAAACATATAAACGAATTGAGATCCGTCTCCTTTTTTGAAGTTGGTTAAAAATGAAACTAAATCGTAGTAGTACCGGTAGTACTAGAACCGGTAAAGTTTATAAGTCAATGTCAAAGCCGTTAATTACTGAATAAGTTTTAGTTTAAAAATATCGTTAATTTTTTTTTGGAACTATCCATTCCAATAGTCAATGTACTCGTATCCTCTTACTGCTTTTAATGAACAGTTGTTGCGAAATCTTAAATAAGCATACTACTAGATGAAATCCTATATTCATTGTTCACTATTGACCGACATAATATATACATGGACGGCATGGACGCACATAAAAGTACAGATAGTCTAATATAGAACCTCTTTCTTTTTTTGAGTCGGTTGAATGCTAAGAAATAATCACTTACCAATAAATCTGAATAGTAGCAATCTTAGTAAAAAGATCCACTAAATTGGCAACACTAGTGACTAGTGACTCCGAACTATACTCCGCCCCATCACTCGTTACCATACGTTATTGGCGCCACTGACGTATTTCACAACGATTAACGAAAGCCGCAGTTTTAAAACAACGAGTTTAATAATTTCGTCACAGGACTTCAGTGTTGGCGCGTACTCCTAACCAGCTTAACACAGTTTATAAAAATGATTCAATCTTTGTAGAAATTCTTATGAAATGAAAAACTCTTATTCTTGTTTCGTATAATAGACGAAAAATTTGGAACCATTTTGTTAAATAATACAGCATCATGGTCGTATTCTCATAGAAAATTATCGTCCGATATAACCCTTCGTTGAGTGCTTCTCGCAGTGCTTGCGGGGAAGGAAGCTTGAAACTGGCGGGGGGTGGGGAGTGTCCGTTCTATCTGTATTATCTATTCTATGACTACACACAAGACTAACCATATCACCAGGTTTCTCCAAACTAAGTGCGCTATGCACACATTTATTTATTAGAGGATTTCGCGACGCCGATAACCGTAAGCTGGTTAGTTTTCGGTTATTGACATCGTGGTCATCGCGTCGTAGTTGAAATATATACCTATGTTTTTTATTTTCCAATGCTTCCCGAACCATTCTTGCGTAGTAATGACATTCGGTAGATAGAACCTTCGGGTCGTGGATCTCGATCCAATGACCAGTTTTAGCATCAATCAAATGTTCAGCAATTGCAGATTCTTGTGCCTGACGATTTTTTACAGCGGCAATGTGTTGATTGTTCCAAGTCCCAGCAGCAGTGGGAACATTTATTTGGGTGTTTATGATATGCATACATATATATTTAGCCTTTTTATGCGGCGAAAATTTAAAAGGGCAAGCAATGAAAGGTACTACAAACTATCTTGTAAAACAATGGTTGAGAAATGCTGGTCTGTCATATTTTGAGTGACATCGATTTGTTTACCTTTTATTCACAGAGATTTGGAATGAGGTATAGATGTAAATTGACGTCAAATTGACAATTAATTTTGCGTCAGCCAGCAATTATAACAATTCGTTGTCTTTGATATAAAGTTCTGTTTACGCTTACAAAAACTTCCCGCAAGTTATTGTACGTGTTCACTAAGCAAGGTAAATTATTTATCGGCATTATGGCGGTCTTGTACTTTGTGTTTCAACTGACTTTAGAAAAAATGTTTTTACGCGGCCTCTATTTTGGACCGACTCTGTAATATGCATAATTAAAATTTTAGGAAGCTAAGCGCTCACGATCGGCAAAATGTTGTGTATTTGCATCAGAGGCATTAACTTCTTCAATATGTAGTAACACAAAAAAAACAAACCGTCTAAAATATGGTTACTTAACTTAACCTCTTGATTTGGAGATACCCAAAATATAGCTGTGCGAAATGCGAAAATATGAAAACTCTCACTGTAATCACAAAAATGGTTTATGTAAATCACTAATTAAATGGCGTCATAACATAGATGTTGTTGTTATATGCGCAAGCACATGTAAAACAACTCATAATACTAAGACTCATCTAAAATCAAAACGGAGTCTATTTTATTGTCGTGATATTTGTAATATCTTAATCGGGTAGGTACCCATGATTAGGTGAGAGGTAAATAAAATAAAAAATTTAGTCTACATAATTGATTATATTATGTTATTATTGGTTTGAAAATACATCCAAGAATTATTGTAACAACACTTTGTCACAAGCAGTTAAGTGCAAACATTACTGTGTTCCGGTTTGAAGGGCAACGTATCCAGAGAAATTACAGGGCTTGGAGATGTAACATCTTAGATCTCTGGGTGACGAGCGCAGAGCAGTACTAGGTAATTATTTGAACTCTTCATCTTCCAATAGCTCAGTGTCACTGTGCTGTTTGTTATATGGCAGGCATGTTATGCATGGCAGCTGTGTGCTTACCATCAGGCACATGACCTGCTCGTCTCGTCACTGTTTATTTAAAAAAAAATTGTTTATTCGATAAATTTATTGGTTTGACGATTGCCGATAGACAGTGATATCGATCGATAGAATAAAAAAATACAGAAAACATTCCAAACAAACAATAAACTTTGAACTACTCTGAAGGTTATCCTTTTTATAATATTATTTAAGAATAAGTCTCATTTTCTTCTCCTATAAAAACTGATTACTTACGGCAATTAAGCTCAAGTTGCTAGTTTGTACGCTCCTTAAAATTTTGTCAAAACGATTTAATGACATGTCACTTGCGCACCGCCCACAAACAATTTATAATGATCCACAATTTAAATAAGAAACCTAATTGGTTCACTCTAAATTCGTTTTTCAATAAACATTGCCGATATTATAATTTTAATAGGCAATAAGAATAAAGGTACTCAACTCGGAATTTACTTTTTTTAATAGGTAATAAGAGTAAGGGCACGGGCAACACAGGTTCTTTTTTTTTGTAGCGTAAGGCACGGGGCAGCCAAATGAATGCGTCGTTCTTTTTTAATATTTTGATTTAGTGCCAATGAATTGTGAACAGCAGTTAATGAAGCATTTTTTTTTTCTTTAATGAAGTATTGATACGTGTCGCACTACGATTGTTTTTATTTCACCCCGTTATGGCCAGTTACAGTCATAACTCTCTGTGAGGGTTCCGAGTTTTATAATTCGAATCATTAAAACTGAAATCGGTTTATTCACATAATTCAAATTTATTTTTAATGGCAATACACAAGTGTATAGTGCCAATATCGTGTTTTAACTTGTTTATTTTAATGGGGCTCTATATTATTTTAAATTGCCGGCCCGTTCGGCTTTCAAATCTCATTTGCCGTGTTATTTCTTTTGGAACATAAAACGAACTTCAAAATCAACAAAGCGTTGCGTAAAGGCTGCAATCATATTTCATAGTCCGCTTTTTCTAATAGAACATTTGTTATAGCAAATATGAGGCTATTGTACGGGGGTCAGAGATGAGGCGCTCTGGCCTCGACGAAGGCTTTTCTAAGCCATAACTGGAATTTATATCCGACATTATTCATGCTATCCCGTCCAGTTGTTTTCCTCTAATTAGAATCCATTCAAGCATGCCCCATTAAACCTCTTTTAAATTAAAATCGGAATAACTTACTAACTAGAAGTATAAATCACGTAAAGGAAAGACAATAAAATATATTGTCCATCGCGAGGATACGTCGGAACACTTAATAATTAATACAACAATACCTCAGCGTAATTAAAATAAACTCATTTTCTTAGCGGCCAGTTTTATGAATGAATACTCTATGGATCGATTTTTTTTTGCTGCTGGCAACATTTCTCATTCTACGTACTGACAGTTCAGTTGACGGCGCGGCGTTCTTTTTTTGAGCCGCGACCTCTCGCAGCGGGGTCCCGCATCCGTTCGCGCTCGAATTAACTCGTTTTAACTTTAGCACCACTTTCTTGGCTGCTGACTTCTAATAGACCAACAACATTATTTGACTACCTTTACTTACTAAATATACATTTATCTACTGCTTCTATCCTTTATTAATATTAGTCATGGATGTTTTTTTTACTTTATCGCAGGAAAATGAGGATATCAGGGATTATGCGAAATCCGTAGTGATTTCTCGAAATCACTGTGAATGTTGGATATTCTTGTTTATTACGTATGACATGTTAGTGTTAGCTGAAGTTGGCTCAGTTGTTAGACTGTTCTGACTCCTACTCTGATACGGTTCTTTACACACAACTCTTTAAATAAAAAACGTTTATAAGACACAATGTTTCTAGATTGTTGCGAAAAATTCGATCTGGTTTTATTTAACTTTTTTAGACATCACTCACAATGACAGATTTTTAATAAGTTTCTACTTTTAAATAAAAAGTTCCACAACATAACATACCTATGCCAGTTTATTTATCAAAAGCAAGTATTATAGTATACATATATGTATATTTTTAGTATGTAACTGAAGTGCTGAAGTATTTTAGTATCACTCCCGTAAGTGCTTGTAACTTTTAATCTTAATTTATTACTTCAGTTCTAGAATTTGAGCCGATCGGTCCATAAACTCAACAATTAAAGTTATACTATAAAGTTGAATGCATACCTAGTTATAAATAAGGTTGTTCAGATGTGTCTTGCTCAATTATGTCGGAGGGGCTTAACTGATTTGGCCTGTAATTTGGATCATAGAGATAGATAGTAGTCTAGCTGAAAAAAATAATACTTCTTACATTAAAAAATATTAACTAACGTTTGATAAAATCATTCCCGTAGAGCTTTGGGAACTACTTACGCACCGTTTAAACGCTTGCACATTTCTAGGGATACATTTAACAAACCTTTAAAGCAAATAATTTCCGAGAAGCAATACACCTCATTCCCTACATTCGTCCAAAAAATCTCTCACGCTAAACAACCGAATCACCTTCTCCCACGACTTAGTTGATTTCTTATTTCTGGCAACATCGGACTGTGATGGGCAAATCGGCCTGCGTAATTACAACCTTCATGGTGGAATTTAGGAAAGAAAAATAAAAATTAAAAAGAAATTGGCGGAATGGCTCACGCCGCGTGCACAGTAGCAATAACGTGCAATTTAAATGTTTCAAATTTCGAATGCCGAGTTTTTTATTGAAGGTTTTGCACGAATGCAGACAGCATGGGATAATATACGGATTATGAATGCGTTCTTCTTATTTTCTTAAACCGTGGCATATAGGACATCATGTGTCATTGTTATAGAATCCATTAATGTTAGTACCCACCTTTGGTTAATAAAGCCGTTTTCAAAATAGACAAATACTAATTAAAAATAAAACTGAAAAAAAATTGGCAGTCATAGGAACTGCCGATAGAAGTGAAATGAAAACTTATAACTCAGAATTTGATAGCTTACCTTGGAAACTACACGGGTGTAACCGGAGGGCGTGGCGTGGGCATCATCGCATGGCCATCTAGAAATGCGTCAGCATCTCCCATTGGCTGATGCATTTCTAGATGGCCATGCCATGATGGCCAGACCACGCCTTTTCAGCATTTCCCATTAGCTGACGCATTGATGCCCGATAGAATCTTTCGAAGTAATGTGTCATCCACCTACCCGCACTGGCCCAGCGCGGTGGATTATGGCTTTAACTCTCTCCTTACGAGAGAAGGCCCGAGTCCCAGCATTTGTTCCCAAACATTTAGTGGGATGTTGATGTTGATGATAAATAATGATGATGATGAACTAATACCCAGTTTACATTATTCCAGTCCAGCGACCGAATCCAGAGTCCGGGTATAAAACTAGATAGTACATGTTCATAGATCGTAAAAGTTCAATATTTTCACCACAAGCCTTCCTGTCTTTAATAAAAACAATGAAATTTAATTTCAAAATTCGAACACATATTTCCCTCCGAGTTGGGTATCACGTCCGTCATAATGAGGGTGAAATGAGGCCACTTTATGAAAAAGTTCCGACCACTAGATGACCGTGTTCAAACCTCATTGGTCTCATGTCTCTTTTTATTTATTAGCATGATTAACCTCTGTATCACAAAGCTTTCCGTAGCACGATGTTTGAATCAAAATTATTTCAACAAAAATATAAATTGAACCATGTAAATCAAAATGTATACTAATGTATTTATAAATACATAAAATTGGATTACCAAATTTTATAAATATTTCCAGAGATATTACAGGGCTTAGAGACATAACAACTTAGATCTCTGGGTGACGAGCGCAGTGCGGTGTTAGGTAATGATTTGGGCTCTTCATGTTCCAATAGCTGCGTGTCATTGTGCTGTTATGCGGCAGGCATGTTGCTTACCATCAGGCACATGTCCTGCTCGTATCGTCACTCTTTATTTAAAAAAAAACAGTTATCTAGCTATCATACTACAAGCTTGGCTTAGTTTTTAGTTTGGTGTGAGAAATGTCCATAAAAATGTATACCACAAACCACAACAATGATTTGAATATTCTCGAACAAAAACCGACTTTAATATAAAATGAAACTCATATACTTGACCAAATTTCACATTTTTAATCTTATTCTGTGAAATCGTCTGAACAGAATGTCTTAAGGCCGATTTAAACTGAATGAACCTAGAGCTAGAGCTGGAACAAGAGCATTCTTTCTCGATCTTTTAGTGTAAACGAAAGATCGTTTTTAGCGTTTTCCATATTATATATTCCATAGAATCTTTGCGAACGCAAACAAAACAACGAAAGAATGCTCTACGTTTGTTTACACCAAATGAATTTGATACAGTGGGGATAGAATGAGCATTCGCTCGTCTGATGTAAATCGGCCTTAATGAGACAGCGGGGCATGACGACTACGTCATCGAGGTAAGTAAATTTTAGCATATTTTTGTTGATACATATATTTCAAAAACAGTTTCAACGATTTCGATAAAAAATGCAAAAAAAAATTGGCAGTCATAAGAACTGCCGATAGAAGTGAAAACTTATAACTCAGAATTTGATAGCTTACTTTGGAAACTACACGGGTGTAACCGGAGGGCGTGGCCTGGTCATCATGGCATAGCCATCATAGAAAAGCGTCAGCATTTCCCATTGGCTGACGCATTTCTAGATGGCCATGCCATGATGGGCAGGCCACGCCCTTTTAGCAATTCCCATTGGATGACGCATTTAGATAGCCAATGGCTATGGTCCCGAGTTTACCCGAAGATTTCTTATCATATTCGAGCGTGACGGTAGAATTCATTTCACAGCCCACGAAAAATCTGTCTAGGCGCGCCAAAAGAAGTTTTCACTTCAAAAACATTCGTACGAATTGAGAACTTCCTCCTCTTTAGAAGTCTGTTAATAAACAAGCTAAAATATTATTAAAACATAAATAACAAGCCTTAACCTTCAGATCGTGACTGGAACATAAAATGTTAATTTTACTCCCGAATTACGGCCGGGCATTCTAGTAGCCTAATCGGGTATAGGCGTTACAGGGTCAGAAGTTTTGCCCACAATCTCTCATTAAAATTAAATTAATTAATTTATCCCAACTTGTTTCTTTTGCTTATCGGACGTAGCTCGAAAAAGCAACATCGTTTCATGGTTGATGTTCCAAAGACTCGTTTTGACAAAGTTTTGACACTACTTTGGGAATAAACCCCTATAAGCTGTTGCCTGAGTGGGTTTTTGAGTGTGTTACAATCTTGACTCTCGCCTTCCTATTTATATATAAGGCTCTATAAGGCTCTGAGTCCAAGCATTGGGAATATTTAGTGGGCTGCCTATGCTGTTACAATCTTGGTGTCTTCGAGTCGAGAGTGAATTGTTTTCTTTTAGATCTTCACGTTATATTGTAGATCGCATCTTCGATTAATAAAAAAGTAAAAACTTTGTAATACCATCACCGGTTACTCTACCACCAGTAGTAATGTGTAAACATTAGATACTAGCTGAACGCGTGTGCGTTGCTACGCCATCTATCGAAAATTGGTCGTACCAACTCAAATTTTGAACAAATTCGGTTACTTTAGGTTCTAATGACGCAACCTTTAACATATGACATAATGACATATGCTGTCACGCAACGAAAGCTCTCAAAAAACAATATTTTTTCCCGTTTTTGTTACATTTTCCAGTCATGCTCCGCTCCTGTTGATAGTAGCGTAATGTTAAATAGCCTATAGCCGTCCTCGATAAATGGACTATCCTACAAAGAAAAAATCTTTCAATTCGGACCAGTAGTTCCTGAGATCCTTGCGTTCAAACAAACAAACATACAAACAAACAAACACTTCAGCTATATAATATTATAGTATAGATAACTTATTTTACTTGGAAAGGCAAGGTCGGATGTAAACCCACGACCCACCTGACTAATGTTATATAAATGCAAAAGTTTGGTTATTTATTGTTCAATTACGTCGGGATGGCTGAGCCGTCTGGGATTGAAATTTAGATCACAGGTAGATCACAGCAATTTTAAAATAGCTTCTAAGCTGTTTACTAGAAAGAAACGAAAGCGAAAACTACGCGGGTAAAACCGAGGGATGCTGTTAAAGTTCAATTTAAAAAGTAACGTAGGTAGTAGACAGTGCGAGACATAAAGTATGTATTTTTGTAGAGTGACGTGAAAAGCAGTATGCGTGATATTGTAAGCAACATGCCTGAACATAACACCACATTGTCGCAGGTATTGAAACATAAAGTCAAAATCATTATCTGATCAATAATCACTGCACAGCGCTTGTCACCCAGAGATATAAGACGATAGATTCCGATGCCCAGTAATTTCCCTGGCAACAAGACTACCAAAATTAACTTTACAATCACTATTTTTATTAGTTTTAGTAGTAGTCCGGCTTCAAAGGCTATTATCTCAAAATCGTGACTCCGGTATAATCCCGAGACTCCCGGGTTACGAGTGGGTAATTCAGGAACCCAGTAGGCGTTACAGGGTTAAATGTTCTTTATATTTCATCCCTCGTATCCATAAACGTCTAATACAGACATTTTATTTAAAAAATATTTTGTAGACAAATGCTTTTTTTATTGTTTCGGTTTCACCCGCGTGGTTTTCGATTCCTTTATTTTCCCGGGATAAAAAGTAGTCTATGTGTTATTCCAGACCATTATCTATGGAATCCCTTCAGTAGTAAGAAGATTAGTAGTAGTAATAGTAGCAGTAGTAGGACGAGTAACAAACATACCTACGTCCATACATTCTTAAAAATTTTTGCTATTATAATATTAGTAGAAAGTGATGGAGCGAGCAAAACGTGAACGTAACGGCACAGTATCTATATAAGTGTGGCTGACTCTATTGACACAGTTTTTGTTTTAGCGAGACTATGTCCGACGTTTTTTATACGTCCATGATAGAGCTGTACTGTTTAAGCTATGTACTACGTACCTATATCTATACTAATATTATAAAGCTGAAGAGTTTGTTTGTTTGAACACTAGGATCTCGGAAACTTCTGGACCGATATGAAAGATCCTTTTTCTGTTGGATAGTCCATTTATCGAGAAAGGTTATAGGCTATATAATATTACGCTACTATCAATAGGTACGGAGTATGAATGAAGAATGTAACGAAAACGGGAAAAAATATTGCTGTTTGAGAGGTTTCGTTGCGTGACAGCATGTGTCTATCTTTTAAAAGGTTGCGTCATTAGAACCTAAGTAACCAAATTTGTTCTAGATTTGAATTGGCACGACCAATTTTCGATAGATGGCGTAGCAACGCGTGCACGATGCATCTAGTTTTTAATAATTCCAATAATTATATTCATTAATATTATTCATTGTTAGAGCAGAGTAATTAATTAAAAATAATGAACGCACAAATAGAAAAAGTGTGGATAATATGTGCTAATATCAAAATTTAAATCCCTGACCTCTGTTGAACTATGACAAGTAAAGATTCATTCATTACAAAAAACAAAACGTTAAAACGAGATAGATATAAAACAAAGAGAGACAGAAAAAGTCTATTAACATAATTGATGGTTGTAAATCTGAAGGTGTCATGTCTTCCGGTAAAAAAGTAAAGAGTGAACGTCGATGGTCAGAAAAAAAAAGACAAAAATAATGTCGATGGTTGAAGTATGAGCCATAACCAATAAAAGGACTTCGAAATGGTTTAACTTTTTAATCTTTTCTCGTCTACAAAGATAGGCCGCACTAATTATTTTTTTAATTACTAGAGAATACGATGACAGCTGAGTTTTTGGCTAATGTATTGTCGGACATTAGTCATTTTGTTCTCGGTGAGGTTTTAAATTGTCCTACTCGGAACTATTGTTCTGTAGTATTGATGAGGTTATGTTTTGTCCTGTTTTCGCTTACGATGAGACTAATTAGCGAGAGTGAGACGAATTAGTGCCACAGTTAATTTTAATGGTAATGAGAATGTAATAGATATGTAAAATTACTTGAAACTTTGTTACAGTTAAAATTTCTCTACAATTCAGATACCCTAGTTTTTGTTTTATTAAAAAATACCAAGTTGTAGTCATTTTAAAAGCATTCAAATGTCGTAATGATATCTACTGCGTGTGACGTCATTACACAACGTTCCACTCCGCTTAGTCGCAAGTTTCCAGATGTAGTTTACTTGCGGAGTGTTTTGTTTTGTTTCATTCCTTCCAGTTGTGAACGAACTAAGCGAGTGTTGTGGTATGACGTCACGCGCATAGAACGCGGACCGCTCACTTTAAAAATCTATATTATCTTGGAAACTAATTAACGCATTGAAATAATTCCTTTACGAGTATTTATTATTTTGAACGAAAAATTCAGAAAGCTATCATTCAAAATTAGTGAACATTCTCCATTATAATGCAGTAGGGAAGTAGGGGAGGAACAAATAGGATCGAAACCCGCTGGTATTATATATTCCCAAGTGAAGAATCACGAGAACGTCCCATCCAGAAATGGGAACATACAGTGCTCTAAATGTTAGATATGAGGTAAAGATGAGGTACTTTAAAGTTTGAGAAGTCATGGTGCCCTAGTGACCTAGTGGTTATAACATAGGTTCAAAGTGGTGAGGTAGACTCAAATCCTCCATCATCATACACAAACACACATCACAAGTACATCAGGCAGGTAAGACATCAGGCATATGTCATATTGGTCTCGTCACTCTTCATTTAAAAAAAAAACCATCTGCGTCTCTGAGTTTATTCTATGTAAAGGCGTACAACTTTATCATCACCACTGATGATAAAGTTATGATGTTATGATAACGTTATCAGTGATGGAAAACATAGTGAGGATACGTTTCGAAAATCTTTCAAGGTCAAGCATCAACCTCCAACACGGAATGGGCGAGCATGGTGGATTATGACCTTGGCTCTCACGTTGTGAGATAAGGCCCCGAGTCCCAGCTGTGGGAACTAGTTGTCTTTTTGACTTACAACCAATGCTAGTTCCCAGCCAATAGGCTTACAATAAATAAATAAATGTCTTTATTTGCGAAAATGGGTAGTTTACAATACGATCCTAAAAGTTTACATTGAGAACTCCATAACTTTTTGTAGTGGTAGGACTCTTGGCAGAGTCCGCCTGGGGAAGTACCACACCTTTGCCAGTTATTCCACCGCCAAGCAGTAATGTGCAAACATTACTGTGTTCCGGTTTGAAGGACAATGTTTCCAGGGCTTAGAGATTGAAAAACTTAGATCTCTGGGTGACGAGCGCAGTGCAGTGCTAGGTAAAGATTTGGACTCGTTCATGTTCCAATAGCTGCGTGTCAATGTGCTGTTATGTGGCAGGCATGTTGCTTACCATCAGACACATGTCCTGATCGTCTCTTTAAAAAAAACATCCTTACGGCACGCAAATATTAGTTTGTCTATGACAATTTTATAACAATTTTTATAATTCACCACTTTAAGCTACCCATTCAAGGGCTACCAATTTTAATATAAACAATAGTAGGTACTATTGTTTATATTAAAAATGTTTGTCATCAATTTATAAATTAAAATATTTTGAATTGTATTCTAATTAAAATGTCGCATCAAAACGAATAAGACCTTAAACATTTAAAGTTATCAGAACGCAGCCATAATAATGGTCCATTATGCCCATTTTTTAATCTACATAAAATCGATCAGGCCATTAACGAAACTCCAAAAATGATTTAGTTCCCGTATTACCCGGCCCGCCTCGCCGTAACTCGGGAGTCGCTGGCTCCAGCCGCTCGCGCCAGTGCGCGTGCCAGTGAGCGGGCGAGTCACGACTTCGTGCAAGCCGTCGATTCAGTAAAATTAAAGTTAACGTTATGAGTGTATGATTATACTAGATTAAACAACAAAACATGGTGAGGAAATCGGGTTGTTCCAAGACAGACAGACAGACACCTTTGATATATATATGTGACCTGTGACAAAAAAATTGGCAGTCATAGGAACTGCCGATAGAAGTGAAAACTTATAACTCAGAATTTGATAGCTTACTTTGGAAACTACACGGGTGTAAGCGGAGGTCGTGGCCTGGTCATCATGGCATGGCCATGTAGAAATGCGTCCGCATTTCCCATTGGCTCACGCATTTCTAAATGGGCATTAGAAATTTGAGAAATGTATCTTTGTACGCAAGTCATTGCGTAACATAAAGTAGCATGGTTAGAAGATCAATAAAGAATCTGAATTAAGAGAAATATGTTCTTGCTAGTTGCGTACACGACGTCAAAAAAGAATTCAGCAAATTGATTAATTAAAAATCTGGAACAACATAATACACCATAGACTGTTAATTGTCTTTGCTGTACCACACTACACGAAGTTTTTAATAAGCGTCTACTACACAGCCAGTTAAGTGTCCGTCAGTCAGGCTTGATGGGCGGGGCCCGGTGATAGATGCGAGGGTCTCGACTCGTAGGTAACTGAGATATTGATAGCAAGAAACTATTGTAAACTTTAAAAACTTATTGAATCCATTCCATAAAACATGTACCCTAGACACAAGGAACCTTACTAATCTTAACCTTGGTTAACTTACGAAAATTGTACTCCAGATTTTGGTAAATATTTTTCAAAATCTAATCAGTAGTTGAGGGATTATCCACGATTGTGATGACCAAAGACCTCTCACATTGAAAATATTTATGTACCTAGAACATAGAGATTAAAATCAAGTTTTATAATCTCTATTCCAAAATAGAGGTTATAATCAAGTTTTGGAATCGAGCGTTTCAATATTTATGTCAACAAAATAATCGCTTCCTAAAAATACGTTCATAATTTTAATTAAAACAACTCAATTGACTTTCCATCAAACTACTGGCATGTTGTATGCAATGAAAAAAAACAAAACAAATCACTGGCCATTTAAAAAGCACATGAATTTAAAAAGAGAACACGGTCTTGGAATGTTGAAATGAACTCGCTACCACTTCGGAATACGCATAGAGTAATCCTTTCCCGCGAAACTGTATTTTAAAGTCAGTAGCCATAGTTTAGTTTAAGTAGCCATAGAACCTATTATTAAATGCATCGAAACGAAACCTTTTTGTAAGAATTTCAGTTTTTAATTTAACTTCCGTTCTAAGTTTGAATAACGATTTAAAAATAATTTACACTCAAATGAGTATTGGATGTTTGAAAGTGTTTTTTCAAGCTTAACATGAATATTACTACAGTGTATGTTTCTAATTCCAAAACTACTGGTTTTCAATTAATCCACATTAAATTGTATGTAGTACGGCACTAAAAATCTGGTAAAAAATGTTCAATTTCTTCTCTGTCTGTACGTTTGTCTGTCTGTTTGTTCCGGCAAGTCACTGTAACGACAATAGCGATTTTAACATGACTGTCACTTTTTTTAGTGGATATAGAGTAACAAGACTAGCGGGACTTATGGTAAGCAACATACGTGCCCATAACAGCACAGTAAACGCAGCTATTGGAACATCAAGAGTACAAATCTCACTACTGCTTGGCGGCATAATAACTGGCAAAGGTGTGGTACTTCCCCAGGCGGACTCTGCAAAGAGTCCTACCACTACAAAGTGTTACTACCAGTTAGCTTATGTTATAAGGTCTAACTTAGGCTAATTTGGTTTTGAAAAAATGACGTGTGATAGTGTAGGTGTCCAAAATACCCCAATGCTTGAAGACGGAAGTCTTCAATCAATGCGTGTTGCCAGTGATGACTTATGGAACTGAGACGTGGTCCTTAACTGTAGGCCTCATAACAAAGCTCAAAGTCACACAGCGACCTATGGAGAGAGCTATGCTCGGAGTCTCTTTGCGCGACAGAATCCGTAATGAGGATATTCGCAAAAGAACGAAAGTAGCCGACATAGCTCAAAGAGTAAGCAAGCTGAAGTGGCAATGGGCAGGCCACATCGCTCGCAGAACTGACAACCGATGGGGAAGAAAGGTTCTCGAGTGGCGACCACGAACAGGAAGACGCAGTGTTGGACGGCCTCGCACTAGATGGACAGATGACCTCACAAAGGTCGCTGGAAACCGCTGGTTGCAGGTTGCGCGGGACCGTTCGTTGTGGAAATCTAGGGGGGAGGCCTATGTTCAGCAGTGGACGTTTTGCGGCTGATGATGATGATGATGATGATGATTATGATAGTGTAGGTGACCCACAGATTGCACCGCGAGGCACAAATATTTATTAAAAGTATGAATTAATACATGATCTCATCAAACCTATGTTCTACTTTTAAAGCGTAGTTTCAAAGCCGCCTTGTGCATCGACCGGATAAAAAAAAATTAAAAACATTAAAATAATTACGGACCGGCACAAAAACAAAATTAGAGATTTCAGACATTTGCCTTTTAAAAATAATAGCCCGCAGTGTATATTGACAGGTAATATGGAGTGTACGCGATCATTACAAGATTTGAGGCGAGTGTGTCTAGCCACGTTTATATATGGAGCCTGTGGAAGTATGGCGGCTTGGCCCGTGCCAAGCCTCGGGCAACTCGTGTCCAGTCGAAAAAAAAAAACAACAAAAAACATAACTTTCGTTCTAAATTGAACTTTAACTTTCGAACGCTTCGGTCGAAACTGGCTTGTAGCATTTGGGTTTTGAATTCTTTTTTTTTCTGGCTACGAACATGAAGAATTTTATGCCTCATTGTAGAGTACAAAGTTATCATTATGTGCTTTTTTGAGGTTTCGAAAAGATGATTAATTAGTTCGGTCCGCGAAATAGATGTAGTATTGCGCGTCGATTGCCTATAACGTCATTGGTGTAATAACAGGAATTAAAGAGAATTAGAGCAGAAAAAAGTTGCATACATCGCTTTCAAAAACTTTTAGGTATATTGATACCCTAAATATACGCACCAAAACAAAAATAATACAATAGAGGAACTTTTACTCTACTTTTTTTACTTAATTTACTATTTTTTAACTAAAGATAGCATTGCACTTGACCTGGCTTGATGTAAAGCGGTGATGCGGTCTAAGACGGAGTGCGCCTACCTAGATTTTCACTTAATTTTCTTGTGTTAAAAATTCTATGTGCTTTGACAGACTACAATCTGTGTTTCAAACATAAACTCGATCCGCTCAGCCATTTCGACGGGATTGAGCTACAAACATACAAACAAAGCTAGGATGTTCCTACTGATATTATTTTGGATGTTTGTTGCTCAACGTCATAATGTATGAACGGAGCGGGTTGATATTTGGAACATTATTATTTTAGTTGGAAAAACACAGTATAATTAGGCAACTTTTTATCCTACGAAAACAGCGCAAACGGGAACTACGAAAGTGAAACCGTGAAGCGGAGCTAGTATGCTATAAGAAAAGATTCGCACAAAGAGTAAGTCCAGGCTAAAATAAATAACTAACCTAACTCTACTAGGTGCAGGTTGGATTACCCTTGTTCTTGAGTAATATCTTTTTTAGAACTTATGATGATAATCGTGTTACGAGTATGTACAACCAAGCGCAAAGGCAAAGTCAAAGTTCTTTATTCGTAAATGTACAATTTCCACGTCAAATATTAATGAAATAAAAAACAAAGGAAATAGCATACAAATAGTATACATTTTCAAAGTTTAAAATTAACATTTCCCCGTACGATAACAATTACCGTACAGATAAGTGTCATACTATACAAATATATTTATTTGTTACAGTTGTTGTAATGAACAATCTAATTTTTTTTACCATTTGATCATAACCTTACCTTCGCTCTCTAAAAACATATGAGTCCTGTGACTTGAAATAAAATCATTTTATTTTTTTATTTTTTAAAAACTCGCTGTAACTGTAAAATATTTGATCGCATGTCTTGCTATTCCCGTCACTACCTTATTAACAAAAATATGTAGAAGCGCCATGAAATAATGGCACTTGGATGACATTGTCAGGAGGACGTGGGCATCGGGAAATCAGGCACCGGCCGCCCTGGTTGGTTTGACGACAGTGTTAGTTCCCATTTCTCTTTCAGTCGAGTAAAAAGCCGTCAAAACTTATTAACCCCACTATTTACGTTTGTGGTTTGAATGATAATAATCTACAAGAAAATGAGTAGATTCGGTAACCCTTCACAGAAAGGGTCGCGTCGTTAGCCCGGCCCGAAGGTTACCCCGATTTACGTAATGCCCCCAATTTCTGGGATCCAGCGAGATTGACCACAGTCACGCCATGGGATCGCATACCGTGGAGATTATCCATTCACTCTACACGTAGGAGTTTTAATTTTATTTTAGTTCTAAACTCGATTTAAATCCAAAAACTTAGAATTAAAATTGACACACTCGAATAAGTGAAAACTTATTCTTTTGATGATCTACAGATATTATTCGTGGGCTTTCTAGCGTCTTATAGCGTATTTTCTAATTAACTTCTAGCGTCACGCTCTCTCGGGAATGATAAGAAATGTTCGGGTAAACTCGGGACCTTGGCCATTCACCGGCGTAGTTTCCAAAGTTAGCTATCAAATTCTGAGTTACAAGTTTTCACTTCTATCGGCAGTTCCTATGACTGCCAATTTTTTGTTGTAGTATAGTATAGAGTAACGAAACGAGCAGGTCGTGTGCCAGATGGTAAGCAACATGCCAGCCCCTAACAGCGTAGCGTCACGCACCTATTGGAACATGAAGAGCCCAAAAATCGTAACTTAGCATCATAAGAAATCTTCGAGTAAACTCGGGGCCACGGCCATTGGCTATCTAGAAATGAGTAAGCATTTCCCATTGGCTATCTAGCCTCCGGCCGCCCTCCGGTTTCACCCGCATAGTTTCCAAGGTAAGCTATCAAATTCTGAGTCATAAGTTTTCACTTCTATCGGCAGTCCCTATGACCGCTAATTTTTATTTATAAGTAAAGAGATGTAGATCATATCGTTCCACCGAACTGAGAGTAATAATAGCCGATCCTACTCATAGGTAAAGGCTCTAATAGGCAGCGATTAGCCTGTCACAATGACGTCATCGATAAATCAATATACGCCTACATTGAAACCACAGTACAGGCCTTTTCTAACACGCTCGAGATAGGTAGGTATACGAAAGTTTCTTCACCTTTTTTTTGTAAATATACCTATGGCAGTTGGATTCAGATAGTTTTTACAGTGTTCTTTTATCTACAGATAGTCTTTAAACTAATTTTTCTCTAAGGTTTCTTTAAGATAGTATTTAGTTGTGATAGGACTCTGCAAAGTCTGCGTGGGGAAGTACCACACCTTTGCCAGTTATTCTACCGCCAAGCAGGAATTTGCAAACATTACAGTGTTCCGGATTGAAAGGAAAGTGTTTCCAGTGAAATTATGGGCATAAAGGTACCTAAACATCTTATATCTCTGGGTGATCTAGTAGTACCTACATATTTATAGCTATACAAATGACGGATTGTTTATGTTATACATTTTAACGTCTACCGGTATTTCCTATGACTTCCAACTACCAATTTTTTTTACATTCACCTGTCTTTACTCAATAAACCTTTTTGCCTAAATAACAATAAAAACTAGCGTTTGCTCCTACTATAAAATCCTACAGAAGTGCTTTCGTATCGAAAATACTTAAGTATTATTAAAAACATTTTACAGATTTGTTCAGCAATGTAACTGATACTATTACGTTGATAACTCGTCATAATCGCCCCTAGCGAACATAAAGAGAAACGTGAAATTAGAAGACGATAATATATAATATTCGTACCCTGCCTATTTCGTTTGAACATTTAATTTGTTTGAAACCAAAATATTCCAACAGCGTCATCTAGTGCCAAAGTGCAGTACTACTCAAATAATATAATTTTATCATCATACCTGCATCACTAAGTAAGTGTTTTGTTTTGTTCTAGGTAAGCTGTGAGAAGTTATTTTTATAAAATAAGAAGAGGAAAATATTTTTATAACAGAAAAAGATGACTTTTCGATGTGTTCCTACATTTCAAGCAGTATCAAACGACAGTAGCGCAACCTGGGTAAGTGCTTAGTAACTAATATAGTCTTGCTACTCGAGCATAGATGGCGCTATAAGGTAATGCACTCATTGAAAAATGAAAGTATGATAAAGTAGATAGGAATGATCCTTTGAAAAATTTTAATTGTAAATTTAATATGAAAATGTAAATTTGAATATAAACAAAACTCTATTCTATGACAAAACGCTAATAATTGCTTTTAATTTTATGTTTTTTTTAATGTTATGTCTTTCTCGTTTAGAAGTTGCGTAAAGCGCCATCTCGTATGGACTCTATTTACTACATCAAGATGAGATATTTTTGAAGTTACGCTACTCAACACTAGATGTCACTAAAACTTCATCCTATCATTAAATTCTTTGCCTTTCTGAGATTGCCATTAAGCAATTGATCGGCCATCATCAGTCAAGTATCAACGCATTAATTATCTTTAAGTTTGAATATTTTTATTAGTAACAGAAAAATGTTGTATTATGAATATAAGACATACAAAAGCGAAGATAGAGGCTATGAGAATATGAAATACCTACCATAACAGCACAGTACCACACAGGTATTGGAACAAGAAGAGCAAATCATACAAATAAGATGATTATCTCTTTGTCTCGTAATTTGCAATTTTGCGTAAAAGCGTGTATCTTTTATGATAATAGGTTTACACTTGACCGCCGTCTCGCCTGATGTTAAGGGGGCGCCTAAAGCCAGAAAACGAAAAAAGGACATTTTCGACGCCGCTCACTGAAGTTAAGAAACTAAAAACTATGACAAAAAAAATATTGACGTGTGGGTACAATCAAGAAGAAGCACAATAACCGAATCGAATTTTAAAAATAGATCAGAGTTTTTTACAGTAAAAAAATAAAAATGACACCGAAAAAACCCGTTTTAATTCGAGTACTCGAAATTATCAGCGATGACCCCACATTATTTTTTGGTAATAAAATTCCTATTTGTACGTTCTAGTAAAGTAACCGAACACTTTTTTAAATTTTTGTTTAGTTATTGAGTAATTAAATAAAACTTGGTCAAAAATGGACTCCTGATTTAATATTGATTTTTCCTCCAAACTGTGTCATGCTATTCTCGACTTTATGTACATCACATTAAGAAACGCGTCGCGCGGTTGAAATCTTTTTTTTTCCTGGCTTTAGGCGCACTCTTAAACGACGACAGTCTCCGATGAATCGTGCTTACCTAGAAGAAACCGATCACTCCCAACTTGAGGACACCAAGATTGTAATCAACCCGAAAACAATACTCAGGCAACAAATTCCACAGTCTTATGTACCACAGCCGTACGTAACAACATCAACATCAACAGCCCACTAAACGTTCCCACTGCTGGGACTCGGGGCCTTCGCTCGCAAGGAGAGAGTTGAGGCCATAATCCACCACGCTGGCCCAGTGCGGGTTGGCGGATGACACATGACTTCGAAAGATTCTAGGTACATGTCGGTTTCCTCACGATGTTTTCCTTCACCGTTTTAAGTTAGCGGCATTACGTAAATGTCTGACTATCTAAATGGATAGATCTTCTAAAAACCTTTTTGAAGTTAAGTAAAATAAAAACTTCTTAAGAAAAAACTTAAAAATAAAGTAAGATACCCTGAAATGGTATAGCTACTAACTAATGTAAAAATCATAACAAAATGTTCTGCGAAAAAACAAAACCTGACTTCAATTTAAATTTAAACTGAGACTCGACTAAATTTCAGCAAAACAGCGGGGGGGGGGGTTATTTATGAATATATCGTTAAAATAAACAAGTTTCAGATTTTAGTTGATATTTCAAAAACCACCACATAGATTTCGATAAAAATGTATTTGGAACGACCTTTGAAGTACTAATTTACCAAACAAACCAAGAACCATCAAAATCGATTCAAAATTGGCGAAACTATCGCGTAACATAGATACAATAATCTTAAAAAAACCGACTTCAATTTGAAATCAAATTCAGATATTCGACCATATATCATAAGAATCAATCACTGAAAACAATAGACGGTATCGTCTAAATAAATGAAAGCTAATTTTAGTTCTTTGTTCATATTTGTAAACTGCCACACCGATTTCGATAAAAATTTACAAGGAGTATTAATTTACCAAACAAACCAAGAATCATCAAAATTGTTGCACAAATAGTGGAACTATCACATAAAATATAATATATCCAACGATATAAAAAAACATACAACCGAATAGAGCACTTCTTCCTTGTTTTGAAGTCGATTAAATAACAAAAAAATGGCAGTCATAGGAACTGCCGATAGAAGTGAAAACTTATAACTTTGAATTTGATAGCTTACCTTGGAAACTACACGGGTGCAACCGGAGGGCGTGGCCTCGCCATCTTGGCATGGCCATCTAGAAATGCGTCAGCATTTCCTATAGGCTGATGCTTTTCTAGATGGCCAATAGCCATGGTCCCGAGTTTACCCGAAGCTTTCTTATCATACCCGAGCGTGACGAATGAATTAAATTCACAGCCTACGAAAAATCTGTCTAGGCGCGCCTAAAGAAGTTTTCACTTAAAAAAATATTTGCAATTGGCAACCATATCGCGTGAATGAATAAAAAGCGCTGAAAAGCGCTAAAAATGAATACTAGCGCTGACTTTAGAAATCTGTCCGACTTACTCCACTCCCATGATGTGAGTTCGATTGTGGACTTCCCTACTCGTATAACAGAAAACTCACAAACAGCGATTGACCTTATTTTTACAAATGTAGCGCGACAACTTACTTCCGCAAACTCAATAAATACGCTTCTGTCGGATCACTTAGCTGTACGTGGAGTAGTGAAATTTTCACATTCAACGCCAGCACAGCTCACTCGCCGCACGCGTGATTTCTCGCAGAATAACCGGGCAAATTTCGTTATGTCTATTGATAGTATAGATTGGTGCGAGGTAAGCGAGAGAAACAAAACCGCTCAAACATTTGCGGTGGCACTGATCAATATTTTAGCAAATAAGTACGATACTTGTTTCCCTATAAAACGAACTCCAAATAACAAACGTGACGCGTCGTGGGTTACGCCTGACATACTTAATCTAAAATCATTGTTGTTTGATATTTCGAAATTAGTTGACCAATTTCCTGAGGAAGAGAACTTAATAGCTATATTTGACGATCTCAACAGGAAATACATTTCGACTTTGAATATTTCTAAGACAAATCATTATAGTAGTATAATACACGGAAGTACGAATCCATCAAAAGCTATGTGGGGAATCGTGAACACGGAGAGGGGGAAAAACAATACCCCTAGGTTGAACTGCTCCGAGATCGTTAAAGATGGTAACGGCAGTAAGTTTAGTTCGCCTAAAGATGCAGTAAATGCTATGAACGTTCGATTTTTAAATGCAGCTGCTGCCTGTGGAGCACCTAAAGCCGATACTGCTACTGTATGTAAAATTTTAGTATCAGCACGTCAAGCATCTGACCGTTCCCTCAGACTAACAAGTTTCTCGGCTGATGAGGTATTCCGCATAGTATCCTCCAAAATACCCCCAAAAAAGTCGAAAGACATATACGGTGTGTCGATGGAGCTAATTAAACTAGCAATTTTGCCTCTAGCTCCGGTTCTCGCAACACTGTTTAATAAGTGTCTTAGAGAAGGCTCGTACCCGTCGCCGCTGAAAATATCGAAAGTGTCCCCGATATTTAAAGGCAAGGGCAAAAAGGACGATATTGATGGATATAGACCAGTATCGATTATACCAGCAATTGCCAAATTGTTCGAAAACGGCTTGAGTTCACGATTAGTGGCCTACCTATCGGAAACTGAGGCGCTGTGTGAACAACAATACGCATACCGCGAAGGGAGGTCTACGATTTCTCTAACGCGTGAAGTGATACGTAGTGTGTTGGCTGCCCGTGAACGTAAAGAGCAAGTAGCTGTCTTGTGCTGTGACTTATCGAAGGCCTTCGATGTCGCAGACCACGAGACCTTAGCTTTAAAGCTGAAACACTATGGCATAGCTGGGAAATCATACGAGGTGTTGACTGACATGTTACGAGGCCGCTCTCAGGTAGTGGATGCTGGCGATAGCGATAATAAATCAGATTCACTGCCTTCGTCTATGGGAGTACCGCAGGGTTCGTCAATTTCAAATATAATGTTCTCTCTCCTACTAAACGATCTCCCTGATGCCGTAAAGGGTGCAGGCATATTCATGTATGCAGATGATGTGGCTGCCGTAGTAACAGCTCTTTCAATTGAGGATTTAGAAGATAAATTAAATATTGTAATTAACGGCTTAAATTCATGGTTTAGAGCTAATGGTTTTATGTTAAATTCAAAAAAGACTCATTTCGTTCACTTTTGTCTGTCGGGCCATCATACAAAATCGCTTAAAGTTTCGCTAAACGGTGTAAGGATTGAGCAAGTACAGACCACCACGTTTTTGGGATTCGAGATTGATCGCACCATGACGTGGGAACACCACATCGACAAGATGTGTGCTAAAGTCAGCAGTGCGTGCTTTGCGCTAAGACGAGTATCCCGAGTGGTGTCTGCGGAAGTGTCACGTGCGTGTTACTTCGCCACAGTGCATTCTCGGTTACAATACGGCGCCGAGCTATACGCGCGCGCTGCCGACTGGGAGCGTGCGTTCCGCGCCCAAAAGCGTGCCGTACGTGCCATCGTTGGCGTATCGCAATGCACATCCGTCAGACCATATTTCAAAGAGCTTGGCATACTTACGTTACCTGCTATATTGATATACCAGGTGGCTGTGTATGTCAGAAATAATCTAGAATCATACAATACGCGAGGAGAGAGACATTCTCGAAACATAAGTAACGCGGACAAGCTGGATGTCATATCACACTCTCTCACAAGGTCACGGAAGCTAACTCACATTATGGGACCTGAAGTTTATAACACTCTTCCCAAAATAGTTATATCTGCCCCAAGTTTCGGCAGCTTCAAAAACAAATTAAAGTGCTGGCTTATCGATCAAACTTTTTATAGTTACACCGAATTTTTAGAGAGTGATGGCAAAGTCCTATAAAAATGTATACTAAAATTTGACATGGGTCAGTACAATTGTTATAAAAACATATTATACTCATATAATGCTTGACAGTTTTCTGTACAATAATTATTATAATACAGTAAAGTAGACATTTCAAACTTTGAAAATGTATACAATTTGTATGCTCTTTCGTTTGTTTTTATTTTTTATTTATTGACGTGTAAATTGTACATTTATGAATAAAGTACTTTGACTTTGACTTTGACTTTGAAAGCGATGTCTTCCAGGCACAGTCTTAAAGGAACAGGATGATATACTCAATACTCAAATCATTATTGCATCGTATATTATGTAGGAACAGTACATTCCTTTGATGTTATTATAGTCGTTACATATGGCCCTATAAGGGCATGGCAAAAGTGGCAACGGAACGTCTCATTTCTAGGTCATCAAAATTGTCTTGAAAAAAAATCTTGTAGTTTGTAATAGCATTTATTCTCTTATATATTCTTTAGACATTCAATAAATTGGTCATTTTTTTCCAAGTCTTTTAGGTCATTTGGCAGCTTACTGTATATTTTAGCAGCCATCGAGTGAGGGTCAGCGCTGTGCATTTCTAACCGGGATATAGGTTCAACAAGTTTGTGCCTATATTGAGATCTAATGTTTCGCGGAGTCTTCCGTTGGTTGATCCGCAAATTTATCGAAGAATTCTTCATATTTTCTAACAATGTAACTTATTTTACTATACCTATTAGTTCAACTATTGTTGAACTAATGTAAAAGAAAGAAAAATGTAAACAAAAAAGAGGTTAGTTCCCACGCGTGGTCTTGCGTCCACTAGTGTCCAGTGGCCGTCGCTGACTCGTGAAGCATGTTGTTGACATGTCAAGAGTTGACGTGCTTGACCCGTACCTCTACCGCCTAACTAAATCGGCTATCGCTTTGCTGTTGCTGTCTCTATCATTTCAAGCGAAAAGAAAAGAGAGAGGAATATCAAAGCTATGACAGTTTTAGTTAGGTGGTATACCGTCCGGCCCCGCAGTGGGTCAATAAGCTGGTACGTAGGAGGACAGTTGTGGTGTCTTGTACTTAACGGTCAATATTTTCTTTTGTTACGAATCCGGGGCTATCGTCAATATCGAGACGCACACATAGTTAACGTTGGATACGTGCATGTTGACTACATAATACATGCATACGTTAATTACATATTCTACTTATCGTATTTATATCGTGTCTAATGGAAGATACTTTTGCAATGCAGTCTTTAGGACTACAATAAAAGACTGAGACGTCAAAAATTTAATTTGCTTTTACTTGTTTTCGAAAACAATGATGTTAGGTCTTCGATTCAATTTTTCTTGTTGCATATAATTAATGGATATTAAACAGGCCAAGTTTTTATAAACGTTATGAAAAATATTTTTTTCTTCTTTCTATGCAAAGCAAAAATGTTGTTAGAAAAAAATATATTTTTAAATTACGATTTCCTAGTTAGAACATTAATTTGTCTAAGGTTTGCTAGGAATGATATGTTTTGTTGTATGAAGTGAATATTATACGATATAAAAAAAACGTGGTATGAGTTTAGGATTTTTGATGACTATTTGGATTTAATAAATATTGAAATCGTTATTGTGTCTAATTTATATCTATCATTTTTTACTTCATTTGTTGTAATGACCAACAAAACTTCAGTTATAGAAAAAGGAGTATTTATACTGATACGAAGATACATAATAAAACAGAGACACTTATAATAATCTATACAAGTCAATACAAGTATGCTTTTTGCGTGGTCTAGCAAAAAGATTTCAACGCGCGGTTACAAGCTACGCAATGCTACGCCTCCGTAGCATTAGAAATTTCTAAATCATATCCCTATAACAGTTGATTAGTTATTACCCGCCAATGTTGAGTATTGTTTTATTCCACCAATTTGTTTCATGGACCAAAGTAATTACATCAACACAGATGCCAGATTTTTGTGGCATTAGTGGCGCCATCGGAACGAAATTAGAACGACCAAAGGCGGAACTAATTTCGCCCACAGAACACACACAGAGAAACTCTCTGATTTTGTAATAGTTGTCAAGAATTTTCGATCGTGGCGCCATCACAATCATCATATTAGTTGGTCGTTAGGACATGTTTGAATAAGCTTGGCCCCATGTTTACGAATACGAGCAATTTTATTCGAATAAATTGTTAATTGTTAAATAAATAATTATTTTTGAGACAAGAAAGACACATCCAAAAGTAGGGATATACTACAAGTAGGCTAAGGATTGTTAGATCTGCGTTCCCGTTTATTAATCAGTGCCTCCAGCTATGCTTGATTATGATATTTCAAGTCAAAACAGAAGATAAGTATTGGTAGTGGATATAGCCCTCTTTGCTGAAACGCCTGTTACTGTACCCTTTCGCAGTTATTCTATCATCAAGCAGTAATCTGCAAACATGACTGTACTCCGGTTCACCATAAACAGCCCACTAAATGTTCCCACTGCTGGGACTCGGGGCTTTCTCTCGCAAGGAGAGAGCCGAGGCCGTGATCCACCACGCTGGCCCGGTGCGGGCTGGTGGATAATACGTGACCTGGAAAGATTCTAGTCACACGTCGATTTCTTCACGATGTTCTCCTTCAGCGTTTTAAGTTAGCGGCATTACGCATATGAATTTGAAAAAACAGTGTTGTTGCATTAACGTTATTCCAGTCCAGCGACCGAATCCAGCGCTGGATTACTTACTGGAATAATGTAAACCGGCACTGGAAAGCATTGGCACTGAATTGATGCTTTCCAGTGCCGGTTTCCAGTAAGTAATCCAGCGCTGGATTCGGTCGCTGGACTGGAATAATGTAAACCGGGTATTAGTTTGACCCGGGGCTCCGGATTGGCAGTCGTCGTTCTCTCGACTAGACCAGCCGGAACTTAAGCTTCATCTAAATCAGGCCTAAATCAAATGGTAGTCAAGTGTACTGATAAAAAAAACGGGCTGCCCCAAATTATACAGTCATCTCAGATGTAAACTTGAAACACTGTTATATATAAACGAGAGATGTTCATTTAACATTTTTAATGTACATAAAAAAATAAATTAATAAATAGATAGTTAGATAACCTTCTTTCAGAAGCGATCTTATCTCAAACAAATCATTTTAAATAGTATCTTTGTATTCTGTGACACAGTTCTATGAATTTCGTAAGGAATCATTTCACAAATGACATGTGTACAGACACGTCATTCCACGCACACATGCGTGTGGGATCGTTGCCTATGCGCACACGGTAATGTACAATCAACGACAGAAGTTAACTTTCGTCAAATTATAGTTTGGTCCGTTTTTGTTTTTTTTTTTAAATAAAGAGTGACGAGACGAGTAGGTCATGTGCCTGATGGTAAGCAACATGCCTGCCACATAACAGCACAGTGACACGCAGCTATTGGAACATGAAGAGTCCAAATCATTACCTAGCACTGCACTGTGCTCGTCACCCAGAGATCTAAGTTGTTATATCTCTAAGCCCTGTGATTTCTCTGGAAACATTGCCCTTCAAACCGGAACACAGTAATGTTTGCACATTGCTGCTTGGCGGTAGAATAACTGACAAAAGTGTGGTACTTCCCCAGGCGGACTCTGCTA
This sequence comes from Ectropis crepuscularia, assembly GCA_963693475.1. Taxonomy (NCBI): domain Eukaryota; kingdom Metazoa; phylum Arthropoda; class Insecta; order Lepidoptera; family Geometridae; genus Ectropis; species Ectropis crepuscularia. The sequence continues at coordinate 11,260,371 of OY856369.1, read as the reverse complement.
AGAGTCCTGCCACTACTAAGAGAACTAAGAGACGTGATATAGACGTGATAATACAGTGTAACTGCTGGCTACTTTACGTTTTCATTGCTGAAACTCCGATGTTTCTTTCACCAAGAAAAAAATACGGTCATAACAACATTTTAAGATAAATTGCTATTCCAGCCTATAAGTAATAGATAGATAGATAGATACTCTTTATTGTACACACCAAAACAATACAATAAAAGAAACAGAGCAATAAAAACTAGTGTTACAATCGGCGGCCTTATCGCTAAAAGCGATCTCTTCCAATGTTTAATATGTTTGAGTTCAAAATCTCAGCCCGAGAAAGCAGCCCAAAAAAAATTGTTTCACCACGTTGGCCCAGTGCGGGTTGGCAGATGATGCATGATCTCGAAAGATTTTTAAAACATGCCACTTTCCTGATGATGTGTACCTTCACTGCCAAAGACAGTGGTGATGACAAAGTTGTTCAAATTCAGTTGAAAAAACACTCAGAGTACCCAAAATCCACAATTTGAACCTACGACCAGATCATTGTGGAGTTCACGTTCTACCCACTAGGTCGTCACAGCTTTTTTTTCTCAGCATTCCTTCAATTGTTATGATGGGATTGAGCAACAAACATCCAAGCACGTAAACATCAAACCTTAAATTACATTTCTGATGTAACTATGATTGTTGAAATAGTAGGAAATTAATCAGTGTCATCAAATTAATTAGATTTGCAATTATCGATAGTCGTGACAAAAATCCTTATCAAAAGCTAAAAGTAATAGACTTTGGACTTTATTAATTATTATTTATATCCCGATATTAATTATTATTTATAATCGAGCCGGGACTTAATAGCTCTTTTACGTGGCCACTGTATTTCGTCGTTGACTGTACCCCGCACGCACACATCTGCGAGAGCAATCAAACTGGATATGAAAGGTACGATGATATAGATCCAAGCGCAAGAAGCTTTTTGAGCTTACTTGCGCAGTATATGTCAAATTTACAGACAGTTGTAACCTACATGAAAAAAACAATTGTTGAAAACTTATACTTTTTATGTACGTTTACTTTTGAAATTTATGTATTTTCAAAGTCAATATCCGTTGTTCTTTGTGTACTACAGTATCAAATATAGTAAATTATGAAATATTCTATTAAACATGAATATAACTTATCGGTGATTAAACTTACAAACTAAACATTTTTACAGGTTAAGATGTTGTTGCAAGTTGATAAATAGCTTGAAATAAAAGTTATACACTTATGAATATATCGAAACTCTCTTTTTTCCGCCTCGATTTTGATATTTTCAGGAGTAAAATAATTTGCGTAAAACAAGAGGTAACAAGTACCGTTCTTCAATGCTTGAGAAACTTTCGAATCTCAAACGTATTCTGCAATATAAATCAATAGCTTCTACGTTTCGCTCTGTATTTAACTAAAAAAACTGTTTTTCGTGATACATTTTCATACCACATACATTAATCCAATAATTAAATAAAGAACAAAAAATTGGCAGCCATAACTGCCGATAAAAATGAAACTTATAACTCAGAATATGATAACTTAATTTTGAAAATACGCGCCTGAAACCGGAGGGCGTGCCCATGGTCCCGAGTTTACCCGAATATTTCCTATTATACCCGAGCGTGACGGTAGAACCCAATTCACATCCCACGAAAAATCTGTCTGTGGCGCGCCAAAAGAAGATTTCACTTCAAAACATGCATACAGCTTCCTTCTTTTTCGATGTGAGTTAAAAAGTACTCGTTTGTTGTAGTAACATGTTTGTTTTCGTTGCGTATACTGTGGCACTCCCCATCTTTATCATATCTGTGCGTCTCGACGGTGGACGGAGGCCTGAGGCGCACTCCGCTACATGTGATAGCCGCGAGCGACGCACGCGCCGACGCGGGAAATTCGAATATCGAACGATTCGACGTGTTCTTTTTTCGAAAATTAATTAAAAAAAAATTTGCTCTGTGAAACATTGACCGTTTCGTGTGTTCTTTTTCTGAAAATTTATAAATTGTTTTTTTTTATGGTGAACATCAGTGACAAGTGCGTGAAAAAAAAATGTTGGGGAATTCGCTGGAATTCGCTAAGTAAAAAATGTTATAATTTAAATAAATCGCCTATTTTTTTAAAAAACTAATACAGTGATAATAAAGTGTTACATACTTTTTTTAATAACCTGTTGAACATTTTTGAGGACACGTTAAAGTTGGTGAATTTTAATTAATGTTTTGTGTGCATTAGTTTTTAAACATAATTTCAATTAAAATAAGCATAAAAGAATACAACATTTTAGTAAAATAAACAATTAGAATGTGCCATAACCTCAAAAGTGTTTTAAAGAAGTCATTAAAGTCAAACAAGGTATCTCGAGATAATCACATATTGGAACGTTCTCCATAACCAATAATAACATATAAAACAATAACATCATCTAAAAGAAAGAGACAGCGCCATACAATAGAGCGAAACAAACGCAAAATCGATAGAATTCTCATACGATTGTAATTCGAATAATATGAGTTCACGATACTTACCCAACCTTTGGGCTAACAATACATATTGGCCAGCATAACTTGGACTGTACCAATCATATATTAAAACAAATAACGAAGGTCTGATAATGTTGGTTGAAATAACCAATATATAAGTATGGTCAGCTATAGCGGTCATCTCCCGAGATAATGATCTATCGATGATTTGGTCGTGTTAAATCGACAATAGAAAGATAACCTCTTGGCGGTACACAATGCAACCAATTAGAAAGCGTTTTGATTGCAAAATTACTTGTTAGAACGATTTCAAATCGACTTTTAGTAACGGAAAAATTAATAAAAACAGATAAACAATTGGTGAAAAAGATTACTTTAAAATAAAACCACATGATTAGTCACAAAACGTTCGTCATAGATGTGAAATTAAAATGACGAAAATGAACGGAATAAATTTACAAGAGATGACTGAACAAAATTTGACAGCCGATGACATTTTCAACGAAAATTTCCAAACAAAGAGAAAGAAAATCGAATACACATCGACTATAGATGAAGCGAAGAAATCGATTATGATTGAGCTAGTACCAGACAAATTTGGAAACAACAATAAATACACAGAAAGAGAGACAACACCTCAAAATCTAAAACTCAAATCGAAATTCGACGACGGATACGACATCAATAAAATCGTAGAATCGAATATGATCATTGACAAATCGGATGTTATTCGATTAGAATTGCGGCATTCTATGAACGGGGACTATAAAAATGGTGAAATGGGTGACGATGGAACATCGATCGAAAATGATTCGAATGATTTTTCGATTCGAAATAGTGACGTGGTGATTGATGGAGAAGGAAATGGAAATGAAGATCTTGAAAACAATGTAAGTATATAAATGTACAGTTCAGATAGCATAAAATGCACTTGTTATACTTATTAACACAGATTATAGAAATCTTATTAAGTTAAGAAAGAGATGCGGTCTACGGTGGAGCGCGCTTACCTAGATATACATATGTAGATGTGTACTCTTTCGAACAATAATTACTGGAGGGATCTAGATGGAATTGAATATTGAATATTGTACAGATGGCCCGCGATTTTACTGCGTAGTTCGCGTTATTTTGTTGAGATAAAAGTAGCCTATGTGTTCTTCCAGACTAAAATTTTACTGTGTTCCAAATTTCTGCTCGATCCGGGGGTCTACCGCCTAACGAAAAACGCTTTGACATTGCCGTCTCTTTCATTTCAAGCGAGAAGAAAAGAGACAGCAATGTCAAAGCGTCAAAGCGTTTTTCGTTAGGCGGTAGACCCCCGTTCTTACGTTACGCCGTGATTGAGCAACACATTTCCAAATATTCAAACATTCATACATTGACATTTATAATATTAGTAGGATAGTAGGATGATAGTCTGGAAAAACACATAGGCTACTTTTTATTTCGGGAAGTTAAGGGCGCTGCTAGTAATATTAAAAATGCGACTGTATGTATGTACGTTTGTTACACTTTGTAGTGGTAGGACTCTTGCCAGAGTCCGCCTGGGGAAGGATCACACCTTTCCCAGTTATTCTACCGCCAAGCAGTAATGTGAAAACATTACTGTGTTCCGGTCTGAAGGGCAATGTTTCCAGAGCAATCACAGGGCTTAGGGATATAACTTAGATCTCTGGGTGACGAGCGCAGTGCAGTGCTAGGTAATGATTTGGACTTCTCATGTTGCAATAGCTGCGTGTCACTGTGCAGTTATGTGGCAGGCATGTTGCTTACCATCGCATCGGGCACATGTTCTGCTCGTCTCGTCACTCTCTCTCGATTTAGGTGAAATTTCGCCCATTTATACTTATTGGTATTGAATAACACCTTAGCTAAGTTTTATCTCAGCAAATATTGGCATCAGGAACAACACGAGTGGAACCACGGAATGTTAGTGTACTATAAATTGACTTACTTTAACAAAGTCAAAATTATGGTCTAAAGTTTCTCAGCAGCACTAAAGGCCGGTTTGCATTTTGATTAGTGCGAGTGCGAGTACGAGTGTGATTGCGAGTGCGAGTGAGTAATCGCGACTGGTTACTATGCACTCGCAATAATGAATCGGTGTCCACACGTGTTTGCTACTAATCACTCAACACCTGCATTAATCGCTGGCACTCGCACTAATCAAAATGAAAACAAGCCTTAAGAATGAGTCCACATCATCACGCGTGCCTGGTTTCAGGTTATCTTACCGCCAATATCTAAAATTAATCCGTGGTGCGTAAACAATTGCAACAGATGATTAAATCAGTTAGCTTTCACCGATTTTATCTTCGTTTCTGGCTATGGAACAACTATTTTTCATTTAAGCATAGTATGAGCATCCCACTTTTTTATAGTATAGAGTATAGACATATTAGAATGACGAGACAAACAGGATATCTTTAACTGTGGGCGGAGCCTTTTTTAACAAAACTAAAATACAATGAGAACTACACTACGCTACATACCTAACAACTACTTACACTAAGCACACCTGAATTATCCATAGACCAATGAAGGTCTACAGATAATCAAGATGTTCAAGCCAACAGGATATTATATGTCTGGTGGCAAGCAACATGGCTGCCCATAACAGTACAGTAACACATCTACTGTAACATGAAAAGTAAAAATCCTTACTTAGAATTACACTGCACCCGTAACACAGAGATGTAACTGCTTTGACTTCACTCACAAAGATAGTGTAGAGACATTTTAAAATTGAAATGTATCGATTCCAATTTATATATTCGATTTGAGAAAGTGAATTGTAATAGTGTATTTGGATTTTTTTTGACATGATTATAATGTTTTGTAGCATTTGACATTAATAATGATTTTGACTTCATAATCTGGCAATCTGAATTAAATATAAATATAAATATTGGTGGACAATTCACACACAACACCATCTGACCCCAAACTAAGCAAAGCTTGTATGATGGCGGCCAGATAGCTGATATGAATGAATGAATGAATGAATGAAAATTCTTTATTGTTCACAACTTAAAAATAACACATAAATATTTGAAAACAGTAAATTTTGTGAAACAGCTGGCGGCCTTATCGCTGAAAGCGATTTCTTCCAGGCAACCTTGGGGTGGAGAAAATTATAGAAAAACTAAAAGCGTGGTGCGCAACAAAGACTATTACTACGAGATAAACGTACATTCTAATAACATTACACACAAATACTTAGCTACACAATATTATAATACACTAATAAATAAAAAACTAATCATATATATACATAATAAACATACATACTAACTGACAAGATGATAAATATCTAAATACAAGACAAATAACTAGATGGTAACAGAAACAAAGAATACTAAGTAATCTAATATTTGAAGTGAAAAAGTAAAATCATTATTACAAGTTTACGAATAAGCTATTTTCCAAACATTGAGACAGATGAAAAAATGAAAAACTTACAATTATAGAGGTTGCAGCCTTGACAAGTATAATTCCTTTACGTGATCCTTAAAGACGAAGACGACTGCAATTTCCTAATACAGACTGGCAGATCATTCCATAACTGAACAGCCTGAAAGGCAAAGGACTTGCCATAAAACGTTTCAGAACGTGCAGAAGGGGCCATCAGGGTCAGGTTGGTTTTTGATCTTAGTGGAAGAGAATGACAATCCTGTAGTAAAGTAAACCGCTCTTTAAGGTAACACGGTGTGCATGGGTTAAATAAAATGTTGTACAGAAGAGAAATAATATGTGCATTGCGACGTTGGCGAATCGGTAACCACTTGAGTTTAGCGCGAAACTGGGAAACGTGATCATATTTGCGTAATCCAAATATGAATCTAATGCAATAATTTTGAAGGCGCTCAAGTTTATTAAGCTGGTCCTCTCTCAGATTAAGAAAACAGACGTCAGCATAGTCCAAGATGGGGAGCAGGAGAGACTGTGCGAGTGCAACTTTAGTGGCAGTGGGTAAAAAGTTTCGTAAACGCCTGAGTGAGGCACCTGATGCAAAAATCTTGCTGCTAATCGTCTTAATGTGGCTGTCCCAAGATAGAGTTCGATCTAATGTTATACCAAGATTTCTAACTGAGTCACTGAACGGTATCACAATGCCGTTAAACACAACGTTGGGAATCGTAGTCCAATCAATTCTGGAGATCCAGTATGAACTACCCACTACTATTATAGCCTGTGATTTTTCGGGATTGACACCTAGCCCAAAAGACTTGCTCCATTTGTGAATAGTAGATAAATCAGTATTTGTTTTTGAAATGGCTAGTGAAAGTTCGAGAAATGAAGCGTGTGTATAAATTTGGAGATCGTCTGCATAAAGGTGGTAGGAAGAAGTAATGTGTTTAGAAATAGTGTTTATGAAGATAGCAAAAAGAAGAGGAGATAAGACACCGCCTTGAGGGACACCAGCAGTTGTATTACACCAAGAAGAAAAGGCATCTTCCAGGCGAATCCGTTGCCGGCGTCCTTGTAGATAACTACGAAACCAATCGATTACCGGTGGAGATATGTTAAGTGAGCGTAGTACTGCTAGTAAAATGTCGAAATTGACGGCGCTGAAAGCATTACTGAAGTCTAACAGAGCTAGAACAGTAAGCTTGCCGTCATCCATCCCCAGGCGAATATCGTCGGTGACTTTAATAAGCGCAGACACAGTAGTGATATAATACTTATATAGTTTTAAATACATACTTATCATACATATAAACACCCAGACACAGTGCAAACATTTGAATTCATCACACAAATATTTGCACTGGGTGGGGATCGAACCCACGACCCTCGGCTTCGCAGGCAGAGTTACTACCAACTAAGCCACGAGGGCAGTCATTATTTTGGCATTATTTTGTTTTCATTTTCCATTTTGTGTATACTAAGTGATCGTAAATTCTTTGTTATTTGTTTAATTTTTAATATCTGCTGTGACCTGTGACAATGCTATGTATAGTGTATGCGGTATAATTTAGGTTTTAGTTCGCTGTGAGATAATGCGAAAAGGTAACACTTATCTGAGGATGTATAATGCACATAAATGTCTGTATACCAAACAGTGGTGGAAACTAGAGTACGTTTTTCTGGTCTCTGACACAACAACACAATTTTGTTAATCCTAGTTTTTGTAGTGGTAGGACTCTTAGCAGAGTCCGCCTGGGGAAGTACCACACCTTTGCCAAATATTCTACCGCCAAGCAGTAATGTGCAAACATTACTGTGTTCCGGTTTGAAGGGCAATGATTCCAGTGAAATTACAGGGCTTAGAGACATAATATCTTAGATCTCTGAGTGACGAGCGCAGTGCAGTGCTAGGTAATGGTTTGGACTATCATGTTCCAATAGCTGCGTGTTACTGTGCTGTTATGTGGCAGGCATGTTGCTTACCATCAGGCACATGACCTGCTCGTCTCGTCACTCTAAGCTATAAAAAAAAAAAAAAAAAAAAAAAGTTTCACAGAATAGAATAAAGTATCATTGAAGTATCATGTTTTTTTAGTGGTAATGATCTTTGCAGCTTGCCAAGGAAAGTCCCACGCTTTTGTATCCTGATGGTCACAATCCTGTCTAATCGCTCTAGCTAAGTGTATGAATTGTTTCAACGTAAGAATTATTTGTTTTGATGGCTTCAATAAAATGTGTCCGTCTTGTTGTCTTCAAGTCCAGAGTCACTCGGTTTCCTCTAGGTACGCACGCTCCTCCGTAGACTGCATCAGGCGAGATGGTAGTCAAATGCAATCCTATGATTGTAAAAAGAATTATAAGATTGGGACACGTTGGTTGGTATTGCCTGTCGGTTTTTTATCGGATACACTTCGGAGAGTGTGCTGCTGATCTGCATGATCTGATACCACCTTGTCCTTTTTTCTATCGGAATGCTCGTAGCTCGAAAAAGCGACATCGTTTCATGGTTGATGTTCCAAAGACACGAACGAAGAGATTCGACTCAACTTTTGTGATAAGAACGTCTAGGCTATGGAATACGTTGCCTGAGTGGGTTTTCCCCGATAGTTACAATCTTTGTGTCTTCAAATCGAGAGTGAATCGGTTTTTTTCTAGGTAAACACGCTCCATCGTAGACCGCATCGTCGCTTAACATCAGGCGAGATGGCGGTCAAGTGTGAACCTATAAAAGTTAAAAAAAAAAAAAAAACACGTTGCGCAAACCAATATTATTTATTTAATTAATGCTCCTACAAACTCTTTGAGGATGGTATAGTCGGTTTGAATACAAATTAAATAATTTCCAAAATTCGCATGGATGATTCTTAATCTTACACAAAAAACTACTAAAAGAATTTGTTTTACATTTTAGTACATATGGCCTGTCCCAACACATAGGTCTGTTACTATCATACAGCTTTTGATTGGAGTCTTCAAGTCTAGCCTTCAAGGTAGCAAGGTTTCTTCTAGTCATGCGCGTTCCGTAGACCGCATTGTGCCTTAACATCAGGTGAGATGGTTGGCAAATGCAATGATAAAAAACCGTTCAACTTGTCGCGAGATCCTTCGCGTAGGTATCTTAGTGTGTGGCCCTGTGTCACAGATTAATTGCCAGTCACTGACTGGCCCCAGTGGGTCTGATGCAAAGTTGCAAAGGTCATTCAGATTCGCAACTGGAATGTTAAATATTAAAAGTAAAGTGTTGATAGATTGGTCCCTTGAGGGCCGGGAGCTCATCTCCCTCCCACAAACCGTCTTGAATTCTTAGTCTTGAACATCGCCGAAAAATTGCTAGCCTATCGGTTTTTATCGGATACACTTCGGAGTGTATCCAACTGATTTGGATGATCTAATACCACCTTGCCCTTTTTTCTATCGGAATGCTCGTAGCTCGAAAAACTGACATCATTTCATGGTTAATGTTCCAAAGACACGAACAAAGAGATTTGACTCTACTTTTGTGATAAGAACGTCTAGGCTGTGGAATACGTTACCTGAGTGGATTTTCCCCGATGGTTACAATATTTGTGTCTTAAAATCAAGTAAATACGTTTCATCGTAGACCGCATCGTCGCTTAACATCAGGCGAGACGGCAGTCAAGTATAAACCTATAAAAGTAAAAAAAAATACTTCTCGAGCCAAAGCATGACCAAAATCCATTTTTGAAGTATGCTTCTTTTCTCGCGTAATTTAAAAATTATTTGAGTAAAGATTAAACAAGTTTTATGATGCGCACGCGCACCGTCGTGAAAAACCCCCACATTATAGGAAACATTCTAACTAACTACAGGTTAATACTTATTTTGTTAAAGATATTATCTATTCTATTGTTAAAGTTAGACTTCTTAGCACGAGAAATTAAGAAAAGAAGCATTCATTAGGGAACCAATTGCGTACACACAACACTTTTTTTAAATTAAATTTACTTCGTTAGTTCTAAAAAATGAAAGGTTAATTTTGAAGTTTGAAAAATACCTGTTATTAAATTATTTAACGCCCCAAAATCTATGACTTAAAACACTTTATCTAATCAATTATTATTTTAGCCCGTCAAAATAAGTATAACTTTAATAACTTTCTTAGTATTTTTTGCTGAAACCATTAAAGTTCGCTATCTATGGACCAACAATCTTATCAGCGCAAGTTACGAACCTCTGTCTCTTTTATGTCGCCGCCGATCTTACCAAGAATCTCTCCTTGTAATTCCGAGTTACATAACCGTACGCGGTATTTTGGCAGGTTTGATACTTGCGATTACTGACCTACATGGTTTTCCTTAAAGCTGACTTCTTGCAATTACTTGCAAATGTAAAAAAAATGTCTGAAGAAAAATGTTTTTTTGCATATGTTTTTGCATACATAATTTGCATACGTAGAGTTCAAAAAAAGACTCAAAGAATTTCACACATGGGATATCCTATGCTAATTCCAGACTACAATCTACATCTATACCAAATTTATTAATGTCCACTCAGTTTTTGCATAAAAGAGGAAAAAAGATCCATCCATACTACCATCTATACATCCTTCCAAACATCCATCCCTTCCATATATATCAATTAATCCGTTCATTAATCCGTCCAACATACATTATATGGATGGATAATACATCAGGCGAGATGGCGATGAAGTGTAAACCTATAAAAGTAAAAAATAATAATCATACATTCATCGATATATCCAAACAACCATCCATACATTCATCCCAACAACTTAAATCCAAAGAACCATTAACTTGCGAAAGAAAGCCATCTATTACAATGCAAAAAAATATCTTTTGAATTCATCAATTACTTAATTCATACAAAAATTAACGTAAAACTTGTATGGGACAGATTTTTTCGCAATACTTTTTATTATTATTTATTTATTTCTCAGATAACACAGATCCATTTAAGTCAAAAGAATTAAAAATACAAATCAAACCTAAAATTAACAATCATAATACATGAGACAAATTAAAATCCGAATCCAATATTAAAATTACGTAATTAAAATGTAGAGTTCAATTTAACATAATATTACGTTAAATATTGAATGCGCTTCACAACTTACGCTCTAAAACGACGACGACGACTATGTTTTTCTCCTTTGCTCTCTGCCTTTTATCTTTAGATATCCGGTTCCTAGGTATCTTAGACATAAAATAGCATTAAAAAAAACTTGCGCTCGCCATCAACTGACCGTCGAGCTCCGTTTGCGTCACTACAGAGTTTATTAACCTGCACAATACATTTTAAATGTGTCAAGACAAGACCCAGTTTTTGCTCCCGCGGCAACCAGCTTAACATGGCCTCTGTCAAAACAGTGGAATAAATTAAATGTTAGTTGCGAACAAGACCCAGTAAACGTAACACAGGTTCCAAGACAATAAAATAGAATAATAAACATAAAATCAATATTTCAGCATTACAAAAGCCTGGTTTGCATTTTGATTAGTACGAGTGCGAGTGCGATTGCGAGTGCGAGTGAATAATCGGGACTAATTACTATGCACTCGCAATAATCAATCGTTGTCACGACAATCGTAATCACTCAACCCCTGCACTACTCACTCGCACTTGCACTAATCAAAATGAAAACAGGCCTAAAGTCAAAGTACTTTATTTATAAATGTACAATATACACGTCAATAAATAAAAAACAAAAACAAAAGAAAGAGCAAACCAATTGTATACATTTTCAAAGTTTAAAATGACTACTTTACTGTATTATAATAATTATTGTACAGAAAACTGTAAATTTTGTATATCAGTATAATATGTTTTTACTACAATTGTACTGACCCAAGTCAAATTTTTGTATACATTTTTATAGGACTTTGCCATCACTCTCTAAAAATTCGGCATTACATTTCAAGATATAAAATGTAAGAAACAAATCATACTAGCAGCTCCCCGCAGGTTTACCCGCGTAATTGATGACTGGCCTTGTGGCTTAGTGGGTAGTAGCTCTGCCTGCGAAGCCGAGGGTCGTGGGTACGATCCCCACCCAGTGCAAATATTTGTGTGATGAATTCAAATGTTTGCACTGTGTCTGGGTGTTTCTATGTATAATATGTATGTATTTAAAACTATCAGCTATTTGGCCGCCATCATACAAGCTTTGCTTAGTTTGGGGTCAGATGGTGTTGTGTGTGAATTGTCCACCACCACCTAAATTCCCGTCCCCGTTGTTTTCCCGGGATAAAAAGTAGGCTATGTTTTTCCAGACTATTATCTAATTGTGTTCCAAATTCAGCCCGATTCGTTACGACGTGATTAAGCAAAAACATGCAAACACCAAAATATCCAAACAATGATATTTATCTTATACCTTTAAACAAGCAATTCTTGTACCTATATAAATAATATGTATATATATATAGAATCTGAATCTTGGAAACGGCTCGACGGATTTTCATGAAATTATGTATGCAGGGGATTTCGGGGACGATAAATCGATCTAACTAGGTCTTATTAAAAAAAAACGCATATTATGCGCGTTTTTAGACAATGAAAAACTGTCACATTAGACATTAGAATGTGAAGGTAAATTTCGCCGCGTGACGCGACAGCATAATTAGCTCAGACGGGAAGTCGGGCGCTCATAGCAGTCACGAATTAGAAGCTCCGGGTTCGAATCCAGACGGGTTCTCTTTTTTTTCCATTCGTTTTTTTAAGAAAATCTATTTCTTGGAGTCTTTTATCTGTAGGTATCTAAGTATATTTAGTATTTAATCAGAGCAAAGCTCTGTCACCCAGGTACTAATATTAGTAGGAAGTAGCTTCACTTAGTCACTTGATTAACTTCACTTACTTCAGCTAAGTTTGATATATGTGTTAATCTTAATATATATAAATCTCCTGTCACGATGTTTGTCCGCGATGGATTCCTAAACTACTTAACCGATTTTAAATTAAATTGACACACCGTGAGCAGTCTGGTCCAACTTGAGAGATAGGATAGTTTTTATTTCGATTAATAGTCTTTAAATGACAATATCCGAGCGCAGCCGGAATGGGCCGCTAGTATGTTAATAAATGTTTATCTTATCTTAGTTTGTTTGATCTTAGGATAAGCGTGTTGCTTACCATCAGATGCATGTTTTGTTCGTCTCGTCAAAAAAAAAGTGTGTTATTGTGTACTTGCGTACGCAGGCAAAGTTTTTTTTTAAAGTCAAATCATGCGACAAGGAGAAATGACCGAGGGTTGCAACCCTCTTCGACTGCACTCAGCTGGACAGCTTACAAGTGACGGCATAGTGCTGAATCTTATTACTTTATACCCTTCTATCATCCTACATAGGTCTCCCTGGTGGTTCATTTGATACGTAAATTTTGTTCACGGGCCTGTAGTCTAGTAGGTACTCAATGTGCTCTATATTAAAACAGCGGAGGGCGGTGCTGAAGCAAAATGTCTAGTTCATGTAGCAGTTTCTATTATTATTTCGTCTCTGCCGACGTCATCACTCTGCAGAAGAGTGAAATACGGGATGGTTGATTTGTAATGGATGTCGTTGAGTTGTTAAATTGTAATTATACCGTTTCGGCTGGTCTAGTCGGAAGAACGGCGCCTGCCGATCCGGAAACCCCGGGTTCAACCCCCACACGAACCACTGTCTTTTCGAAGTCATGTGCGTAATGGCGCTAACTTAAAACGGTGAAGGATAACATCGTGAAGAAACCGACATGTACTTAGAATCTTTCGAAGTCATGTGTCATCCACCAACCCGCACCGGGCCAGCGTGGTGGATTATGGCCTTAACTCTCCCCTTGCGAGAGAAGGCTCCGAGTCCCAGCAGTGGGAACATTTAGTGGGCTGTTGATGATGATGATGAATTATAGCTGCTGACATCCACCTCCACCGTCTCCAGCAGCCCATCCCTGAAAAGAAGCTAGTATTATAAACACGTTCAAAAATCAGAATTGAAAATTAATTATTGTGGCAGAACTTATCGATACTTATATTGGATGTGCGAAATCTTGTTTGTTTACATCACCGACATCCGTAATAGCAGTAGCAGTAACAGCCGAACGGTTGATTTTGATTGTGTTTCCGTGTAAATTGTATCGCAAGCGATATTTTCGTTTACTTCGAAGCCACGCTATCTCATTGGAACAGCGGGTTTAGTTGGCGCACAGAATTTATGAAATTTAGTCGAGTATCTTAGTTTAAGTAGGAATTCAGGACGTCTATTCTCTTTCTACGAAAAAGTAATTTCGAAATAAACTCGCGACTTTCCAACTCTGAATCTACTTCGATCCGTCGTTTTGTCCGTTTAAATGTTCTAAGCCTACTCTAATTAGAGTATGCTTAGAACATATTATAAACGTCAAACAAAGTTGTATCGGACGAAACGAAGTAGAACGAGAGCAGGAAAGTCGCGAGTTTTATTTCGAAATTACGTTTTCGTAGAATTAGAGTAGACGTTCAGGTAGTAGTTTGTTTTTTTCGAAAAAAAAAATATTAGCTCGTTTTTTTATCTTTTGCTTTATAAGTAAACTAGCGGCCCATTCCGGCTGCGCTCGGATATTGTCATTTAAAGACTATTAATCGAAATAAAAACTATCCTATCTCTCAAGTCGGATCAGACTGCTCACGGTGTGCCAATTTAATTTAAAATCGGTAAAGTTGTTTAGGAATCCATCGCGGACAAACATCGTGACAGGATATTTATATATATTAAGAAAATAAAAACTATCCTATCTCTCAAGTTGGACCAGACTGCTCACGGTGTGCCAATATAATTTAAAATCGGTTAAGTAGTTTAGGAATCCATCGCGGACAAACATCGTGACAGGAGATTTATATATATTATATAAGATAAGATTACATGAATACGCTGTAAGTCTTGCACATGTGGTCAATTGGAAAGTCTAGTCAACTCGCTCTATACATTGCGAATTATCCGTCATAAACACGGGCAATAAAACGGTTAATCAGAGCAATCGTCTACCGCTAAACGGGGGATTATTACTTAAATCGTTTGGCGGAGATTAATTTGATCTGATACCAGCGCCATTACAAAAAAATACTTTTAGACGAAATATATAAACAAAAATTCTGAATAATTTTGTTTCGAATTTGCATACCGAAAGGTTGATTATGGAGTTTTGTAAACATATTTTAAGATCCCTTTGTACCCATTTTCGCAAATAAATATGAAATACTAGCTGACCCGTGCTCACTTCGTTGGGCATAATGTTAATACTTAATAAGTATAAGTATAGATGTGTAACTTAAGTATACAAATGTTAGACATATGCTGTCATTGACTTTTTTGTAGGTATTTTCAAGCTCCACATCTTTTCTCTAGAACTCAAAAATATATCTTTCATAGTTAAGGCAGCGTTCGTAAGAAACGCTTTCATTCGACCGTTTTTTCTCCGATTCACTTTGCAAAACGGACTACCACGTAAAAACCTTTTTATTTTTCGGTTTTTTATATAGCCTATGACACTCAGTAATAATGTGGCTTTCTATTGGTGAAAGAATTTTTAAAATCGGTTCAGTAGATCCCGAGATTACCCCTTACAATTTAACAAACACACAAACTTTACTTCTTTATAATATTAGTATAGATATAGATGAAAAAAAAATTGGCAGTCAAAGGGACTACCGATGGAAGTGAAAAATCTAGAATTTTAGTATTAAACAGTACTAACGTTGCACAATACTTCATCTGTGTTCCGGTTTGAAGGGCAATGTTTCCAAAAAATTACAGGCCTTAGAGATATAACATAACTTAGATCTCTGGGTGGCAAGCGCAGTGCAGTGCTTGCAACATGCGTGCCACATGACAGCACAGTGACACGCAGCTATTGGAACATGAAGAATCCAAATCATTACCTACCTATCACTGCACTGCGCTCGCTACCCAGAGATCTAAGTTGTTACATCTCTAAGCCCTGTAATTTCTCTGGAAACATTGCCCTTCAAACCGGAACACAATAATGTTTGCACATTACTGCTTGACGGTAGAATAACTGGCAAAGGTGTGGTACTTCCCCAGGCGGACTCTGCCAAGAGTCCTACCACTACTAATACTCATAAAAATTTCCCCTAGAAAAACCCTACATGGCTTTTGAAGTTTTCACTTTAAAAACTGACAAACTCTTGATTGAAGTTGAATTGTTATACAAATTTAGCCACCGTTGTCGGTTTATAAACTTCTAAGCCGCGCATAATTTCTGTAATCGTTATAAGTGCCCCATAGTTAAGTTTACGAGGTGTTTTAAAGGCCGACTCAGGCTACACTGGCCGACGCACATTTAGAGTTACGCCCACATGCCGTTTCACAATGGCGGGCCCAACTATTTGTTTTCGATGACAACTGATATCTGATGGCACAATTTTATAGTGCATGGTTGAATCAATAAAACGGAAAAAGAAAGTTTTTAGAAGACAAGTTAAAGACTCTTCACGTTTGTAAGTCGAGCGTACATTTTCAATTACTAGGCCAAGCACGAATACTGGATTAAATAGATTAGTTTTCTTAGTGTTATGTATCTTTGGCTCACCTCATCTTCAGGCTTCGCCTTTCCGAGCGCTTGGTCGACGCGACGTGTGACCAGAATTCTGTCGTTTATTTGGCCCAACGCATAAGCATTGCCATTCAGCGTGGTAATGCCGCCAGCATGCTGGGTACGCTTCCGATTGGTAGTGGGTTTGAACATCTTGATTATCTGTAGACCTTCATTGGTCTATGGATAATTCAGGTGTGTTTAGTGTAAGTAGTTAGTTAGGTATGTAGCGTAGTGTAGTTCTCGTTGTATTTTAGTTTTGTAAATAAAGGCTCTCTGCCTCTTTGCAGAGTGTGTCTGGAGAACCGCACTTTTGCCAGTTATTCTACCAATGTTTCCCAAATTATGAAAGGTAATGTTTCCAGAGAAATTACAGGGCAGTTGTACCTTGGTGTCATCAAAACAAAAGTAAATTGATTTCTTCTTCAAATTAGGTGAGATGGTGGTCAAGTGTGACCTATCACTGTAAAAAAGGCTTTAGCTTTAACGATAAATTAAAACATTTTAAAGAAACCAGCATGTTCCAGAAAAAATATCTCTAATATAATAAAAAAAATTGGCAGTCATAAAAACTGCCGATAGAAGTGAAAATTTAGTACTCAGAATTTGATAGCTAATTTTGGAAACTACGCGGGTGAAACCGGAGGGCGTGGCTATGACCATGGCCATCTAGAAATTCCTCAGCATTTCTAAATAGCCAATGGGAAATACCGACGTTTTTCTAGATGGCCTATGGCCATGGTCCCGAGTTCACTAGAAAATTTCTTATCCTTTCCGGGTCCCGAGCGTGACGCTAGAATTCAATTCACACGAAAAATCTGCTTGCGGTGCGCCAAAATAAGATTTCACTTCAAAAAACGAATCTTCCTTCGTACTTACCTGAGTGTGTAACTCATCATCTTGTCTTCACTACAGATGCATCTATATAAATCATCAACAGCCCACTAAACGTTCCCACTGCTGGGACTCGGGGCCTTGACTTCGAACGATTCTAGGTGCATGTCAGTTTCCTCACGATGTTTTCCTTCGCCGTTTTAAGTTAACGGCATTACGCACATGACTTCGAAAAGACAGTGGTGCGTGTGGGGTTTGAACCCGGGGTCTCCGGATCGGCAGGTGCCGTTCTCCCAACTAGACCAGCCGTAACTTCAAATACTATATAAATAACATACCTATAAATAATATATCGAAGTATAAGTAACGTAACCATAAATATTTCCATCGTATAGCGGCCTCGCAACTATACTATTAGAGTAACAATAATATTCGGCCATTCCATCCGACCATTGTGTTTTTTCACATATCTGTTTGATAGATAGCAGTAAACGGCCTGCCAACGTATCTTTACTAGATCATAAAGGAGCCACCATCCGATTTTCTTCAGGAACTTTACGATACGAAATTTTGGGTCATTTACTGTCATAACTTGGAAATAATAAAATAATCTATTGGAATGTTTTAGCACTTCATAATACTTTTGTACATTCACGTACGTTAATTTCTAGGCAAAATTGTTGAACTAAGCTTTTTATAGATTGACAATCGTTTATGATAGTAGAATAAATACGATAGTGACACCATAATCAATACTCATGTTTTGGGTGGTAAATCAGTGTTTAGTGTCAAAATATTCCGAAAATAATTCCATTTTTTTTTATTTATTCTTGGCCATGGATAGGAGAATAATTCAAAATATTTGAGTGTTGCCATGTATCATAAGTAGGTATGTAAGTTTATGTGCGTCTTTAATCAGTTATATATTTCATATCACAAGCTTTACTTAGTTTGAATCTATGTAGGTGTTTTGTGCAAAAGTGTTGACCAATGCTTATTTATTTATTTAAACAAATGTATGTATATTTTTATATGAAATTCAGCAGTATTTAAGAAAGTTTACAAACTTTCTTAAATACTGCTGAATTTCATGAAATGTTACAATATTTTCTTTTCGTATTTTGTAGGTACATATAAGTTGCCTAATCGTATTTAGATTAAGCGACCTATCCAGTTTAAATTGACAATTATATTTAGTTTAAATTGAAAATTGTATTTAAAAAAATATGTATTAGTTCGTTTAATTACTCGCGTGTTAGTATAAAGTTGGTCAAGCTGTATCGGTAGCTTTCTGTGACAATAGAACTGATTGCTCGGCTTCCTTGGTGATGTTTTATTTGTGGAAAAAAAGTTATGAGAAATTATTACTTTTTGTTTTTATAACTAGTTACTATCCGTTGTATCGCAAACATTGACTTATAGCTTACGCTAGACAAGCATATAGACTACAGGCCCGTGAACAAAATGTACGTAGTAAATGCACCACCAGGAGACCTATGTAGGATGATCCTCAAAAGAAGTCTTCTTGAAACATATCGCTTTTTTCCCGATGTTTATTTCACCGTTGGACAGAGAAAACAGGAAGTAATGTGAGTGATGATGACATTTTTGTGAGACGTGTATTCTACAGATGTTATAAATGTGGATGTTAGAATGTTTGTTGCTCAATCACGTTAGAACGTCTGATCGATCGGGTTGAAATTTGGAACACTGTTAGATTATGGTCTGGAATATCATTTAGACCACTTTTTTTAGAAATAATGGAAGCGGGGCGCTGCTAGTATAATTATTTGTCATATTATTGACATTGACATATTCACATTACAAAAATCTAAAAGAATAATTTACATTACATAGGCGACACATTTGGTGAAATTGAGAACTAAACTGAAAACATCTCATCCTTAGATAAAGAATAAAAGTATATAGATCAGGTTATTCCGCACGGTTCCTTTGTACCAATCGTAAGCAGATGTGGTGTATGTTAGCTATGGCGACATAGTGATGTGCCGCGACAACAGTATGGCACTTCCACAAGAGCGACAAGACAAGAGCGATCAGACCCGTGCGCCCGGTGTGAAGCGTTTATTCTAACTCTATACGTAGGGTATGTAAACTCTTTGGTCTCATTCAAATCAAAAGATAGACAGAAACACTTTATTATGCACACCATAAAAATAACATACAAAGAATATGTTGCTAATAAATTAAAAAGTAACGACAATTTATTGCAATAAAATAAGCACTTACATATAAAAATGGTTATTACGAAAGGTAGACTTTCAAAAATGTATCAAATATCAATCAGGCGTTCTGCAGCTTCCAAGCCATTTCGGCAATTAGCTTGGATAGATTTATGACTCTACGGCGACCCAGTTCTACTTACCACAGTTATGTAAATTAAAATATCTATTGAGGTGTGTGTACACTGTCATGAATCATAGCTTAAGTAGCTGCGCTCCCATTCGATAGATATTTTTTTATATAAATAGTAGTGGTAGGACTCTTGACTGAGTTCGCCAAGGGAAGGACCACACCTTTGCCAGTTATTCTACCTATTGTAATAATGTGCAAACATTACTGTGTTCCGGTTTGAAGGGCAATGTTTCCAGAGCAATTACAGGGCTTAGAGATATAACAACTTAGATCTCTGGGTGGCGAGCGCAGTGCAGTGCTAGGTAATGATTTGAACCCTTCATGTTCCAATAGCTGCGTGTCACTGCGCTGTTATGTGGCAGGCATGTTGCTTACTAACAGGCAAATGTCCAGCTCGCCTCGTCTAACTTTAATATATAAAAAAAGTTAATCTACCGCCAAGTAGTAATGTGCACACATAGCTGTGTTACGGTTTGAAGTTGCCGGTTTGCTTCCAGTGACAACCAGTCACTGATCACTTGAGGTCAGATGGTGTTGTGTGTGAATTGTCCACCAATATTTATTTTATTTGTTTATTTATTTTGTTTTAGTCAGCCAGTATACCTCCGATCGTATATAGACAGTGTGTACTACGCCTTCTGTCAGTTCATAGAAACCCATTGAAGCTGTTGTCGCGCAGATTTATCTGATAATTGGCGGGCGATCGGTGGCGCAACCAACTACTGACTAATTGTAACCTAAATCTTCGGGTAAACTCGGGACCATGGCCGGGCCATCTAGAAATACGTGATTATTTCCCATTGGCTATCTTTTAGCGTCAGCATTTCTAGATAGGCACACCCTCCGGTTTCAACCGCGTAGTTTCCAAAGTGAGCTATCAAATGTTGTGTGTGAATTGTCCACCAATATATATTATAACTAGCGGCCTCTTCCGGCTTCGCTCGGACATAACCTAGACACTGTCTGCAGCGCCATCTGCCGGGCTTATTTGTGAATTTAAACCATCTTCAAATACACACACAAAAAAAAACATTCAAATCGGTCCCGTCGTTTAGGAGTGTGAACTACAATGGACAGTGATGTCAAATGATTAAATTACTAAAATGGCTATAAAAAACAGGAGTTGGTGATAAAAGGTTAAAAATTTAGGGTTGTATGTGTTTTTAACGCCACATTATAAAAAAATAAAAACAAAAAAATTTGACCAAAAATTAAAAAAAAAATGTTTGTGGTGAACAACCCCTAACACTTAGGGGTATGAAAAATAGCTAGTAGCCGATTCTCAGACCTACTGAATATGCATATAAAATTTGGTAAAAATCAGTAAAGCCGTTTCGGAGGAGTAAGGAAACAAACACTGTGACACGAGAATTTTATATACAAGAAGAAGAATATAAATTCTGCGTTATAAATTTTCACTTTTGTCGGCAGTTCCTATGACTGCCAATTTGTCAGGTGGGTCAGGGGTTTTTATCCTACTGATTTTATTGTATATCTTTTTACTAGACAGTGTGTACTACACCTTACTATCAGTTCATAGAAACCCATTGTAGCAGTTGTCGCGCAGGTTTCTGTTAATTGGCGGGCGATCGGTGGCGCAACCAACTACTGACTAATTGCAACCTCAATGAATGGAGCGTAATGTGTGAAACCTCATTTATTAAGGAGTATTTTGATGATTTATGTTCTGATAAAATCTTATAAACAACTGTTTAAGGTCGTTCTTTGTTGAAATGTAGAGACAAATGTATAAATGTGTAACCTTATTAGGACATTGCAGCTAGAAAGTCTTTATATAAATCACTAGCTGAACGCGCGCGCGTTGCTACGCCATCTATCGAAAATCGGTCGTACCAATTCAAATTTTGTTCAAATTCGGTTACTTTAGGTTCTAATGACGCAACCTTTAACGTATGACAAATGCTGTCACGCAACGAAAGCTCTCTAAAAGCAATATTGTTCCCCGTTTTTGTTACATTTTTCATTCATGTTCGGCTCCTGTTGATAGTAGCGTAATGTTAAATACCCTATAGCCTTCCTCGATAAATGGACTATCCTACAAAGAAAGAATCTTTCAATTCCGACCAGTAGTTTCAGCGATCCTTGCGTTCAAACAAACAAACAAACAAACTCTTCAGCTTTATAATATTAGTATAGATATCATATCAGTCGTTATATAAATCAACAAAAAATAATTTCGAATATAGTTTTCCATCTTTCAGCGTAAAAGGCCGTTTGTCATAAAAAAATATGACAAACATTGAAATCAGCAACAAGGACCGCACGCTTTTCAAATTCAAGCCACAATCAAACAAATCCATCATGGCTGAGGTATCAGGCAGATTATTAGGATGTCAGTGTGGGCAGTCAGGGGCATGTTTCATAAATAGGGTACCGGACTGCGTCAAAAATACACCATCCTAATTAGTCCGTCAGCTAGATCATGGAAAAATATTGGACACGTATTTTTTGTTTTTTCATAATATTAAAAATCGTCAAAGATATAGACCACCAACTTCGAGAGTGGGGGTTCGCGACGTCACTCGTGAGTAAAAATCGTACTCACTAGTGACGTCACACGAAACTTCGAAGCGCTGGTATCTTCGTCATTTTTTGTTTGTGAAACAAAAGAAAAAATACGTGTACAATATTTTTTGGCAATCTAACTAACGGGCTACTTAGTTTTTTTGAGGATTGTACCCTATTAGTATGCTTTTGCTTCTATACTTACTATCATAATCTACTATAAAGTAACTTTATAGTAGATTACATCACTACTACTAAAGTAACTTTAACTTAAAGTGAAGTAGGTAAAATTGTATTTGTCTTACAAGGACTAGAATTAAAAAGTTTCCCAAACAAGTTTTTTTATGTAAAAGAGTGACGAGACGAGCAGGACATGTACCTGATGGTAAACAACATGCCTGCCACAACAGCACAGTGATACGCAGCTATTGGAACATGAAGAGTCGAAATCATTACCTAACACTGCACTGCGCTCGCCACCCAGTTTAAGTTGTTACATCTCTAAGCCCTGTAACTTCTCTAGACTCATTCCACTGTCTAGTCGTTCTTATCACAAAAGTAGAGTCAAACTTCTTTGTTCGTTCCTTCATTGTTTTTAAGATGGCGGCATTATGCACATGGGATTTGAACCTGGGGTTCCCGATCGGTAGTAGCAGTTCTTCCGACAAAACCAGCCGTAACTGAAAACCTGCAGGTCTACTACGAAGTCCGATAAACGATATATCGGCCGAACGTATGGACGTTTCTTACCACGAAACACAATCAGTCGGTTGATCGGATCGGGCGTTTCGTTCATTCCGAATTCCGAGCGACATAGATTTGACAGTTTTTGTGTCGTAAGCCTTACTCCGAAAGCATTTAATTACCTTACCGATTATCCGGACAGCTGTCGGTCGGATCCGATTATTCGGAGATTGTTTTCGTAGTAGGCCTGCTGATGCTGGGCGTCCATAATAAAGGCTTTGTCTAGTTAGGAGTCCATTCTAAAACCATCGTAGCATAGAATGACTCTTCTTTTTAACCTCATTAGTATAGTGGTAGGACTCTTGGCAGAGTCCGCCTGGGGAAGTACCACACCTTTGCTAGTTATTCTATAGCCAAGCAGTAATGTGTAAGCGTTACTGTGTTCCGGTTTGAAGGGCAATGTTTCCATATAAATTACAGGGCTTAGAGATATAACAACTTAGATACACACACAGACACACACACACCCCCATACACACACACCCCCATACACACACACACCCCCATACACACACACACACCCCCTGTTAAACATAATATAAGTATTTACACATTCGCCATGGGAGGAGCCATTGTCATCCGAAATACAGTTAAGACTAGTTCGGAGCCAATGGGTTCATATCAAAATTTTGTAAATCTTTTATAGTTTAAAAATAAATATTTTTGTATTTTGTATCTCTGGGTAGCGAGCGCAGTGCAGTGCTAGGTAATGATTTGGGTTCTTCATGTTCCAAGTTCCAATAGCTGTGTGTCACTGTGCTGTTATGTGGCGAGCATGTTGTTTACCATCAGGCACATGTCATGCTCGTCTCGTCACTCTTTAATATGAAAAAAATTATTAAATAGCAATTTGACTTTACCCAAAAATTTGTCAGCATTTTGGCTCGCGTAACCCTTGGATAAATGTTTGGAACATCGGTTCGATAAAGGTGCGCATGCGTCGAATTTCGTCAGCGTTACATACATGCATACTCGCTCATGTAGAAAGTTGCTCCCAAATCTTAACTTGTCAACATTACCCAATACAATGCTTATAGTTGGCGGCGCAAATGTGAACCTACCTCGGATTAGTGTTAAATTTATATTTCTATAATAATAATTGCAGAATACTGCTTGAAAACACTACATTTTAATCACATTTTTTTTATATCATAGAGTGACGAGACGAGCAGGACATGTGCCTGATGGTAAGCAACATCAGGCATGTCCACATAACAGCACAATGACACGCAGCTATTGGAACATGAAAGTCCAAATCATTACCTGGCACTGCACTACGCTCGTCACCCAGAAATCTAAGACATTATATCTCTAAGTCTCTCTGGAAACATTTCCATTCAAACCGGAACACAGTAATGTTTGCACATTACTGCTTGGCGGTTTAACAACATTTAAACACATTTTGGTGTAGTAGTCTCATCCAGTGTGATCCTTGACGTTCTGATTTATTTAACCTGAGTGATGCCTCTTCATTTTTTACTGCAAAATTTTAAAATGTGTTTATGTGAAATTGTAGGAATTGTATATTTCCACTATTGCCTGGATCATATCTAAATTTACCAGCACTATCTATTATTAATATAGCTGTTTATTATAACCTAACCTTTAATATAGCTGTTATGCGAGAGTTCTTATTTTTAGCTTAAAACATGTGAATCATTTTGACCTCATAAATCAATTATGCAAAGCTTTACAAAGGTGTCATCTGCACGTTTTATGTGTTAAATGTCATTAACTAATTCTACGGTGTGATTAAACACTGCCTAATACCGCCTACACAGCAAACTGACCACCGGAGAATCAATCACAGCTTCCGAGAAAATAACGGACGAGGCACGCCTCTGCAACTAAACTAACTTATCTGTACAGTTACCCAAATAAACGAACAAAAACTTCGTTACACCACCTGATAATTCTGTACAGTTATTACGATAGCAGCTCCTCAGATTAATTGTACTTTTTAGTTGGTATTTCGTGTGCTTTCGTCGAGCGTTCCTTTTGCGAAATATTTTCGTAATTATGACCTTTTTTTTGTTGTTTTGTTGCCAGTGAGAATGTTTCGGAACGCGAATCATTTCCGTGAAAAGAATGAGCTTCCGACCTCGTTATGTGACCTTTAAAATATACAGTGTACGATCAAGTTTTAAAACGTAATAATTTTGTAATAACCATTGATATATACATATATACATCCGCTCGCACATTCCGTTCACTACTGTAAGTATGTCAGCGCAGCCACCTCCATCTGATGCCGGTGAACATCTCTTTATCGAAGTCGAACTAAATCACACTAAAATACTACTCGGAGTGTTCTATCCTCATTCACGTGAAGTCAATTATTTTAACTCTCTCGAAAACCTACTAGTAAATATTTCTACTCCATATGATCACATTATTATAATGGGCGATTTTAACACGTGTTTGCTGAAGCAAGACTATCGATCTCGTAAGCTCGAATCATTGGCCACGTCTCTCAATTTATCCATTCTTCCGCTTAACGCCACTCATAATCCTCCAAACTGTGTTCCGTCTCTTCTAGACCTAATGTTAGTATCTTCTCTCCCTCATGTTGCCAAACATGATCAGTGTGCGGCAGACGATCTTTCTCATCACGATATGATATTTATTTCTTATAGAATTCGTCCTCCTAAAGTCAAACCCAAAATTCTTCTGCAACGCAGTTTTGGTGGTATTAATATAGAAAACTTACGGAAAGACGCAATGGACATCGACTGGTCGGAGGTGTTGAACGCCGTTAGTGTAGATGTTAAGATTACCACTTTTAATAAAATTCTAACAGAACTTTTCAATATCCATGCACCCCTTCATTCTGTTAAAATGAAGCATATGCCAGCACCTTGGCTAAATGACGAAATACGGGCACTTATGCACAAAAAGGTAGTTGCTAAACATAGACTTAAGCACCACAAATCTGCTGAAGACAAAGAGAAGTATATAAATTATCGTAACGTCTGCAACAGAGCGTGTAGAGATGCACAACGCCGACATATCCACAATTCTGTTGAAAATGAAGATCCTGCAAAAGTTTGGAAATTTCTGAGATCATTGGGAGTTGGCAAATCTCGTCATGATACTATTCCGAAAAACTTAGACATTAACCAGCTTAATCAGCATTTTTCTTCTTCCCCTAATTTCAAAGGACCTGTAAAACATCACACTCTCAAATCACTTTTATCTAAAGCTGCTCCCGATTATGATCCTTTTATTTTTAGTCAATTTGCCGCATGTGATGTAAAGAAGAGCATATTATCCATCTCCTCCAACGCTGTTGGTAGCGATTGCATAAGTCGTAAGATGATCATGCCCATACTTGATGAAATCGTTCCAATAATCCTTCATATTCTCAATTATTCCGTGGCAACAGGCACCTTTCCAGTAATATGGAAAGAAGCCCAAACCATTCCACTTCCCAAAAAATCAAATCCTGAATCCTTTTCTGATTATCGTCCTATTTGTATCCTACCTTTCCTTTCTAAAGTGTTAGAACGGCTTATCCACCAACAACTTTCCTCTTATCTTATTAAAAACAATCTACTTAATCCTTTTCAATCAGGTTTTCGTATTGGGCATAGTACCACTACTGCTCTTACAAAGATCACCGATGACATCCGGGACGGTATTGGTCATCGTAAACTGACTGTGCTAACGCTGCTAGATTTCAGCAATGCCTTCAGCAATGTTGATTTCGATATTTTACTACAGATCCTACGCTCTCTTAACATATCTCCATCGGCAATTGATTGGTTTCGCAGTTACCTGTTTGGACGCCGACAGCGAATACGTATCGATGACACTTATTCATCGTGGTGTGGGGTCTCTGCTGGTGTTCCTCAGGGCGGCGTTTTATCTCCACTCCTGTTCGCAATTTTTATAAATGAAATCTCAAAGCAATTAACTTCTTCCTACCATCTGTATGCAGACGACTTACAAATATATACTCAAGCCTCTCTTGAACGACTGCACGAGGCTATCAATACCACTAACAATGACTTAAATACTTTACTGAATTGGAGCAGATCATTCGGCCTCAATGTGAATCCAAAAAAGACTCAAACAATTATAATTGGTAGTTCCCGAATGATCTCGAAAGTAGATTGGTTTCAGCTTCCGCAGGTGGTCTTTGACGGTGTGGATATCCATATTAGTGAAGTGGTAAAAAATTTGGGAATCCTTATGGACAGACAATTTTCTTGGGCGCCACAGCTAGCAGAAGTAAGTCGAAAGATATTCGCTTCAGCAGGTTCCTTAAGAAGACTGCGAAATTTTCTCCCGAACACTACCAAAATTGCGCTTGTAAAATCTCTTCTTTTCCCAATATTAGACTACGCTGACGTTACCTATCTGGATCTTACCGAAGAGCAATTGGACAAGCTTGAACGTTTGCAAAACTTTTTCATTCGGTTCATATTTGGTTTACGCAAATATGATCACATTTCTGAATTTCGCCAAAAGCTCAAGTGGTTATCTATTCGCCTTCGCCGTAATGCTCACATCCTCTCCTTACTTTACAAGATCCTTTTTAATCCTACCACTCCTTTTTACCTGAAGGATAGGTTTAATTTTATTGAACCTAAATCTTGTCCCCTTCGCTCCACTCGCACCCTTAAACTTAAGTTTCCTTCTTCTACTCATACCAACCTTTCCTATACCAAATCATTCACTGCGCAGGCTGTTCTGCTGTGGAATGATCTTCCTCTGAATATAAGACAAGCTAAGTCACTTCCTATCTTCAGTAATCTTGTGTATGAACATTATCTTTCCTCTTCGTAATTGGAACGTTTATTATGTAATGTATATAAATATGTATTTATTATTTATGTAATGTTGATGTATTTGTAAATTTGAACTATGTTTATTTTATATATGTATATATACGTTTATTTTTTCCCCCAAAATATAGTATTTTAATCATTATAATAAAGCTATATTATAGTATACTAACGTGTTACTTCTTATATTATATTAACACTACCTACAGCACACGATATTTTTAAAAACAAGTTCTTCCTAAGGTTGCCTGGAAGAGATCGCTTTAAGCGATAAGGCCGCCCATTGCTCTGCAAATTATTGAATCGTAAATTGTATCTATTAGTGTTAAATGTATTGTAAAATTGTGGATGTAATAAAGAATTATATTATTATTATCCACTCATTTAATCGTCTTCTTAATCTCTAAGTTTTTTACAATATAAATAAAAAATATATACATTATAAAAAACTTAAAAACTAGGGTGCCGCCAGCATCGGGGCAGGGCCCAAGCTACCGGTGGTTAGGGCTGCAGAGTGAGGAACCTCCTGACGATGCGCGCTGTGTCAAGGATGACCGCCTTCTGCATCTGACCCTTAATCCAACCGTCTAGCGAAAGTCTCTTGAGATGTTGGTCGAGACTTTTCGCTATAAGGCCGTTTGCCGAAACGACTATTGGGACTATGATCGTGGAATCAACACTCCACATGGCGGTAACCTCGTGAGCCAAGTCAAGGTACTTGCTAAGCTTGTCCTTCTCAGCTTTCACGAGGTTCTCGTCATGTGGTATGGTGATATCGACGATCACAGCCCGGCGTTGAGACCGGTCTACCAGCACGATATCAGGCTTATTGGCGACAATAGTCCTGTCCGTGATGATAGAGCGGTCCCAGTAGAGCAACGCACGACCATTCTCGAGAACTGGCAGAGGTGCGTACTTATAGTACGGCACCTCGGACTCAACAAGGTCATATCGAAGAGCAAGTTGCTGGTGGATGATCCTGGCTACTAGGTTATGCCTGTGCAAGTACTCGCCGTTAGCAAGATGCGAACAACCGGAAATAACATGACGAAGAGATTCACCTGGACGGCGGCATGCCCGACAAATGTCGACCGTACCGTCCTTCATTATGTATTTCCGGTAATTGTTCGTCTTGATAACTTCGTCTGCAATTGCACAGGCAAAGCCCTCGGTTTCTCCGAAGAGGTCCCCGAAGCGCAGCCAGTTCACCGACGCGAGCAGATTCACATCGGGTCCCGTCAGGGCCCGATAGAATCGCCCGTGCAGCTCCTTGCTCTTCCATACTTCCTTGCGATCATCAGTGCTGAGCACCGATGGTTTGCGCCAGTTCTCGTTTGCCATTGAAAGGGGCGTGAGGCTCCTGTCAACTGCCACAACATCGCGATGCATCCCGGACTCGCTGTTGCGGAAATAATCCCTGAGACTGCATACCTCGCGGTTGTGAAGGTTCTTGGCATTTAAAAAGCCTCGACCCCCCCATTTCCGCGGGATATACAGTCTCATAACAGACGAGCGCGGGTGTAGCATGCGGTATGTTGTGAGCAGTTGACGGACCTTTCTATCCAGGGCGTCGAGCTCAGTCTGAGTCCATCTCAGTATGCCAAAGGAGTATATCAGCAGAGGCATTACCCAACCGTTGAAGGCTCGTGCCTTGTTACCGCCTGACAAAAGACTTTTAAGTACTTTTGTCAGCCGGCAAAAGAAGCGCTCCTTCACCGATTTCTTAATGTCATCTGCTGATATACCCAACGACTGTGACATACCGAGATATTTGTAGGTCTCGTCTTCGGAGAGGGATCTGAGAGTTATAGTCTCGGAAAGTTGTAAATTCTCTGAATTTACTACTTTCCCTCGCTGTACATGCATGACCGCACACTTGTCGACACCGAACTCCATCTTGATGGCGTTACTAAAAACCTCTGTGGTTTTTAATAGCTCCAACAAGTCTTGGCGTTTCGGTGCAAAAAGTTTGAGGTCGTCCATGTACAGCAAATGAGATATAACCTCACCTCCTCTACGAAGACGATAGCCTAACTCTGAATCTTTCAGCAGAGTGCTGAGAGGATTCAGACTTAGGCACCACCATAGGGAACTCAGACTGTCTCCCTGAAATATTCCCCTTTCAATCTTTATCAAGTCTTCCGAAACAAACGAGCTGTCTACGCTACCTGGTTGACGAAGGACTGTGACCCACTGTCCCATGCATTTGCTTAGAAAAATTTTTAGAGTTGGATTTATTTTGTACAACTCTAAAACTCTCTCTAGCCACGAATGGGGCACCGCGTCATAGGCCTTCTTATAGTCAATCCAAGCTGCGGAGAGGGCTCCCTTGTTTCGTTTGACTTGTTGGCAGATGGTCGTGTCAATGAGGAGCAGCTCCTTAGTACCACGGGACCCAATCTTACATCCATTCTGAGAGGAGGCTAAAACGTTATTTGCGACAATATGCGCGTTAATTTTTGCTCTCAGAATGGATGTAAGCAGCTTATAGACGGTAGGCAAGCACGTGATGGGTCTGTAGTTCTTTGGTTCCGTGGTACTACCAGACTTATGGAGCAGGAAGGTGACTCCGGTGGTCATGAAACTGGGAAGAGAACCCGTCTCGAGCGCTTCTTGGAATTGTGTTGCCAAACGCTCATGTGAGCATCGAAACCACTTAATCCAGAAGTTGTGCAATCCGTCCGACCCAGGACTTTTCCAGTTCTGAGCCGTCCGGATAGCACAACCAACGTCTTCGAAGTCTATTGAAACAGACTCCATGGTTTCGATAGACTCACACGCACGCTCGACAACACGCATCCAAGTTCCCTCTGTGTGCTCGACAGGCACCGACCAGATGCTGCGCCAGAAGTTTTTCGTAGCGCTGGCATCCGGTAGCTGCCCATCGCTCACACGTCGACTAGTTCCCTCCCAGTTTCTATACACCTTCCTTTGATCACTTTGGAAGTCGCGATTTTGCCGATATCGATTCACACGCTCTCTGTAGCGGCGAATACGGTTTGCCCACGCATAAACTTTCTGCTTCAGATAGTCAATGCGTTCCGTAACATTGGCTAGATAGTGCTGGGGGCTGATACCAGTCCCAGCAAATGCCTGTGTCACGAAACGCATGACTCGGGGACGACTGTTCCCCTGACTGAAGCAGATTAGCTTTGCTATAAGAGTCCTGAATGTGCTGATACGCCGTTCTATTCGCATTTGCCATGCGGGTGCATCTCCGGCGGTTCGCGTTGTACGGCCAGTGTCTGGAAACTTGACACGTGCAACGCGACACGCCGCGATAGCACCACAGTAGAGAATAGAATGGGTATCAGTCAAATCTTTGCTAGTACCCAGGTAGGGCACTAGCAAAGTATTCAGGGCTCCCATCAAAGCTAAATTCCGTTTATGGGTGGGTAAACGTGGTAAGCGCGGCCTAGAGTTTGGTGTGAGTCGATATTGGAAGATCGCGTCTTCCAAAGCACTCCTCAGTTGCCCTCTTACCTGGTCAGATACATTACTACTCGCCGAGTTTTCCTCCTCGATGTCGGGGTCGGCCGGCGCCGCAAGTGTCGCCACTGACGCTGGCACTGAGGCCAGTGTCAAGGTCGACGACGCGGCGGGCGGATCCCGGGACGAGGCAAAAGCTGGGCGAGTATGTTGTTCCTCCAGGCGTAGCCGATCAAGTACCGAGTCATCCAGCAGTTTGCACCGACGAATGGCTCGAACTTGATCTGAAAGTCGTTGTGCGGATACGGCGACGGTTGGTTCAAGGGCCTGAAACAGAAGTAACATCCTGGCACAGTACGCGGTCAGGTTAGTTCCTCCTTCTGTAGCCCCGTAATAGGCGCGCATGCAGTTCTCGTTGATTTCTCGAGTCCATCTCATGCGACGCACTACACCACCGGTAGCGGGGGCCGGGCGCGAGGCAGGTTGCCTCACAGGCCCCAAGCGTGCCGGCAGCGGCGGACGGCCACGACGCCCAGGTCTTCTTGGCGATGGGGTCCGCTCCGCGTCCTCGTCACTCGAACTAGCACTCGTGTCGCGGGGAGTCAGGAAGGCTTCATCCTCCGACGACAGGCTTGGCGGTGACGGGACACGGACTGGTGATGGTCGTGCGCTCCTTGTTTCCGCTTCTGTCCGTGTTTTTGATCGTGTAATCATAACGTTTTCATATTTTTCGTCCGTATTTTAGTTTGTTTACATTATTATTATTATTATTATTGATAGAAATTATTTATTTACTTTACCAATTCAATAATTCTCCTAAATCTTATTGACGAATGTCATTAGTCAAACAGAATTCGTATTTCCGGTTGAAATGCTGCTAACATTGGCACCCCGCCATCTTGCCTCAGGCGATACGGCCAATAGGCGCGCGTTCTTTATTCAAAAACAGTTGTACAATGAATTTGTATTTTTTTGATTTTTATTTCTATTCATACTTTTATTATATTCAGTCAGTAATTGGACAGTACTTGAAAAAAATCGGAATGTTATTACAAGTTCATTTGAAATAAAGAGTTCATTTTTTCGTTCGTTTTTTGTCGATGTAAAAGGAAGGTATGTGAACATTTTTTTGTCACAAAGCGTGTAATTTCGTAAGAACTTAACGGTTTAAATGGCATTTGTCTAAATACATTCCAGGGCTTTTATTGATATGGGAATGGACTTAAATCCAAAATACTGCAACAATTTATACCAATTTGGTTAATTAGTGTACGTTTAGCTTATCTTGTAAAATAAACCAAAAGAACAAAACGATTCCATACGTTTTTCCCTCCAAAGTTCAATCTATATTATCACTATAAAGATTAAAAAAATTAGGCAGTCATGGGAACTGCCGATCGAAGTGAAAACTTGTAATTCAGAATTGGATAGCTTACTTTGGAAACTACACGGATGAAAACTGAGGTGATGAGCATGGCCATGGTATTTTTAGACCGACCCGTTACCACCGACCCGAGTTACCCGTTTACCCAAAAAAAATTGGCAGTCATAGGAACTGCCGATAGAAGTGAAAACTTGTGACTCAAATGTTTTCACTTTTAATTGACTTGTCTAATTTATTTATCACCTTGTCAGAAGACAAATTATTTGTTAAACCATCGTACCCGCCAGCTAAATCGATGGTTGCGCCATCTAGTTTTATATCAACGTAATTATACAGAATTTTGCAATTCTTTACTGTTTCTGTTGCCCTGGTACTAGTACCTAGGGGCAAACGCAACTCTTTTATATTTCTGTTGTCCTGGTATCTGGAGATAAACGCTGGGCTGTTGGAGGTAGGTAATCGAAACTCTTTACTGTTTCTGTTACCCTGGTACCTACCTGGCCGTTTTTACCGAGTTTACCCGAGATTTCATATCCGATCCGATCCGATCCGATCCATTATCATATCCAAGCGTGACGATTGATGAATACATTTCACAGCCCACGAAAATTCTGTCTATAGCGCGCCTAAAGAAGTTTTCACTTCAAAAATATAAAAATAATAATAAGGAATAGTTCAGTGCAAGTTCCCAAACTTGTACATAAGTAACAAATTAAGCGTTAAATCGTCACATGTCGCCAATATCCGACATTAGGACCCTTCACCCTTCAACTGTCGTAGCCCGAGGCCCTTTGCCATCTTGTATAAGTACGAAGGGACATGGAACTTATAGATACAAGTCCCTTACATGGACGTATAAAAAAGTCGGACGGAGTCTCGCTAAAACAAAAACTGTGTCACTAGAGTCGGCCACATTTGCACGTGTGCGTTGTCAGGTTGTCACTGATAGGCTGACACGCACACATATACACAAGTAGCGCGTGTAATGACTCACTGATGTGTGCGTGTCAACCTGTATGTGACAGCGCACACGTGCATATTATGTGGCCGACTCGATGGACACAGTTTTTGTTTTACCGAGACTACGTCCGACTTTTTTTATACGTCCATGGTCCCTTAGTACCGGGTTATGCACAAAATCTGTACAAGTGTGCACTGAGTCATAGAATAGATAATACAGATAGAACGGACACTCCCCACCCCCCGCCAGTTTCAAGCTTCCTACCCCGCAAGAACGCGAGAAGCACTCAGCGACACGACATAGATGACACGCACACATGCGTAAATGCGTTCGAACGACATATGCGAGATGTGTGAGTGTAGGTATGTCAACTGCACCGTCTGTATAGATTTTAGGCCGAGTGTCCGGGGTGTGACTGAGTGTCTCCCATCGATATAAATCAATGGATCAGGACGTCTACTCTCTTTCTACGAAAACATAATTTCGAAATAAACTCGTGACTTAACTCCGATTCTACTGCGATCCGTCGTTTCGTCCGTTCAAATGTTCTAAGCCTACTCTAATTAGAGTATGCTTAGAACATTTAAACGTCAAACAATGTTGTATCGGACGAAACAAAGTAGAACAAGAGCAGGAAAGTCGCGAGTTTTTTTTCGTAGAAATAGAATAGACGTCCTGAGCCTGAGGCACCTTTAGATTGTTAACGAATTGCGTATCTGTGTGTAGCGGGAGTGGGTTACAAGCAACCAATCTATTTGACCCCTAGAATCACTAGCGGCGAGGTATTTTGCGGTTCTACTTAGTTTGGTTATTGACAACGAATAATCATAGGTAAAACGTCCGGCGTCCACCGCGTCCTGCAACCGACTAGAACGGAAAGAGCGAGCTCACTCTTCCCAACGATAACATGATTCCGAGCACCTGAACTTTGGGAAGGCACGTCCATTTATTATTATCGATGGATTAAACGTCTTATATCTACGAACGCAGTACAGTGCTAGGTAACGTTTTTACGTTCCAATAGCTGTGTGTCACTGTCCTGTTATGGGCAGGCATGTTGCTTACCACCGTCCATATGTTTTGCTCGTCTCCTCACTCTTTAATAAACCTGCTTAGTTCCGTTCCTGTGATTTTCCCGCGATCAAAAGTAGCCTATGTGATATTCAAGAGTGTAATCTAACTTTGATTAATTTCTCGTTCGTAGAAGGACGTTATTAGAGCTGGCTACTAGCCAGTTAGCTCATAAATGGCTCATTTTCATTTTCATCGAAATCAGTGTGGTGGGTTTTGACATATCAATGAAAAACTAATATTTACTTATCTTTATCTGGACGGTATCATTGTAGATTTCACAAAAAAAATACGAAATTTCGTCTGAGTTTAATTATTTTATATTGAAGTCGGAAATTGGTTTTTACGGAGCAAAATTAAATTATATAAAGAGTGATGAGACGAGCATGTCATGTGCCTGATGGTAAGCAAGATGCCTACCACATAACAGCACAGTAACACGCAGCTATTGGAACATGAAGAGTCCAAATCATTAACTAGCACTGCACTGCGCTCGTCACCCAGAGATCTAAGATGTTATATCTCTAAGGCCTGTAATTTATCTGGAAACATTGCCCTTCAAACCGGAACACAGTAATGTTTGCACATTACTGCTTGGCGGTAGAATAATTGGCAAAGGTGTGGTACTTCCCCAGGCGGACTCTGCCAAGAGTACTACCACTACAAATGTTGTCATCTGCCGACACGCACTTATCCAGCGTGGTGGATTATGGCCTTAACTCTCTCCTTGAGAGGTAAAGTCTGAGTTCCAGCTGTGGGAACAATAATTGGGCTTCTTATACAATTACTAGCTCAAACCTATTCATTATCACATAATAGTAAGGCCAGTATGGTACATAGTGATTAAACGACTTAACGAACTATACAATGTAACGTACTCATATAAAAATTACAATGTCATGTGTGTTCGCCTCAGTGACCGCCAATGGTAGGGCTAGCAGTACGCCTGAAGGGTGGAGCCGACGCTACCACGAGTTCTCGAATACGTTACCATTCTCATTTCGAATGGATTTTCGAATGTATCGTGCTCGATTTCATTATTTTTGTCGGTAGACAGCAGAGACCGAGGGCAGTTGCTATTGGTACCTATAAAACAATATTTTTCAACTTTTATAATAGGTTTAGGCGTAAGACGGAACGAGTAAGACGTGCGCACTGTATTTTTTTCTGGAAACATTACCCTTCAAAGCGCAGTACAGTAATATTTTTTTCACGAGGTTTTTCACGATAATTTACTGTTGCCAATTACGATTCACGTAAATTAATAAATTCATTAAATATTCCACTGGAACTATGTATCTTTAACAAGATATAAGGTTTAGAAGTTCCGGGTACTTATTTAATTTCACAATGTTAAATTACCACGTATTTAATTGCAGTCAAATCTGTTCCTCCGATACAGATAGGTATAGTGGGAATAAACATACACTCGCTAACACACAAATTTTTGGCTTTACAATATTGATATGACAATACAATGATACAATGTATAATGATACTCGTATGTATAATTGTATAGCATAAATGAATTCACAGTATCTCTTTCACTCATTTTAAAAGTAGTATTTGCATTAGGATTAGTTAGTGACATTAAACAACAGCAAATTTGTGATACTTTGTATTGTGTTCGAGTTGCAATAGTAGGAACGTCGTAATAACACAACCCTTGGGCGGTGCGCCGCCCTACGGCCTACGGCAGTCTGCCCGGAGCGCGCGTCGCGAGTGCGCGATTATTCGCACATTTAATCGAGTTATCGACTTCATTCGAGTTACAGCGTAAACATAAAGAACGAAAAATTTAAAAATATTACCTTCGGTTAATTACGTTAAGGTTTTCGAACAGCAAATTATTTGCAAACCAATAAAAAATCTTAATTTGACATAATTATATTATTTACCGACAAAGTTTTCTTCAAGTCGTTATCTTAGTTTTAAATATATTCTAATCTATTTAATTACATATTCGGTAAACGTAAACTGCACAAATACCTTGAATTAAATAGTCGTAGAGTAACTTATCAAATTTTCACTCCGTATAAAAGATTTCTACGTTCAATAGGTTTCAGAGCAGCAAATTATTTGCAAACCAAAAAAAATCTTAATTTTTCAAATAATTACATTGTTTACCGATACAGTTTTATTTTTATTTTCTTATCTTATTTTTTAATCAATTCTAATCTATTTAAATAACCTACCAAAATATTCAGTATGCCGGACCAATACCTTGAATTAAATAGTCGCAGAGAGTAACTTATCAAATTTTCACTCCGTACAAAATTACTCAAACATGTTATTTAAAAAATTGAGGTTATTATCCATCATTAGAGAATGTTTAAGCGCCGATTAAAGATATAAGAAAAGTAATTACTTATTGCGATCTGAACACGAACGCCGCACGCGCCTTTTTAATGAGATACATTTTTTGTAACCAGGAGAAACATGGTAAAGAATAGATAAATACGTTTCGGCAAACTTCTTTAAGCAACAGAGAACCGATAAATAACTTACATGCATCAAAAGAATTTCCAATCAATCAAAATCGAAATCAAACTATTTACTAATTGAAAGTAATCGATATCTAATCGATTCTATAAAAAATGCCCAATCGTTCACTGAAGTTATTTTAATCAATTCTTAATCAAGCACGTATAAAATCTATAAACTTAATTCGTTAAAATTTTACCTTAATTTGGATTAATAAATGTCCCGTTAACCAATACTTTACGTTTAAACTTTTAACTGTCTGTTGATATCGATTTAATTTCTCTATTTAACAATAAAGTTCTAATTTGCCGCAACGAATCGATTATTTTGATTAGTTTGCAAATTTTTCGTTAAGGATGGGGTATACCTATTTCTTGTGTCGATAGTATTGGGAAAAACACATAAGATATAACCAATCAATTCTCTAAAGTTTATATGGACAGGTATTAAAATTTAAGTAAGAAAAAAATCGTCGTAATGACCATGGAGTATGTATTAATGGTCACCTATTTTCGATTGGCCTAGGCCTAGAATGAGACAGAGTAATTTGAAAATTACGTAATAAATAATATCGTTTTTGTATACGATTTACAACCGGTCACATTAATATTAAGACACAAAAGAAACAGAATCGTTAATCATTACCATAAATATGTAATTCAATCCGAATCGTTTTCGACACGTCATAATCAAAGTTAACTTATTCAAAAAAGCTATTAAAGCTCCTAAAATTATACAACGAATACAAACGGTTATTTATAAATGTTTCCTGATACAAACATCTAATCTCCATAATAATCTATCGATACAATATCATCACTAGTACTATAATAAATAAAAAATCCGGTAGTCACTAGTCAGCCAGCCATCGAGCCCAAGACACCAATTTAAAAAGTAATCACTAACCGATTGTGGTTCGAAACTTCGAAACGTCCGCCTTTTAAGGGACCGGTAATTTTTTTAAATCGGTACATCGGACATTTACATATTGTTTTTTGGTACTTTCACCTCACTAGACTATCGTACAGTTTTACCGTTAATAAATTTATTTTTAATTTTTAACGATAAACGTATGAATCGAAGATTTTGAAACGAATCTGATTTAATTTTTATTTAAGTGATTTTTATTTAGTTTTCGTGTGATTACGTTTGATATGTAAACATGTAAATTAAAGACTTACAAATTATTTTATTTATAAAGATTAATTATTTTTCAGTTTCAGTAAAGATGTAGAGTGAATAGTTAATCAAATATTATGACAGTGATAAATAATTATCTAAATTTTTATACATAAAAGTGTGTGAAAAAATTGGAACTGGCGTACGTAGATTTATCCAGTGTGATCGAGGTGCAGGTAACTATCTCCATTTATATCTCTGGGTAACGAGCGCAGTGCAGTGCCAGGTAATGATTTGGGCTCTTCATGCAATAACTGCCTGTCACTGTGCTGTTATGTGGTAGGCATGTTGCTTACCATCAGGCACATGTCCTGCTTGTCTCGTCGCTCTATATTATAAGAAAAATGTTTGCATAGCGAAATCAGAAACCCAAAACTGCAAAAAGATTCTCTCCGGCGGGGAATCGAACCCCGGTCTCCCGCGTGACAGGCGGGGATACTGACCACTATACTACCGAAGACTTATAACTCGGCGTCGAAATTATTCTATCCTATTTCTATTACGCACCAGCTTAATATAATTATTTGATAAGATAACAGTAGTGTTCAATTTTCATTGATAAAGTACCCAAATACGAGAACATTACTGTCGATAAAATTACACCGTATAGATTGCACATATTTTTGCAAATGAATGAAAATCTTCAAGATTTTCATAATTCCTTTTAATAATTATTGAATATTTAAATTATTCCTTTTAATCAATTATAATTGATGTGTATGCTTAAATCTGTAAAACTACGGATTTGATGCGTTTTTTTTAAATAGATAGAGTGATTGAAGAGGAAGGTTTATATGTATAATAACATCCATTTATTTTCTAGGTTTCTAATGTGATGTCGTAAATAATTACATTTTTCCGCTTACATTGCAAACACAGGCTGAACCCTACGAGATGTATCAAAATAATAAGTAAATAATAATAAATATTGGTGGACAATTCAACACACAACACCATCTGACCCCAAACTAAGCAAAGCTTGTGTGATGGCGGCCAGATAGCTGATATAATACTTATATAGTTTTAAATACATACTTATTATACATAGAAACACCCAGACACAGTGCAAACATTTGAATTCATCACACAAATATTTGCACTGGGTGGGAATCGAACCCACGACCCTCGGCTTCGCAGGCAGAGCTACTACCAACTAAGCCACGAGGCCAGTCAAATAATATAATGTACTAAGTATTGTAATATTATTTAAACTAGGAATAACAATAACAATGTTTATTAGTAAATTTAGGATCAGTATTGCATCCGTGCGAAGCCGGGGCGGGTCGCTAGCTATACTATAAAAAAAAGAATATTCTGACAAGAAGTAAGGACCGTCGTTTCTGTGGTGTCAAAAAATAAATTACAAAAATTACGACCAAAAAAAGATCAAAGAATTATACAACGTGGTGGATTTATCCCCAACAATATTTTAACAGTCCATTCTAACACTGATGTAGACTTCATCACCCAAGGTCTCTTTCCCCTCAGCACGGTAGATCACGAGATAATTCGAGTCAAAGTTTGACGTAAAATTTCCACCAAATCACCAGCTCCAACCCTAAAGCTTGTACATCACACAAACGACCTTGCCGCCGACGCCGCGACGTCGTACAAAAATCCGTGAGGAGATCTGGCCATTAGGGGTAGGTATGTCAAATGAAATAACAACCAAAAAAATTTTTTTTTTATGGAAACATTTTTTTGAGCTTTCATGCCTAATTTTCACATACGTGATTCAAAACTTAATGTAGATGAACTACCATAAATATTGTTGCACCTTTCTGCAACACCTTGTATAAGTTCCAAACTCCTTCAAACTAATTTGCTAAATATTTTATATATACAAATTTCCTTAGGATCTGTCATGTGTCTGTAGCGTAATATTCAGATGTTATCTCGGCATTCTTCCTATCTATAGATCTCAAAAGCCTGTATAGACGCAATTAGAAAGCAAATTAAGCACAAATTACACGTATTTTTTGTTCGACAATGATAAATTAAAGACGGTTGGACTTAGTTTATTTAGATTAATTGGATATTTACAAGCGCGTGTCAAAATAGAAGATAAAAATTGAAAATCCTTCTAATATCATAAATGCGAAAGGTAGGATGTGTGTTGCTCAATCACGTTGCAACGTCCGGGTTGAAATTTTGAACACGGTTACAAATACAAATCATTTATTAATAACGGCGAGATACAAATCAATAGGTAATCATTCATGTCACTACCACACACTGTTGTATGAGCGAGAAGTTACATAATAATCATTAAATTAATTGAATTTAATTATAAATTACAATAATTTTAAAATGGAATAAATTAAAAACATTTTCAGTTAACATTCTGGCAACTTTATAAGTTTTATTATTATAATATGGAATAGCACATTTACTTTTTTATCACGGAAAAAAAGGGAACAGCGCAGGTGAAACCACGGGACAATGCTAGGTTATAAGGATTCACACATCGCTCAATGGCAGCAACAGTGCCATAAGTGCAAATTTGTAATTTTTACCCGGCAGTTTAAATATTTCTTTTACAACACCGCTGATGATTATAGACTCTTCTTACAAGTAATAACAATTATATTATTACCTATTAGTAGGATTTCAAAGAAACTACTATTAAAAATTACTAGATATTTATCGCAGTCAAATAATAGACTGAGTCCCAATATTTCGAAGCCGTTTTGGGCATCATGTTCACATGTCAACTCCCTGGTATAATTCCATCATCGTCATCATCAACAGCCCACAACTGCTGGGACTCGGGGCCTTCTCTCGCAAGGAGAGAGTTTAGGCCATAATCCACCACGCTGGCCCAGTGCGGGTTGGTGGATGACATATGACTTCGAAAGATTCTAGGTACATGTCGGTTTCCTCCCGATGTTTTCCTTCGCCGTTTTAAGTTAGCGGCTTTACGCACATGACTTCGAAAAGACAGTGGTGCGCGTGGGGTTTGAACTCGGGGTCTCCGGATCGGCAAGCGCCGTTCTCCTGACTAGACCAGCCGTAACTTACTAACTACATAATCTTATAGCTAATGAATAATACTATGTAAGCAGTACAGAAAACAACCATGATAGTTTAAAACAATGTTCAAAGATACTTTATATATTACGAAAAAGTACTAAACACACATTCACTTACAGTGGACTTAATAGACATTCCTGTATTGATTGATAGTTGCGATGCATTACGGTAAATATTCGATTGTCGATATCGATGTTTCCGGTCGTTGGACGCACTAGTTTCCATTTTTTAATCTGGGTAAAGGGATGAGCGGCAAATCTATACTAATCCTACTAATATTCTAAATGTGAATGTATGGATGTTTGGATGTTTGTTGCTCAATCACGTCCTAACGTATGAACTGATCGAGCTGAAATTTGGAACACATATAGATTATAGTCTGGAAGAAAACATAGGCTACTTTTTATCCCGGAAAAACAACGGGAACAACGAGAACGGGAACTTCGTGGGTAACACCGCGGGGCGCTGCTAGTAATATAATAAAGCTGACAAAGTTTTTTT
Source organism: Ectropis crepuscularia (assembly GCA_963693475.1). Taxonomy (NCBI): domain Eukaryota; kingdom Metazoa; phylum Arthropoda; class Insecta; order Lepidoptera; family Geometridae; genus Ectropis; species Ectropis crepuscularia. Next base: position 11,218,593 of record OY856369.1, on the reverse strand, counting down.
TTTCAATGCGCTCATTTCAAGAGCTACTGGACCGATGCCGATGATTGATGACGTCCAAAAACGCAGGATTATTTTTAGGTTATCTTAAATTTGAAAAAGGTTTTAGATCATAATTCTTAACATATTTACCACCATTACCAGATATTTCAGTACACTATTTAGGTCGCAGCTTAGGGGTAGCGGTGGAATGTCCGAGGTAGATAACTATAATATTTTAAATATTGCAAAAAACGGGAAAATATACGATGTATTCTTTAGCCATATTTGTTAAGCCGTTCCGACGTTACAGTAAATACTTATTCCCTAAGAATATGTGCATTTGTTTCGGGATAAAATGAAGCATATGTGTTTTTCTGGACTGTAATCTAATTCCAAATTTCAAGCTGATCCGTTCAGGCGTTACGACGTGATTGACCAACAAACATTCAAACATCCATACATTTACATTTATAATAGTATTATATATATATACTAGTAAGATTATTTTAGTAATAAACAGTACTAATGTTACTCAAAAGGTCATCTGTATAGCTACAGATATACTGCGATTACGCTTGTCAGTGTCGCCAATTCACTAGATTTTTTCCCAACCAAAAAGTGATCAGCATGTCTTCAGTTATTTTCACATTCATATTCACTTGCTGTTCTCAATTAGTGTTTCTTCTTTTACCTCAACAACCTCCGAAGACAAGGAGTCTTCCATAGGTTTTCGGGAATATTATAAGGAATCTCCCAGTATTTCGCCACAGCAACTCACAGAGACGCTCTCGTCACAACGTCTCATCAGGCGATCACTAGGTAATTAGCTAAAGCATAAGCACCCTGCTTTTTTTTTCAATTCAATTTATTTATTCGAACCATAAATTCATAAGAACACTTGGTAACGTCATTAACAAAAAGGCATAAGAATCCGTGTACATAATAAGATAAAATAACAATGTCAAAATGAATAAAGCTGTAAAGGAGCCTCGTCAATCAAATGCAGCTGTAAAAAGGCTTTGTCAAAGACAAAATAACAAATAATTAATACATACAGTATACAGATACTACATGAGTACAATGTTCCATCAAAAATTTTATAAATCTATTACTTTACCTTATTACAAGATTCTAGTTTCAACACAGTTCTCTTCCATACGTTACTATCTTTAACAAAGTCATCTATATTATAATATGCCTTGCTCAATAGGTAGCTTTTTATTTTTTTACTTTTTTTTACTTTTTACTTTACTTATATTCCCTCTGCTAATACTCGACCCCTTCTCTCACAAGGAGACATCAAGACCGTAATCCACCACGCTGGCTAAGTACGTGTTGACAGATGACACATATCCTCGAAAGATATATTTTTCGGCATTCGCCGGTTCCCTCGTGATATTTTTCCTTCCCTTCTCCATTAAAGACAGTGGTTGACATTCTCGTACATCTCGAATTGAAATAAATAAGAATGAAAATCACATTGAAACAATACTCAGGGTTTCAAGCGCAAATCAAACCTACAACCTTACCATTGTGAAATGGGTCGCCTAAAAGATAGGATCACAAAAAGCCTTGTTTGGGTTTAAAAAAATGAAACCTCGGAGTCCTTGGCGTTGGTATATTAAAAATGTGAGACACATTTAGGCCACTCCGGCTTTTTAAATACGCTCCGTCCGCTACCACCGCCGCTCAATCATCCGCTACAACCAAAACTCAGCCTAACCCCACCCACCTCACCTTCGGCTTCAAATGTCGACAATGAAAAATATACAATGATACTATTAGAAGTCGCCAGGTGAAAGCTATAGGCTATTGTCCACGGGTCAGCGCGGGTCACGGCGATATGACTGCTACCACTGGGAATACGGTGTTTGTTCACTTGGCCCGTTTTTGAAAAGACGATCGACATGATGTGTTGATTTCGATCGAGAGGTGAAATAAAGAGATGAGCTTCTGAGTAGACCGTTTCTTAAGATATTATTATAATTATAGCCAGTTATACTACCGCGAAGCAGTAATGTGCAAACATTACTGTGTTTCGGCTTGAAGGGCAATGTTACCAGTGAAATTACAGGGCATAGAGATAGAACATCTTATATCTCTGGGTGAAGAGCGCAGTGCAGTGCTAGGTAATGATTTGGACTCTTCATGTTCCAATAGCTGCGTGTCACTGTGATGTTGTGACAGTCTAAACTTTAAAAAACATATATATATATATATATATCTGTGTAATGAATGTAAATATTTTTTGTTCCGTCTGTTTCTATGTGTCATATCATAAGTATATATTTACAGTTACATAAGTAGTATATCAGCTATCTGGCTCTCATAATACGAGTTTTGCTTATTTTGGTGTAATTAGCTTTGTGCGAAAAAAGTCTAAACAATAAAAAAATTTTTAGTTCGATATGCGAATTTTCAATCATTGTGTTTATAAATACAGTATTACGTACAAGTATATTACGTCAAGTACAAGTTTTTTTTTAGTCCAACAACATTGCTTAATAGGTATATCAACACTTTGAAAAGGCAAAAACATTAAAAATAGATGTACGGTTCGGTGCTACAACAATAGGGTACAATCTTCAAAAAAAAACTAAGAAGCCCGTTAGTTTGATTGCCAAAAAATATTGTACACGTTTTTTTTCTTTTGTTTCACAAACAAAAAATGACGAAGATACAGCGCTTCGAAGTTTCGTGTGACGTCACTTGTGAGTACGATTTTTACTCATGAGTGACGTCGCGACCCCCCACTCTCGAAGTTTGTTGGATCTTTGACGATTTTTAATATTATGAGAAAACAAAAAATACGTGTCCAATATTTTTCCATGATCTAGCTGACGGACTAATTAGCATGGTGTATTTTTGACCCAGTCCGGTACACTATTTTAGTAGTGGTAGGACTCTTAGCAGAGTCCGCCTGGGGAAGTACCACACCTTTGCCAAATATTCTACCGCCAAGCAGTAATGTGCAAACATTACTGTGTTCCGGTTTGAAGGGCAATGATTCCAGAGAAATTACAGGGCTTAGAGACATAATATCTTAGATCTCTGGGTGACGAGCGCAGTGCAGTGCTAGGTAATGATTTGAACTATCATGTTCCAATAGCTGCGTGTTACTGTGCTGTTATGTGGCAGGCATGTTGCTTACCATCAGGCACATGACCTGCTCGTCTCGTCACTCTTAGCTATAAAAAAAAAAAAAAAAAAAAAACTATTACCGATTTGTTGCGTTGTCGATATATCGATTGACGTTCATTATCGATAAACCAATAGATTTATTTATATTCCTTTGACCCAAATCGATCATTACCAAACGCAAGAGTTCTCAGTGAAGCAGTATGTCATCACACCAGACCACATCCGTTCCACAAATTAATTTATTAGAAAAACGGGTTCCGATCACTCGATTATAACATTGCCGAAACTTGAACGCCTCTGTAATTGATCTACTTCTGATAGCTATAATGTCAGTTTGATTAATTTTTCTCCGTGTTAACTAGAGTTGGGTAAAGATTCCATGTGACTATCCTACTACTAAATACAAAAGCATATATATGTATAGCTTATAAATAATGTATATAGGTATTTACTAATTAGATAAATACAATATAACTAGTCTACCGAAGTATCTAAATCTTAATGTAACTCAAACAATAATGTAAAAAAGTGGCCAAGTGCGAGTTGGACTCGCCCATGAAGGGTTCCGTTGCAGCAAGTAACATAATATACATAGTACACATAGTTCTTGTAGTTCGTTGTAACTTTGATCGAAGTTTTTATAATAGTGTATTATTTATAACGTACTAAAAAAAACTACTCATCAGATCGAGTTCAAACCAATTTTCGTTGGTAGTTTGCATGGTAATGTACATCATATATTTTTTTTAGTTTTTTCATTCTCTTACTTTAGAAGTTATAGGGGAGGGGACACACATTTTACCACTTTGGAAGTGTCTCTCGCGCAAATTATTCAGTGTAGAGACAAAAATTATATTAGAAACCTCAACATCATATTTGAAGCCCTATCGATAGACACCCCACACGTGTAGGTTTGATGAAAAAAAAAAAAAATTGGCAGTCATAGGAACTGCCGATAGAAGTGAAAGCTTGCTGTTGCCCTGGTACTGGTACTAGGGGCAAACGCAACTCTTTTATATTTCTGTTGTCCTGGTATCTGGAGATAAACGCTGGGCTGTTGGAGGTAGGTAATCGAAACTCTTTACTGTTTCTGTTGCCCTGGTACCTACCTAGCCGTTTTTACCGAGTTTACCCGAAGATTTCATATCCGATCCGATCCATTATCATATCCAAGCGTGACGATTGATGAATCCATTTCACAGCCCACGAAAATTCTGTCTATAGCGCGCCTAAAGAAGTTTTCACTTCAAAAATGTTTTGAGTTTCAGTTCTCAGTATGGAGGGCAACCCTAATATTTTTTATTTTTATTTTTTTTGGAAAAATCTTGATGCGGTTCACAGAATACATCTACTTACCAAGTTTCAACAGTGTAGTTCTCATAGTTTCGGGAAAAAGTGGCTGTGACATACGGACGGACAGACAGACATGACGAATCTATAAGGGTTCCGTTTTTACGTTTTACCGAACCCTAAAAATACAAAAGTTTTGATGTTTGTTGTGCATTATTTATTGAGGGTTTTATCTAATTAGGACAATGACACTTTCGAGAAGTGGCTCATGGCAATCATAGGAACTGCCAACTCAGCATTCGATAGCTTACTTTGGAAACTACGCGGGTGAAACCGGAGGGCGTTGTCATGAGTATGGCCATCTAGAAATGCTGACGAAATGGGCATGGTCCCGAGTTTACCCGAAGATTTCTTATCGTTCCCGAGCGGCACGCTAGAGTTCCATTCACATCCCACGGAAAATTTGTTTATAGCTCGCTAAAAGAAGTTTTCACTTATAAAAAACAAGCAAAAAGTTGAAAAAATAATCTTTAGAAACTACTTACCATAGAGGTATAATCACAGTTCTCCGTTACACAGATTGTCCCATCACTAAACCAATCACCGGACTAACAAGCGAAACCACAGCATCAACAATAGTGTTAACGGTATTACGGTCACATACCTACCGTAAGTAGATATGTAGATTAGAACGACGACGTAAACGGACTCATTTACGCAATGTTTTCAATAAACCGTGGTAAAATGTATAAGTCTATCGAAATGATTTCATTAAATTCATACCAAATAGTTTTTGACTCCACTTTTTATTACTACTGTAATTTATTATACGAGTATTTGACCGCCATCGCGGTGGAACGTTCTTACCTACAATAGAAGAAACAAATTCACTTTCGATTTGAAGACACCAAGATTGTAACCATCGGGGAATACGCACTCAGGCAACGCATTCCACAGCCTAGACGCTCAGATCAAAAGTAGAGGCAATCCTTCTTTGTTCGAGTATTTAGAACATCATCGCCATGAAACGATATCTGGGTAGCGATTCTAAATCCATTCGGTTGCATCCGACACGGAATCTCATCTCTCGGTCTTTGTCTTATCTGTTTAGCATGATAGAGACAGCATTTAGAATTGCTACCCTGTTCCACATTTCTGGTACGTACAGCCTTCGTTGTCAGTCAGTCAGACAAAGTTACCGTATTCATTGCATCCTGGTAGATACAATTAAGATCTTTTCAAGCTTAGAGTGAAAAGGTATCTTCTATTGACTGGCATCGTGGCTTAGTGGTTAGTAACTCTGCCTGCGAAACCGAGGGTCGTGGGTTCAATTCCCACCCAGTGCAAATATTTGTGTGATAAATTCAAATGTTTGCACTGTGTCTGGGCGTTTCTAAGTATAATAAGTATGTATTTAAAACTATATAAGTATTATATCAGCTATCTGGCCGCCATCACACAAGCTTAGCTTAGTTTGGGGTCAGATGGTGTTGTGTGTGAATTGTCCACCAATATTTATTTTATTTATTTCAATGTGCGTTATCATCGACCACACCGTCGCTTACCATTACGCGAGTTGGTGCTCAAACGCGTATGAAATTAGTTTGTGCAATTCTTGGGCATGTGAATTGTCCACCAACATTTATTTTATTTATTTCAATGTGCGTTATCATCGACCACACCGTCGCTTACCATTACGCGAGTTGGTGCTCAAACGCGTATGAAATTAGTTTGTGCAATTCTTGGGCATGTATCCGATAGAATAACGAAAGGCAAAATAGCTTATGCCCAGTGCCGGTTTTAGCATTATCAGTGCCCTGAACTACTACGGCTGGTCTAAGTTACGGCTGGTCTAGTCGGGAGAACGGCGCCTGCCGATCCGGAGACCCCGGGTTCAAACCCCACACGCACCACTGTCTTTTCGAAGTCATGTGCGTAACGCCGCTAACTTAAAAACGGTGAAGGAAAACATCGTGAGGAAACCGACATGTACCTAGAATCTTTCGAAGTCATGTGTCCGCACCAACCCGCACTGGGCCAGCGTGGTGGATTATGGCCTTAACTCTCTCCTTGCGAGAGAAGGCCCCGAGTCCCAGCAGTGGGAACGTTTAGTGGGCTGTTGATGATGATGAGTGCCCTGAACGAGTTTTTGAAAGTAAACACTTATTTAGGCACACCACAGCCAGAATTTTCGTGGGCTATAAATTGAAAAACTCAGCATTTCTAGATGGGCAATGGCTCATGGCCACGCCCTCCGGTTTCACCCGCAATGTTTCCAAAGTAAGCTATCAAATTCTGAGCTAAGTTTTCACCTTTATCGGAAGTTCCTATGACTGCCACTGTATATTTATTTTTTAGGGTTCCGTAAAACTAAAAACGGAACCCTTATAGATTCGTCATGTCTGTCTGTCTGTCCGTCCGTATGTCACAGCCACTTTTTGCCGAAACTATGCAAACTACACTGTTGAAACTTGGTAAGTAGATGTATTCTGTGAACCGCTTTAAGATTTGAACAAAAAAATTTAAAAAAAGTAAAATTAGGGTTGCCCCCCATACTGAGAACTGAAACTCAAAAATGTTTTTTCCATCAAACCTACACGTGTAGGGTGTCTATCGATAGGTCTTCAAAAATTATGTTGAGGTTTCTAAAATCATTTTCGTCTACACTGAATAATTTGCGCGAGACACACTTCCAAAGTTGTAAAATGTGTGTGGGGACACACATTTTTAGAAGTTAGAGGGGGGCCCCTCTAACTTCTAAAGTAAGAAAATGAAAAATCTAAAAAAAATATATGATGTACATTACCATGTAAACTACCAACGAAAATTAGTTTGAACTCGATCTGATGAGTAGTTTTTTTAGTACGTCATAAATACACTATTATTGAAACTTCGATCAAAGTTACAACGAACTACAAGAACTATGTGTACCATGTATATTATGGTACTTGCTGCAACGGAACCCTTCATGGGCGAGTCCAACTCGCACTTGGCCACTTTATTTGCTTTTGAAGTAGGTTTATACTTAACCACTCAAGTAGTGAGGTCTAAATGCTGACCAGGCCAACATACATTTACCTAACGCCTGCGCTTGTGTCGCGGCACCCCTTCATATTCGGCGCCCTACAGCGCTACTGCTTATGACGTTGCTAAAAAGCTTGTTTTTGGGATTTAAAGAAACGTTATCACACTTACTAACCTCCCGGTACGCCTCTCAATCAACTTACACTACTTAAATATACTCCAAATCACTTTAACGAAACGCTGAATCACGCCGACTATCCATTTTAGAAATAATTATTTTACTCTGCAAACAGCAATCAATTGAATTTTAAACTTAAACTCACATTCAACTACTGCTTGGAGACGTTTCTTTTAGAAGCTAGGTACCATGGAAGAATTTGTTTTCACCAATAAAACGTACGATCAGCGAGCAACACGGAAGGGAGTAGGCATACACAGCGTTTCCCCTCTGTCAAAGTACAAGTCCGCGTGGACCATGGAGTTTGATAATATACTGTGGCGTGAGGGCGGGGCTAGATTTGTGAATGGTGCTTTATTTTTTATGTGTTAGTGATTTGGTGGTGTGAGTATGATCGGCAATGGATCGGTACAGGTATGTTTTGTATGTAATAGTGCGGCTTTGCGCTAGTGTGCAACTTCCCCTCCCGCAAGAAATGACAGAAAGATTTGAACAATATTTTTTAGCTAAGGCTACTCCCTTCCGTGTTGCTCGCTGCGTACGATTGATTACGGGAAAGTTATTATATTATATTAGCCTATATTGTCCCAAAGTTGAGCAAAGGCCTCCCTTCCCTCCCTCCATTGGTCTCTATCGAGAGCTATTGTGGGCCAGTCCTTGTTATGGGCTTTAAGCTCATCTTTCCACCTCTAACGGGGCAGACCTGGTGGCCGTTTACCCTCCGGGACCCAGTCAGCGGTAGTTTTTGCCCATAGCTGGTCTGGCATACGACAAAATATAAAATTAAAATGGAAAAACTTCAAAACAAAAACGTGATTTAATGCGTCTTCGACTAATCGGTTAACATATGTTTGATGATAGAAATAACTGAGTAATTCGTTTTATAGATACTTCCTCAGATGGACAGCAAAAGCCTTCCTACTACTTCCAAAACACGTACTATGCCTGAGGCCGGAATGTTTTTACTCCTATTTTGTACTCGCACATATGGAATTGATTATTCTAAGCATTAGGTACGGTGTAACTTGTATCTTATTATTTCGTTACATTTAATTCACGTATCGCGTGCTGTGATACAATCAAGTAATTTTATTTTCTAGCACTTTAGACTCAATACAGTACCTAATTGTATCCTTGAACGAAATTATCTTGACGTCAATTACGGTACTGCTATCATTGCATCGTGAAAATAAAGCAAATTTCATATTGGACTTTGTGACGCATATTCCGAGAACTGGAAGCAAATCTTGGGTGTGCAAGCTGAAAACTTGTCTCATAGCTTTCCCATTATATCCCAACACGGTGGTACAGACCTGGCTGGTGAGTAGCGGAAAAAAATAACCTGTCAATGTAGATCACCTGGAAGATAAAATGTCCCACGAAAATTATCAGTATTTTTGAGAATCCCTGTCTTTTGTCATAATCCTCTCTAATACATTATTCAGTCATATTTAGTTATTTTGTTTTCAGGGAACTCTTTTTTTCTAAAATAACAGAAGCCTAAATTGTTCCAAATATCATCAGATATCTACCAGTCAAACCCTAGAACGGATGAACGAACGAAACGATTGCAATGGAACAAACAAACAGACAGAAATTGAATTCATTAAAATTGATTCAGTAGATAAAATGTTGCAAGAAAGTTATATCGAGGACGTTTGCTAGCCCGCACTTAGTCAGAGTGGGGGAGTGGTCTTGATCACCTTGGTAGAGAAGAATTTAGTATTGAGATTTTAAAGTGGGCTGTTCATTTTTGTACACTTCATCATTATAATTGTTAGCCCTGTCATTATCGTCTACTGCTGTACTTATGTCCAGCCTCTCCCATTTTACGCCACTGAGCACGATCGGCAGCTCCTGTCATCCACTGTATCCCTGTCGCTTTATGCTGATCGTCGCTTTACCTGGCCACAAGGGTGACCCACACTGCACTTGCTTTCTACTCAAGAACCCGTCGACCCCAACGGTAACGGTCATCAGTATCAGTTCTTGTAGCAGCATAGCCGGCTCATTGCTACTTCTGCTTCAGCACACGATAGCTATGTAGAATTCACAGATCTCGTGTTGGCTTGTAACAATATATTGTCAAAGCCACCGATCATTGTGTATGATCATGTAATAATTAATAGGTGTAATTAATGACTGTTGAATATTTGTAATGTAATGTGACGTAATTATTTTTTTATCCGTGAATATGAGTCTTGTGTTACTTGAAATAAATGAATTTTAATTTAATTTAATTTAATTCCATTCACCAAATCTCTCGCTTCCCTATACTGGCTCTACAGACCTAGAATAAATTTCTACCGGAGGGCATTTAATGTTTTGAGTATACTATTTATGCAAAACGTCACGTCATTTCATCATCCATTTTGCCAGTCGATGTAATTGACCCACCACAATCAGAAGATTGTACCCCATCACCAGTCAGCTAATTTGCCGGTTAATTTATAACACAAAGGTGTAATCGTTGCAAGCATGATGCGATAATTAGTTAATTATAATTACAGTTTAGGAGATTGAGTGGATATGATTTATGATATCGAATGTATTGCAATAATAGACGGTAATTTGTAACTTTTGTTTCACTTTTAACTTGTTATCGATATGTACTTTTATAAACTTGTACAGAATTATACATTAGTAATTTTGGACGTACGTCGAGATAGTATGTTTTCAATGGAGTAACTGCAGATATTCCATTCGAAAACAAGTTTACTTGGATATGCCCTAACTAAAATGGTTTAGGCTTTCTTATAATTGCTTTCGCCTTATTTTCGTTTGAAATTAAATAAAGAGCCCTATCAAAGATATAACCAGTTCATTACGGCGGTAGACACTAGACACCCAGGAGTACTATTAACAATGTTATGCCTTCTAATATCTATTCCATGTTGTGTCATAAATCCACCGAACTGAAACTACGCAAAATGGGTAAATCTGCCGCATGTCAGATTACCAGTGCCCCACTATACCGGCAACTTCGTATCAAATTCTTCTGAACAGACAGTTTCTAAATACTGAAAGTGGTCTAAGGTCTCTTTTTCACTTTGTGCAGAGAGAGGAAGCGGTCTTGGACCAGTATCAAGACAATATGGACATAACATGAAATGAAGTCGCTTCATCTGCTATTCTCAGTACACACCGTCCTATGAAAACTCTACACAATACAAATAGACTGATATCAATGAACTTAGAATCCTAAAAGAGGAAGTAGATCATGCCCAGCAATCCGATACGTATCATCATGTATCCGATATGATGTTGTATTCTTGTGACACTTCATTACAACCTTTACTATTATCACCAAATAGACTGATATCAATAAACTTGGAGTCGTAAGAAGAGGAAGTAGATTTTGCGAAGCAATCCGATATGTAGTTGTATCCCTGTCACACTTCATTAACATCTTGTTATGTTTCTTCTCCTTTTTATGTGTTAGTTAAGATTCTATCCATGTGCTGAATATGAAGTGAATCAGTAGCTTGTCCTCATGGATCCGTTGTTGTCTCCAGGAGCGCCTGGGCGGCGGCGGCCTGGGGCTGGGCGGCGGTGGGTTCCGGGGCGGGCAGCCGTCCCTGGCCGACTTCCAGCCGCCCTACTTCCCCCCGCCCTTCGCGCCGGCACCTCACCCCGCCAGCCCGCATCATCAGCAGCAGGTGAGCAAACACTTTGTCTAGATGATCCTGGGCAAAAAAATCAGCATCTCTACAGGATCTTTCAGCAGCATTGTCTGCTCCTCCCTGGCAGTGACTTGACGTGGCCCAAATGGAAGTCACTACAGTCCTCCTGCGACTGTGGTGCAACACAAACCATGCAACACTTGGTATCCTACCCTCACTGCCCTGACAGCTGCAACACCAAAATTGATTTAATAGACGCCTTCCTTCCTGGAATAGCAGTTGCTGAGTTTTAGGCGCCATTCATTTAAACAGAAATTCATATACATATATAATTTTTGATCTTGATTTTAATTATTTTAGTAGTTTAAAAAAAACATTAAGAAACAAATTAAAAAGCATTAAAAAGTAATATAAAATAAAATAAAAAGCAAAGTATTAAAAAGCAAATAAAAATTATTTATACCTATTGTAGGTAACATAGATGAAGTAAGTTAGGTTTAAAAACCAAATAACGTTATCGACATGGAGAAGAAGAAGCAGCATTATACTGGTCTTGGGTGGAAAAGGATCATAAGCTCAAATGATATAGATTTTTTTTCATCGCGTATAGGTCCGCGTTTGACCACCAACTCGCCTGATGGTAAGCGACGGTGTGGTCGAAGATGACGCACGTTGACCTAGAAAGTACCTATTCACTCTAACCTTGAAAAGTTCTAGATTGTATCTCTCAGGGAACAAGGAGGCCGGTAATGTATTCCACTCTAAAGCTGTACGTATGAGAAAAGTGGATTCAAACCGTTTTGTATGGATTTTGGGAATATCCACAGTGTATGGGTGGTAGTGGGCCGACTTACGACTTGTCCTGTAGTGGAAAGGGGAAGGCAATATTAGGTCGTGTAAATCCGCTGCAAACTCTCCAAAATGCATTCTGTAAAACACTAGATAACTGTACTTATAAAATATACTATATCATTATTAATCTAACATTCTAACAGCACAACGAATAAATCTCTGAGGCCACAATTCTCAGAAACATGTGTAGTGGTAGGACCAAATAATGTATACTAAATCTATGGGTAGGGCTCTTTGCAGTGTCTTCTTGATGAACAACCACACATTAGTCAGTTATTCTGTTAAAATCCTGACCCTATTATCATTTGTATGTTCTTTACCGTTCGAACAAACTCCTTGTCTGATCAGTACGTTGGCATACAACATGAGCATACTAAATCTTCCCACTGGTACTCGCACTCGGTCAGTACGTGTTGGTTGATGATGCATGATTACGAAAGATCCTACGTACATTTCGGTTTCCACACAGCGTTTTCCTTTACGGCTAAATTACGGCTGGTCTAGTCGGGAGAACGGCGACGGCGGCCGATCCGGAGACCCCGGGTTCAAACCCCACACGCACCACTGTCTTTTCGAACTCATGTGCGTAATGCCGCTAACTTAAAACGGTGAAGGAAAACATCGTGAGGAAACCGACATGTACCTAGAATCTTTCGCAGTCATGTGTCATCCACCAACCCGTACTGGGCCAGCGTGGTGGATTATGGCCTTAACTCTCTCCTTGCGAGAGAAGGACCCGAGTCCCAGCAGTGGGAACGTTTAGTGGGCTGTTGATGATGATGTTTTCCTTTACCGTATTTGAGTTACCGGCATTACGCAAATGACTTCAAAAATACATCATCATTCGCCTACCCTCATCCAACTTTAGGTGGGATCGGTACAACATGTTCGTTACCTCCATTCATCTCTGTCATTCGTCAGATCTAAGCTCACTCCTTTCCTACTCATATCGTCCTTCACACAAAAAGACAGAGCGCGTGAAATTCGTCCCAGAGGCTCCGAACTAAACCAGCCGTAACTTCACTCAAGCGAAGTTATGGCTGGTCTAGCAAGACCAGTGTCTGATCCCATAAAGCTCAACCTTAGTTGACGGGTCCACAAGGACGGGATGGTGAGTAAAAGAACTGGATGTTGACCCTAACGGTGTTTGTTCTCAGAGCCATGGCATGGAGTACGGTGGAGGCGGCGGCGGCACCGACTATGGGGTGCAGCACTACGCTCCTCAACAGCTGCTGCCGCGGCATCACACACACCACGAGCCGCACGCACACCTGCGACATCACCGGGATCACCATGACGCCATACACGCACACCACGTTAGTATCATGTGATCCTGTGTAGCATCACACCTTTGTACCTATAGCAATTTTATCTCACAAAGCGATGCGCGTCTTAGCGGTAGCCAAGTGTAAAAAAACACGCTAAGTAAGTGTGCGTGAAAACAAATACTGCATCTATGTGTATGTGTGCGTGAAAGAAATACTTTCGCCCGCGTCTCGGGCGGTATTGAGGGCGTCCACCGTCACGCACACGCTCACAGCGTGTTCATGTACATGCAAAGCTCGCTTCGTTAGATAAAAGATAAAAGTAATACTATAGGACTCTTTGCAAAGTCCGTCTAGGGAAGTACTATAACTTTTCCAGTTATTCTACCGCTAAACAGTGCTGTACAAACATCACTGTGTTTCGGTTTGAAGGGCAATGTTTCCAGAGAAATTACAGGGCATAGAGATAAACCATTTAAATATCTAGTTGATGAGCGCAGTGCAGTGCAGATAACTGTTTGGATTCTCCGTGTTCGATAGGTATACCTACCAGTCAAAGATAGCCCTGAATTTCGCTAAAGGTGGCTTCATTTTGTTTGTAAGTTTCATGTTGTAAGAGTACATAAAATATTTTTTTTATAAAATTACATAATTTTCATAATTTATATAATTACATAATTTTCATAATTTTTATAATTACATAATTTTCATAATTTTTTCCAAGAAAATGAAACCTGCTTTAGCGAAATTCTGGGTAGCGATTCTAAATGCGTTTCCGAATGGTTCGGAATCGGAATGACAATCCTTGTCTCTGTCATGCTAAACAGATAAGACAAAGACCGAGATATGAGATTCCGTGTCGGATGCAACCGAATGGATTTAGAATAGCTACCCTGAGCTATATTTTACAAGTAAGTATATTTGTGCTCAGAAAACGAACCTTCGCGCTAACAGAACATTTGATTTGTGCAATGTTTGTTCAACTGATGAAAAGTGCTAATCTAGAAGAATACATCCCATTCTCAAAATCAGAAAGTTATTTTCTTCACATAACTTTAGAGACGAGGACGTCGTATTTTTGCCAACAATGCGTTTAGAAATAGATACGTTATAGAGAGGCCACTTTGGCAGATTAACCCACGGTAATGTTCCGGTTTTTGAACGAAATTCCCGCGCACAATGCTTGGGGGATCTTTGGAAGGAAGCCCGTGGACATTTTGTGATTGAATAACCGTTTATGAAAGGTTAATAGTTTGGGTTATGTTTTTTGTTGTCGATTTAGACTAGGCCTGCTCAATATTTTTAGGAAATATATATTTGTTTGACCCACTGACGCTGATGTCCGCGGGATTTGATCAAGTTGTTCCATGCTTATACTTATGATATTTTGTATAATTATGAAGTAGACAGTACTTTTTGATTCAACAAGAAAAGTCACACACTGGCCGTTTAAAATTCAACCGCTACGCAGAATAAACAGTGAATAGTGGCTTAAAATTGCAGCATTAAAAGTTCAAATCAACGTACAATTATAAAATTATGATATACAATAAATACGTAAGGTAGGTAGCCTGTCGAAAACTTTTATGATTTAGAAAAGTGCAAATTTTCCCAGTCGCCAGTGTACTAGCTTGCCATTAATTTGAAAAGAATTAAATAAAAATAAATACAAAGAAGCATCTTGATTCTCGATAATGATGTTTTTTTTTAATCACCGACGCAAAATGGACGGGGTGTTTTAAGTTTGACGTGTCTGTGTATGTCTGTGAACCGATTTTGATTCTGTTTTTTGTTTGAACGGTGAATTAGTCAGGATTGTTCTTAGCTAAGTTTCTTCAAAATCTGTACAGCCGTTTCAAAGTTATCAGTTTCAAATATGCATCAACCTTATGCGGTTGATGCATATTTGTTTTTCTTGCAAACATAAATGTGACCTGAAACAATTTATTTATTTTTGGCACAGTTGTCACACGGAGGTTTCGGCTACGGCAGCGGGGGCGGCGGCGGGGGAGAGAGGAGAGCAGACTACGGAGCGAGAGAGCAACACGAACTGGCGTTGCATCACGCGCTACACTCCGAAGAAACTCCTGTAAGCTATCAGATTCACATCACTAGTCCTAAGGTCCTAAACAGTAGCAGGGCATCCTCACTCGCTCAAGGTCGCGCGGTTTTAGCCTACCGCTAGACCGTTCTTTCCAGGAAACAAGTGCCAATCGGTTGTCGGACGCACGGCTGAGCACTCGCGCAAACCGTTTCCCGCGCATATTGTTATTAGATATGTCGTAAATCCTCCGCGCTAGACAGGGACAGAGTTACGCGTTAGAAGAGAGAGTTGAAATTCGCGACAGATATTGAGCGCTAATGCGAGCAATAATATTTATTCTGTGACAGTAGTGGTAGGACTCTTTGCAGAGTCCGCCTGGGGAAGTACCACACCTTTGCCAGTCATTCTACTGCATAGTACTGCACAGTACTGTGTTCCGGTTTGAAGGGCAATGTTTCCATTGAAATTACAGGGGCAAAAAAATAAAATATCTTATATCTCTGGGTGACGAGCAGTGCTAGGTAATTTAGTGATTTGGACTCTTCATGTTCCAATAGCTGCGTGTCACTGTGCTGTTATGTGGCAGGCATGTTGCTTATCATCAGGCACATATGTGCTGTTCGTCTCGTCACTCTTTATTAAAAAAAAAAAAAAAAACCTTCATTAGTCGTTGGATAATAGGGTACAATCCTCAAAAAAACTAATTAGTCCGTCAGGTAGATTGCTAAAAAATATTGTACACGTATTTTTTCTTTTGTTTCACAAACAAAAAATTACGAAGATACAGCACTTAGAAGTTTCGCGTGACGTCACTTGTGCCTACGATTTTTACTCACGAGTGATGTCGCGACCCCCCACTCTCGAAGTTTGATGTTCTATATCTTTGTCGATTTTTAATATTTTGAAAAACCAAAAAATACGTGTCCAATATTTTTCCATGATCTAGCTGACGGACTAATTAGAATAGTGTATTTTTGACCCAGTCCGGTACCCTATTCAGGTGTGCTTAGTGTAAGAAGTAAGTTATGTACCCTTGTTGTTAGTCCTTCCACATAATATATTGTTTACTATCGGTGCCCCGCGGTTTTACCTGGGTGGATTCCGTTCCCGTTATTTTCCTAAAAAAATAGGCTATAAATAAATAAATAAATAATTTTATTAGTACCAAATTGTTATATAGCTATGTGTACCTACTCCAGATTATAATAATGTATCTCCATTTCAACTCGATTTGTTCAGTCGTTTCGATAGCGACGTCAAGAAACATCCAAAATTTGCATTTATAACATTAAGAGTATAATAGGGTATTTGTTCCCTGAGGAATTATGCATTTCAGAATAATACGTTGTTTATGTGCTATTCCAGACTATAAACTATCTGTGTTCCAAATTTCAATTCGATTTGTTCAGCCCTTCTGACGTAATTGAGCAAAAACTATCCAAACTTCAGGTTTTTCGATGTTCCATACAAAACGCTTTAAAAATGAAAAGCGTTGACTACCAACTAAAAATATGTATATTATATCTGCACATTTACCTTCGCGTCGTAGCAAATGACTAATATCTAGAAATAAGAACACTTATGCAAAACAGGTCATATTTCAAAGTGCACTTAATACCGAAAACAAGTATTCAAATGATGTATTAAACACGAGGATACTCCTTGAACTTTCCACTAATTGCCAAATAAATGTTACAAAAATCTCACAAACCCAAAAGGCTGGGCCGGATGTATAAAAATGCCAAATATCTTACCAATTTTTTGCCCTTGCAACATCATGTAGTCAATAGAATTTCCAATATGCGGAAGATGCCCATTCTTCGGGAATTTATTAATAAACTAGGGAAATTAAAAAATACTGGATGGAAAGAATTCGGAATGTTAAGGTCTATTATTGAATGCTGGGTTTTTATCTATACTAATATTATAAAGAGGAAAGATTTGTTTGTTTGTTTGTTTGTAATGAATAGGCTCCGAAACTACTGGACCGATTTCAAAAATTCTTTCACCTTTGGAAAACTACATTATTCCCGAGTAACATAGGCTATATTATATTTAAAAAAAATTAGGGATCCTTACTAAAACTCCAATAATGTAACATAAGGTGTAAAAAAAATGACCTGAAAAATTCGTTACGTCGCGTGCGCTGCGAAAACTATTGATGATAGAACAAAATCATTTACTACGACTTTGCACAACTCATTATTATCTACAAAAAGTGTCGCGACAGCATAAATATGTCTAAATATTATAGTTATGTCACAGTAAGCAGTTTTTTATTCTAAAATATTAATTTATATATGCCGCCTCTTGAAAAGGCTCTTCATTTGTACCTTGGTATTAATCCTCATCAAAATAAATCTTATCTTAATATATATAAATCTCCTGTCACGATGTTTGTCCGGGATGGATTCCTAAACTACTTAACCGATTTTAAATTAAATTAGCACACCGTGAGCAGTCTGGTCCAACTTGAGAGATAGGATAGTTTTTATTTCGATTAATAGTCTTTAAATGACAATATCCGAGCGCAGCCGGAATGGACCGCTAGTTCTCGATAAATAACGAGTGTTGGAAGTTTAACGTGTAGGTATCACAGACAAGCAACACCAATAGACACATACAGACAGACAGACACTTTAGTATGCACACCAGAAAAAAAACTACAAAACATGAAATACGTATAACTAGTTCCATGAATGGTGGCTTTATTGCTAATAGCTATTTCTTCCAGGCAATCATTAGTGGCAGTAAACGCAAGGAAGAAGTAGAGTACTGTATTACTTTGAGCTCAGTTTTTATATACTAGTTTAACTGTTGTTACATATTTTTTTTAAATAAAGAATGATGAGACGAGCAGTACCTTTGCCTGATGGTAAGCAACATGCATGCCACATATCAGCACAGCGACACGTAGCTATTGGAACATGAAAAGTCCAAATCATTACCTATCACTGCACTGCGCTCGTTACCCAGGGATCTAAGTTGTTATATCTCTAAGCCCTGTAATTTCTCTGTAAACATTGCCTTACGAATATTTTTATACTAATCTGATTGGTCTACAATTTTACAAGGTTTTTTTGTTCGTATCTCTATACCTTCGAGTGTGCGTCTGGTCGAAGCGAATATATCGATAATACTGTTTTTTATCTGTTATTTGACAAATCGGTTCTAAGGTGTCGAGGGATACTTAAAAATGTTTTTTTTTCTAGAATGCAGCAATGGACGACACCACGGGTTTCATGACGGATCTACCTTTACTGAAAAGTAAGTGAATATTCAATTTAATAGATAGATAGATAGATTAACTCGTTATTGCACTTAATTTAAACAACAGAATAAATAAAACAAAAGTTACTTATAACAAAACCAAATAAAGTAGCAATTGGCGACCTTATCACTAAAAGCGACCTCTTCCAGGCAACCATAGGAATCAATTCAATTTAATAGTTTAATTATTGACAAAAAATTGCAGCTAGACTCCTTATGGTAGTAGGGTTATACAGCCCAGGACATAGGCCAAAAGAGCACTATTTAAAAAAAAACTTAACACATGACTGCCACCTCACCTGATGTTAAGAAACGATGCGGTCTACGATAGAAAATGGTAGCCTAGAAGAAACCGAATCTCTCACGCTTTGGAGGCACCACGATTATAGCTATCGGAAAACCCTACTCGGACAACGCAATCCATAGACAGACACAGACGTTCTTATCACAAAAGTTGGTTTATATGCAAGAGGACTAAAAAATAATAATTAGTTCGTCAGCTATATCATAAAAAAGTATTGTACTTATACGGTTTTTTTCTTATGTTTCAATAACAAAAACGACGAAGATACAGTGCTCAGAAGTTTCCAGTCACGTCACGATATGGTACGATTTTTATTATAGTGTGACGTCACAACCCCTCCGAAATTTTGATGATCTATATCTTTGTCAATTTTTGATGATTAGATAAAACAAAAAATACGTGTCCCATATTATTCCATAGTCTACCTGACGAACTAATTAAAATGGTATACTTTTGAGCCTGTCGTTATCCCAATTGTATATAATGATCAGTACAAAATGCACCACTCAGCTCAGAACAGGTGAACTGCGTAACCCAGATATACTAAGAAGATACATTATTAACTTATCAAAAATCATTGTTACATCTCAGTGATGACCCAACACAGATAAAACTGTAATTAGGCCTCACACAACACTTATCGGATAGGTGTATCGATATTTCTAAGTAGATCGTAAAAAAAAGTACTCAAACGAATCGATATCAAAGACGTAACGATCAATCATTCGATATTTAAATAAGTAGCGTTATCATTACGGCCATTTTGTTGGTACGCGTTATTTATTCGTTCTTAATTTGAAATACAGTTAGCTTTGAAATGAATTCCATTTTCAAAATTCATAGACTGCTAATAAAGTCACACCATTTCTTTTTTTGTCATTGTGTCAGAGTGTTGCTGCCAGTATGGTGCACAGCTAATGACATACTAATGTTTATTGTATTAGGGTTGCCATAAAGAAATATTACAATGAGAATGGCGATCACGCTGAGCGCATGTTTGGGGCGTGGCAATGATTGTTAAGAGTACCATTGTTGGTATTCGGTACTGGAATTTCGTAATCACCCATATTTTACGACATGCAAGTAAAGAAATTACTCTTATTACACTGTTTCGGTACTGGCGAAGTATCAAATTAAATAAATGTCAGTTATGACGTAACGTTAATGTTTACAAAGAAAAGAAAAAATCGGCAGGTGACTAAGGACAACTCGCAATGTTACCAGTATTTTAGGGTATTGAGATATTTTCAAATTGACAGCTTAAAGGATTATTACCCTTGACTAAATTTAGTCAACTGAATTTAGTCGCTATTCGCTATTGAATTTGTAAAAGTGTAATAGTATTGAGTAAGCGAACATACTAAATTCAGAAGCGAGGATTGGTTGCTTCTGAATTCAAGTTGACTTACCTTGCCTCTAAAATTGTTGCTGTATTCAGTCACTATATTTAGCCTTGTGTAAGAAGCCTTTTAGAGCTTATGGTAACAAATCAATGAAAAAGATATAAATCAAATGATTTACATGATTCTTCAATTTGTTGCTGTTGTTTTGATCGAAAAAATAATAGGCTGACACTTGACCACCATCCTGATTGATTTTAAGCGACGATGCGGTCTGATTTTTCGCGAACTCTTTTTGACTCGTTGTTTCGATTTTGTACCAAATCTAACTATTAAAATTAACGTGGTTGTTACACATATTGATTGGGTAAACGGGTAACTCATGTGTAATGAGGTCGGTCAATCCGACTCGAGTTTCGGCCGCGTCCGGCGGCCTTTTTCAAGAAGAGTGTACGCGCCCGATGGCTTCCCATTTAGCACCGACCGGTTTTCGGATTGACCGACCTCATTACACGTGAGTTACCCGTTTACCCAATCAATAAATCTAACTATGTTATAACTAATTCTATCAGTAAGATAATGAAGCAATAAATTATTGACTATTGACTTTAGTATGTCCAATTAGGCTTTATTTATATAAGTGACTACAACGCATGTGCTAATGCACCCAGTCTGGATAACCGTGTGCATTGAATTACTACTTTATTTATTAATTACTAACTATTACAATACAAAATACAAATACAAAATACTTTATTGCAACATAAACATTTAACAAGATCAGGATCAGATTCCAGGTCACTTGTATACTCGTATAGCATTAGCACCCCGCTTTATGTACTATCAGCTGGGACTAGGGGCATTCTCTCTCAAAGGGAGAGTTAAGCCCAAAATCAACGACGCTAGCCCGGTGCGGGTTGACCTTGCATGACCTCGAAAGATTCTAGATAAATGTCAGTTTCCTCTATGCTTTCCTTGACCGTTTTTGAGTTAGCGGCATTACGCAGATGTCTTCGAAAAGACCGGAGTCACCGTTCTCCCGACTTGACGAGCTATAACTTCTTAATGTCCCTAAATAGCGACTAGTTATAAATTGTAATGTTCTGTTTGTTCCCCCAGCGATGAAAGGTCGCGATGGACTCGGCGGCACAGGGTCGTGTGCGCCAAACGACGTCTTCTGCTCAGTCCCCGGCCGTCTGTCGCTGCTGTCTTCAACCAGCAAGTACAAGGTGACCGTCGCGGAGGTGCAGAGGAGGCTGTCGCCGCCGGAGTGCTTGAATGCGTCCCTGTTGGGAGGCGTGCTGAGAAGGTACAACTCTTTACAATAACACTTTTTTGATCTGATAACTTCTTGTGGGAGATGAAACCGCTTCGCTACGTGCCAAACTTCTACAGTACTGACTTCCCTTTCTTTCAGGCATACGGTAGTGATAGGCAGACTGATCTCTCACTGTAACACACAGCGTTAGCCGTATTGTGGACAAACGCTTCATCATCTTGTATCTTGTATACGTGTCGTAAACTTATTTAAAACTGGAAGGTTGCACCTTGAGAGGCCTGCTCAGAAGGTAGGAACTCTTTGTTGACTTTACTGTAAGACCAAACACATTGTTTTTTCTGAGATCGATCCATACGAGTGGTCATTGATGGCTGCTTGTCGGATCAATTGGCAATCAATGCAAGAGTCCCCCAAGAATCGGTACTCTCTGGGATGCTCTTTCTGCTCCATACAATCTGTTGAAGCCCTTTGTCTTTTGGTACGCAGCTGATACCGTTGTAGAGAGTTATGTATCTAGTGTGAGATCCAGCAACAAATCCAGGCACTGAGAGAGAGTATCATCGAGCGTCTGAACTTGGCTCTCGAAGCAGTGTCTGGGGCGATGCCAACGGGCCTAGTTTTACTAGGAAACGACGCAGGCGAACCTGTTCTCCGCAAAAAAAAGACCATCTTGAGCTTTTGGGCGGAATTTTGACATCTACGCTCAACTTTGTCTCTTTCATCCAGTCTAAGGCCAAATCAGCTGTCACAAAACGACATGGTGTTAAGGTGTTATCCCGTCGTTCTATATTATTTAAGTGTTACCATGCTATCTACACTCTACAGTATAATCGTACTACATATTTAGACTATAACTACTGGCCCAGTATATTGCAGTGGTTCTGAGTAACAGCTGTCTGTTATTGCTATCTAGTTAATTCTAAGTATTAAATATAATGCTTGAATAAAGTCTCTTTTCTCGCTAACCGCTGACAGCACCATAACCGCAGTTCGAAAGTCAAACATGATATTATCGGCACCGCGTCGTGTAAAGTGTTGCCACCGCAAAAAACAAATAACCGCTAAATGAAACGGAAATGGCCGCGACGTGGTTTATCTAATGAGGCAATTTCAAATATATACTTATTAAAAACAGTTCTCAATTATTACGCTAAAGGTGGCGTTAAGTTTTCTTTTAGTTGCCGAAGTTGATAAGTTTGCGTCCATGTCAATAATTTGTCTTTTTACACCCATTTATAACCATATATTGAAGGGCAATGTTTCCAGAGAAATTACAGGGCTTGGAGATATAACATCTTAGATCTCTCGGTGAGTCTGGGCGCAGTGCAGTGCTGGTAATGATTTGGATTCGTCATGTTCCAATAACTACGAGTCACTGTGTTGTTAGGTGGCAGGCATGTTGCTTACCATCAGGCACATGACCTGCTCGTCTCGTCACTTTTTATTTTAAAAAAAAGCATAAATGTGTTACGCTAAAGGCTTAGTAGAATTAGGATGATGTTTGGCTCAAAAATATAACATTCTAATTAGTACGTCAGGTAGATAACGGAAAAAGGTAGAACACAGTTTCTTGTTTGCCAAATTATTAAAAAGCGTCAAACTTCCGAGGGATTGTGATTGTGATGAGGGGTTGATCACGTATCCATGAAAATCGTATTTATGTAGACGTGACGTCACTCGGAACTTCTAAGCACTAGATCTTCGTAATTTTTGAAGTGAAAACTTCTTTTGGCGCACCATAGACTGATTTTTCGTGGGCTGTGAATTGACCTCTCAAGCATCACGCTCGGGAATTAAATAAATCTTCGGGTAAACTTAGGACCATGGCCATAGGCCATATAGAAGTGCGTCAGAATTTCCCATTGGCTATCTAGAAATGCGTCAGTATTTCTAGATGGCCATGGTCGTGGCTCTACGGTTTCATCCGCGTAGTTTTCAAAGTGAGCTATCAAATTCTGATAAAAATAGATAAAAGATAATTTAAAAATAATAATTATTATAAAAAAAAAAATTGTTGAAAACATGAGTAAATTACAAACACACATAATGCAATGATATAATAGGTCACAAAATTTCAAAGTAGCTTCAAAGTCGTCATGTTTTGCCTGATATGGTAGGCATACAAATATCTGAGTTATAAGTTTACACTTCTATTTGACTGCTAATTTTTTTGTTTGTGACACAAAAGAAAAAATACATGTACAATATTATTTAATAATCTAACTGGCGGACTAATAATTACTATACGTGTACTTCAGTGCCCACATCCTCAGTAATAAAAGACGTTTTAAAAGGGACAGTCTCCTCGACTAACCGTGGCGATTTATCTGACCGCACTTGCTTGTTTGAACATAACTAATAGTCGGATGTTGCACTTAGAGGCATCGGACGTTATCTTGTATCGAATGGTCCGTTAGTTGTTTTAAATACGTTTGAAGGTGGTACGCGCGTTTAGGCACGTGTCGTGTGAATACACGTGCATGCCACTTATGAGAGCTTTTTAGGCATTTAATTGGTATTTGGCGAACAAAAACAATAATTGTAATCTAATTTGGACTTCGGTACTTAACATACACATGCATACAAAAATAATAGTTGCTATTTTTTTACTATTTGAAGAAAAAAACATTGCATTGGTATTATACTTCTTATTTTTATTTTGAATAAAATTTAAAAAAATACGTTTTGGAATAACTTATTAGCCTAGTAATATTAATAGTATATATTAGGTAGTGTTCCGGAATTAGAATGAACAAGAAATAAATCATTTTGTTCTGTTAGAAGTGTTAAGTTTCACTCATTAACCAAAATAAAATAAAGTAGCCAAGTGCGAGTTGGACTCGCCCATGAAGGGTTCCGTTCCAGCAAGTAACATAATATACATAGTACACATAGTTCTTGTAGTTCGTTGTAACTTTGATCGAAGTTTTAATAATAGTGTATTTATGACGTACTAAAAAAGAGCTACTCATCAGATCGAGTTCAAACTAATTTTCGTTGGTAGTTTTCGTGGTAATGTACATCATATATTTTTTTAGTTTTTTCATTCTCTTACTTTAGAAGTTAGAGGGGGGGGGACACATTTTACCACTTTGGAAGCGTCTCTGGCGCAAATTATTCAGTGTAGACGAAAATGGTTTTAGAAACTTTAACATCATTTTTGAAGACCTATCGATAGACACCCCACACGTGTAGGTTTGATGAAAAAAAATTTTTCGAGCTTCAGTTCTCAGTATGGGGGGCACCCCTAATTTTTGTTTTTTAAAAAAACTTTTGTAAAAATCTTAATGCGGTTCACAGAATACATCTACTTACCAAGTTTCAACAGTGTAGTTCTCATAGTTTCGGCAAAAAGTGGCTGTGACATACGGACGGACAGACAGACAGACAGACAGATAGACAGACATGACGAATCTATAAGGGTTCCGTTTTTACGTTTTACGGAACCCTAAAAATGGTGTTATTATTATGTTTTATGAGTATCTTGAGAGTATTTAATAAGTAATTAATTCGAAAATTAATAGATATTTATGTTTCTGTATTTGTAATTTACTCATGTTTCATATAATGTGTCATATAATGCTTGACAGTTTCCTGTACATTAATTATTATAATACAGTAAAGTAGTAATTTCAAACTTTGAAAATGTAGACAATTTGTATGCTCTTTCTTTTGTTTTTATTTTTTTATTTATTGACGTGTAAATTGTACATTTATGAATAAAATACTTTGACTTTGTTTTAAACAAATAAATTATCTCTTATCTTTTTTTGAAGTGAAAACTTCTGAGTTATAAGTTTTAACTTCTATCGGCAGTTCCTATGACTGCCAAATTTTTTTATCTGTTGTTTTGTGACGAATACTTTCCCGGTTCGTTTTCGTACTCAAGCCATAAAGCGTCACCAGTGTAAGCACGTATCAACAAGGATGTACCGGAATCACATCATACCTGAGTCGGTCATTACCGACTCTTTTGTGTAATAATTGGATTTTTTCCGTTGTCGGAATGATCAGACAGTTTTTTTGCTAAGCCTACTAACTGATTTGCCGATTTGACATGCGATTGAACAAATAAAAGTTTTTAAGAGATACCATTTCAGGTATCATTCGATAAATCGATAGATTCGGCGCATCATAAAAAAATACTTATTTGATAGGATAAAAATGTATGGGTCTCGTTGAATTAGCAACATACGAAGACATTATACCAACAGCAATGAAATAGGGTACCGGACTGGGTCAAAAATACACCATCCTAATTAGTCCGCCAGCTAGATCATGGAAAAATATTGGACACGTATTTTTTGTTTTTTGATAATATTAAAAATCGTCAGAGATATAGACCATCAAACTTCGAGAGTGGGGGGTCGCGACGTCACTCGTGAGTAAAAATCGTACTCACAAGTGACGTCACACGAAACTTCGAAGCGCTGTATCTTCGTAATTTTTTGTTTGTGAAACAAAAGAAAAAATACGTGTACAATATTTTTTGGCAATCTTACTAACGGGCTACTTAGTTTTTTTTAGGATTGTACCCTATTATATCACAGTTAAATAGCCTTTAATAAATATAGTCATATGTATGTAAATAGAGGAGCAGCTAGTAATAAATTAAAACCAGTGTGATGTATTGTGTAGACAAATAAAAACAAATGTGAGTTTAAAAAGTGTATGTTAAGGCCGGTTTGCATTTTGATTAGTGCGAGTGCGGATGCGAGTGCAATCGCGAGTGCGAGTGAGTAATCGCGACTGGTTACTATGCACTCGCAATAATCAATCGGTGTCCACACGTGTTTGCTACTAGTCACTCAACACCTGCAATACTCACTCGCACTCGCACTAATCAAAATAAAAACAGGTCTTTACTGACAATGTAACCCACAGATAAAATTTTAAAAAAAGGCGAAACATACAATGCAAGTAACATGTTTGTATATCTAAATTTTATAATGTGAACTCTCTCAAATAAAAAATAGACCTTATCTATAGTGAAAGAAAGAGGTTGGTACCAATGGGAATATTATGTTTTTGGATTTCGAAGGTATTTAGATTATATAGGTATATAGAGATATATATTGTATATCTATAGATTTTTTAGCTTTTTTAGATGTTTTTATTAATAAATGTCATACCTAATTAGGTACTAACCTCTTAAATGCTTAACTTCATTTCACACAGACCTTTTAAAGTTTTAAGCCTGTGAACTGTTTAATATTTACAAAGCTTACGGTAGCTAATGTTGCAAAATAAACTAACATCTTGAACCAATACTCAATGGTAAAGTGATACTTTCTAATCCATTCATTCATCAATAAGTCGAATTATTTACGCAAACTAACACAAAACAAGAATTAATCACAAACGAAAATATTTATACACGCAGTCGCGCCACAAAGGCTCTCTGTCAAAACAGACAAGAATGCTGGCCACCATTAATTCCAAATTTAAAAAGTTGAAAACCTCTTTTGTGGTCGCCATTTTGATTTAATCAATTGAGTATTATTGATGGATTCTACGAGTATTATCCAGTATTTATATTGAGATGGTATTTCTATAGAATAAGAATTCGTAGAGATTATTTATCAAAATACTTTCTTGCTAAATATAATTTGTTTCTGGACTAGAAAACATGAAATATATGAAAGGTAGGTTACATTTGTGTTTAATTTTGTTAAGTAGACTTTACAAATTATTTGAATTATGATTTTTGTAAATTCTTATCAGTAAAATTTTCTAAGTTTAAAAAGTGTGAGTTTTAAAACCGTAAGAAAAATATGTAACGGAAGTGACACGCACAAAACGGCCCGTAACCAGTGTTGCAAACTTTTGTTTTTCACATAATCGTACCATAGACAATAAAATTAAGTAATATTTTTGTTTTGCAAATAGTGTTGCTTTTTTATAAACTTCTATGGGTTTACACTTGACCACCATCTCGCCTGATGTTCAGCGACAATGCGGTCTACGATGGAGCGTGCCTATTTGTCCCATGACACCATCTTTTTTTTCTATTATTGTAGTACCTATAGCGTGGCGGGAAGAGCAGGACATGGGCCTTAACCTTATGTTAATAACAGTAAAGTATCACGCCACTATTGGAATATAAAGAGTCCAAATTATTGCCTAGCACTGCATTGTGCTCGTCACTCTGAGATATAAGATGATTTATCTCTATGCCCCATAATTTCAAAATATTGCCCTTCAAACCGAATAGTAAAGTTTGTACATTATTGTTTAGCAGTAGAATAACGGGCAACACGTTATACTTAAAATTAAAACCATTAATCCAAGGAAAGGTTTTGAATGTGATACGAGTATGTAATAGTAGATCATGATATAAGTGCGCTAAGTTGATAATTACAGCCGAGGCTTTATTGCTAGCTCGAGCCGAAGGCGAGAGCTATAATTAGCAGAGGCTGTAATTATCAAAGCGCACGTACATATGTCATACGACGTTTTATAACATATTCGCGAGGAAATAAATAAAACTCTGACGACATTTTCAAATAAAAACAATACAGCAAAAAAAAGGCGCGGAATAATATTTACTTGATCACAGATCACAGCACAGAGTAAGTAATCACTATGGATCACAGATTAGCAATGCGCGCGCATCGGCGCCTTTTTTTTAAGCAACGGCACAGAACCAGCCGGTATGCCATTAGTAATAAAGTAAATTAATATTTTTGTATTTTGTTACAGAAAAATTAAAGTAATTTATGGTCAAAATTAATTAAATTAAATAATTCTTTTTTATACTTACCTCTCAAAGTTAATTTTATTCATAAAATGTTGACCACACTTTTCTGACATAAAAACTCTTTACTAAGATTTAAAAAGGTACCGTTCGTTTTAGACGGAGCATATTTCTCTACCTAGTCTGTGGACGGATCATTTTGAAACCGTGCGTTTTACATTATACATTACCGCACAAGTACGTAATGAGATACATTACGATACAGAAATTGGTGCAATAAGAGACCCTTTACGAGCAAATATGTTATAAAATATTTTACTTACTATGTTTTTCCCTCACACTAGTCCTAGTTCACAGAGCTTTCGAAAGCTCTCTGTCGCAGAAAAACCCGGTGTTTCTAATCACATAGCGTCTGAATATCGATTACAATCACCACTAGACGTCAAATCGATTTGACTACTTCAATAGATTCAACACCCCAGACTATATACATCACTATTGACTGCGTGGGTAAAAACATACTTCTATTTTTAGCCAATACCCAATACCATCTGATAATTTAGTAGTGGTAGGACTCTTTGCAGAGTCTACCTGGGGAAGTACCACACCTTTGCCAGTTATTCTACCGCGAAGCAGTAATGTACAAACATTACTGTGGGTAAAAAAAATCTCGAATTCTGTAAAATATTATAACGATGACTACAATTTAATTTGTATACCAAAATGGATTTGAAAAATCGCCTAAAAATTGTGAAAATTGATCAATCGGAAGTATAGAAAATGGATTGTTAAGATTTATGTTGCCTTATTAATAATTATCTCATTAAAATCAAACAGTGCTAAATTAACGACACGTGCGTAAACAAAGTACCTAAGTATTAATGCAAATCCTTTTTACAACAAAAATAATGAATTTAATTAAGCGTAAGTAACTGTTTTTATCATTTATTTTTATTGCGATAAAGTGCTAAAATAATTATAATAAATCCACATCGCCCATCATCCACGGACATTGACGAAAAAAAATAACTATTTAACTTAATATAATATGTATAGGTATTAGGTAGGTAACTCGATAGTATCGCTACTATTAGCGTTTTAAGTGACAGCACGAAGTTTCATATCTATGGGCATTCTCTTTCAAAATTGTCGATTCATTCGATTTAGTTTTCAATTCTAAATTCAAATTTATTGCTTGGCTCGTTAGCGGTCTTCTTTTGTCACTGTTTAAGCGAACGTGTGAAAATATATAAATAAAAGAATTCGATAGTGATGTGGTTAAGAAAAAAATTGATGAAGTTGATTCAATTCGATTTTTGTGGTCAACAATCCACATCAAGTAAAATTTTAATCGCAATAATAGCTATTATTATAAACCTTTATAATTATATTTTTGTCGTGTATTTTTTATTTAGATGTGAAAACTTTTCTTATGAAAATGTCACGCTCGTTTATGAAAGAAACCTTCGGGTGAACGCGGGGCCATGGCGTGGCCATCATGGCCAAGTTGAAAGAATCACACATAAGCTGGTTGAACGAACAGGAAACGGCAAAGTGACGCGTCACTTAATTTAAGTCACTTCACATCAATAAACAATGATTAAATGATTTGTGTCTTGTTCATATAAAAATATGTTACGAGAATCCAAAATTGCGATTAAAATGGAGGTTAGGGCGTGAAATATAATACTTAAACAAAAACAAACAAAACAAACATACCTACTAATTAAACAAAAACTGAAAAACGATCGAGCTATTTTGGGAGCGTACGACTACAAACATTGTGATATGACATTTTTATAAATCAGATATAATGGGACTTAAACGTTATTTAAGGACCATATTTTACCCTGAAGTTTCAATCACGCTACAAATGAGTTCAAATCACGTTTAAAATGTTATTTGTAGATTAAGCATTCATGGTTTCATGAGAAGAAAGTACACTTTCGAACTTACAAAGATTTAAATGAATACGTATCTTCTAGATTCTAGAGTATGAATTATTGAAGTGAAAACTTCTTTAGGCGCGCCTAGACAGATTTTTCGTGAGCTGTGAATTGAATTCATTCGTCACGCTCGTGTATGATAAGAAAGCTTTGGGTAAACTCGGGATCATGGCTATTGGCCATCTAGAAATACGTCAGCTAATGGGAAATGCTGAAAGGGCGTGGACAGGCTATCATGGCATGGCCATCTAGAAACGCATCAGCCAATGAGAAATGCTGACGCATTTCTAGATGGCCATGCCAAGATGGCAATGGCCACGCCCTCCGGTTACACCCGTGTAGTTTTCAAGATAGCTATCAAATTCTGAGTTTTAAGTTTTCACTTCTATCGGCAGTTCCTATGACTGCCAATTTTTTTATTTATTACCTTCAACTATAATGGCTCGCCTGTAAGTATACCATCAGGAGAGCGATTTGTGATAAAATCGGACCTATGTGAGATGATGAAAAATGATAAAACAAATTTAACCGATAAATTAAAGATATTCGTTACGTACAGTTGGTACATCTCTAAGATTATCATAGAGCATTTTTTTTTCACGGAGGTGGCATGTCAATGGAGGTTGTATTTACGCGCTAATGGGGATTATATTGGTTTTCGATACAAGCTTGCTTTTTGTTAGCTATCAATAGCAAACCGCTTGTTAGGAGTCTGACAGATAACTTCTTAACTTTTTTATTCGGATTTACGATATTTTTCTACAGAAATAACAGTAGTTTCAATGCGGCATTTAAAGTTTCGAAAAATGATAAATCGGATTCATATACAAATATACATATATGTATATCCATCCCAATTTGGTCAAAACTTTGGAAAAAAACATGTAATAAAATATTTTAAATATTATGTTTATTCTAGACGTTTTTCTGCCAAACTCTTTGCTAACAAAATGAATAAGTTAAATGAGTAAAATTTTCTCGACAGAAAATACGTTACAATTCTAATTCTACTAAATAAATAAAAATGTTAATGCAGTGACACTGTACTTATACACTTGATGGAATTTATGTTTAATATTATTATAATATATTTAATTGGCATGTAAAGAAATATTTCATGAGTAAATATTTTGATGATGATTGGTTTTTTTTATAGAGAGAGTTGTGATTGTTAAACTCAAGTGGCCTTTACTGTCTATGATTTGTCATACATAACTTTATCAACGTTGTCATACATAACTTAACCAAGTTACGGTGGTCTAGTCGGGAGAACGGCGGCTGCCGATCCGGAGACCCCGGGTTCAAACCCCACACGCACCACTGTCTTTTCGAAGTCATGTGCGTAATGCCGTTAACTTAAAACGGTGAAGGAAAACATCGTGAGGAAACCGACATGTACCTAGAATCTTTCGAAGCCTGTGTCATCTGCCAACCCGCACTGGGCCAGCGTGGTGGATTATGGCCTTAACTCTCTCCTTGCGAGAGAAGACCCCGAGTCCCAGCAGTGGGAACGTTTAGTGGGCTGTTGATGATGATGATGATGAACTTTATCAACATCACTGTATTTATAGAAATAAATATTTTTAGAGATCAATAACTTAAAACACATAATATTATTAATTATATTAAAAGACTGAACCGCCTAATCTCCCCTTTTGAGTTTGAATACCAAAAATTCATATCCAATAACTAAATATTTCAGCAAATCATAACAGAACCGACAAATTCTCCGGATGATTCACATTCCTCATGGCATTGAGGAAGGGAGGAGGCTGCGCTATCGATAAACATTGTTATAGACGTGTCATCTCTTTATTATTACTCGTACTAGTGGCTAATGGTCGCCAAAAGGTCGAAATTCGACCATAATCCAATTCTTAATTTGACCACAGTCTATACTTATACAAAAGAGTATCTATGCGTGTGTCTCAGATACATGATAATCTGTGTTTAATGTTTTTTATTGATTTAATAAAACTATATTTATGCATATTTTTTCTTCTACTCCTTCTCAATATATATATTACTAGCAGTTCCCTCCAATTTACCCGCGTAGTTCCCTTCCCCGTTATTTTCCGGGGATAAAAAGTAGCATATGTGTTCTTTAAGGCTAAAACCTAACTGTGTTAGAGTATTTCGGCCTTATCCGATTATACGTTACTACGTAATTGAGTTACAAACATTGACATTTATCATATTAGTAGGATGAATGTGCGAAATTCCCGTAATTTTCCATCCCCACAAATTTTCGTAAAATACAAAACTTTTGCACATGTATTAATCCTGATTACTTTTAGATAGAATAATGAAATCCGGTACATACTCGTACTTATAGTAATCAGGTAAAAGTATTCAGTAGTGCTGACGGAATTCAAACTAATGATCTCACGATAGTTAAATCGGCTATTCAACCCACTAAGCCACGGCTCAATCTCATATGTATTTATCGTCTGTTTTATTTATTTAGTTATTTTTTGTTTCATGCTATTCTCTTCTCGTGCGCTGTTTCAGGACGATACGGGAATTAAATAAATATTGTATCGGTAACTTCACCTCTCTATTACTCTATGTTATATGTGATCTAGACGCGCGAAAATTAAGCCAATTGAGGAACCGCGTTTCGCGCCAACGACAATGTTAAAAATAATTCGAATTTCGAACCGATTTTTTATTTAATTCACCTTGGTAAGGATCTCCTTTCGAATTATTATAGTTAATGCTTTTAAAAAATATCTGATATGTACCTATGGTATCGAATTATAACCTATAATTATAATTTGATACCCTTCCATATTTTTTTATAGAAAGATATGTTATAGATTATAATATATATTGTCAATTTAAAAGAAAAACTTCAGATTTAAAACATTAGTAGTCACCTAATAATATTAATGATTGCTTAATCAATGCGAACATTGCGAAAATACTACGGCATGCACGAAATGCCAAAAAAAAACTATTTACTAAACTCACTATGTTCCGGTTTCAAATGTAATGACAAAGATTCAATTGAAATAACTGGGCACTGGGATATAACATCTTATATTATATCTGAGTGAAGAGGGCAGTGCAGTGATAGGTAATGAAGGTCTCAGTTATACAATCTTTGGTTATTGTAAACTTAATAAGCCTTAAAGGCGGTAGAACAACTGACAAAGAAGACCCATTGATATAATAAGTTGTTTAAAGAGTTCAATGGTCACACCGCCAGAAATTTAAAAAAAATACATACATTTTTTATTTATAAAGAGTGACGAGACGAGTAGGACATGTGCCTGATGGTAAGCAACATGCCTGTCACATAACAGCACAGTGACACGCAGCTATTGGAACATGAAGAGTTCAAATCATTACCTAGCTCTGCACTGCGCTCGTCACCCAGATATCTAAGATGTTATATCTCTAAGCCTTGTAATTTCTCTGGAAACATTGCCCTTAAGACTGGAACACAGTAATGCACATTACTGCTTGGCGGTAGAATATCTGGCAAAGGTGTGGTACTTCCCCAGGCGGCTCTGCTAAGAATCCTACCACTACAAATATTAGTACAATGCTTTGCAAATTAAACCTTGACACACGAAAAAAAGATATTTTCTAAGAAGCTAGCAATGAGTAATGTTTAATGGGTGTTGCGTAGGAAGACTAGAATACTGCTGACTCACGACGAGCACTTGACGCCTGTCAAATAATACAATTATTATTTTTATCTTTTTATTAATTTTAGCTTTTTTAATGTTACAGTACGTAGGCTGCCCTAATACTTAAGCTCTGTGGTGAAACTGGCGAACTAAACGACTTTTATATCATATTATCTAAATATTTATTATATAATTTTATATTTTATTTAGCCTTCGTTTATCGTTGTAAAATACGACAGTGACGCTAACATCAACGATAAAAGATTAAGTACCTAAATAGCGAATAAAATCTGATAATGTATACGTAAATAGATATACATGATTAGATTTAGATTTAAACCTATGGAGCTCTTTATGATAAAATAAATTTGGCAGAGTACCATAACCAAAAATTAAAATTGTAATCTAAAAACCTTTTTTTTTTTTAATTCGTTTAAAAACTATTCAATAGTAAGCATTTTTCAAGAATTCACGCCACCACCAAGTTATATAGAGTAAAGATTGAACTGTAGTTAAACACAACAGTAATGCCACTAGGAAATTGAGAGAATGAGAGTGAGATCCCTGATCCCTGACTTTGATCATCATGCCGCAATATTTTTCAACCTCCTTTCTGATAAGCGTTTGAGTTAAACCAAAAAACCACGGTAGTGTACTCATCCTGAGTATCTTTACTAGCTTACTACAAAATAACATTTTTATTTTGAAGCAAAACAGTGGTACTGTGAAGTTTTTCAATTCTCCACTGAAATAGAACACTAAGCGCCATCTAGTATGTAGTAGCTGAAGCTAAACGTTAAGCATTTTTTACACAACAGTTGTTTGTTTAGGCCCCGAACTAAGCAACACTTGTAATATGGAGGCGAGACAGTTGATAATGTCATTTTTTACATTTTATGATACCTACATAGAAACACGCATCAAATATTTATTTTGTATTCACCACACAAATACTTGCTCCGCGGGTTAACACTATCAGCTTCAATAATAACTTTTAAATTATTATAATTATTTTTTAAATATTTTTGGGATTACTGGAGGATAGGTTTCTTGTCATTTGTCGACTTTTCCAATCTAGGAACATTTTGCAACTTGTAATTAAATGTACTTCAAATCATCTTGGCAAGTTTTGCATTATTTCGATAAAACTACACAAGATGTCGGTACCAGATAATTCATGCTGAATTAACTCGTGGTAATAAGATTTAAATTGTAAAATTGTAGAGATTTTAATTTTTAATTGTAGGATAAATTAACTGTATTTGAATTATTTTTCTATCACTTTACTCCCTTCGCTAGTGAAACTCTGTATATGAAATTATGAATCACTATTTTATTAAATTTTTTTTTTTTTCTTGTCCACAGAGCTAAAAGCAAAAATGGCGGCAGACTGCTTAGAGAAAAACTTGAAAAGATCGGCCTCAACTTACCCGCGGGAAGACGAAAAGCGGCCAATGTTACCTTACTCACATCGTTAGTGGAAGGTTAGTCACATTATATTATTTATTTACTAGCCCACCACCCCGGCTTTGCCCATGACACATAATTATAGCCTATAGCACTGAGGGATCACACATATCCAAAGGTGAATTTTTGAAATCGGTCCAGTTCCTGAGATTAGGACGTTCAAACAAACAAGCTCTTCACCTTTTAATATTACTATAGACTATAGATTTACATACGTATTAGAACGGAAGTACTTAGTTTAAATAAAAATTAACAAAACGAGTTCCATACATCGCCCATGCATTTTTTCACTTTATGTAGAAGCGATTCTTTTAATCTAGAAAAGGAAACATATAAAAATATAATAGTTTAAACGAAATATAAATAAAAGATGGTCAATTATTCTAAAACATTTTTTGTGTTTGCCAAAAAATAAATCATGTTTTTTGACGTGACAACGATAAATCGAACGAAAAAGTGTCCCGTAACGCTCATTGTAACCTTACGCTACATCTATTTTAAACCTCCGACCAAAAAAGGGTGTTATAAGTTTGACGTCGATGTCTGTCTGTCTGTCTGTGGTACTACCCCAGGCGGACTCTGCAAAGAGCCCTACTAAAAATGTGTTTATTGTGTAACAGCGGAAGCAGTGCACCTGGCCCGCGACTTCGGCTACGTGTGCGAGACAGAGTTCCCGGCGCGCGCGCTGGCGGAGTACCTGGCCAGGCAGTACGCCGAGCACGACGCGCGGCGGAGGAGGGATCTGTTGCAAGCTACTAAACAGGTACTAGCATAAATATACATTTTTATTTATTAAATAGCAAATAAAAAACATGGTGAATAAACATTTTTTTAGACTTCGTTTATTTTTATTTCTATATTTATTCTGTTTATTTATTTATGGTATGCGTTGGACGTGCACCAGCAAGATGGGTCGACGATATTATAAATATCGCGGATCGAACCTGGACTCGATTGGCACAGGACCGAGGCAGATGGCAAAGTAAGAGAGAGAGAGAGAGGCAGTGGGATAGAGAAGGCTGTGGTTGATGTTGATGATGAATAGCGGCGAAACGAGCAGGACATGCGCCTGGTGCTATAATACGCTTACTCATGATAACATATTATTACACAGCTATTAGATCATGAAGAGTCCACATCATCACCTAGCATTTACCTTCAAACTGGACGACAGTAATGTTTGCACAATACTGCTAGGAAAATAACTGGCAAAGATGTGTTACTTCAAGGTGGGAAATCACTGAGCGTCATGAGCACCTTTGCCGCCCGGCGCAAATTTGCCAACGACGCAGGCCAAGATCAGTTCAAATCCAGAGTGAAGTGGTTTTTAGCTAGCTTCTTTGTAGACCGCATCATCGCTTATCATCAGGCAAGATGCTGGATGGTGGTAAAGTGTAACCTCTTAAAAAAAGAGTTATTCGGGGATTATTTTTAAGGTAGAATAGAATATGCTTTATTGTATAAACTGTGTACAGGTATAAGATGTTACAATTTCAAATAGTTCCAACGGTTTTATCCGTTATGAATAAACAATGATTTTGTGCATTAAAAAAACACAATAATTATTATTACTAATTATAAAATTACACATTTTTTACATTGAATACAAAGAAATTGAGAAAGCCAGAAATTGCCATTGTATTTTGACTGTTCATCTGTTTAAACAACGAAACTATTAATTTGGCAGGTGACAAAAGAGCTGATGGACCTCCTGAACCAGGACCGGTCCCCGCTGTGCAACACGCGGCCGCCGCACCTGCTGGAGCCGGCCATACAGCGGCACCTCACGCACTTCTCCCTCATCTCGCACGGGTTCGGGGGGCCGGCCATCGTCGCCGCGCTCACAGCCATACAGGTAATATTCATATTTTACTTTTATTGAATAATCATTGAAATAAAAATATAAGATGATTCATTTCCATGTCGTTTAGTTTATCTGGGTAGCGATTTTAAGTCCATTCTGTTGCATCCGACGGAATCTCATCTCTCGGTCTTTGCCTTATCTGTTTAGCATGACAGAGACAGGGATTGTCATTCCGATTCCGAACCATTCGGAATCGCATTTAGAATCGCTACCCTGGAAACATTTCCTTTCGAACCGGAATATAGTGAAGTTTACATCTTACTGCTTAGCGGTAGAATACTGATAAAGAAGTGGTACTTCCCCACGCGAACTCTGCAAAGAACTACTAAAGCTATTGTAATTTATTATCAAGTAGACCGAAACGAATAAGTACTGAAATATTGTGTTTAATTTGTTCACAGAATTTTCTGAACGAGTCGTTGAAGCATTTAGACAAGTTGTACCCCCAGAGTGGGATGGTGTCTTCGTCCATGGACAAGACAAAAATGGACCCTGACATTAAAAAGTAACAAAAGTGGCGCGACGGAAACGTCGGACCAGTGTGCAGTCTTATTGTAATCCTGCAGGGGTATTGTGTGATTATTACTGGCAATTATGGTATGAAAAAAATACAAAAAAAAAATTGGTTATCTGTAAACTCGGTTGGTTTACCGACGATAGTTTAACGTGACAACGTCATAACAAAACATTTATAGATACGGCGCAAGTGTACAAGGAGCGTAACGGGACATAACGTGCATGCAGCCGGCGTTCATGGACTTATTAGACGTTGTCACGTCAAAAATGCACTCTTTATTTGAAATTAATGATATGCCGATCTAGCAACATCGAAATAGATAACATTAACTCAATGTTTTTTTTTTTTTTGTTTTTTCTTCGATTGCTACAAAATGACACAATGTAACCCAGAGACATGAACTATTTTATATTCTGCCAACAATAACGAAAATTCTAATTGCATATTAGGTTTTTGTGGTTGGTAAACGAATTCTGCCATAATTATTGCGTATTTATTTTTATGACCTGTGGCTCGCATACGAATAAAGTGCAATTAAAATACTCATGATTGTGAGAATCTGTAAATATAGACATAGATTAAACAGTTAGTATTAATTTAAGCATTTATAGTATAAAATGGTTTTAATTCAGCTCATGGTTTTGTAATTATATGGAGTATTTTTTAATGAAATTAATAGCGTACATCCACCGCAATAAATGCACAAGACATATCAAAATATTAAAATTAATTGAAATGTAAAAAAAAATCGTAATAATTTTCTTATGAAATTGACTGAGTGTGAGACTGGCTGTAAAAGTATGTAAAAAAAAACGAAAACGATTCAGAACTTCTAAAAAAAATATTGTGAGTCATACGAATAGTTAAGCAAAAAAGTATTGGCTGCGTACCAATAAAGAGCCAATGAGTGAAATGTATCACGACAAAATAAACGCCTTTTTCAAATTCGTACTTAGGGTACTTCTCTAAGTTTTTATGACATGTATGTACAATGAGCCATTTTCAGAAGAAAAAAAACAGTTCCGAACTACGTACTAGATGGCGGTAGTGTGATTTTTAGCACTGCATAGTCACAACACAAGTCACAACCACTATTTTTTCATTTCGTTTTTTTTTAATACATGTAAATGTCATGTAACACACATTGATTTACAAAATATCAATGAAAATAGAAAGAATTATACAAATCTACAACCTAAATAAAATGTCAGTTTTAGGAATGTGATTTGTCAAAATGTATGTCAATCAGTCCAATGAGGCGTTTTTCACTATATGTGGCGCCACTGTTTCATTTAGTAAGAGGCATTTTACAAGGTGAAACGCAAGCGCTACATTTGGCGAAAATCTATTATCTATTGTATCTTGAAAATGCCTTATTGGCATTGACAGAATCTTGGATTTGTGTAAAATATAATCAAATAATGTGATAGGTATATAATAGAGCGGCCATCTATCAACAACCATCTAAATTTTTTTTGAATCAATCTTTGATATAGAAAATAGTAGTTTAAATATTGTTAATCAATATTTATTTGTTTCGGTTAAAAATGGCTCATTTAATATTGTACATCCATTATTATCATGTGTCGTGCCAGTCCTACCAGAATCTAAATGCCTAAACTCTAAATGGACAATCCAAAACCTCTTTAGATAGTAATTTTTAATTTAGCTATAGTTTTGCTAGTGACTCAATGTGAAAGTGTGCCAATTAGTTAGAAACTGGAAACGGCCGCAGTGTCTTTCCACCGTTTGAAGTAATTTAAATATTTATTGTGGCTTGTAAATAATAATAAACAGTAACTTGACTTACACAAAGACTTTTACTGCACTAGCGTTGTTAATTACGGGGTTGTGTTGGGATGTTTTGTAAAAAAAATACGTGTCGGAATTATTGTATTTCACATTACAAAAGCAATGTTACAAACGTAGACGTTTGAACGTGTGTTTCATTGCAAATTTCGTTCGACTTCGACTAATACATACAAGTAGTAATCGTCACAAAATATTGAAAAAGAGGGTAGTTCGGGTATGTCTGCCAGTGATTAGAAACTTTTGTCTAATTCAACTCTTTCCATTCGTCAGTTTATTCGTGAACATGTTGCATGATAGGTACTCCATTGATAATATATTATATCTGGGGCTCCATTTATATCCCGTAATTAGTGATACTAATGTGGTGATCAACCGTGATAGTTTAAAATAATGTAAAACTTTGCTGTCACTATTAGCTGTACATTCGTGAGAAACCAATCTCGCAGACCATATAGAAACTGGTGCGAGCAAAGGTATTTTAAGGGAAGTACTAATATTATCGTCTCCGTTAAAGTTGCGATAACGCCGAATGGATAATTTATAAACCACCGCGAGTTGATGTAACGTTTAAAACTGAATTATCCATTATTTTGCCTTACGATAACGCCACTTCAATGGCTTTTGCTTCGTCATCATCATCTCCCTGCAGATGTCCACTGCTGGACATCGGCCTTAAGCTTAGACACCATGGGTACTACACCTTCATCATTTAATACAAACGAAACGGAAAGACATTTAATCATACCCAGTGATGTGACTACTTATTAATTTGGACTCATGGTGGCATCCAACTTTCAGTGTTGCAAAATGCTAAATGTATCAGCTACTGGCTCTTTGTCGATAACGAAGATGATAATACTCGTACCTACCTAGTCTATTGTCTACTGGTCTAAATCAGCCATAGGTGCCAACCAGGGCTTTTTTGTGGGAGCACGCGGGAGCACAAAGTGCCCCCATCGGCACACCGGCGGTATAAACTATATTATTTACATACAACTATCAAAAATTAACGTGACCCCAAAAATGAATTGACAAAAAAGGCCTGACTACCACCTATAACCAATTTTGAATCTCGTATTTTTATTATAGTCCGAATTTGTGTCAAATTTCAATGAAATACAGCTCTTTCTGCGATTACTATTACACTTATAGTAATATGTCTATTTTATTTGATACAATATAAAAAATGAGAGTGGAATTTATAATTCTATTTTGAAATACTTACCTACGGTTTCTCTTAAATTATGATGTAAATATTTCACTTACGAAACTGCTACACTCTTGCCTATACAATTTATAAATTATTTTGTAACGACATAGACTCATTTTTTTTGTCTTGTTATGTTATAGACCTTTTGTAAAATAGACGGAAAACAATAATTCTTCGTGTACATTTTTCCTTTCCTACTAAAATTATAAACAAATATGGTGAACAAAAACCACAACTTTGTTAGTTCCAATTCACCTGTGACCATTAAAGAAAATTAAGATTAATTGCAAATTGGAGCCATTATTCGGATAAACATTACGACTAGTGTGTGAGATTGTACTATATTTTTTTAATTATTCAAATTCAAATAAGTTCTGCAATGAGGCGTTTATACAATGCAAATATACCTGGCAACGATAATTCTAATTTTTTTCCAAGGTAGCGCCAATGTTTATTGTAGTGAAACAAATATAAATATTGCCGCCACTTTCATCATAAATGGATCTTATTTACTTAATTATTAATTTTGTAAACCTCTCATTCTGGGAATATAATGAAGCTTTTTCCAGACGCAAATTAACTTATCAAAGATAGTTATAAGTTTTGCCAAGTGTGGCACCACTGTTTGTTTTTGTGAAATTTATCTAACAAATTAAAACATTAGCGCCATCTATGGTGAAATTGGGAAATGTCTTTAACAAGTCTTTTTGCATCTCTAAAACACCGCATTCGAGCAAACTTAAGCATTACGAAACGCATTATTGCATTAAATTGTGTTCACATAAAAAAAACTCAGTTCGTTGTTTTACGTAATAGTAGTGCTATACATTAACACTAGATGGCGCTGCTCCTATTTTACTGAACTTACGTCAACACTATCGAGTAAGTAAAAGCGAGTGATTAAATGATTTTAATCTCGCACTTAGCGGTCTGAATATTTATCCGTAAAACTGTACAGTACGGCTGTTTTCAAACGAATTTGCTGAGTTGTGGAAGTGGTACTAAACGACACATTGTTTTATTAAAAAAAACAACTGTTTAACGTACAATTCAGAAAATATTCATCAGTGCCCTGATTCACAAAGCAATCGGATTGACCTCGACACAGAATCAAATCTCTCTATCTTTGTTTTATTCGTTTAGAATGACAGAGATGAGGATTGTCGGATCGCGTTGTGAATCAGCAGCCAGATAATTCATCCCAATACGACCGAACTACTTATACCTAATGTGGTTTTATTTTATTGTCATTGTACTTAACTCTGTAAAAATTGTATTTATTATTTTATCCAGCCAAAAAAGACAACCAAGACCATAATAAGTTAAGATTAGAATAATATTTTATTATCTCAAAGAAACGTTTGCATTGTTTTGCAAACTTTGACAAACATTTTTATACCTCCTTGTTCTATGCCACACTGTTTTGTGAACTTCGTAAAACAAAAATAAATATACTTTCCACCTGTACTTTGATTTTGTTTTGTGAATTAAAAGAGAATGTTTCATATCTTGGTTTTATTTCATTAGTGCATTTGTTTAGGGTCAAATTAAGTAGGAAAAGTAATTACCTAGTTAACTACGTAAGTAATTGGTAGTTAACGTAGTTTACTCGCAGTAAAAAACTCGCTGTTT
The DNA here is from genome assembly GCA_963693475.1 of Ectropis crepuscularia. Lineage (NCBI taxonomy): Eukaryota > Metazoa > Arthropoda > Insecta > Lepidoptera > Geometridae > Ectropis > Ectropis crepuscularia. Next base: position 11,176,221 of record OY856369.1, on the reverse strand, counting down.
ATTATGTGATTTGGTAAAAGAAAACTTATTGTTTGTTATATTTAGAATAGTACTTACTTAAAAACTTAATAACTATTTTCTTGCGAGAAAAATCTCTGGTTTTCAGCAGAGGAAATATATTGTAGAAAATGGTTATGTGTGTTTTTGAAGTGAATACTCCTTTTGGCGCACCACATACAGATTTTTCATTGGCTGTGAATTGAATTCTAGCGTCCCGCTCGGAAATGATAAGAAATCTTCGGGTGGACCCGGGACCATGGTCATTGGTCATCTAGAAATACGTCGCCATTTCCCATTGGCCATCTAGAAATGCGTCAGCATTTCTCATCGGCTATCTAGAAATGCGTCAGCTATCAAATTCTGAAATCTAAGTTTTCACTTCTAACGGCAGTTGCTATGACTGCCAATTTTTTTTTACAGTGGTAAAATGGGGTGATTAGGGAACAAGAGGTGAATAGGGAAAAAACCAGGATTAATTTTCAATGTTTGATAAAATTGGTATCACGCAATATTATCCTACCATTTTTTTAGAAAATTGTAGTAGATTATTTGAAGTTCTTATGGTAACAGTAAAGAAGCATGAAGTTAACTGCAAACTGTCAAAAACATTACTTGAAAATAACCATTCATGGTGATAGCTACTAACAGGTACAAAAACTTTGTTGAATTAAGTTGTTTCTGCGTACATGAAGATGTGACTTTCAAGTAGAAACATTATTTAATGCTTAAACTTTTGTATACAATCAAGATAAGTCTCAATTGTTGCTTAATTTTTATGTTTTTGATAAATCTTGAAACTTATTGAAAAATCTGTTTTTTTGGGGTGAATAGGGACGACTTCTGCCTGAATAGGAACCATGAGAAGGTTAAAAGGGACGCTAAGTAGTTGAATAGGGACGACTTAAGTATAAATAGGGATAGCTTTGTAGGGTTGTCACTAATGCAAATATGGCTATAATTATAATAATTTACCTTTTGTTTTTGTTTGGATTCACTTGCGCAAATAAATACGTAATAAAATGAATTTTCATTGGCTCGGGTCTGCAATATTTTGAGTGGTAAAGATTTAAGCAACATTTGTAAGTGTTTTTTTAGTTATACATTTTATTGATAGTTTAAAGTGTCTGTGTGTGTGTGTCTTTCTGTCTGTGGCACCGTAGAGCTAAAACGGATAGACGATATGGATGTGGTTTTATTAGTTTCCCTGTGGTGGTTAACTATTTTTGGGCAATATTTATTCAAGATGGCCGTCTCCACAAAATGGCGGACAAAACATTTTTGCACCTCCCTCAATATGGGTATCAAATGAAAGGGCTTTACTAGTAAAATACTATACAGTAGGATTAATTTCAAATACAAGATGGCCGCCACCACAAAATGGCGAATTATATTTTTTTATTCACTACTACCTCAACATGGGTATCAAAGGAAAGGGCTTGACTAGTAGAGTAATACATACGTACACTATAGTAGTAGTATTAAGTATAGTACCCATCTAACTCGCAGTAAATAAAATTTAATTTCAATGTCCTTTTTTATGAGCGCATTTGGTGTGTAATTTTTATATATTTATGAAATTAAATTGAAAATATACTGACTCAAGAAGTAACAAGACAAACTGATATGAACACAAGTAAGAGTAACATTTAATTAATATATTAATATTTCTATCGTACCAGCCCTAGCGAATTACCCTAATAACCCCATTCTCATCCCTATTCACCCCAGATTGAAGGTGAATGGGGATATCATATATTTTTGCATTTTTTTCTTAAATCTTTGAGATTATTACGTATTTGTATATTTCATAACGAAGATGCTACCAAGACTCATTCATAGATGTCCTGAAATAAATTCGTATCTTAGAAACAGTACCTTAAAATACCCAATGAAGTTAGCAATTGTCCCTAATCACCCCATTTTACGTGTGCTTGATTTCCTTTATTGACTGCGATATGTTAAATATTTCCGTGAAGTACCTAAAGTTTACATAAAATGCCTGGGTTCGAGACACCGGCAAGTTAATGCAGCAGAAAGATTAGGTGTTGGGTTGTTTCTTGTTTGTTGCTCAATCATTATTCATTACCTAACGCTTGAAATGATCGGATTGAAATACTAATCACAACACAGATAGATTAGTCTGGAATAACACATAGGCATACTTTTCGTTGTGAGAAATAACGGGAACGAGATTTACGCGGTTGAAACCGTGGGGTGCTGGGTGCTGCTAGTAGCAGTATATAGGTAACTACATGTGACGGATTGTGTTACATTAGTGTTATTTAAAAATTATAAACTTTTACTTCGCTCTTAGTTGAAGAGCAGGATGTTTTATGTTAGTGCCATCTAGCGGAGAGTAGAAACAAAAGTTCGTACTTGTTTTCTTTTTTTTTAAATATTGACGTCAATCTTGAACTAGGTCTTTAAGTGACCAATTTACTGTCAATGTTACTGTCATGTTTAGATTTCAATCAACTTATTCAAAACAAAGTGTTTTCCGGCGTATTTTGAAAAAGTAACGCGCGCTGTATCTTATTTTAATATTTTATCGAAAGTATTAGCATTATAAAGCTTTTAGAGTGTTTAACCCTTATAAATGGAAATCATGGAAGAAGAGACATTCTCTAAAAAATGTTACAAGTCTGAGGAGTTGATATTAGATAATTTGAACTTGTTTTACATCACATCAAACTTCAAAATTATTTTGTGGAATAAATACCAAATATTTGTGTATAAAAACGTAGAATTCGAATGTCTCGAGAAAACAATTGATCCGGACTTTCAAATACGATCACTCATTGCTACAAACAACTATCTTCTGTGCCTGGATACTGACGGTAAGGTACAAGTAACTTCGCTCAAGTTTAAAAGCAAAAATACTTTAAAAGTACCTTCTCAGCCTCGGGACGATCACATCAAAATATGCGTAAAATACGACGATGATAGTTCTCTAAGTCTCAAATATGATGCTGACGCGTACTTTTTATGCCTTCATAAGATCAACCTAGATTTTCAACTACAAAAACAACATATTCTAATTTTGAAAAATGAAGAGTGGCCATTAGAAGAATATCCGCAAGACAGATATTTATTGCTTACTGAGTCATTAAATAAAACAAATTTTGAAGAGGTTAACAAAATATTTAAGACTGATGATACTTTTCAGGGTCAGAATGACTTGGTGGTGTTATCTGTAGATAAACTTAATATATATGCCGGCCTCTTTTGTCCAAAATCAAACAACAGTGAAATTATTCTAGTGAAACTGTACTGTTGCCCGGCAAAAATATGCAATATGAAATTAATTAATGCAGGTGATCTGTACTTGCTTATTGGTCTTGAAATGGGTACAATAATAAGATTATTATTGAGAGATACCTGTAATAAACCAGATGTAGCCCATCTAAACGCAGCCTTACATAAAATGATAGCTTTAAAGGACAGCATGATTTACACAGACGGTAATACCATGTGGAAGGGAGAAGATATATTTTCTGAAAAAAAATTCAAACAATATTTTGTGAAAAATACTTATGACATCATCAGATGTGGTGACCAAATAATATGTTCTACGTTTAATAAGTTATTTTACACATTCTCCGAAGATGATAATAGTTCATATTTAAATCCTGAAGATGATAGCTACTGTCCTGCAGAGAAGTTGCTCAAGGACTCGGGACACATGCACAAACTGTTTGATGAAATGGCTAAAAATGATGATCTGGCCAAAAAACTAGAGAAAGAACAGCATTATATTGCAGCTCTGGCTCTCGCTAAACGTCAGGATCTTCTCAATAAAACATTTGACACTGGAATCGTAGTCTTTGCAACTCTAGAAGAAGTTAACGTTACAACTCATATACTTACAGAAGACATTAAGGAATATTATGGAACAGATATTTTGATCTTTTCAGTATGTGTGGGAAATTTAGGATTTCACGAATTCGTAAATAACATGTTAACTGTTCTATCAGACAATATTATAATATACGTAACTTTATCTTCCGAACACAATGTTTTAAAAACTACCTGTATCAAAATGGGGGAAAAGCTCGGTACCACCTATATCCTTGTACCTTATAAAGCGACAAACGAAACAGAATTATTTGTTAATGTTAAAGTAGTATTAAACATCCCGAGAGTGCACGACCAGAAACAAACCTTAACATTACTGTACAGAGAAGATATTCTCTTAACAGCAGATCAGTTTATAAGGACACAAAAATCTACAGGCCCTTCGTGGAAAAGCACAGAATCGGTGGTTGATTCAATTGACAAAATAGCTATAGCTCGGTATGGGAATGTCTTCAATTTCAAAGATCCATCTGAAGATAGCCCGAATTATAGTTTCTACATAAAACTACCTCATAATATCAAAGAATTGTTGAAGGCAGGTTGCGAGAAACATCTGCCAAGACCGGCATTGTTACTGAAGCGGTTGAATAATGACGAATTTCTGAAATCTAAAAAGACCATAGTAATCTCGCTAGGAAATGAAAGAATGAAGTTATCTGTACACAACGATGGGTTTACCAATCCATTGATAAAGATAACGTCTCAAAATGCAAAGGCGACGCTGCAAATGCGGAATTTCTTAGCTGACCTCATATTTCATGACTACAAGGGAGATAGAGGAAAAGAATTCCTTAGCTGTGCATTCTACACTAGCACTGAGGTAATTTCATGTGATAATTCTGTAGTAGTAGTAATTTCTGCAGGACATGTGGCTGATGGTAAGCAACATGGCTGCCACATAACAGCACAGTGACATGCAGCTATTGGAACATGAACAATCCTAATCATTACCTAGCACTGCACTGGGCTCGTCACCCAGAGATTTAAGTTGTTATATCTCTAAGCCCTGTAATTTCAATTTCTAATTGCCCTTCACACCGGAACACAGTATTGTTTGCACCACAGAACAGAAATCAAGTAGAAGGCTCGTAGCTGAATCTCACTAGGAAAACCACCGTATCACGTTTGCACACAAACGTGGTTTTGATATATTTTAAACACATTGAAACAATGCAAGTGATTTGTCCCATAGTGACGAACCTAAAATGATGTATTGCATATAGTTACGTACTCAAAAATGAACCCTATTGCTAAACACAATAAATCTGTTATTGTCAACTATTCAAAATGTTGTTACGACTTTCTTGGATAACTCAATTTTATCTAATTACAGAAAAAAGTACCGTATCCTGAATGTGACTAAGTCGCTTATTTTGTACCATTATCAGGACTTTTAGGGCGTATCGAATACATCAGTGCTACGAACTTTCTAAACTCAACCTTAGTAGAATACAATAAGGTGGTAACTATTATCATCTTTCAAAAATGTACATTGTTTTCACTAGTGCGCACTAGATGTCACTAATTGTAAGATTAGTGACATCTAGTGCTCACTAGTTCTGCTACTTCTTACTAGATGGCACTTTATGTAATTTATGCAACTATGAACGCTACCTTCTTTAAAATAAGGGATTCGTAAATATAAGCCGGTTGTGCTAATAGTGATAAGACACTACTGTTACATTTTCATTAAATTATCGATATTACGTTATTCAGTTTACGTACCTATCGTATAATTTAATCATAATATTATGATTAAATTTGTTCATGTACCATATTAATTTTATTAACTATAGAGTGTAGCGTAACAGAGTTTTGTAAAAGAACGTAATTACTATGAAGAAACTACAAAAATACTCGGAGGAAACTAAATAAATATCTTAAGTAAATAAAGTAATTATGAAATTGGTCTTGGCAAGTAGCACTAAAATTTGTATTTTAGTCGAATGATATTTTTCTTGAGTGAGGTAAAGATAAATAAATATAGGTGAAACATTTCCACACAACACCATCTGACGCTAAACTAAGCTAAGCTTGTAATATGGCGGCCAGATAGCTGTTACACAATGTAAGGAAATAGTTATTTTCTTTGAGGGACGACCTTGTCATTTAAGTTGTTGTCAGTAAAAATTCAAGATATTTTTATAACCATGAATAGAAACTTTTTTTCGAGGAGTAGAAGCCGCTGAATTTATGTGGAAATTATCATAACATTTTATGTGGAAACAATTATGATATGAGGTTAAAGGTATGATCACAGGATTTTTGGTTTTTATAAAATGAACCATAGCCAAATTGGGGATTTAATGTAAGAAATAAACACGCATACACGAAAACATATAATTATTTTTGTCGGTATTGCTGTTTCGTCTATGTACCTATTTCCTTTTTTTTTATTATAAAATCGCTGTCTTAAAAGTGCTCAGAGCAAATCGTGCTTGTTTTGGAAGGAAACCAATTTTGCCTTCCTGTAGCTTCTATCCATTTCTCCTTAACAACGGGACTTTTAGGAAAACTGAAATGATAAAATGTACTTTTTTCAAATAAAACGTTAAATTATTCAAATACTAAATAATAAAAGATAATATATTTTGTTCACACAACTATACAAGTTAGAAATATCGATATTAGCAATTTCAACAGCTTGCGTCCCCTCCTTCACTGAGTAACGCTACTGAGTAGCGCTACTCGCATGCATAGAATGATCGAGAATATCACATATAGTTTGAATAAAAATGGACCTTATTTCAATGACGTTAAAGTTGACTTCATTTAAATCATTTCTCTCTTTAAGCTAATATTAATTTATTTTCACAATAAAATCAAAATTAAATAAAATAGGACTTACCGATGGTACGATATGCCTCCTTTGGATAAAGTTTTGGCAGGGCTATCGTTTTTACACTCAATAACTGCACAATATGGCATGACTGCTTACTTTTTATTCAAAATCGCGGATTCAGGAGTACTGCAGTAGTGGCAGAGTACGACTAAGTATACGGAAGTGGGCGTACTCTCAAAGTATGCGGAGATTGCGCTTACTTAGTACTACGATTGCCCCGCCTACTTGCTACTTCTTCTTGATTTCTGTTCTGTGGTTTGCACATTACTGTTTGGCGGTAGAATAACTGACAAAGGTGTGGTCCTTCCCCAGGCGGACTCTGCCATAAGTCCTACTACTACAAAATAAATGTAAAAGTTGAAATATATCTTGCTGAATCAGACTGAAATTAGGAACTGAGATAGAAGATATTATACTTGACTACTAGAGCATGATATGTTAATTTTAATTCCTGATAGATTCAGAGTTCCTTAAGAATTCCAGAGGAATGTTTGTCGTCATGTTTGTGCCTGTCATCCAGTTGCAAATTGTGACTCAAACATTGGTTTATCAAATGTAAATGTGGCTGTAAAATTGTAAAAACTGTCAGATTATAATTTAACGAAATCTGATTACAAACTAACCAAACCGACTGTAGAATTATAATCTCTTGCATTATATTGCATTATATCTATGTATAATAAGTATGTATTTAAAACTATATAAGTATTATATCAGCTATCTGGCCGCCATCATACAAGCTTTGCTTAGTTTGGAGTCAGATGGTGTTGTGTGTGAAAAAAAAAATTATAATCTCATAATTTTGACTGGCCTTGTGGCTTAGTGGGTAGTAACTCTGCCTGCGACGCCGAGGGTCATGGGTTCGATTCCCACCCAGTGCAAATATTTGTGTGATGAATTCAAATATTTGTACCGTGTCTGGGTGTTTTTATGTATAATAAGTATGTATTTACAACTATATAAGTATTATATCAGCTATCTGGCCGCCATCATACAAGCTTTGCTTAGTTTGGGGTCAGATGGTGTTGTGTGTGAATTGTCCACCAATATTAATAATCTGACAGTGTTGTCAATTATATGGTGCCATACAATCAATGTTCCCTCATCACCCAGAGATATAAGTGATTTATCTCATATCCCTTTAATTTAGAAGGGAACATTGCCATTCAAACTGAAACATTGTTATTTGACCGCCATATTACAAGCTCTGCCTAGTTTGGGGTCAGATGGTGTTGTGTGTGAATAGGATACAATCCTCAAAAAAACTAAGTAGCCCGTTAGTTAGATTGCCAAAAAATATTGTACACATATTTTTTCTTTTGTTTCACAAACAAAAAATGGTGAAGATACAGCGCTTCGAAGTTTCGTGTGACGTCACTTGTGAGTACGATTTTTACTCACGAGTGACGTCGCGACCCCCCACTCTCGAAGTTTGATAGTCTATATCTTTGACGATTTTTAATATTATGAAAAAACAAAAAATACGTGTCCAATATTTTTCCATGATCTAGCTGACGGACTAATTAGGATGGTGTATTTTTGACCCAGTCCGGTACCCTATTGTCCACCAATATTTATTTACTTATTATTTAATGTGCACATTACTGCTTGGTGGTAGAACAACTGGTGTGGTACTTGCCCAGCCCACACTTTGCCTATGCCAAAAGTCCTACAATATGTATAAATGACAAGAGTGTATGGTATAACCGTATAACATATGCAATGAAGAATAAAGGTATATTTTTCTAATTCTATGTTATTTATTTCAGAACTTCATGAAATCTTTGAGAAAATACACCAGTAGATGGGCCGTGCTGGAAGATATACTACCTTTAATGGAACAGTTTGAAAAAAACATAATTGGAGTATTACCACTATGACAATACATATTAAACTAATGTTTATGCAAACAATTGTAATTTACATGACAAATTTAAAAAGTACCCATGCATCAATACTGTGTGACTGGGATTAGGCGTTTAGCTTAAAATGGCGTCTTTCAACCAGCATACAATGACCAATAATACTTTTTTTATAAAAACTTGACGTTTGACCATGGTTTAGCCATATCACCTAATTGACGAAAAGGGGACAGAGAATAAGAGAGAAACAAAAAATTGGCAGTCATAGGAACTGCGGATAAAAGTGTAAACTTACAACTCAGAATTTGAAATCTCACTTTGGAAACTACGCGGGTGAAACCGGAGGGCGTGGCCATGACCATAGCCAATGGGCAATGCTGACGCATTTCTAGATGGTCAATGGCCATGGTCCCGAGTTTATCATTACCGAGCGTGACGCTAGAATTCAATTCGCAGCCCACGAAAAATGCTACAAAACTTCCACTTCAATAAAATAAGTAGAAGTATAAAGAGTGTTCTTCACAACCCTCCCCCCGCCAATCGGGCCTTCCTCACCCCCCACCGACGCAGAGCTCTCAAGACCGAAGACGATGCGGTACTCACTATGCATTGATTAGCTTGACCCGTAGCACCTACGCTCTTAAAATGTGATATTAATTATTTAAACTAAACTATCTATTAAGTTTGTAAGAATGTTGACTGTTAAAACATAAGATTACGAAAAATATAGACATTAAAAATGTCAGTATATTTGAAATAAAATAATTTTAAAATTTGTATTGCATTTTCTTTGGATACACAAATGTGAAAGAAGACAACATGTAAGTATAGGAAAGAAATATGACTGGCCTTGTAGCTTAGTGGGTAGTAACTCTGCCTGCGAAGCCGAGGGTCGTTCGATTCCCACCCAGTGCAAATATTTCTGTGATGAATTCAAATATTTGTACTGTCTGGGTGTTTCTATGTATTTTCAATTATATCAGCTATTTGGCCGCCATAGTACAAGCTTTGCTTAGTTTTGGGTCAGATGGTTTTGTGTGTGTCCACCAATATTTATTTATTTATACTCGTATGTGACAAATGGAAGATATAGTTGGCACATATGGAACAGACATGTTACACCGACCCTACAAAAAGAGGATTTTAAAGTTTGGAACCCAACATAACTTAAGAGACTACCTGCACCTACCTACCTGATATTTTTGAAGTTGTATATTCTGGCGCACCTGAAAATAATTATGGGAGTGAATTATTAACCATGTACGCACACTCCAACAGCCAAAAAACGACAATATGGTATCGGACTAACTTGTCGCATGATTTTTGCACGCCATTGCGAAATAATGGATTAGAAGAGGTATTGAAACTGTACCTATGGAACCAATGCCGTACATAATCAAATGACCAAATCTACTCTGTAAACCGTCGGAAAATCATGCATTTTTCCGACAGACTACAAAAAACTCAAACTCATAATTTTTATATTTTCAATACCTCTTCTAATCTATTATTTCGCTATGCCGTACAAAAATCATGCGACAAGGAGAAATGATCGAGGGTTGCAACCCCGCCCTCTTCGACTGCACTCAGTTGGACAGCCTACAAGTGACGGCATAGTGCTGAATCTTATAACTTTATATTTATACCTACTTCTTAACTTTTCATCCTACATAGGTCTCCTGGGTAGCGATTCTGAAACCATTCGGTTGCATCCGACACGGAATCTCATCTCTCGGTCTTTGTCTTATCTATTTAGCATGACAAAGACCGAGAGATGAGATTCCGTGTCGGATGCAACCGAATGGTTTCAGAATCGCTACCCTGGTGGTTCATTTGACCCGTAAATTTTGTTCACAGGTCTGTAGTCTATACTTAGTTTTTGTGAGGATTGAACCCATGGACGTATAAAAAAGTAGGACGTAGTATCAGTGACAACCTGACAGCGCACACGTGCAAATGTGGCCGACTCTAGTGACACAGTTTTTGTTATAGCGAGACTACGTCCGACTTTTTTATACGTCCTTGATTGTACCCTATTAATTTGGCCACGAATTTGGCTGCCAACTATGTCTTCAGTGTGAATTAGCACGTCAAGTAAAAATTAACCAAACGTTGAACGCAGTTCGATAGGAGAAAATCTTACGGGTCTTCATCACCGACATGTGCCCTGGGTAGCGATTCTGAAACCATTCGGTTGCATCCGACACGGAATCTCATCTCTCGGTCTTTGTCTTATCTGTTTAGCATGACAAAGACCGAGAGATGAGATTCCGTGTCGGATGCAACCGAATGGTTTCAGAATCGCTACCCTAGCACCTTGAACTTGGTAATAAACTTCGTGTCTTTGTATTGTGAATGGTTTACAAACAACCAATCTACTTGACCCTTTTTTTTGTGTGGGAAATGCATTGACGCACCTTCCACCGTGTAGGGACACGGCAGATGTGTCGGGCTCGACACCACTAAAGTGGCGCGTCACCGCCTCTGGAGGAATCTACTTGACCATTTCTAGGGTCAAGTAGATTCCTCCAGAGGCGGTGACGCGCCACTTTAGTGGTGTCGAGTCCGACACATAGAATCTCTAGCGGCGAGATGCTTGAACTTGAGCGGCGAACCAAGATGTGCGCTTTAGACCAACGATCTCTATACAAAGATTTTTTAACTTTATAGGTTTACACTTGGCCGCCATCTCGCCTGATGTTAAGTGACGATGCGATCTACGATGGAGCGTGTTTACCTAGAAAAAAAACCGATTCACTCTCGATTTGAAGACACAAAGATTGTAACCATCGGGGAAAACCCACTCAGGCAACGTATTTCACAGCCTAGACACATCAACCTTGGAACATCAACCTTGAAGCGATGTCGCTTTTTCGAGCTACGACCATTCGGATAGAAAAAAGGACAAGGTGGTATTAGATCATGTAAATCAGCCGCACACTCTCCGAAGTGTATCCGATAAAAAACCGATAGACTAGCAATTTTACGGCGATGTGCACAAGAGTGTCGTTGCCTATGAGCCTTTTGATGTGCCCTCTCAAACTTCAGGCTGTGCTTCAGGGCGCACGGATTCATGTCATCGTTGGGGAGAGTGAGCTCACTTTTTCCGTTTTAGTCGGTTGCAGGAAGCGGTGGACGTATTTAGGTATCTATCACTATTCGTTGTCAACAACCAAAATAAGTAGAACCACAGCATACCTCGCCGCCAGCGATTCTAGGGGTCAAGTAGATTGGTTTATTGTAAACCACTAACCCAGACGCAGTTTATTACCAATGGGGCGTTTTCCAGATGAAGATAGACTTGTCAAAAATAGTTCTATTTTTGTCAAGTGTGGCACCACTGTTTGTTTTTGTGAAATTTCTCTAACAAAATGGAACATTGGCGCCACTTATGGTGAAATTGGGAACTGTCTTTGACAAGTCTATCTTCATCTGGAAAACGCCTCATTTCAAGGTGGGCAGAGCATGAGAGCACACCTATTGGTTTATATTTTATATCGATGCTTTAGAAGCTTTCCTTAGTTTGGGGTCAGATGGTGTTGTGTGTGAATTGTCCACCAATATTTTTTTTTATTATGTTTCGATGAGTGAAATCTATCGAGTTTACATCACCGACACGTGTAATAGCAGTAGGTAGGTAGGTACCTACATTTGTAGCTACCTATCTACAAATGACAGTGCAGCAGAGCTGTTCTATGTGTAGGTAAGTTTACACTTCTATCGGCAGTCCCCATGACTTCCAATTCATTTTATGTTTAATCTAAACGTGCTGTCACAGACTTCAGCGACCAAAGATAATGTAAATTCACGGAACTAAAGCTCTCGAAGATAAATATTTTTTCCCGTTTTCGTTACATTCCTCATTCATACTCCGTACATAATGATAGTAGCGTAATTTTATATACCTGGCCTGCCTCGATAAATAGACTCCAACAGCAAATTAACTTTTCATATCTGTCCAGTAGTTCCCGAGATCCTAGCGTTCAAACAAACTCTTCAGCTTTATAATATTAGTATAGATACTTAACTTTATTTTTTTTAATCCGACTGCTAAAATCTACAGATAAAAAAAACATTACCTACGTAATACAATATACTATCTAAGTATACTTGGGTGATTAAGACGAATCTAACGATATCTTAATCGTCAAAATCCATCCAGCCGTTTGGAAGATACGTGGGAATAAAGAAATTTACAAACATACAAGATACGCGCGAAAAACATAAGTACCTGACCCTTCTTTCAGCTGGGTAAACATGGTGAAGGAAAACATCGTGAGGAAACCGACACGTAGGTACCTAGAATCTTCCAAGGTCGTGGGTCATCCACCAATCCGTACTGCACCAGCGTGGTTGACAAGGCCTTGAAACCATTCAATGGGCTGGTTATCTAACTTTATTTAATAGTATAGAGTGACGAGACGAGCAGGACATGTGCCTGATAGTAAGCAACATACCTGCCACATAACAGCACAGTGACACACAGCTATTGGAACATGAAAGAGTCCAAATCATTACCTATGTTTACCGATGTTTTATTTTTATGCCCTGTAATTTCACCACTGGAAACACTGCCCTTCAAACCGGAACACAGTAATGAAGTTTTATAAAAATGGTCCCATGAAAGTTAGCCACAAGTGCTCTCTGCTGCCTACCGAACTAGACATCTAGATCTGGGTAGCGATTCTATTTTTTTTTAATGGCTCTATGTGTAGCGATTCTAAATGCGACTCCGAATGTTTCGGACTCGGAATGACAATCCCTGTCTCTGTCATGCTAAACAGATAAGACAAAGACCAGACAGACAGACCTGAAATCAGCACTTGCACTCTCCGGTTTGCTCCCCCTGGATCTGAGGATACAGGAAGCAGCTAATTTGTACAGAGTAAAAAAGAACCTCTCCCAAGACTACCTCCCACCAGAAGTGGAACTCGAACGGAACGTTAACTACTTGGACCAATCCCATCCGTCCACGCTGGTAACCGTAGAATACGAGCTCCTAGAAGACACCTCCAATCTTCCAGAAGGACCTCAAATTTATACTGATGGCAGTAAGGTTGAAGGTAAAGTTGGAGCTGCTCTAACATGGTGGGAGAACGGCAAAGAGGTCAAGAACTCGACCTTCAAGCTCCACTCCGAATGCACAGTCTTTCAATCGGAACTCTATGCTCTTTGCCGGGCAACTCAAATGGCGTTAGAAAGCAAGGACCCAGAAGTCAATGTCCTGAGTGACTCCAGATCTTCACTCGAACTGCTAAGTAACCCGAAAACGAGTCACCCCTTGGCAAAGTGCATAAAGGAAAACATTGGACAGATAAATGCTGAAGGGAGATCTCTTCGTCTTTTCTGGGTGAGAGCGCATGTGGGCACCGTTGGCAATGAAAGAGCTGACGAACTAGCCAAATTGGCAGCTCTCACGGAATCACCCAGGGATTACGAGGGGATCCCTTTGTCCTACGTCAAACGCAAAATCCGCGAAGAATCGGTCAAGAAATGGCAAGATCGATATGAGACCTCGGACACTGGAAAAGTCACCCAGACGTTCCTCCCCGATATAGCAAACGCATATCGAATGTTGAGAACCATAAAATTGACTCCCTTCCAAGTACAAGCGTTGACGGGACACGGAGGAATAGCAGAATACCTGTACAGATTTAAGCTCAAGAGCGGTCCTGCATGCGAGTGTGACCCCGACCAACCCGAAACGGTCTGGCACGTGCTAATCGATTGTCCCCGATTCATGGTCGCAAGACATGAACTCGAATCTATGATCGACAGGAAGCTGGTTGTCTCGGATCTCCATAACATCTTAGCAGATCCAGACAACAGAACACGGCTCCTGTCCTTCATGGAGAGCTCATTCCGCATAGCGGCCAAGAGAAACTCCACAATATCAAATACACGCCTCCCCTCGCCACCACACCCTGACCCGCTGCCCGTGGACGCCACGCGGAATGTGGTTCCCGCCCAACCTCTCAATAGTTCCTCGAAAAGTACCTCCATCCAACAACTACTGGAGAACGCAGACCGAGGAGAGGCAGGGATCCGTATCCGCGGAGTAGCTCTCTTCATGGACAGCAACAAAGAAAGATTCGGAATAAGCTTTTGCTTTGCCTGGGAACGGAAACGAGCCCGTTTGTCACCTGGATTGTCTTGCCTGCTCAATGGGAGTACCGCAAAAGTCACAATGAAGCGGAAAACATATGACGCCATGCCAGTGTGCGAGGTGGACGGCCACCGATTTCGGTTGGTGCGATCGAAAAACAAAACGATTGCACTAATAGAGTACTCGGAAGGTCGGACCCCTTTCACACAGGCAAGTGCGCTGCTCGAACATCTGAGCAGAAATGCAGGTGAAACACCCCGGGTGATAAGCGTGGATGCGATGGCAATCGAATACTCAAGAGCGCGAGTCGCAGACCGGCTGAGTTGCATTGAGGCCTCTAAACATCATGAGGTAGTCGTATATGAAGACAGGGGAGAAAATCTGAGCTTCCTCAGAGCCCCTTCACACGACCAAACACATGCAACTGACAGCTGGGGACATCCTGTTCCTAGTTCGACCATCCAAACCGGCTCCGAAAGAGCACAGCAGAGGGCAGCCACGGAAAAAGCCGCAGCCAATCAAAGCAGCAGCCGAGGCACCAACACGACCTTCGTGACTGCCTTCAATGCAGCAGCAAGGAGCATACTCCGAATCTCGCATTATTTTTATTTTATTTATTTATATTCATTGTTACACTGCTTAAATAATTCATAAAATCTAATTCTAAGCGTGCACACGGTTCTACGAACAAACGTGGTAACAATAAATACAAAAATGTACACAACAAAGTAATGAGAATTGCTTAGGTAGGTACATAACACCAGTCTTCACTAGGATGGCCCGTGTTGAAGACTGTTGCAGCCCGCCTCAAGCCACAGGACCGAGTGAAACACAATGCCAGATACATTTAGTTCAATACAAGAAGTAAATTAAAAAAAACACAACAGGAACAATGCATAGACATGAACACACAACACTAACTCGGAACACACCACAAATACAAATGCTAGAGATATAGGAGACTAAACATTTTACTTCTCTTAATATCTATATAACAAAATATTATACAACAATTTACACTTATATATCCAGCCAAACACACATACATAATTATATACTAATAATGATGCTTATGAACAATATATAGACAATAACTATTCCTATCCAATACATATACAACACACTCTTTCACCAGTTTTTATATATCCACAGTGTATATTTTGCTTTCCAGTTTATGAATGCCCAATCCCAAAATCCATTCCTTTACCATTTTTTTCCGTTTATATTCAGACATTGGTTGCCGTACCTCCACTGGTAGATAATTATAAACTAGTGGTCCAACCCATGAAATAAAACGCGTTGCAAAAATAGTTTTTTTCCCTTTTTGAAGCTCTATTTTACCAAAATTCCTACGGCGTACACTATAAGTTGTTGAACGTTTTGTATGTAGGTGTTCATTTTTGACGTAGTATAATGCAACTTTGTATGTGTACGTTTGTCTTAAATTCAGTACTCTGGACTCTGCATAAAGGGCTTCCGTATCGTAAGTTCGTGGTTTTTTCATAATTATTTTAAGAATAGTGTTTTGAGCGGGTTGTGCGATTGCTAGAATTGATTTGGCAGCTCCTCCCCAAGCAAGTATGCCATATGAGAGGACACAATGAGCCATCGCATAGTAAATGCTCCACATTAGAGTTCCATTTATAACATTTCGAACTTGCCAGAAGAAGTGTGAGAGACTTCTCAGTCGCTGCCTTAATTTTAGGACTTGTTCTTTCCAATTAAGGTGTTGATCTATCATGACACCTAAGTATTGAATAGATTTTACGCGTTCAAGTAATGGGCAATCGCACTGGCTGCTAACAGCAGTACAAACACTATTCTGGTGAGCTACCAATTTAAATGCATCTGGAGGCTGACCTTTAGCATTAATTGAGAATGTGATGTACTTAGTTTTGCTTTTATTAACCGTCAATACTCGTGAGTCCATCCATTGAAGTGCTATACTAAGTCCAGCTTGGCAATTTTCAAAGGTATTAGACCAACATGCCCCATGGAATAAAAGTAGAGTATCATCAGCAAATGCCACCGGCGCACAATTTACCATGTTCATACGAAGAAGTTTATTCACATAAATTAAAAATAAGATCGGCCCTAATACACTGCCTTGGGGCACGCCGCATTCCATCAATAAAGAACCAGATTCAGTATAAGTATTTTTATGCACAACCTTTTGTGTTCGTCCTACAAGGTAGCTTTCAAACCAAGCCAGGGCTATACCTCTTATCCCAATTAATTCTAGTTCCGTTAACAAAATACTAGGCGCGACCGTATCAAAAGCCTTAGACAAATCCAAAAACACCCCTATGCATTTGTTACCCAAGTCCAACTGCTCACTGATTATACTAACAGCGTTTATCAGTGCATCTTCTGTGTTTAGATTTGGTCTGAAGCCATATTGGCGATCGCTAAGAATATTGTATTTTTCAAGGTAGCCTGTAAATCTCATCCCACTCATCACCCCCCTTGACGTCAAGGACCCCCAACGTAGCTTCACAGCAACAAACGAGCCGAACGAGAGCCGACATGGGACAGGTTGAACCGCCCCGCTATGTCATGGCTTCGGAGCCGCGGAGTCATGCACGTAACGCCTTCATCGAATTCCTAGCTACACTGAGAGCGACAAGACAAGTCAACCTCAAGACCTGCGAAAACATCATGCAGTCCTATAGGCTAGGAAGTGAAAGCCTCTTAAAGGCGAAACACGAGGAGGCCGAAGCAGCCATTTACAATAATGTCACTTCCCGGGTCATCAAGGGAACCATGACAGGAAAGTATATGGTAGCTTACAGTGTAGAAAATGGCTTCGTGACACTGAACGAGAAAGAGACAGAGCGCGCGGGAATGCCAGTTTATGCGACACCACCAAACGACCCAATCGTAGTTACCGCCCGATGCACCAAGATTATGCTGGACGATAGGATCCTTGAGATGGCCAAAACCATCGAAGGGAACTCAAACGTCAAAGCGGGTTGGGAAACCTGGGAGGTACCGCGAATACAGTGGGTCAACGGAGTTCCAGGATGTGGAAAGACAACATGGGTAATTAGACACTTTGATGTGGACAAGGACGCCATCATCACTACAACAACTGAGGCAGCAAAAGATCTAAGAGAAAAGCTATCGCACCGTATCGGAAACCTGGTCAAAACCAGAGTGCGAACCATGGCTTCTGCTCTGGTAAATGGTTTCGGAAGAGAAAGCTTCAGTCGCCTCATGGTGGACGAAGCTCTCATGAACCATTTTGGAGCCATTGTGATGGCTTCAAGGCTGTCTTGGTGAAATTGTCCTCATCGGAGACGTCAATCAGTTGCCTTATATCGACAGGGAAAATCTCTTCGAAATGAGGTATCACCGCCCAAACCTGGCAACAAAGATCAGCCAGGAGTTGCTCTGCACACATCGCAATCCGATGGATGTCGCATATGCGCTGAGGGAAATGTACTCAGGTATGTACTCCTCAGCATCCCGTATAAAGTCCCTAGAGCAGAAAAGGTACAAGGGAGCGCAAATACCCAACACCCTACCAAACACCCTCTTCTTAGTTCACACTCAAGAGGAGAAAGAGACCCTGACAAACCAGGGTTATGGGTCAGGCACAGGGTCACGTATCCTCACCATCCATGAAGCTCAGGGACTGACATATGAGTCGGTAAACGCAATAAAAACAAAGGCAAACATGAAGCTGCACGAGAGCGTGCCCCATGCGGTTGTTGCAATCTCACGGCACACGGGGACCTTCACGTACTACGCTGACGACACCGACGACGCCATCGGTCGGTTCGTGCGGCGAGCGTTGGCTGCATCACCGAAGACCATCCGAGAGTTCAACCTACAGATGGCCATCAGGGACAGAAATGCAGCCGTAGTGGAGGCTCTCGGCCGGGAGGAGGCGGCTTAGGCAAATGGCAATAAGGCAAAGAATCGATGTCGAGTCGATTACTAGCGGAATCCCAACCGGTAGTGATCGGCTCAACAGACGAGCACTAACTAGTATTAGGTTTAAAATGTTCCCAACTCCCCCCTTATTTTCCTCTTCTTCTGATTATCCAAGAAACATGTAAAAATAAATAAGATTTTAAATGACAAAAGTCACGGACCCCGGAGTCTGTGGAGTAGCAATTTTAAATAAAAAAAAAAAAAAAAAAAAAGACAAAGACCGAGAGTTGAGATGCCGTGTCGGATGCCGAATGGATTTAGAATCGCTACCCAGAGTTTGTTGGGCAGTAGAGTAGAGGTCGTTAGCAAATTGCTATACCTAGGAAATAAAAAAATGTATATGTACTGTAGGAGTCTTGGCAGAGTCCGCCTGGGGAAGTACCACACCTTTGCCAGTTATTCTACCGCCAAGAAGTAATGTGCAAACATTATTGTTGTGAGAAATTACTGGGCTTAGAGATATAACATCTTAGATCTCTGGGTGACGAGGGCAGTGCAGTGCTAGGTAATGATTTGGACTCTCCGTGTTCCAATAGCTGCGTGTCACTGTGCTGTTATGTGGCAGGCATGTTGCTTACCATCAGGCACATGTCAAGCAAGTCTCGTCACACTTTATTTAAAAAAAAAAGCATTGATGACTGGCACCTACACACTTTCCTGGTATTATTTGTTCTCCTTTATCAATCACTTGATAATACACACGTAACGTACACGATATTTCGTAGCGATTTGTGATGTTTCGCCACTGATATCCTCTTTAATTGGCACCGATTATTGCAAGTCTTTTATTTGAGGACAAAGTTAAGCGATGAATAATTTCAACCTCACCGACAAGTCTTCGGTAGTATAGTGGTCAGTATCCCCGCCTGTCACGCGGGAGACCGGGGTTCGATTCCCCGCCGGAGAGAATCTTTTTGCGCTGACAAAAATTACGTTTAAATAAGTTCTAAATTTTTGCACTCATAAATCGACGGCAACAAAGAGCAAAAAGACATCTGCATTTTGCCGAAATTAACTTTTTTGGATATTTGAATTCAGAATTCTTTATTTTATCAGCTGAAATTTTTTTTTCATAATAAATGTAATTTTTTAAGCTTATTTTGTTGCGTAAATAAAGACATTTACACTATTTTTTACAAAGTAACGAAGTACACCCGGACATCTTCAATTATCCGTATGTACGACGTACAATTCAGCAAGCCTCTTACTTATAAACAAAGACATCAGTTACGTGACCGTTTTGTCTTCGGCATCGGGCAGTTGACTTTTTTTAAACTTACAGCTAATACGTCAACAAATCATTCTTCTGCCTTTTATAATAGTATACCAAAATTGTGTTTAAAGTAGTGTTTGAGAAATAAATAATAGGAGAACTAAATTATTGTTAAGTTTGGCGAAAAACAGAAAGCAAAGTGGTATTTGCAGTTGTGAAGATCTCTTAAATTTAATAGATAATGAACACATTGAAGAATTAAATGAAGGTAGATTTATTTACGAATTTAAGTGAAACATAACTTAAATTTTAGTAAAATGTTCAAAATGTACCTACCAAGAATGAACTAATGAAAATCATATCCAGGACAAAGTCAGTACACTTAGACAATATCGGGACGTAGTTAACTCACATTTAAACATAGATTTTTATTCCTAAAAAGGATACACGCGATATCTTTACCGCTAATACTAATAAACCTAATACATAGGAATCTAAAATTGATTTCTTAAATCATATAAGAAATAAGCATATCACTAGATCACTTTAGGTGCAGGATAAAAATATCGCACAGTGTAAGACGACTGAAGTTTTAGTCGCAACATTTGATTTTCAAAACGTTGTTTCAACCCCTCACAGTGAAACTTTTACTATAAGTTCCTTTTACTATAAGCGCAATACTGATAGTATTTAATTTTACAATATTTGACATGGGCCACAAAAAAGGACTATGCTATATGTGGGATGAGACGACTGCAAAACAAGGGTCTAATTAAGTGTGCAGCTGCTTATACAATTATATAGCCAAATGTGCATATAAGGGAATCAAAGACTATGGTCCGATAATTGTGGCGGCCAGAATCGAAACCGCTCAGTAGTTTTAATGTACTTGCATGCTGCTAAAGCAGTTAAGGTTCACGTTTGCCACAGATTCTTAGAAAAAGGCCACACTCAGCAGGAGGGTGACAGCATATATGCCCTCATTGAACGATCTTCCAAAAGGAAAATGATTTATAAGCCTCAAGAATGGTATACTTGTGTTAGATGGTTCAAAGTAAATGGTGAACCTTATGATGATATAGAAGAGTCTAAAGAGGACATTTACGACTTCAAATCGGACACGAAATAACAATATGCACGGATAAAAAAAATTAATAATGAAATGGTTAAATGGAATCAAGTCAGAGAGATAAAAGTAGACCCAAACGAGCCATCTGTTATTAACTATAAATAATATTTAAGTGAGATTCAGTCGTTGAAAATAGATTGCTGCCGTCGAGTAAGTAATAGGAACAGGCAAACTAATATTGCACCACTAAAACTTACTTCCAATGATACCCTCCCAATAACATCAGCTAAATATAAAGATTCAATTAGTCTCTGCGACCAGAATTTAATTCCTCCAAAATATCATAATTTTTATAAAAGAATAAAGCATACGACATAGATATTGTAAGATCTGACGAAGAAAACTGAAAAAAATGTGTTTTTTTTATTTTAGTTGTATTTTCAAGAAACGTTGATTAGTTATCATTAAAATGGTGTCAATGAAGTAATTATTTGTGATATGATTGAAATAATAAGTTTACTAATTAATAAAAAAGTATGTTTTATAACTGTAAATGTTTACAATTTATTATATACTTTTGTAAAGTAGTTTAATATTATAAAATTAAGCTTAGTTTAACTGTTATAATAGTACCACTCCAGTTCCTTTCTTTGATTATTTTGTTGAGTGTTGAATTATTGAAAATAGAAGAACCCATTTTTTGTTAATTTTGTGTAAAATATTGTAATGAAAATAAGCTTTGAATCGTGAATCCATTTCTTTTGTTCGATCATAGCTTGTTTAATTAATATTTGATTGTTCGTCTTAATATTTTTAAAGAAAGTTATCATCCTATAATATTATTTCTCTGCAAAACTTGCATTTTTGTTACTTTGTGATGTGCTCATAACAATTAAAAATAATCACGTAAATTAAATTTTATTGTTGAACTCCAAAACATCCACAAATGATTAGTATATCTGCAATATCAATGTCTGTACCATAAAAAAATCCGAAGCAATTTGAGATAACTGCAATATTTTAGAGGTTATCATAGTCACGCATGGTTTATTGTCGTAGTTAGATAGATATTACAAGAAATACCAGTAATAACGTCTTTTATAAGAGAAAATGTTTGAAACTTAGTAATTAAAAAGTCCTACGTAGAAAAGAACATATGTCAGTTGACTCGAGTTATTCATTTATGTGTGCGGTGTAGAAAAAGACATCTACAGTAATTCGAAAAAAATAAAATAATTTGTTAAACGGATGTCACTATCTGCTGCGAAATATTATCTTAATTACTTATTCCAAATTTGAAGAACCTACCATTCTTATAGTAAAAGTTATCAAACTTTCTCCTTAAAAACGCTCTCCTGGAAACTAACGATTTTGTAGATATCCGTTTGCTCTTTGCTGCCGTCGATAACAAACACCCTAAGAATTTTATTTATATTATTTTATTTATCGGGCAGAGCCTTAGTTAACAAAACTTTTTTTTTTACTTTTATAGGTTTACACTTGACCGCCATCTCGCCTGATGTTAAACGACGATGGACTGGCAACCCCAGCTGCAAGTGATACAACTGCTCCGCGAATTTAAATAATTAAAAATGTGTAAATTAATTGTTTTGTGTGTTTGAGGTGTTAATTGTGAACTATACAGTGTATTATACAGTGAACTTTTATAACAACATCATATTCGGCCTGTAATGCAATCGTTTTGCTCATTTAAAAACAAATTGGAATCGTAATCATGTTGGAGTGATTTAAACCGCTGATATCCCAAATTACATCGAAATAAATGCATTTACGTCTACTTTACAACCTTGGTGCAGTCATTATCAAGAAATAAGTGATAAATCGTGGTGCATTTTTGAAATAGGATAACGGTTCTGTGTGATTTGTGTCATTTTTGCCACAGTAACCTTTGTACCACAACAAGCCGAACGGAGTGAGTGAGATGGCACTACAATAACTGACACACAACACAGAAACTTTTACCGCTTCCACTTAGCTACTGTTAATTTCGACGCTACAGCTACAAGCTCAGTTGGCCTAGTGGTTATCAATGCTGGTTGCGAATCGGGAGGCATAGGCTTCAAATCCCACACACACATTTCGTTTTGCATTGGATTTTTATTCAACCAGTTTAGATAAGTTAAACTGCGTAACTAAGTAAACTCAAAGCCTTGTGTAATTAAAATAAATAATATAGTGAGTAAAAAGTGAGAAATCTGATGCAACAGCATACTAAAACAGTAATTACGAAGAGGGCCAGTAATTGATTAAAAACTTCAAGACGGAAATTTCTTCTGGTGAGCTGTGTTTACAATTATAAGCTCAGTGTTATTCTAACGGACTTGTGATACATTTTATGTACTTACGGGCTATCACGCAAACAAATCATAAGTTTGTTGCCGGCAATTCATTCACATGAAACGAAACTTTTCATCCAGTAACATATGAGGTGAAAACTAGGATGTTACGCTGTTTAAACATTGGGCACTTGAAGTCATAACTGATATTTGATAACACTGTCACTGTTTGTTTACTGATAATAATTATTTTTAGTTAAATCATTGTTATCGAGTTTAACATGGCTTCAATTACGACGCGTCCCCGACGCCTTAGGGCTAAAGCGCCTATTGAGGTTGAAAACGATGAGAAAGATGCAGCCATAAAAAATTATGAAAAAATAATCAAAAATCTATATAAACAAATTGAGGAAGGTAATAAACTTAAAGATACCCTGTTAGCAGAACAGGACAGCAATGAAAAGGAATTCGAAAAAATGTGTACACAAATTAATTTCCTAAAGAAGAGAATATCCGAAGAAGAAGAGAGAAATGATAATTTACAAGAGTATCTTAATAAGTTACTTGTAGATAACAACAATTTACTAGAAGAGCAGAGTGAATGTGAAATGATCTATAGGCGCAATACATTTGAACAAGAGCTCAAAGAAAAAGAAAAAGAATGTTTCGATTTAAAATTAAAATATAGTGATCTATTACTCCAAACAACACAACCAATAACCATCAAAAAGGGATTTACTCATCTGAAAAACTATTGGTACAAAAGAAGAAGTTGGAAGTCTAAATTGAGGAAGTTGTCTAAAAAACTGAAGACTTTGAAGGCTACAATAATAATTATGGAAAAAGAAATTGCCAGAAGAGAAATAACAGAGGCAGCTTTTGAGGCAGAAAGTGATAAACTTCTGGAAATCATTCGAGAATATGAGCAAGACGCAAAATCAAAAGAAGGAGCTACTGAAAAGATTAAGTACATAGAAACTCAGCTAATCTACTTACAAAGGATAATTGACAATTTAGAGCAGAACACCAGTACAGAGGAAGAAGCTAACCTTAAACGTGGGAGAACCGACTCTGTCATAAGCAATGACTTAAACAAATGCAGATATTTCCAGCATGCAGACAATACGTCACCGTACCCACGGGATCATCCAAGCCAATTTAGAGTCTGTAAGAAAATTGTAATGTTCTCAGATGGATATGGTAAAAAAATGTCGAGTGACATCTTAAAAAAATTACCTCAGTATTATACTCTCACTAATACCTGCAAACCTGACGCCTCATGGGACAACATTTTAGATGAAGATTATTTTATAAAAAATATAAGTGAATTCGAAACGTTAGTTGTTATGATTGCCTCCCATAAAAGTATATCATTTAAAATGAGTGAGTACCTACACACAATTGAAAAACTGGCCAAAATACTCAAGGAAAACGGGAAAAAACTTGTGGTTTCAACAATGTCATATGTAAATAATGAAAAAATCAATGCACGCATCTCAAAGTTCAATAACAGACTCTATATGGTGGCCTCATTGGTGAATAGTCTGAGCGTAGTTGACGTCAATGGAACCCAAGCGAGAATAACTAAGGATGAGGTTGCGGTAACGATAGCTTTGGCATGCCAACATGGCTTGAATAACAGCAATTTGACTCTGTTGGTTGATTCCTCAATGTCTCACCCAATACAAAATTTTCAAACTGCACTACCTCAAGAAACTATAAAGTGAAACTGTGTCATCAAAACGTTCAAGGTACATACAAAAAAGCTGATATGTTGAGCTTATTTCTGTCTCATGAATGTATTGACGTAATGTGTATGACTGAAACATTCCTCAAGGATTCTAAATTAAATACTTTCAGAGTAGAGGGCTTTAAAATGGTATCCGCATTTTGTAGGGTAAATAGTACTCAAGGTGGTTGTATGATCTTAATAAAGAATGAATTAAAGTGTAAATCTAGAGGAGATATTAACAAAATGTCCATAGAGAAACATTTTGAGGTTAGCTGTATCGAAATAGAGAATTGTATCATTCTAGTTGTCTATAGGTCTCCATTGGGAGACATGGATATTTACTGCAATAATCTTGAATGTTGCCTGGATACGGTTACTAAAAATAACAATAAAACTTTAATTTTATGTGGGGATTTCAATGTAAATTTTGCTTTGGAATTTGAGCCCTCTACTGTAATGTTGACGGATATTTTAAATTGTTTCTGCCTTAAAAAACTTATATCAGGTTACACTAGAGTTGCGGACAGGTCCAAGACCTGTATCGATAATATATTCACTGACACAGATTCTTCTACAAATGCTGGTATTGTACAAGGGGTCAGATCGGACCATTCTGCTCAAGTAGCATATTTTGACGTTCTAATTGAGCATGAACCCAAGGCAAGCGTTACATTTCGGAAAATTACTGGAGCTAAAATTAACAAGCTAAAACTAAGCCTGCATCAGGCGTGGCAGAGTCCAAAATTTTGTAAGGACTATACTGCATTTTTCGGAGTGTTGTTGGATCAATTAGATAACGTTATGCCCGTCATTAAATCCTCCAATAAAAATGTTAAGTCTTGTGAATGGGCGTCAAGGGGTATTTTGATTTCTAGACAGAGACTATTTGATCTGTATGCTATGTACAATGAATATGGAAGTGTTTCCAAGTCATTTTTAAATAATTATAGCAAAATTTTCAAAAATGTGTGCCGGACTGCCAAAAAATTACACTTAAAAAGACGTGTTGACTGTGCTAATAATAAAATCAGATGTGCCTGGCAAATCATCAAAGAAGAGACAGGAAAAAATATAAGTCCAAGTAGAGACTGCGTTAGAATTTTAAAAAAGGACGGTAGCTTATTGTTTGACCAGAATGAAATCTGTAATTTATTTAATGATTATTTCACTAATATATCAAATGACCTCACAAGAAATTTGAATTCTTCCATTGATGCCTCTTTGACATTCTTAAATAATTTTATTCCTAGACATAATCTAAATTTTAAATTAAAACCAATTTCTGTTAATCGGGTATTTAGAATATTGAAAACGATGAAACCTAAAAAATCTAATGACTATTGGCACATCTCACCTTATTTGTTGAAAAAACTAGACGATGTCATCGTGGATCCTATAGCATCTATTATAAACGACTGTATTGCTGGAGGTTATTTTCCGGATGAAATGAAGGTTGCTAAGGTCGTCCCATTGTTTAAAAAAGGTGACATTACTGATTGTAATAATTATCGTCCTGTGTCCATTTTGCCGAGCATTAGTAAGATATTTGAGAAATACGTAACAGAAGAATTAATGACATATATGGTAGATGAAAGACTTATTAGTGCTCGTCAATTTGGGTTTCAGAGAGGTAAATCTTGTAAACATGCCATATCGCAACTAATTACTGATATACTTTCTGGTCTTGAGGGGCGGCAAAAAACTTTCGGCGTGTTTTGCGACCTCTCAAAGGCGTTTGATTGTGTATCACATGAAATACTCTTGGCTAAGCTTGAACATTATGGAGTCCGATGTAAGGAATTGGAGCTGTTCAAATGCTACTTATCTAATAGAACACAAGTAACTGAAATAAATGGTTGTAGGTCAGGTGTGAGTTATGTTAAATCTGGTGTTCCACAGGGCTCCATACTGGGACCTCTTTTGTTCATTATATACGTCAACGATCTCTGTGGTATTGTTGACGAAATAGACATGGTTTTGTTTGCCGACGATACCAGCTTAGTGATTAAAGACAAATGTGTAAACGGAGTAAGTTCAAAATTCAATATCTGCATCGAAAATATGAAGAGATGGTTTTCGGCAAATAATATGCTTTTAAATGTAGACAAAACGCATATTGTCAATTTTAATCTTGCCACAAGTATTCCAGCTTCCTCAAATAATGCAATAAACCAAACTCTGGAGAGTTTTAATCTATGTCTCTCGAATGAAGTCAAATTCCTTGGTGTATGGCTGGATAAAAAGTTAATGTGGACTAGCCATATTAACAGACTAACAAAAAAACTTTGTTCTGCAACATTTGCAATAAAGAAAATTAAAGAACTAGCCGGTCTAACAACAGCCAGAACAGTTTATTTTGCCTATTTTCACTCGCTCCTCAGTTATGGAATACTTTTCTGGGGATCAGCTGCTGAACGACACACAAAAAGAGTGTTCTTGCTGCAGAAACGAGCTGTAAGATACATATTGGGACTTAAATATTTAGACTCCTGTAGAAATGCATTTAGGAGGTTAGGCATAATGACACTAACTGGTGAGTTTATATACCAGTGTTTATTGTATGTACTTGAAAATATGAAATTAATGAAGAGAGGTATGGATTGCTATGGCGAAAACAGCAGACAGAGAAATGTAATTCTTGAACCGAGCAGACGATTAAGTAAAACGTCAAACAGTTTTCACTGTATGGGGATTTATTTTTATAATAAACTACCCGATAATATTAAACTCTGCACTAAAAACGAAATATTGAACTTTTTAAAAACTCACTTACTTGAAAAAAGCTATTATAAATTAGCTGACGCTCTGGCAGACAGAAACATATTTGAATAACACCACTTATTTTAGTTTTTCTATGTAAAATCATTGTAATCAAAATAGACAAAACCCTATGACTATTCGAGTATTTAACTGATGTATTTATTATTATTATTATTGTGTTCTCGCTATGATATAAGTATGTCGATGCTATTGCTGACAACTTAGTTATTTAAAATTTACTTTATGTATTATTGTTTATGTTTAATGCTGTAATAACGATTGAAGATGCTTATGACGACGCTATTGCTGTCTAATTACTTAACTTTAATGTTACTTACTTTACCGACACTCTTGAACCTTGTGATAAAGCTGTATAGTTGCAATTTAGTTTAGAATACAAATGTCTTCATGTGTTCATATTTGTAATTACACAGTCATGATTTTGACTTTGATTATGATTATTATAAAGTGACTACAGGTTAAATTTAAAGAATTGTATAAAATGACGTTTCTAAGTGCACTGTATGTGTTGACAGAATAAAATGAATTTTGATTGATTGATTGATTGACGATGCGGTCTACGATGGAGCGTGTTTACCTAGAAGAAACGGATTCACTCACGATTTGAAGATACCATGAGCTACCCTACGCTACATTATTAATTTGTAATGTTTAGGGAACATTTCTAATTTAGCCTTTACTGAGAAAAATTACAATGAGAACTGCAAACCTAAGTAGCTACTTACATAAAGCACTTTTTTTTGGATGACTAGTTTCAGTTTTCAGGTGAAACGGACCGTAATTTTCCTTTAATTTTTATCATATTCCCCTCCTTTTCTAATGGGTTTCATCCTACTGTAATATTTTTTTAATTTGGACCATTTTTAAAGGCTTCGGCTCTGGTCTATATAGACAACAGGCCCGTGAACAAAATGTATGGGTCAAAAGAACCACCATTGGAGACCTATGTAGGATGATAGAAGGGTAGGTATAACGTAATAAGATTCAGCACAATGCCGTCCGTATGAAATAACTAATAGTAAACACATTACCACTCCTTTGCGTCGCGCAGTCGGGTAATAATAAACTAATAATTAGGTAAACAAATATACATATAGTATTTGTTTAATTTTGAATTATTATTTTGTCGGAAAACTTCACGATTTTCCGACGATTTACAGAGTAAATTTGGTCATTTGATTATCTACGGCATTCGTTCCATACAGTTTCAATACCTCTTCTAATCCATTATTTTGCAATGTCGTACAAAAATCATGCGACAAGGAGAAATGATCGAGGGCTACAACCCCTCTCTTCGACTGCACTCAGTTGGACAGCTAACAAGTGACGGCATAGTGCTGGATCTCATTACTTTATACCTTTCTATCATCCTACATAGGTCTCCCTGGTGGTTCATTTGACCCATACATTTTGTTCATGGGCCTGTAGTCTAACTACCCTTAGTTCTGTTGTTTTTACGTGAAAGAATAATACCCTCAGGGTGTCCTACGCTACGTTTGCCGATTCACGGTATCCACTCAAGACCGTCTACTCCAACGGTTATCGGTTCTGCGACAGGTATGGCCGGCCAATTGGCACTTCAGTTTGCAAATGCCAACAATCTCAATACAAAGATGTGCCCTCCCAAACTTCATGGCGCACGGAAACATGTTATCGTTTGGAAGAATGAGCTCTCTTTCTGTTCTAGTCGGTTGCAGGAAGCGGTGGACACCGGACGTTTTTATCTATCACTATTCGTTGTCAACAACCAAAATAAGTAGAACCACAGCATATCTCGTCGCTAGCGATTCTAGGGGTCAAGTAGATTTAGGGTATAGGGTTAAATGATATATGTATATAGGGTTGGTTGTTTGTAAACAAGTTACCAATTTCAAGGTGCTCAGGGCACATATTAGTATTGGTTTATATCGATGGCAAATGCGTTGAGCTATGTCGGTAGCAGGCCAGCGCCTCTACCGCCTAACGAAAAACGCTTTGATGCTTTGACATTGCCGTCTCTTTCATTTCAAGCGAGAAGAAAAGAAACAGCAACATCAAAGCGTCAAAGCGTTTTTCGTTAGGCGGTAGACCCCCGGTCCCAGCCTCGAAATTTGGGGGTTACCAGTACGCAGCCTCAGATTTTGGGTTTCACGAGTAGAAATACAATAAATCGAGTAAAAAAGACTTTACTAGTAGCGGCCTACGATTTTACCCGCGTAGTAGACGTTCCAGTTGCTTTCCCGCGTTTAAAAATAGTCTATGTACTATTAAACATTTCGATTTTTTATCTAATGTATACATATGTTTTTGGGCGGGGTCGTGACCCCCCTGGAGCCGCACATGGTCGGCGGTAGCCTTGGTTCTCTGACGAATCACTTCGTTCCGAATTCGTCACTCGTAGAAACTCCGAGCATAGATTGTTCCATATATTGCTGTGAGACTTGCTTTTGTAAACCACCTTAGCTGTCATTTTCCTCATTTCGACATGTATTTTATCATTATTGGGGCTATGTACCAATAATTAATATAAGAGTAGTCACGGCAGACTGTTTAGGAAAAAGTACTGAAATATTTATGTCCTAATCAGCAGTTTTAGAACATAAACAGACCACTGCTAAATGTTCCCACTGCTGAGACTCGGGGCCTTCTCTCGCAAGGAGAGAGTTAAGGCCATAATCCACCACGCTGGCGCAGTGCGGGTTGGTGGATGACACATGACTTCGAAAGATTCTAGGTACATGTCGGTTTCCTCACGTTTTCCATCACCGTTTTAAGTTAGCGGCATTACGCACATGACTTCGAAAAGACAGTGGTGCGTGTGGGGTTTGAACCCGGGGTCTCCGGATCGGCAGCCGCCGTTCTCCCGACTAGACCAGCCGTAACTTACTAAACCAGCTGATAGAACACCATTATCGGTGACTGCTCCAAAATTTGAGGCTGCGACCGTTCCTACAAAACTAGCCAGGACGTCTTCTCTCTTTCTACGAAAAACATAATTTCGAAATAAATAATAAAATAAACTCGCGACTGTCCTACTCCGGTTCTGCTTTGTTTAGTCCGATCGAACTTTGTCTGAAGGCCGATTTACATCAGACGAGCGAATGCTCATTCTATCCCCACTGTATCAAATTCATTTGGTGTAAACAAACGTAGAGCATTCTTTCGTTGTTTTGTTTGCGTTCGCAAAGATTCTATGGAATATATAATATGGAAAACGCTAAGAACGATCTTTCGTTTACACTAAAGGCCGATTTAAACTGTTCGAACATAGAGCTAGAGCTGGAACAAGAGCATTCTTTCTCGATCTTTTAGTGTAAACGAAAGATCGTTCTTAGTTTTCCATATTATGTATTCCATACAATGATATTAGAAACTATACGTCAATGATTCCATAGAATCTTTGCGAACGCAAACAAAACAACGAAAAAATGCTCTGCATTTGTTTACACCAAATGAATTTGATACAGTGGGGATAGAATGAGCATTCCACAGAAATCTAAATAATAAGGTACTAGAAGTCTCATGACCGCGTGACATTGTCGCCGCACAGGTGACTTTTAGGCCACCAGTGCTCGAGTTGTAGTTTAGTCTTCTTCGAACCGGCAGGCGTTAATCATCTTTAAAAACTTGTGTTATGCAGCATAAACAACTGTGAAAGTTCTTCCACAACTTGCAATTATACCAATAATGAGATTATATTTCACTGATAGGTATTTTATTTTATTTTAATTGTATTTTTTAATAAAATAAACCCAGGTAGCGATCGTGAGCTAGTGCTGTGACGGTCCAATTTTACTTGCCCAAAAATAAACGATGAAAATGTTATATTAAATTTTTTATCGATAAATTAACATGATATATCGATAAAAAAATTGTACGCAGTTAACACCCATACGTAAAATCTTTTAATCCGCGGTAAACATTACTTCATAATTCATAAATTATTAACAAAAGTATATACATACTAGCTATAACGCGCGATTGTTCGTCCGTGCAAAATAAATATTAAGGTAACTGAGGCAGTATTTATAAATAAAATATTAAATAAATAAATATTGGTGGACAATTCTCACACAACACCAGTGGCGGCTTTACCCATTGCGCGGCCCCGGGCGGCAGGTGTTTGCGAGGCCCTTTGACTTTCGTGAAAAGTATGTGTTGCGAAAATAGGTCTGGTTGTTGGGTTTTAGGTACCTATTTGTCATATTTATTTGCCGAGAAATGCTAAAGTTCTACTAGTCAGTTCATAGAAGTGATGAGTGAGAGATGAGCGATAAAAAATGAGTTTAAAAATAGTTTACACTAGCAACGGGTTTTTTTCCCAGGATAAAAATATAGCCTATGTGATATTCCAGATTATAATCCGGCTATGTTCCAAATTTCATTCAGCCATTCATACAATCAGTAACTAGAATAGGATTTAAATATTTATAAAATTAACAAATACAGAGATGATACACGTTAAAATGTTTGTTTGCGGCTTTTCTAAGACTAACATCTTTAATTAAGGCGCAATAAATCTTTGTAGCGAATGAGCTACGCCATTTTTAGGGTTCCGTAAAACGTAAAAACGGAACCCTTATAGGTTCATCATGTTTGTCTGTATGTATGTCTGTCTGTCCGTCCGTATGTCATAGCAAGATTTTTACACAAAAATATAAAAAAACACTAAATTTAAAGGGTGCCTCATACTCTCTGAACCTCATACAGAACAGAAACTCAATTTTTTTTCATCAAACCCATTCGTGTGTGTTGTCTATGGATAGGTCTTCAAAAATAATGTTGATGTCTCCAATGTAACTTTTTTATATACTGAATAATTTACGCGAATGAGACTTCCAAAGTGGCAAAATGTGCCCTCACCCCCTGTAACCCCCTCTAAAATAAAAGAATGATATACCTAACTAAAATAACTATTAATCCACATTACCATGCAAACTTCCAACGAAAATTGAATTGAGCTCGATCTAGTAAGTAATTTTTTTTAGTACGCCGTGATTAAAGTTACAACGGACTAAAAGAACTTATGTAATAGGTATCTTGTTGCTACGGAACCCTTCATGGGCGAGTCCGACTGGCACTTAGCCGCTTTTATTGTATTGAAAGAATAGCAGGGACGGAAAGCTGATCTTGTGTCTTCCTCGAAAATTGTTTTAAGTGTTTAAGTTTCGAAAAATAAATACAATCCTTTCAGTAGATGCAACTGTAGTAGGTTTAGTGGCAATAACTCTCAGGACTTCATAATTCGATAGAGTACCTACTACAAGTACTACATTATTAAGGATCAGAAACAAAAGTTCTAAATAAAAAATATAGTTGAAATGTTATGGTGTCTTTCCAATTTTTTTTTAATTTACTTGTGTTTTTGTGCGAGGCCCCTGCAAGAGCGAGGCCCCGGGCGATTGCCTCGTTCGCCACTGCACAACACCATCTGACCCTAAACTAAGCAAAGCTTGTATGATGGCGGCCAGATAGCTGATATAATACTTATATAATTTTAAATACATACTTATTATACATCGAAACACCCAGACACAGTGCAAACATTTGAATTCATCACACAAATATTTGCACTGGGTGGGAATCAAACCCACGACCTTCAGCTTCGCAGGCAGAGCTACTACCCACTAAGACACGAGGCCACGAGTAAGATTTAGCTATTGTAAGCTTTTATTTTTAAGACTTTATTAGTCTTCATACAAAATCAGCGAGCAACACGGAAGGGAGTATGCCTACACAGCGTTTCCCCTCTGTCAAAGTACAAGTCCGCGTGGACCATGGAGTTTGATAATATACTGTGGCGTGGAATACACTGAGGGCGGGGCTAGATTTGTGAATGGTGCTTTATTTTTGATGTGTTAGTGATTTGGCTGTGTGAGTATAGTCGGCAATGGATCGGTACAGGTATGTTTTGTATGTATTAGTGCGGTTTTGCGCTAGTGTGCAACTTTCCCCTCCCACAAGAAATGACAGAAAGATTTGAACAATATTTTTTAGCTAAAGCTACTTCCCTTCCGTGCTTGCGCGGAAGATCGAGTTGCTCGATGTACAAAATATACAACAACCTTTGTTTTTCAACTATACCTAAGCCCATGTGGTGTCAAAATTACATAGTTCAGTTTTCGAAACAATAGTACTTATACCCCGTGTGACTAACTTATTTTATAGGCATATTGACTTTGTTGTAGTGTAATACACCTAATTAATAAAATAAATAACAACCTTTTTATCGAATGTTAAAATTGGACCGTACTTTGAAATATCGATATGTATTAATTTTTGTCAAGCACTAGTGTATATGTGAAAAATTGATTAGTTTTCAATGTATTAGTAGGTTCACTGATAAGCGTTTATGGATGTGTGTGGTGCAATCACAGACCTAGTTTGTTAATGTGCAGCTGTTTTAGTGTGAGTGAATTTGTATTGGAATAGTACGCGCATGTAGTAGTGACCACGGGGGTAGGGGAAATGTGGCGACAAGCGTTTTGTAAGTAATTTGAGAGTAATGCCATTTCTATTACCTTATTATTTAGATTTCTGTGGAGCATTCGCTCGTCTGATGTAAATCGGCCTTTAAAGATCGAGAAAGAATGCTCTTGTTCCAGCTCTAGCTCTATGTTCGTTCAGTTTAAATCGGCCTTGACGTTTAAATGCTCTAAAGATAAAGATAGTCTTTATTTCTTGGGGTATTTACAACATTATTTACATTTTATCATTTATTCTACGGTATGTCTTTCGACATAGGCCTCCTCAAGTTTTTCCATTCCTCTCTGTTATGCCAGTATAAAAAATTACTACCAGTTCATCGACTTTGATCTTGAGAGAAACGCCGATAATGTCTAGACACGGGTAGGGTTGTCGCAATTTTAAAAACGTGGCACCAAAATAAAATTAAAACATACGTCACGTCGAAGACGTGACGCCCTGAGCCGCGCTCCTGCAATACTAACATTGTAATGTAGGCAATGCAGGAGCGCGCTTCCCGCGTCTCTACTCTAATTATAGTAGGCTTTGAGTCCAAGCCTACTACATAATTAGAGTAGGCTTAGAACCGGAGTAGGAAAGTCGCGAATTTATTTCGAAATTACGTTTTTCGTAGAAAGAGAGTCCAGGACGTCTACTCTGTTTCTACGAAAACGAAATTTCGAAATAAAACTCGCGACTTTCCTTCTCTCGTTCTACTTCGTTTCGTCCGATACATTCATCCGATACAAACATTGTTTGACGTTTAAATGTTCTAAGCATACTCTAATTAGAGTATGCTTAGAACATTAAAACGGACAAAACGACGGATCTAATCAAATCACGGATCAAAGTAGAATCGGAGTTGGAAAGTCGCGAGTTTATTTCGAAATTACGTTTTTCGTAGATGCGACATCCAGGTTCATAACAAATACATCAAGAACAACATATAGTGGAAATAAATAAAAAACGGAGTAAAATTAATTCCTATTTATTAGACCATCCTCCTCAGCAGCTCGTTGATCTTGTCCTCGCGGTTCCCGAAGTCCCCGCCGTCCACGTAGTGGATCGTCTTCTTGCGCCAGCCGCCGGTCGGGTTGTTCAGCTTGAACGGCCATATGAAGTTGCTCGCGTACTGGAAACAAACACAACTTATTGTTAGCACAGTAATTACTACAGCTGCAGAGGGTTGGAAAAGGAAACTAGAATTGAACTTAGAACAAACTTTACTCCACTTAAACTCACATTATAATATCTATACCTATATCTAACCTAGACTCGTGATATGTTCGATGTGAGAATGACACTCACATCATAGGATCTTAAGCCCGTCTAACTTAAGCTTAAGTACGAATTGTGTTTGTGAGTTTTTCAAGCAAGGATAGCAACAAGCTACTGATAGTAAGCCAGCTTGCTGTCCTAGCATGAAAAACTAGCCTCATGTTAAGGAAATTAATTAAATTTAAAAATTAAATTTAGCTACTAATTATATTAAGGAGATAAAATTGAGTTTTTCAAAAATCATTTTTGTTTATACTAAACTGATACCTACGTATATAACTCAGTCGGCGACTAACAGTTTGCCTACGGGGATACAGTCTAAGCCAATATACATTAACATGTTGGTGACGGGAACCATACAATTTTCTCCTACTCAAAAAATACTCAACACGGCTACAGAAGATTTTACTTTAAAAAATGTTGTTTCAACAAATATTGTCTAGCAACAAATATTGTCAAAATTATAAATGTTCGGGTGCTAGGAAAGTTGACTTCACATGGTGTGAGTCACCATAGGGGCACACGGTTGTTCTGCGCTCAAAATAAGCCAGCACTGTTATTGGAACAGGCCGGCTCGTGCTGAGCACAATACTTCTTCATTATTCAACTTCAAGTTATATTATTTTGATACTATTTTATACTAATACTAGCTGACCCCGCAAACGTTGTTTTGCCTTAGTGAACAACCCTTGTCACTTAGGGGTATGAAAAATAGCTAGTAGCCGATTCTCATACCTACAGAATATGCATATAAAATTTGGTTAAAATCAGTAAAGCCGTTTCGGAGGAGTAAGGAAACAAACACTGTGACACGAGAATTTTATATACTAATATAATATGTGCAAAAGTTTGATGAAAGATGTTTTTATTTTAGTATAAGACTACCCACCATGGTCCATTCTCTTTTTCAGAATTCACATCCTACAATTCCTCTTCTAATCCATTATTTCACAATGCTGAAAAATCATGCAACAAGGAGAAATGACGGAGGGTTGCAACCCCCTCTCTTCAACTGCACTCAGTTGGACAGCTTACAAGTGACGGCATAGTGCTGAATCTTATTCATTTATACCCTTCTATCATCCTACATAGGCCTCGTGGTGGTACATACGACCCATAAATTTTGTTCACGTGCCTATCATACATAATCTATAAGTCCTGTCTCACGAACATCTATAAAACTTACTACTAATGACATGAATGAAGGAAACACAAGGTAAAACTTTTGCCCAATATACAGGCTGACTGTTTGAACACTTTAGATATTCAAGGATATGATGAATCATAGTCACATGAGGGACTTAAAAATATATAATTATAAAAATACAAATAAATTACAAAGAAAACCTTCATTACATTAATGTGCAAAGACACGGAAATTATGGACAACACAGTGCCAATCGGTCGCCAGCTCAGCTGTTTATTACTATGCAGTATTCTGTAGCACGAGTGAATCCCCGGCGCCGCCGCCGGCCGAGCGCTCTAGCACAGAATAAGTAATAGCTAGTATCAGCGAACGGGGTTAACGACCGTAGGTACGTCAAGACAAGGCGGTACTTTTGGCGCAGCTGTTTAATTTTAGAGGTACGCACGCTGAGCTGGTGACCCTACTTATTTTTATTGACAGATAATTAAAGTTAAATTAGTCAAATATTAAGCACCTATTTTTTTTTACGTAAATAGAAAGAGAACCGAATACTGAACACGCTATATCAATATGTAAAGTGTTCAACCAGTCAGCCTGTATGTAGAGACTTATTAATAAGCTAATGTAAAACGCGCACCTTGAATTTCTCTCCTACGGTGAAGATCTCGTGTATGAGGTCCTCAACGCAGATGATGTCCTTCCTGCCGAGCTTCTTCTCCACGATCGTGTTGGAGGTGAGCGGGATGCGCTGGCCGTCCACCTTGGCGAACCCACGCTTGTAGATCAGCTGGAATTAACACACACAGAGTTACGATACATAAATAAATGTTGTTGTAAATTAGTATAAGTGTACTTTTTTTTTTATGGTATAGAGTGACGAGACGAGCAGGTCATGTGCCTGATGGTAAGCAACATGCCTGCCACATAACAGCACAGTAACACAGCTATTGGAACATGATAGTCCAAATCATTACCTAGCACTCCACTGCGCTCGTCACCCAGAGATCTAAGATATTATGTCTCTAAGCCCTGTAATTTCTCTGGAATCATTGCCCTTCAAACTGGCACACAGTAATGTTTGCACATTACTGCTTGACGGTAGAATATTTGGCAAAGGTGTGGTACTTCCCCAGGCGGACTCTGCTAAGAGTCCTACCACTACCACTACTTGTAATGTATACTTTATTGTAAGTAGTATATTTCTTTCTTCTAAGTTATGGGTGGTCTAGTCGGGAGAACAGCGCCTGCCGATCCGGAGACCCCGGGTTCAAACCCCACGCGCACCACTGTCTTTTCGAAGTCATGTGCGTAATGGGGCTAACTTAAAACGGTGAAGGAAAAACATCGTGAGGAAACCGACATGTACCTAGAATCTTTCGAAGTCCTGTGTCATCCGCCAACTCGCACTGGGCCAGCGTGGTGGATTATATAATGATGAATGAGATATCTAATGTTTAAAATTTAAAGTCAAAAAAATTTTTTTTTTGACTTTACAACATCTAATAAATCAATGAACGCCGGCTGCATGCACGAAAATATGTCAAATACGTATCTATCAATGTTTTGTTATGACGTTGTCGCGATAAACTATCGTCCGTAAAGCAACCGACTGAGCAAAGCCAAAACCATTTTAGTTAGGCAGTAGAGGCGCTGTTAACACACTTCAATTTTGACAAGCTGATGTGCCTGATGGTAAGCAACATGCCAACATTTGCGTAGACACGCCACAAAGTTTTTTTTTTTTGTGAAACATAATCATGCAATCAGTCATGTGAGTAAGCAGACGAGATGATTGTTTCGTGGCGTTGAGGGTCCCCACACCCATTGGGATTTATATTTCCCATGGATATTTCTAAATATAAATGTTTGGATGCTAGGAAAGTTGACTACACTTCAAAAAGGCTTTTTTTTTTTTTTTATTAAATAAAGAGTGACGAGACGAGCAGGACATGTGCCTGATGGTAAGCAACATGCCTGCCACATAACAGCACAGTTACACGCAGCTATTGGATTCCAATCAGTCCAAATCATTACCTAGCACTGCACTGCGCTCGTCACCCAGAGATCTAAGTTGTTATATCTCTAAGCCCTGTAATTTCTCTGGAAACATTGCCCTTCAAACCGGAACACAGTAATGTTTGCACATTACTGCTTGGCGGTAGAATAATTGGCAAAGGTGTGGTACTTCCCCAGGCGGACTCTGCTAAGAGTCCTACCATCTCATCAATTTGTGTGACATTTACAATGACGTAAGACCTAAATAATAGCCGGGTCACACAGAGGCGATCCGATATTTTTTGTAATGTTCGAATTTGTTTGCAACCTGACAAACAGCAAGCGGGCGCGATCCCATACTCGGTATCGGATCGCTCTCGCTATCGGATCGCTATCGCTACCGGATCGCCTGTGTGACCCGGCCTTAACACAGAGATGTATTACAAAAGATAAAACAAATGTTCGGGTGCTAGGAAAGTTGACTTCACAGGGTGTGAGTCACCATAGGGGCACACGGTTGTTCTGCGCTCAATAAATCCCTAAACCACTATTTGGAGTGGTTTGGCTCGTGCTGAGCGCATTTAAAATTAAAATAAAATCTTTCACTGCTTGCACATTTATCATATAATACTATAATACAGTGCAACTTCAATATGACAAAACTTCCTCAGTAAACATTTTTTTTCATAATTCAATTGTCCATAATAGTGCAAAATATACCTTTAAAATAGCGTTTTAACAATAAAAAACGTAAATACCGCTTTAACGAATTTTGTCAACCCAAAACCTATAATGTACCCACGAATATATGACCTCTAATCCCGTATAACATGTGATGAATAAAACAATTTTTTACCTTTTTATAGCAAATTTTAGACCAACTCAGTTTAACAAATTACTGATATAACGAATATTTACTTGTCCCCTTCTGATTTGTTATATTGAGACTGCACTGTAGTATTATTTGAAATTTATCCACTAATATATGCACAGAACTGCTTGGCGGTAGAATAACTGGCAAAGGTACTTTATCCTTTTTGCCTGAAACACAGGTTCTACCTAGTTCAGGCAAACAAAAAGAATCTACCTGTTTATAGAAGTAAGAAAATATTGTATAGTTAAGATCTATTTTTTATTGAAATAAATTTATTTTATTTTTATTTATTTTTTTATCAGGAGATTGCTGTAGTATGCACACATGCACAGTCCTACCACTAGTAAAATAACTTAAGTCCACATTTAGCATACCTCTCGCACGCTCTTGAGGTTGGGGTATCCCCATGCGATGTAGGGCTCTGCAATACGCATCATGTTGACGGTGGCCTTGTTGAGACGCACGAACACACCGTTGTTGATCTGACGCAGTCTGAACAGTTGGAGGACTTTGCGGACCTGTGGAGCAAATTACAATTCAGTAATGAGAATCCTGATCAATATTCTAATACATAAAATTACACACACATAGGCAGCCTATTAAACGTTCCCACTGCTTGGACTCTTGAGCTGAGAAGGAGTCAAGGTCAAGGCCATAACCCGCCACGCGTTTTGGTGTGATGCAGGACCTCGAAAGATTCCAGGTACTATCTGTTTCCTCACGATATTTTCCTTCACCGTTGCGACATAACGCACACGACTTAGATAAGACAATGGTGAGCGTGGAATTGGAACCTGGGGCTCCGGATTAGTGGTTACTTAGATTTACACAAATAGCGTTATTCTTTTAGGAGTTTAAGAGTTTTGAGAATACCTACAGAAAGAAAGACTTGTATGTCACAAAAAAATCACGAAATATCACTAGAGCTAGGCTTATTAGGAACTAGGTGAGATATCATATGTGTATTTTATCCCTTTTACGTGGAATTTCTAAAAAAAAACTATTTGTAAAGAAAGTACGAAAATTGGTGCGTGACCTAGGCTCGCCATTGCTAGAGAACAATTTGTTTCTTAGCTTTGATTGTAAACATATAGCTAGCAACAAATACTAGAAAAATAATAAATGTTCGGGTGCTAGGAAAGTTGACTTCACAGGGTGTGAGTCACCATAGGGGCACACGGTTGTTCTGCGCTCAAAATGTGCCTAAACCAGTATAGTAGTGGGTTGGCTCGTGCTGAGCGCATTTGTACTTATATTGCTAATAATTATTTTATTTATTGAATAACAGGCCAGCAGCATTAACTGATATGCCTATATCTCAGTGTTGAAATAACAAATTATAGGTAAATAATTGTCTGTAAAATGATTTTGTCTTTAACTATCCATTTGTCCAATCTGTTCTTGAAAGAGTGACTTTGCTGAAATAACATCCTCAGGCAACCTGTTCCAGTTGTAAACCACTCTGTTGCTGAGGATGTGATGTGCAGTGTTTGTCAGTGATGGTGCGTGGGACAACTGGGACTTATGACACCGACTGTCTCTCTTATGCTCCTTTGTACAGGTTCCTTATTTAGTATGAAGGTTATATTTTGATAATAGTATAAATATGTTTACCTTTGGTGAGACCTGGTTGATACCACGGATTCTGATCACGAATGCCAGTTTAGCTTCACCGGGGACGTAGTAGTTGCCTCGGTTGCGAGCCTGTCTCGCCAGCCTGATCTCATCTCGCTCCCTCACGCGGTATTCCTTGACGTACTGCTCGGCACGCTTGAAGATCTCCTTCTTCTTCTTGATGGCCGCTGAACGCCTCTTGATCGTGACCTACAGGAGAATAGAGTAGATTAGTGCGTGTGGTCAGATTTAATGTGTATACAATTTGGTAGGATGTGTTCAGATTGTAATGTGACAGCATTGTGGTCAGATGAACTATGCCTTTACAATTTGGTATCATCATTCAGTTGGTTGCGGTTCTATAACCTAGTAATAAATAGAATAGTGACCATGAGAATCTCAAAAGATTAAGATTTTTTATGAACATACTTTACTAGTTTTATTAATATGTAGTTGTAAAATTGAATCTGTGAAAAATTTGATCTGTAGTCTCTGAAAATATGTACAGTAGTACCTAAATAATAGCATTACCACTGAGAGTGATGTCTTCCAGATAATATTGAAGAAGCAAACTTTATTTTCTTTTTCTTGTCAATGTTTAAACAAATGCAAAATAGTCGTCAATTTTAGGGAGGTTTTTAACTAAGTTTACAAAAATTTCACTCAAACTTAACATGAATTTAATTAATTATAAGACACAAAAAAAAATCTGTATCTTACCTGCACGCGACGGGCGCGGAGTGCCTCCCTCCTCTTACGGTGCTTGAGCACGGACTCGGGGACTGCGGGCAGCTTCTTGCTGTCCTCCTTACCCTTCACGGGCTTCTTCTCGGCCGCAGCCTTCTTGTCTGTCGTCGCAACCATCGTGCTGCAAGAGAGATGAAGAGTTTGTTAGATACATCTACAACCCACTAACTGTTCCTACTGGTGGACTTTTCCAAAAGACCATGATCAGCTAAATTAAATTCTTAGAATCTTCCTGGTAGAAATTGTCGCCTGAATAATTTGAGCTACAGAGGAATCCTTACATTGAATAACTAACAAGAGTATAAATTAATAATCTAATCTCAGGTTTAGAAACAGGTTATTCTAAAATCAGTAATATGTTCTAGTAATATTGCAAATGGTTAGGACGTTTGTTTCTCAATTAAGCCAGAATGGCTGAATCGATCTGGTTGAACTTTGGTTTTAGGGAAGACACGACTATCGACTATGCATAGTCTGAAATAACACAAAGGTTTAACTGTTCAGGAGAGCAATATCGACAAATTGTCTTTTGCAAATATAGGAAACACAGAATACACTTTGATATTGTATGTCTCTAATTAGTGGTTTGGGGTCAACATTGAGATTTGCAGTTGAAGCACATTGCCAAAAACATGAGCTGCGGTTCAGCTACACCTGTGAATCGGCTCGCAGATCAGCTCAAAAGTATACAAAGATACTCCGACTATTTAATTCAATAGTAGAAAATGTGTTGTAAGTAGAGAGTACTATACTACTACCCAGTCTCAGATATTCACTATGATCTGTCTCGTGAGTGAGAACACATTTGATTCATTGGTTGACCTGTCGAGTACCTAGTCAGTGGTTAAATCAACTTTTCTACAAAATGCTGCAGACTGTTCCTGAGCTGTTTATGAGTCGTGATGTGCTTGTTTTACATTTGGCTCATGACTCAACAAGTCATAATTTTATGATATGTACGTTAGAACCACAGATTACAGAAATAAAACCAGATGGAGCACGCAGAACAGAGCTACTGAAGCAGACAAAGGAAATACAAAAGCCGAAGCAAATACAAACTCCAGTCAGTATGAAACGGACTTCCGTGTTGTACGGGAGTCCCGTGTGATTTTAAGTTTTGTTTTAAAATATGCCGTTTTGTGTCTTCAAACAATGTTCCCAAAAACAAAAAAAGGAAAGAGGAATATAATTTCATAGGAAAATTTGAATATTTTTACTTTTATTTATATAATTAGGCGATTTTATTTTGGTGATGAATGGAACACAACACCTCAACGAAAATAGGTTAGTGTGGCGATACTAAATAGAAATTATTTTCCCTGAATTTAGGGTAAAATATAGATTATATATTTTTTTAGATACTCGTAGACCAAATTATTGATGGGCATTGTATTATTCAATTTAAATTAATTTCAAATTAATTAATTTAAGTAAATGTTAAATTTGTGAAATTAGTATTTTATGACATAAAATGTACATATAACAAAATTATTAATACATCCTAAAATTTGTATTTATTTATTTCGTTAGTTGCACCACTGCCCAAAATATTACAAATTTTGTTTCCTCATGAATCAAAAGGTTACATGGAAGAGACCGCTTTTAGCGACAAGATCGCCTTTTGTGCCCATTTTGTATTGTTATTATATGTGTTACTTCTTGTCAACTTTGTTTATGGTGCCAATAAACTGTTTTGTATTATATTGTAATGTCATTCGATATATTATCTAAGTGAAACGGCTATATAATTGGTTATAAAATGATGGTTTATAAAATAAAACATTTGTTGAAGGAAGATATTTTTGAAGTTAATATTATGCATAACGTTGTTTGTAAAATTAAATATTTTTACATTGTAAAGTTTTTAATATTAAAGTCAAAGTACTTTATTCATACGTGTACAATTTACACGTTAATAAATAAAAACAAAAGAAAGAGTAAACAAATTGTATACATTTTCAAAGTTTGAAATGACTACTTTACTGTATTATAATAATTATTGTACAGAAAACTGTCAAGCATTATATGAGTATAATATGTTTTTATAACAATTGTACTGACCCATGTCAAATTTTTGTATACATTTTTATGGGACTTTGCCATCACTCTCTAAAAATTCGGTGTAACTATAAAAAGTTTGATCGATAAGCCAGCACTTTAATTTGTTTTTGAAGCTGCCGAAACTTGGGGCAGATATAACTATTTTGGGAAGAGTGTTATAAACTTCAGGCTATGTGAGTTAGCTTCCGTGACCTTGTAACTTGTGAGAGAGTGTGATATGACATCCAGCTTGTCCGCGTTACGTATGTTTCGAGAATGTCATTCATTATACGGTTACTTGATTTTAAAAATAGTTTGGTGGTAAAGATGGTTGTTTTAATTTTTGTTTAACCATCTAAGCGAGTAAATTACACTAAT
Organism: Ectropis crepuscularia; assembly: GCA_963693475.1. Taxonomy (NCBI): domain Eukaryota; kingdom Metazoa; phylum Arthropoda; class Insecta; order Lepidoptera; family Geometridae; genus Ectropis; species Ectropis crepuscularia. The sequence continues at coordinate 11,132,008 of OY856369.1, read as the reverse complement.
TTTATTATTTGCGATTCAAGTTAATTTCTAGTTGCATGCAAAATCAAAATTATTTTCTTCATAGAATGTAAATAGTAGTAACAAAAAATCCTTGCATAATCGGCGTAATAATATTAATATCAATTGATGTGTTTATTATACGTGAAGATTTCCCAAGCTAAGACAACAATAGTGGGACTTTTTTCTTAATACTGACAACATTATACAAGTCATTTGGAACGTTGATTTGACAATTTTACGTCAACATGACTAATTACGGGCCTCACAGTGTTGTTCACGAAGGTTCCATCTGTGTTTATTTCTGTAATCTGTGGTTAGAACAAGCTCGGATCTGAGTTACAGACTTATAGAAACAAAAGCACATCACTGTCATCTCACTATAGACAGAAAACTGTTGTAGTGTGTTCATTGCTGATAGTAAACTCATTGCACCTTACACTAGTAGGATAGCACGAGTTACTATCATGAGGCTATAAAATCAATGTTAAAACGTGATAAAGTTTGAATATTCCTTTACACTCTGTTTACTCAGACAAAGCTTCAATATCTTATAATGAAATGTAGTTTGGGAGGTAATTATACACGGACAAATCACAACATGTTGATGGATCCAAGTATGGGCGGTAAACCACTCTGAGCTGTGTGAAAATTACGTACACATGGAAAAATTTAAGCATTTCTATATATTCCCAAAATCATTTTACTGCTGGTTGAACAGAATAACAAAAGACAACACAGCAGATCACTGAGAAACCATTGGAAGGAGCATGCATGTATTGACTTGAGATAGGTTATGTGGTGAAAAATAAATGCAATTATTTTACAGGTCAGCATGGAAAAATTAGAATAATACAATTCTAGATGATTAACGTTCGGCTGAGCGTCTCTTGCATGTAAAAACAATCAAAATAAGGCAAGAAAAACAAGAATAAGTGAGTGGCGGCATGTCACCATTCCGTGTATCCGTTTGCGAGCACTTTTCACAAAATACACTTAACATTTTGTAATACTAACACTGTTTGTAGATTCCTTACTCTATTTAGAACAATAATAGCACAAGATTTCAAGTAAATAATTAAAAAATATCCACCTGCGGGGTAAAACTCCACGCGGCACGTGTGTCAAGTTATCAAAAAGACAGAAAATCGACTTCCGCCATATACGCCATTTTTTAATTTTCTTCTATGGCAACAAAAATTTTTCATTTGCTCGTTTAAAAACAGTAACATAAAATGTGTTGGTCTAGATTTTTATCAAAGCTTGCTTTTCTTGTAGGAAGGGTTGTTCTAAACAACCCTTAAAGGCCCTTAAACAACTTGTTCAAGCATTCAACTGATTCTTTCTCCATCTTATTGATAGTAGTTGTTGATAGTATTAACTTGATTCAAGAAGCTAATGAACAACAAAGAATATAATGATTGGCGTTTCCTACAATGAACATTTTTTCCTCAATAAAATTCAATCAATCACTATCAAAATAATATGTTATTTTATTTGTTTCTTTTTATTTCACTTTTAAAATGACCGCAATAAATATTCATCACCTTTTTTACGTTTAAAAACCAACCAGCAATTTTGGAAACAACAAAATGTGTGAAGCCATAAAAAAATTACAATTTGCATATTTCCGGTTTTGGACTGCTGTATCAGCTGTCACTCAACTCCGCGAATATTTAAATTACATTATTTATTATCGTTACCATAGTTACTTACTGTCAAAGATTTATTTCTGGCTTCTCAGATCCTAATTGATAATTAAAATTTGGTATATTTAGCCCAAACAATGGTGGAAAAAGATCCTCAGCTTAGTGCCTTAAATGTCGGCGAACTCGACATATTCATCGACAGCATGGAACCATCTCGTATTGAGAGTATTGGAAACCAAGTGTATTGTTCTTGAGATTTATACAAATGTAAAAATACTTTTGCATTATTTTCGACACATTTTAATGGACCTTATAAATTTTTCAGTTGGGTTGATTGGCATATACGACTACAAAAGTTAAACCAACAAGCTGTACTGGAAGCTTCGTCCATGCAAGAAGAACTTACAAAAGAAACTCTTATATCCAGTGGCAAGGTTATTTCTGCTTTCCTAATTTATTTAACATTAGCAGCGCCCTGCGGGTTTATTCGGTTTTCCCGGAATAAAAAGTAGCCTATTTTCTATTATAAATTTTATTTCAAATTTCAACCCGGTCGGTTTAGCTGTTCCGACGTGATTGAGCAAGAAACATCCAAACATCGACATTACGATGTTAGTAAGAAGAAGGATATTCCTAACGCCATCTGCGATCGAGTAGCCATTAGGTTTTAAAAGTTTTTAGCAGCATATTATATAGTGGTGTGTTTTCTCTCTATTAATCTCCATCATCGCCTACTACAAGTTTAAATTTTGTCCTCCATTTAATAAAAGAAAATTCCCCGAGTATTACATACTACGGGGAAAAGCTGACCAATTAAACGATACTTATAGGTACAATGCGGTTTATACATACCCCAATGATTCTAAAGGACACGCATTGTGTACGTCACCATTGAGATAGATGGCGTTGCTAGTAGTTTTCAAGACAGCGAGCAAGTCGCAACGAGCGTCTAATTTGTATTTTAAAACATAGATGGCGCTATTACTAGTTTCAGTGGCGAGGTCGCCACAAGCTTCTAATTTGTATGTTAAAACATAGACGGCGCTATTACTCGTTTCAGTTGCCGGTACTCGTATATGAGGCTATTTGTATCCAAGTATGGCGTTTGAAGATCTACCCGCAAATAATGAAAATGGTTCCGGCGCCTACCAGCACTTTTGGAATTTATATGGTGGCAAGTGGAATAATTTATTATCTATATTATCTATGTTAATAATAAATATCTCTATGAAGTTTAAGTGTTTGTGAGATGAATGCCAGGTTTTTAGACGGGCAGACCCTTTAACAAAACTAAAATCCAATGAGAGCTACACTACACTACATTGCATACCTAACTACAAGCACATCTGAATTATTATATATAGCCTGACTGGCCTTGTGGCTTAGTGGGTAGTAGCTCTGCCTGCGAAGCCGAGGGTCGTAGGTGCGATCCCCACCCAGTGCAAATATTTGTGTGATGAATTCAAATGTTTGCACTGTGTCTGGGTGTTTCTAGTTTCTATGTATAACAATTATGTATTTAAAACTATATAAGTATTAAATCAGCTATCTGGCCGCCATCACACAAGCTTTGCTTAGTTTAGGGTCAGATGGTGTTGTGTGTGAATTGTCCACCAATATTTATTTATTTATAGACCAATGTATTTAAAACTATAATAATAATAATTAGCCCTTTATTCTGTGATAAGAAATTACATTTTTTTTTATATACATTGCATTTTTTGTTTATAAAATATCCCTTAGCACAGTGTGCCTTTCGGCATAGGCCTCTTCCAGCAGCTTCCACTGTTCTCTGTCATTTGCGACTCTTCTCCAGTTTGGTCCCGCTGTAAGTTTTATGTCGTCCTCCCATCTGAGGTACTGTTTGCCCCGATTCCTTCTGCCGTCTCTTGGGTACCAATCCGTCACCTGTTTGCTCCACTTCCCCATTGTGTCCCTTAGCATGTGACCGGTCCATCGCCATTTCTGCTGATCGACGCGTGATAAGACATCGGTGACCCCCGTTTTGTTTCGAAGGTCAGTATTTCTCACCCTATCCTTTCTCTTATGGCCGGTCATGCTCCTCTCCATGGCCCTTTGGCAGCTGGCAAGTTTAGACCTTTGATTCATAGTGAGCGCCCAAGTTTCACAGCCGTATGTTAGGCATGGCAAGATGCATGTGTTGAAGGTCTTCCTCTTGATTGCCATGCTCAGTTCTCTGGATTTCATTATCTCCTTTAGGGACCAATACCTTTTCCAGCCAATGGCGATTCTCATGCTGATTTCTTTTGCCATTTGGTCCCTAAAGGAAACAACTTGTCCAAGGTATGTATACTCCGGCACAAACTTTAATGGTTCGTTGACAACGCCAATGTCGACCTCGGTGCTATTCGTCATTATTTTCGTTTTCTCTGTGTTCATTCTAAGTCCGATTTTCATGCTCTCTTCGTTTAGATTCGAAACCATGCGTCCGAGCTTGATTGGGTCTTCTTCAAATAGCAACAGGTCATCTGCGAATCTTAGATGATTAAGTTTTTTGCCATTTATATTAATTCCGAAGTCTTCCCATTCCAGTTTGCGGAATACACCCTCCAAAGCAGCTGAAAACAGTTTGGGGGATAATGGGTCCCCTTGTCTCACCCCTCTCTCAATTTTGAACTCGTTTCCCAAGCTTTCTAGTTGGATTTTAGCTTTATTTTTGTTGTATATCATTTTTATGATGCCAATATATGCTGCGGGTACTCCTTGTTGTTCCAAACTGTCTAAGAGGTAAACATGGCTTATACTGTCGAATGCTTTGGCGTAGTCGATGAAAGCTACATAGATGTTTTTGTTGTACTCTGTGTATTTTTCGAGTATTTGTTTGACAGTGTGGATGTGGTCGATTGTCGAAAACCCTTTTCTGAAGCCTGCTTGTTCAACTGGCTGTTGTTCGTCCAGAATTTTAGTGACTCTGTCGAGCATTATCTTTGCAAATACTTTGTACACATTTGACATCAAACTGATTGGCCTGTAGTTTTCTATATCATCTTTATTACCCTTTTTATGCAGTAGAATAATGTGGGATTTAGTCCATTGCTCTGGAATTTTGCATTTAATTATGATTTCGTTGAATAATTTTGTAAGAATAGGAGCCAGTTCTTCGATTGTACCCTTTAACAACTCGTTTGATATTTTATCTGGCCCTGGGGATTTCTCCACCTTTTGGCTTTTTATTGACTTCTCAACTTCGCATTGTAATATTTCAGGTATTGGTTCCTCAGTGTTTACCCACGTAGGTTCCAAAAGTGTGTCCTTCTGCCTGATTGTTGCATTGGGAGTTTGTCTGGCATAAAGCTGGCTGTAGAAGTGCGTGGCTAGGTCTTTAATGTTATTTCTTTTCGAGGTGGTTGTTGTTTTTCTTTTAAGCCTAGGTATCCATTCCTTCCCTGATTCTCTCAGTTCTTTCAGCGCCTTTTTCACTCCTCCCGTCCTAGTTATGTGGTGTTCTAAAGTCTTCAGCCTTATTCTTTTTCTATCCTTTCGTACATTTTCCCTGATTTTTTTACTTAGATCTGATATCTTTTTAATTGTTTCCTTTCGCGGTTTGCTCGATATTAGGTCTTTTCGGTCCTTCAACAGATGTAGGGTGTAGTCGCTTAGCTGATATTTATTATTTTGTTGATTTCTGTTAATATTTGTTATAAGTCTTTTTTCCAGTAGTTCATATTTTTCTATTGTGTCTAAACCTTCGCTTGAAACTTGTTTTTTGATTTCTTCAAAGTGGTTTTTAATTACAGTGGTCGGAAGCACTTTCTGTTCTTTGGTGAAATTTGTTATGTGATGTCTTGGTGTTTTAATCTGTTCCTTCCTTAGTGAGCAGCGCACCATTCTATGATTCGTGTTGAAATTCAGCTTGCTTATGACCGTTGTGTCGGTGAATGCTTTGGGGTGATTGCTTGTAATATAATCGATTTCGTTTTTAAAAGAACCATCGGGTGAGATCCAGGTCCACTTATTCCGTGTGTTTTTCTTGAAAGTTGAACTAAGTACTGTGAGGTTATGTTCCATAAGGAATTCGACTAGTTTTTGTCCATTGCGACTTCTTTTCCCGTGTCCGAACTTGCCAAGCACATATTCTTCATTATTTTGTCGAGCACCAACTTGAGCATTGAAATCGCCCATGAGTATGATGTGTTTATCTGCGTTGTTACTTATCGCTGGTGACATCTCGTCATAGAAAGATTCCAATACTGCCACTATATAAGTATTATTTCAGCTATCTGGCCGCCATCACACAAGCTTTGCTTAGTTTAGACAGTGCATCATCACTCGCTCAAGGTCGCGCGGTTTTAGCCTACAGCTAGACCGTTCCTCCCAGGGAACAAGAGCCAGTCGGTTGTCGGACGCACGGCTGAGGGCTCGCGCAACACGTTTCCCGCGCATATTGTTATTAGATATGTCGACAACCCTCCGCGCTAGACAGGGACAGAGTTACGCGTTAGAAAGAGCGCAAATGATTATTTGAAAATCACGACAGGTATTGCGAGCTGAATTGAACTTTGTTGTATCCCAGCAAGAGTCGCTATTTATATAATTGTTTTCGCTAAGTGAGTGCTCTGTACTTGTACTAATATATTTATTCTGTGGTTTGGGGTCAGATGGTGTTGTGTGTGAATTGTCCACCAATATTTATTTATTTATAGACCAATGAAGATATAAGGTCTATAAATAATCAAGATGTTCAAACCCACTATCAATCGAAAGGTTGTCCAGCATGCTGGCGGCATTACCACGCTGAATGGCAATGCTCACACGTTGAGCCAAATAAAAGCCAGCATTGCCAACTTAGATAGGACTTGTAAATAGTTCAATTAATTTATATCTTCGCGTTTAAATATTTCAGTTGTACCATGAAGCAGCAGCAGTGGGTCTGTTGGAGACCGTTCTATTTCACGAAGACGGGGCTCAGTGCGTGAGCGAAGTCTCCGTGGACCTTCTGAACTATGCCGTTGAACAGCTAACGGTCCTGATTGGTATTATTAAGTAAGTTTCTAATACTGCCATAACAATTCTTTAGTGGTAGGACTCTTAGCAGAGTCCGTCTGGGGAAGTACCACAACCTTTGCCAGTTATTCTACCGCCAAGCAGTAATGTGCAAACATTACCGTGTTCCGGTTTGAAGGGTAATGTTTCCAGAGAAATTACATAGCTTAGAGATGTAACATCTTAGATCTCTGGGTGACGAGCGCAGTGCAGTGCTAGGTAATGATTTGGACTCTTCATGTTCCAATAGCTGCGTGTCGCTGTGCTGTTATGTGGCAGTCGTGTTGCTTACCATCAGGCACATGTCCTGCTCGTCTCGTCACTCTTTATTAAAAAAAAAAACAATACACAATCCATAGTACCCCCGCGCCTTCTGAGCGCTGCGCTGGCGCCGCGACGCTCAGTCTAAAATCTCGGCCAAATATGGCCGCTTGGCATATGTGATAGAGAGTCTTCAAAAATAAAAGGCCCGAAGGTACACCACCTAACTAAAACTGTCATAGATATTACTGTCTCTTTTCTTTTCGCTTGAAATGATAGAGACAGCAATAGCAAAACCATGGCCGATTTAATAAGGGCGGTAAAACGGCTGATTGAAAATTTAAGAAGGACTCTTGAATGTAACTTGGAGTGAAGCTGAAAGAAACAATAAAATTAGTGTCTTTACAATGGTACCTCTAGAATGCATTCGATAGAAAATACATACATTTTAAATGGTGTGTTTATATAATACAACTAGCGGCCAGTTGCGGCTTCGCTCGGATCATAACCTAGACACTGTCTGCAGCGCCATCTGCCGGGCTTATTTGTGAATCTGAACCATCCTCGAATCCACTTGTACACACACAAACAAAATCATACAAATCAGTCCCGCCGTTTAGGAGGAGTTCACTGTCAAATGATTAAATTACTAAAATGGGTATTAAAAAATAGGGGCTGTTGATAAAAGGGTAAAAATTTAGGGTTGTATGTATTTTTTAACGCCACATTATAAAAAAATAAAAACAAAAAAATTTACCGAAAAGTGTGAAAATTCAAATGTTTGCACTGTGGTTGGGTGTTTCTATGTATAATAAGTGTGTATTTAAAATTTAAAACTATATACCTACTTAAGTATTATAACAGCTATCTGGCCGCCATCACACAAGCTTTGCTTAGTTTGGGGTCAGATGGTGTTGTGTGTAAATTGTCCACCAATATTTATTTATTTTTTATTTATAATCCTTGGTTGGTTTATAATCCACGGTTGCCTGGAAGAGATTGCTCTAAGCAATAAGGCCGCGATTTAAAATGTCATGTGTGTGTTATGGTTAAGTTTCTTTAGTAAGTTTTCTTTTGTGTTGTAAAATAAAACTATTTATTAGGCATAAAGAGTTTTCTTTTCTTATCTTATTTTTTTTATATACTTCTTTTTCTTATCTTATTTTTTATTTACAAACAGCAACGGTTACTTGAAGCCCAAGACGGCGAGAGAGTTGGAGTGTGAAACGGCTGCGGAAGAACTGGAGAGACAGAGACAAGATCTGCAGTTCGACATCAGCATGCGGAGTATATCTGTCGTGAGGTTAGTGGCCTACGATAAATTGACAATGAGTTCAGCAGGTCTACTTCGAAGTCCGATAAACGATATATCGGCCGAACCTATGGACATTTCCTATGACCTCGAAAGACAATCTGTCGGTTGTGATCGGCCGTTTCGTTCGATCCGACCCTTATCCGACCTAAGTCAATAACACAGTAAATACATAACAGAAGGTTATCTAAGGCCGCCCGCCGAGTTATTAGCCTACTCTTGCGATGATCCCCAGGGTTGTCACTTTTACTTTTAGTAAATATTTTCGAACAAGCAGCACTTGATCTAAATTTATGCAATAAAAAGCATATTATGATTGAATATTTTACCAATTTATAAATTTAGTAAAAATAAAAAGCCTTTATTCACATAACATTTATTATATTATGTTAAAAATTTGATACCGAGAAATGTTTACTGTGTCAATAACTTCCGACTGAGATGTTTTGATCCGAATGTTTTTCGTGGTGATCCGATTCAGCTGTCGGTCGGATCCGATCATTCGGAGTTTGTTTTTTCTGTTTCTTAGTTAAGTTTAGTGTTTTCTGCAGTTTTCAAAGCAACGACAATTAGAACTATAATGAATTTAAGTTGTTACATGTAGACATTATATAATTGTATGGGCGCCATTTCGCGACGAGACCGCGACAGGAGAGATACGTGTCGCGGTCGCGGCGTGAACTGGCGTCCACATAAAGCTATTTGCCGAGGGTGTGTGTCTGCGTGTTCTGTGGATCTAGGGTGGTTGATCTGACTCCTGAGTCCTGAGTGTCCCTCACTTGTACTCTATAAATGAAACTATGGAATTCGGTAGACGGTGTTTATTAGCGACGAACAAGTGCACAGTACAGAGGCGAGGGAACGACTGGTGCGCCGTGTGGATGCTCGGTTGAATCAAAACAAAACTGCTGATGCGGCGTGTCCACACAACGCCACAGTAACCTCCCCTTTATAAAAAAAAATTATATAAAAGGAATAATTTTATACAATTATACATTACACTAAAATTTAAACAAAATAATAAAGCTTGTACTGAACCAAACTTATTCAAATTACTTCACAACATTGCACGGATCTCCAGACTACAATTTCGCTGACGGTGCGCGATAACGATATCAACTCGTTCTCGGACTTGTGCTATCAATTGACTTATAAACACGTACTTGGTTCGAAACACGTATTGGATGCTATATAATAAAAAGTATTCTTGGGTTAGCCTCATACATCTACCTATTTTCTATAACTAGGTTCTACATAAATTTTACAAAATAAATTTTTTTAAACATGGGAAATCCGTACACAAAAGAAGAAACCAAGGAGGAAAACATCATAATTGCACAAAACGGTGCAAATAAATCTAATCAATCGAATTTGGACGAAAAAATCGAGATCTACGGGACTGCTATGCTGAGTTTAACATCAATAATCTTGGTATTTTCACTATTTTTGTTATATAAACGGTGTAACCAGGGTGTTAAGCAGTGGGCTCGGAGGGAACTTACCGCCGTAAGGGTTGTAGCCCCTCCGGATAAAAATGTAACTCCACAATTTCAACAACAAATGCCCCAAACTGCATCTTATGCCTAACAACATACTTTTCGTTACATAATAATATAAGGATATAATTCAAAATGTATGTTACTAATTTTACTTGTTCTATTACCAATTTGTTTATTAAATCTTATTACATTCATGTTTCTACATTTTTATTTCGAGTTTCCATTACTCTAAGCTTAAGTATCCAATGTTCATATTCATTTACTCTTACACATCAAATTAATTATCCACAGTGTCTATTGGATATAATAATAATCATCATAAGTACTAACGAACAATATAAAAATCATAACTTTATCAAATATCAGCTTAATTCAAAACTTTCCATTGTTATAAACACACATAAAAACATATTCAGAAATTGAAATATTAAATTATCGTTTCTGACTACGCTACTTCTACAAATTATTTTACACATACAAAGCTGTAAAATATACGACATACTGTCTAGTAAGTATACACATAATACAAATACACATGATTTATTATAATGCAAATCGAACTGGTTGCCTAATAGTACGTCCTGAACGTGAGGTACGTAATATAGGTTTATGAACTTTTGTCTTACCATCATCATCATTATTATCACTATCCTTTTTATCATCATCATTACTCTTAGGCCTCCCACTGCTGGGAATAGGTTCCTTTATGGTACTATCGCATTGATCCTCTAACAAATACGCTGGTTTCAATCGGTCGATTGAAATTCTATCCTGTCTGGTCGGAAGTTGGATCAAAAATGTTTTGTTTCCCCTGCTAATTACGGGAAAAGGTCCATCATATGGTGGCTGCAACGATCTCTTTACCATGTCGTTTCTAATAAAAACATTTTTACAGTTATTTAAGTCCGAATGAACAAAGATAGCTCGAGTATCGTGATGTTTATTCGACTTAGGTTTCAACTTACCTATAATTTCTCGCAGTTGCTTAACAAATTCATGAGAATCGCAGTTGGCTTGTTTAGTCTCGTCGAAGAATTCGCCTGGTAAGCGTAAATTTGTTCCATATACCATCGTCGCTGCACTAACATCAGTATCTGTCCTCGGAACATTTCGCAATCCATACAATACCGTACTAAGTTCTCGTAACCAATCTGTGTTATCATTTAATCTAGCCATAAGGGCTGCTTTTAACGAACGATGCCACCTTTCCACCATCCCATTGCTCTGTGGGTGGAAACTGGTGGTGCGAATTTTTTCTATGCCTAAGTACTTCATCAGTTGCGTAAAAAGACTGCTTTCAAATTGAGTACCTCGGTCGCTAGTGAGTCGAACGGGACATCCGTATCGGACTATCCACCCTTCATATATTACCTTAGCTATTTTCTCCGCATGTATGCTCTGAACCGGGAATGCGTCCGGCCATCCTGTTTTTCTATCTATAACGGTCACCAAATACCTGTAACCTTCTGCTGTAGTCGGTAAAGGTCCTACTATATCTACATGTATATGTGCGAATCTGTCGGCTAGTGGGAAAGTACCTATTTCCGCTCTGTTATGTCTCTGCACTTTACTTTTCTGACATTTTACACATGTTTTTGCCCATTGGCCTACCTCTTTATTCATATTTGGCCAGAAAAAATTACTTGCTACTAACTTCCTCGTAGTATTGATACCTGGATGGCTATTACCATGAAACATATCGAATGCTGTTTTTCTAAACTCTAAAGGTAAGTAAGGTCTCGCTTTATTCCCTGAAATATTACAAGCTATGGATTTTTCACAGGTCGGTAGATATATTTCCCTAAACTGTGAATTATCGTCGCTTAACATCTGCTTTATATATTCATCCTTACTTTGCGCTGTCGCTAATTCTGCGTAATCTATCTTACCTTGACATGATATGGTTTCCACTCTGGATAAACAATCTGCAACTATATTATCTTCTCCGGATACATAACGGATATCGGTTGAGAATTCGCTAATGAACAATAATTGCCGGGTCCGTTTCGGCAATTCTTTCACTGGATTCTTTTTGGAAAAAGCAAACGTTAAAGGTTTATGGTCTGTGTAGATAACTAACTCTCTACCTTCTACCATATTCCTAAAATGTCTGATAGCCAAAAATATCGCTGTAAGTTCTCTGTCATATGTGGAATATTTTCGTTGAGCTGCGGTAAGCCCTTTCGAAAAGTATCCCAACGGTAACCACTTACCATTCACAAATTGCTGGAGTACAGCTCCTACGCATGTGTCTGAAGCGTCTGTCATAATAGATAACGGTACTTCACTTTCCGGATAGACTAGTGTTACGGCTTCTTTGAGAGCGTTCTTACATAACTCAAAAGATTGATTCGACTCTGGCGTCCATAATATTTTAGTTTTATCTCGCTTCTTAGAATTTTTAAGAAATCCGTTCAATAGTGACTGATTCGCGGCTGCATGAGGAATGCTAGCCCGATAAAAATTGATCATTCCCAAAAAACGTCTTAATTGTTCTACTGTTTCTGGCCGAGGGAATTCTACTATGGCCTTGACCTTGTCGTCAAGCGGTCGTATTCCGTCGGTCGAAACTTGATAGCCTAAGAATTCTATACTTTCTTTCCCAAACTCACACTTCGATAAATTTATGGTCATGTTATATTTTGAAAATCTCTCGAACACTTGCCTTAAATGCATTTTATGAATTTCAATTGAGTCGCTTGCAACGATTACGTCATCAACGAATGTAAATAAGAAATCTAGACCATTTAAAACTGTACAATTCATGAAGCGTTGGAATGTTTGCGCGGCGTTACGCAAACCAAACATCATTCTTGGGAACTCAAACAAACCAAAAGGTGTTATTATGGCTGTTTTTGCAACGTCATCGGGATGAACACAAATACAATGATACGCACGATTAATATCGATTCGAGAAAACACTTTCTTATTCGCCAACAAGTACGTGAAATCATGTAGTCTGGGAATGGGATATCGGTCGGGTACAGTGACTGCATTTAATGCCCTGTAATCTCCACATGGTCTAATTTCACCCCCTTTTTTGGGTACCACGTGTAAAGGGCTGGCCCAAGGACTTTTGGAAGCTCTGCATATTCCCATTTCCAGCATGATCTCAAATTCGGCTTTCACTTTCTTATATCGGTCCGGTGGTAACGGTCTAGCGCGAGCAAATACCGGTGGACCGACAGTCTCGATATGGTGAAAAACATCGTGCGATGGAACCTCTCGAAACGATACTGGTTTAGTAATATTTGGGTACTCACCTAGTAAATCGCTGTAGGGGTCTCCGCTCCGGATACTCGATATCGGCGGTTCATCGTACCTACACACGATTCCAGACACCTGTAAATTTGTAACCCTATCTGTGATTCTACTGCTGGCTAAATCCACTAATAACTTATGAGTCTCTAAGAAGTCGGCTCCAATTATAGCTTGCTTAACGTCACAAATAATAAAGGTCCATGTGAAAGGTCGACGTAAGCCTAAATTTAATTTTAATGTTGTCGTGCCGTACGTTCTAATTTCGGTGTTATTCGCGGCGTAAAGTTTATAGTCACACTCGCGATGTTGCCGTGTTTTGCCCGCACTATTAACCGGTAACACTGATACGTTGGCACCCGTATCGATCAAAAATTTTATCCGTAGTTCCTTGTCGTAAATACACAGGCGAAAGTCTCTGTTGGGTATGAAGTCGGCCTGCGAGGACTTCACCGCGTCTAGTTTCCCGCCGGGGACGGTGCCCTATCTGTGCGCCCCGGGGACGACTTCCACGCACACGGTTGCTCGCACGCACGCGCTTGCTCACGGTATCTGAAATGGTATCGGCATAACCATTCTGGGTGTCCTGGTGTTCTTCGCGTCTGCGAACGCGACCTTGACGTGCTTCGCCAACGGTTGCCTCCGCGACCGCGTCCTCTAAACGCACTACGCCGATACTCTTGTTCCTGTCTCACGTCGTTCTTAACCGCGGCAATCTCTAGGTGTAACCTCTTCAATTCTTCCATCATGACGTTCTGCAGACTGCTGTTGTTTACTTCCATGACTTCGGGTCCTCTTGTATTCTCTAGTATCTTATCGGCCATGACTGCCAAGTTTTCCACATTCTGATCTTGGCTCACGGTTAGAACTGCGCGTACTGCCGATGGTAAACGCCCCATCCATAAGCTTCTCAGCGTAGACTCGCTTATTTGTGCGTTTCTCCCTAGGTCACGCATCTTTCTCAGCAATTGTGACGGCTTTTGTGTGCCTAATTCCATCTCGCTAACCAGTTTTTGGAATTGCCGTTCCGCACTTTCTTCGTAAACAGCCAGTAGCCTTTCTTTCAGCGCCTGATATTTGTTAATTTCTGGTGGCGAGAACACTATGTCGGATACTTGCTGTAAGGCCTCTCTTCCCAGTTTAGATACTATGAGGTTAAACTTCACCTCATCGCCCTGCTTTTGAGGTGCCAGGATACTTTCCGCCTGCGCAAACCATAATCTCGGCATTTCACTCCAGAACTCTGGTATCCTTGAAGATATGGTTATCGCAGCTAAGTCCATAGAGTTGAGACTCTGGTCTGTTTTTATTCCGGCCGGTCCTTGCATACCTGCGTCAGCAGATTTCGATGCGGTTGGCTGGTACATCTTGGTATTTTAACAAACTTGCCACGGATACGATGAAAGTTATGCAAGTTACACGTCACTCCACGTTGGCACTTCCGTCGCTGTAATTTTCCGTCGTCAAGTCAGCACTATTCTTCACTCGGCGGATATTTCGGGGTCACCACTTTGCCGAGGGTGTGTGTCTGCGTGTTCTGTGGATCTAGGGTGGTTGATCTGACTCCTGAGTCCTGAGTGTCCCTCACTTGTACTCTATAAATGAAACTATGGAATTCGGTAGACGGTGTTTATTAGCGACGAACAAGTGCACAGTACAGAGGCGAGGGAACGACTGGTGCGCCGTGTGGATGCTCGGTTGAATCAAAACAAAACTGCTGATGCGGCGTGTCCACACAACGCCACGTCGATTTTTTCGTCCAAATTCGATTGAGTAGATTTATTCGCACCGTTCTGTGCAATTATAATGTTTTCCTCTTTGTTTTCTTCTTTTGTGTACGGATTTCCCATGTTAAAAAAAATATATTTTGTAAAATTTATGTAGAACCTAGTTATAGAAAATAGGTAGATGTATGAGGCTAACTCAAGAATATTTCTCATTATATAGCATCCAATACGTGTCTCGAACCAAGTACATGTTTATAAGTCAATTGATAACGCAAGTCCGAGAGCGAGTTGATATCGTTATTGCGCACCGTCAGCGAAATTGTAGTCTGGAGATCCGTGCAATGTTGTGAAGTAATTTGAATAAGTTTGGTTCAGTACAAGCTTTATTAATTTGTTTAAATTTTAGTGTAATGTATAATTGTAAAAAAATATTCCTTTTATATATTTTTTTTTATAAAGGGGAGGTTACTGTGGCGTTGTGTGGACACGCCGCATCAGCAGTTTTGTTTTGATTCAACCGAGCATCCACACGGCGCACCAGTCGTTCCCTCGCCTCTGTACTGTGCACTTGTTCGTCGCTAATAAACACCGTCTACCGAATTCCATAGTTTCATTTATAGAGTACAAGTGAGGGACACTCAGGACTCAGGAGTCAGATCAACCACCCTAGATCCACAGAACACGCAGACACACCACCCTCGGCAAAGCTATATTGTTAACTTTTAAGCCACTTAACATCCCAATAACGGGTCTATATGGGGTGGCATAACATTTTTTGTCCTATTTTAGGTAGGCATAACGTTTTTAGGACCAATGATAATTTACCATAACAACTAAACGCTCGCATAATGTTAACTAACATAACCATATATGACATAACTATAACATAGCATAATGTTTACACGCATAGCCATTTTTAGCATACAGATAACTTAGTATTGTTTCGACGCATAACTATAAATAGCATAGTGTTTAAAGGCACACATTGAGAAAAGCATAACAATACTTAAACTTAATGATCAACGGCATAAACTTTGAACGCCTAATTAAACTTTGACTTTGACATTACTTACATGAAATACGTGGGTGTGTGAAATGCGGATGGGTACTTTGACAACAATATATATTATTTGTAATGTAGGTCTACTACGATATCTACTAATTTCATGGAATATCATTGCCAATAGTATCTGTCATTGTTGCATTCGTGTTATCATACTGTTGCTGAGAAATAATTTAGTATATTTTGAGGATTATTAATCGTTGGCCTGAGAATAACACCATTTTTTTATGGTAAACACCGTTTTTAGGGTATGGACAATAAAAGGTCTTTATGCAGTAATATAACACTTTTTGTACTAATTTATGTTGACATAACGTTTTTAGGACTTAAAAACCTACATACACCTGAAACGTATGGTGCACTTTTTGACTCCGGGTGGGCTCCCGCCAGAAGCTCCCGCATTTTTTAAATACACTCTAGGGATAGTAGCGACAAGACTAGGTGGCAGCCCCGGATCTTCAATATTTTTTAGGCGGGGCAAAATCTGGAAAAGGCTGCCCCTACCCACTTATCTTATATTTGTTCTTTCTTTTGTTTGGGGGGGGAGGGGGGCAAAGAAAAGAAAGACTCTCTCACGCACGCCACGCTGCTAATGATAGCCGCAGTTCCACCTCTGCCGTTTGGAAGATTTAAGAATTTTACTTGACCGATTAGAGTATCAGCTGAGTAACCTTCCCCAGTCTTCTAGCCCCTTTTCCCCTGACTACACTACACACATTGCTCAAAAGAGACAGTAGCGCGTGTAGAAGGCCTCTCTCCCGGCCAGGGTTATTACATCACAAGATGCCACCATGGCAATTTGTTAATAAAACAATATACGTTTTTAATCAGTTCAAATAGATTAATGGCTTCTTAGCATGATGAGGCAGAATGAACACCTGCAAGATGTTGGCTACGGTTGGTTAAGGTTTTTTTTAGTATCAAAGGGGAGCCGCGCTCGACGGCTCCTCGAAGCAATACGGCCCATTCTCACTGAGTGGGTCCAGAGAAAACATGGGGTTATCACCTTCCGCACTACAGAGATGCTCTCGGGACATGGTTGTTTCGGGAGGTATCTGTGTAGGGTTGCCGGAAGGGAGGAGACCCCGGTATGCCACCGATGCGGTTGCGCGGAAGATACTGCGCAACACGCTCTGGAGGCATGTCCGGGGGAGGAGGAGCTACAGCGATCCCTAGTCGCGGTCGTGGGGACGTACTTCTCATTGTCGACCATCTTGTCCAAGATGCTCGACAATGAGAGGTCGTGGGAAGCTTTTTTCTCCTTGTGTGAGACTCTCATCTTACGGAGGGAGACGGAGGAGCGAGAGAGGGAGGTCGACCCTCTCGCTCCTCCTCGAAGGAGGAAGCGGACACGGGGGCGAGCCACGGGCTCGCACCCCGTCTCATCGTCGCAGCGCGTCTCTGAATCCAAATGCGGGGGGGGGTTCCGAGCCCCCGCAAGGTGGGCCCGGTGGGTGACGGCGGTGTGTCAGACTTGCGCGAGCGAGTGTGAAAGCGGTTCCGTAACTCTGACACTGTGCCATGTCGAAGAAACCTTGTGGAGGGTTTTAGTTGGTAGGGGTGCCATTCTGGTACCGAGTCCAACACTTCGTGCGTCAATGCATTTCCCTCCACAAAAAAAAAGGTTTTTTTTAGTATAGAGTGACAAGACGAACAGGACGTAAGTATGCCTGACATGCCTGCCCAGAACAGCCCAGTAACATAGTTGCTATTGGAACACGAAGAGTTCAAATCATTACCTAGCACTACACTGAGCTCGTCACTCGGAGATATAAAATGGTTTACCTCTTAGCCAGCCCAGTAATTTCTCTAGAAACATGGCCCTTAAACCATAGAATAGATAATATTACTTAAACCTGTACACAGTAATGTTTGTACAATTCTGCTTGACGGCAGAATAACTGGCAAAAGAGCCCTAAAAGTACCAGTACTAAACTGAAATGAGCCAAACATGGCACACACTCAGCCAGCTCATTCCTTTCTGTTATTTTGGCTTGTGTTCTATTGTGGATGCCGGTTATATTGACCGCACAATGAAATAAGCGCCCACATGAACGCAGACTTGAGCATGCTGTCTCAAACCAGTTACGAGTTCTAGCAAGCGAAGGCGGGTCGAGTATTGCTGGAGCCAATCTTGGGCTTCAAGCTGCTGCTACGAATCAAACTGGGCTTATACTAGACCTACATTCGTTCGCGTCTTACCCATAGTGCGACCAGTCAAAAAATAGACTTCAAGTAAAGTATGATATTTATCACAGTGAGGATGATTTCAGAAGCCGGCCGCTACCTGAAATGGGACTTTACTATGAAATATTGTGATCGTCCAAGATTTGAACATCGAAACGGTGGAGGTGTGGTTACTGGTTATATATTACGTAGCACAACAAATACTCGTACTTAAAGAATGCCTTAATGCGTGTGAGCAACAGTCGAATCGAACGTAGAACAATAGATTTTTATGATTAAAACACATTACGCCAAAAAACGATTATGCAAAAGTTACATTGTGACACTATATATTATGCTACATTCATTATGACAAAGTAAATTAGGGGAAGAAAAATATGCAATTTAAACGGCACCTTAAAAAAATTAGAACAAATAAAAAAATGCCTAAAAACTATTATGCGTCTCATCAATAGTCGAATTAAATGTAGTACAATGGATTGTTATGCTTAAACACATAACGGCAAAAAACGATTATGCGAAAGTTGCATTATGACACTATACATTATGCTACATTAATTATGACAAAGTAAATTAGGACCAAAAAATTATGCGTTCTAATAGGCTCCCCCCCAATAACACTTATGATCAAGTGTCAAGCCTGTTAAGTGCCTGTCGCGGTCTCGGCGCGAACCTGTACGACAGAATAAATATTAGTCCTGTACCGCAAATAATCATAAGACTAGTGCAAATGTAAGTTTTACCCTCGGTAAACTAGGTAATACTCAAATAACTGGCCTCGTGGTTTAGTTGGTAGTAAGTCTGCCTGCGAAACCGAGGGTCTAGGGTTCGATTCCCACCCAGTGTAAATATTTGTGTGATAAATATATTTTTTGTGTAAAAAGTGTAATTCAAAAGTTTTAGATCTTTTTATTACCTACAACTTTGCCATTTCACTTTTTTCGATAGGACTTTTAGTTTAGCCGGAAATCGAGAAACCCGTTTTTTACCCTTAAAAACTCACCCCCATCCCCATCCCGACCTCAGATCGCCCGTAAATTATTTTTCCTTTCATTTTTATAATATTCCCCTCCTTTTCCAATGACTTTCATCCTACTATTATTTTTCTTGGTTTTAAAAATTATCGACCCTGGTCTACTCTGCCTAGATGATGTTTCTAATAATATACCTTTATACCTATACCTACTCCAAATGTAGACTTAGCTTCGGCTGAATTCCCCCAAAAAATAACTCCATAACATAAAAGAGAATAAACGTAACCATAATATGCATTTATTGCTATTTTCTTCGATGACACATTTGCTAAAATGTGTATATATATATACTGTATTAATGTATAGTATACTTATAGATATTTTGCCAATAAATTATTTATTATACATCTGTTTATTTTGTTGTTCGTTTTAGTAATGTGCGCTTTTCAATTTAAACTTGTATTTTTGTAGGACGTTAACGTATAACGTTTATTAACGTTTGTTATTAGGACAGTATTATGGTACCTACACTGCACTGGTTTTTATCGCAGAAAAACACTTCAGTAAGGCCTGAATATGAGACCCCAAGCCAAACAATGGATGATGGATGATGCCCTCGCTCATCCGCGGCTCCAGGGGGGGGGGGGTGGTCACGGGGGACATGACCCCCCCCCCCCCCCAAATCATATACATTAGATTAAAAATCTAAAAAAAATCAAAATGTCTAATAACCGGTTGCTTCACCGCGGACAGTGTAGTGTCCGTTTTCTATAGTTGCTCAAAAGCAACGCGGACACTGTAGTGTCCGCATTATTTTTTCGCGCCAGTCTCAGTAAAATTCTCTATCCTGCTTTTACTAAGGAAAGAATGCTTCTAGAATGAATGCTATCTCACTCGGGTTGAAAGGCACTTCAATGGAAGCAGCGAGAACATTTAATACTCTATGGATATTATAAGAAAAAAATAAACTTTTCAGTTAGTCAATCTTGTTTGCACTTGTGTTGGTCGGCTGTCAAAAAACAGGTTTTTACGTAAATAAAATAATATAAAGCTGGTGTTGTGCAGAAATATAACTTCGAAAACTTGTAAACGAGGATGGTTACAATATATTTTAAGTTGTCCAAATGATAAAGTTTGCTGTAAAAGGGTTTTAAGAACCGTAAAGTCAAATGTTGAGAATGTGGTACTCTTGTGACTCTTTCCCATATTTTAATGTATTGGTTAATTCAATATCATCTCAATTATTACCTATTATTAAAGGATGAAACAAGTTTTACGAAAATACTAATATTTTTATTGTGCATGTTATGATTGCACAGAAAATAATTTTCAAGTAGAAACAGAAAAACTCGCGTAGCAAAACTTCATTGGGTGGTTTTCAAATGTGCGTTTAAAAAAAAAATTAAACACTTGTATGGTGAGGAATGTTGTCATTATAGTGTAGATTTAGTATATTATTAAATCTAACTTGTAAAAACGTACAATATCCCTTTACTTTTTTTAATAAAAAAATGTATTGTTCAAAGTCAATTTTTTTTCAAAATAAGCGGTTCTACACTGATTTATACCCATACAAGAGTCACAAATGTTAGTATATTAACTACCATTTGAAGCGTCTATTCAACTATTCTAAGAAAACAAATGACAAGTGGGGTCTTTGTTCCATATTTAAGTCATAAATATCGTTCAAGTGCATGGCCGTCAGCCGCGCGCCATGCGAGAAAAAAACGTTGACGCGCAGGTTCGTCGACGGCAAAAACACCGCGGCGCGGGGTGAAGCAAGCGGATAGTACATAGAATATTTTTAAACGCGGGAAAAAACTGGAACGTCAACTACGCGGGTAAAATCGTGGGGCGCTACTAGTAAAGTCTTTTTTACTCGATTTATTGTATTTCTACTCGTGATCCCCCAAATCTGAGGCTGCGTACTGGTGACCCCCCCCCCAAAATTCGAGACTGGGACCGCGCCTGCCCTCGCTGGACCCTCGGGATACGCGTGCTCGCTTCTTCACTCATCATCATCATCAACCTATCGCAGTCCACTGCTGGACGTAGGCCTCTCCTAATGAACGCCAAATGGCTCGATTTTGCGCTTTTTGGATCCAATTTCTGCCAGCAATCTTCCGCAGGTCGTCCCTCCACCTAGCCTGAGGGCGCCCCACGCTACGTTTGCCTAAGCGCGGTCTCCACTCTAGAACTCGTCTGCTCCAGCGATGGTCGGTTCTACGAGCGATGTGACCAGCCCACTGCCACTTAAGTCTACTTGCTCTGAGAGCTATGTCGATAACCTTGGTTCTTTGTCGGATCACCTCATTACGGATCATATCCTTCAAAGAGACTCCGAGCATAGCCCTCTCCATTGCTCGCTGAGCAACCTTCAGTTTATGGACTAGTCCCACCGTGAGTGTCCACGTTTCGGCACCGTAAGTCAATACGGGTAGGACGCACTGATTAAAGACCTTTGTCTTCAGGCACTGCGGAATAGACGACGTGAAGATCCGACGAAGTTTACCGAATGCTCCCCAACCCAGCTGAATTCTTCGATTGACTTCTCCCTCGAAATTGTTTTTCCCCATTTGCAACTGCTGTCCGAGGTAGACATACTTTTGAACAATTTCGAGGGTTTGTCCGCTCACAATTATTGGTCCCGGGGTAACCAGTCTATTGAACATGACTTTAGTTTTGTCGATGTTCATCCCGAGACCAATACGCTTTGAAGAATCAGCTAGGTCGGTAAGCATTCGTTGCAAGTCTTGCAGTGACTCCGCTATTAGGACTATGTCATCAGCGAATCGGAGGTGTGAGAGGTACTCGCCGTTAACGTTGGTGCCTAGTCCTTTCCAGTCCAGTGCCTTAAACATATCTTCCAAGGCACTTGTGAACAGTTTGGGGGAGATAACGTCCCCCTGTCTCACTCCTCGGCAGAGCCTGATATGCTTAGACGACTGATTCTGTACTTGGACTGACATTGTCGCGGCGTCATACAGATCTCTCAGCACCTCGATGTAACGATAGTCTACTTGGCATCGCTGCAAAGACTCCAGAACAGCCCAGGTCTCAACGGAGTCAAAAGCCTTCTCATAGTCCACAAATGCAAGACACAGGGGCTGGTTATACTCTTCGGACTTCTGTATAACTTGCCGCACCGTGTGAATGTGGTCTATGGTGCCAAATCCTCCTCGAAACCCAGCCTGCTCCGGTGGCTGAAACTCATCAAATCTTCTGGCGAGACGGTTTGTGATTACTCTCGAAAACAGCTTATACACGTGGCTCAGGAGTGAGATAGGTCGATAATTCTTCAGGAGAGTTTTGTCACCTTTCTTGAAAAACAGAACCACCACACTTCTGTGCCACGAAATTGGAGTTCTCCCACAGCTGAGAACAGCGTCGAACAATTTTTGAAGCTCTCGAAGTATCGGTTTTCCACCCGCTTTCAAGAGCTCCGAAGTGACACCGTCTTCACCGGAGGCTTTTCCATTCTTAAGCTGTTTGAGAGCAATCTCGATCTCGCCTTGGCTAATTTCTGGCAGCTCGTCTGTATAGTGGCGCGTCAGTGGTGCTCGTGAGTCCTCCTTACTTGGCGTTGGGCGCAAAGCCTGCGATTCGTATAACCGGGTATAGAAATCTTCTATCTCAGAGAGGACCCCCAACCTGGAATTAACGATGTTGCCATTGAATGTTTTTAACTTCGTCAGATGGGGCCTCCTCAATTGTTGAGCAAATACTTTGGATCCCCGGTTTTGCTCTATCGCGAGTTGAATACGTCGCGTATTCGCGCACCGGAGATCCCGTCGTACCATGCTACTAATTTTGGAATTGAGAGCCCGCTTTTCTGACGAAGTTGTGGCCTGATCTTCTCGTCTAATATCCATTAGTCGGAGAGTCTCCTCCGAGAGGTTAGATTTCTTTCCCTTACGCCTCAGCTGACAAAATTTTGCACCTTCTTCCCGGAGGATTTCCACCACTTTATTAAGGCTCTCATCTACGTCAACGGTGGGTCCCAATGCAGCAAAACGATTTTCCAGTTTTAACTGGAATTCTTTGGATCCTATAACGGTCTGGAGCAGATTTGGTCGGAGTGTAGATTTCATCAGACGGTTTCGTTCAAGCTTATAATTTATATTCAGAGTGCCTCGTATAAGTCGGTGATCGCTACCGGTTTTAAACCTATTGATCACAGATACATCTCTGAATATGTGCCTTTTGTCCGTCATGATGAAATCGATCTCGTTTTTAGTCACAGTATCGGGGCTTTGCCACGTCCACCTTCTCTGGGGCTTCTTTTTAAAGAATGAATTCATTAAAAAGAGCCCCTGGCTCTCTAGAAAGTTGACGAGCATTTGCCCCCTGTGATTTCTGCTCCCTAAACCGTATGGACCCACATTGGATTCACTGCAACCCTGTACACCCACTTTGGCGTTGAAGTCTCCCATGACAACGTTGAAGTGCGCCTTCGTGGTGTTATGAAGGGCTGAACATATGTCGTCATACATATGTTCAGCTTCGTCGTCTGAGTGTGCCGAGGTCGGTGCGTACGCTTGCACAACTTTGAGGCTATACCTCTCAGTCAGCTTCAGTACTAGGTACGCTACCCTGTTCGACACACTAGAGACTTCCACAACGTTGTCAACGAGAGACTTATTGACGAGGAACCCCACACCCCCCTGGGACTGTTGGTCTCCCTCGCGGTAGTACAGGAGATGGCCCGATTCCAAGGTTATGGTGTCCTCCCCCTCTCTACGGACTTCACACAGCCCCAGAACGTGCCATGTGATTCTCTCCAGTTCTACCTCGAGTTGCGCAAGATGTTCATCGAGCCTCAGGGTCCGTCCGTTGTACGTCGCCAGAGTCAGTTGGGTTTGGTGGCCTGCCGTAACCCGGGGATATACAGCTGCCCCCGCCCTGCCGTGACCATGACCGCCACCAATTTGATCAGGAATAGCAGGGCCGCCGGGAACTGGGGCCCGTTTCCTTTTTGTGCGTTCCATTAGAGGTTTTGCCCATAATCGCCACGCTGGGCATGCGGGTTGGCGATCGCAGTGCTGGAGGACCATAATTTAGAAACGCTGCTGCCCGTTTGTGGTCCATTTCGGTCTAGATGTCCTGACCTATGCATTAGTCGCCTTATACGACACCCTGAGAGTTGAGGGTTGGTGCTATTCTACTCTGCCGAACACCACACGGCTTCGCTTCTTCACTGCTGTGGGCATACACCTTATCACTTTGTCTGATATAACTTTCTTCGATATTCAATTTTTTTTCGTCCTAAAACAAAATTTCGCGGTGTTTTTTTCCCGCGTAGGTACTGCCGCAACAAGGCTCGGGATCTTTCCCGCCTAACTATTTTTAATAATTTTTTCTTTATTATCATTTATTTCAGACTACAGTCCATAAAAATATACATATTAGAAATTGTTTTGTTATGTCAGTATCAACAACAACAACATCAACAGCCCACTAAATGTTCCCACTGCTGGGACTCGGGGCCTTCTCTCGCAAGGAGAGAGTTAAGGCCATTATCCACCACGCTGGCCCAGTGCGGGTTGGTGGATGACAAATGACTTCGAAATATTCTAGGTACATGTCGGTTTCCTCACGATGTTTTCCTTCACCGTTTTAAGTTAGCGGCGTTACGCACATGACTTCGAAAAGACAGTGGTGCGTGTAGGGTTTGAACCCGGGGTCTGCGGATCGGCAGGCGCCGTTCTCCCGACTAGACCAGCCGTAACTTATGTTATGTCAGTATTAAATTAAAATCAAATCAAATTAATGTCCTAACCGTGCGAGGTCGGCCGCTCCTTTTACGATCGTCGTAGCTTGAATCATCAGTGTACCGTTTGATGGCGCGATAAACAAATCGTAACGTTATTTGTAATTTTTGCAGTATGTCAAAAATTTCTGTTGGCACGTAACACGTAACCACAGCGGTGCAACGCGACAACCGCGACTCTGTTTTCTTTTAGTAATGGAATGGAATGGACGTATTCCATTTTGACAAATGAACGTAAATGAATTATTTTTGAAGTGATAACTTCTTTAGGCGCGCCTAGACAGATTTTTCGTGGGCTGTGAATTGAATTCATTCGTCACGCTCGGGTATGATAAGAAAGCTTCAGGTAAACTCGGGACCATGGCTATTGGCCATCTAGAAATACGTCAGGCAATGGGAAATGCTGAAAGGGCGTGGACAGGCTATCATGGCATGGCCATCTAGAAACGCATCAGCCAATGGGAAATGCTGACGAATTTCTAAATGGCCATGCCAAGATGGCGAGGCCACGCCAGGGCCGCCGTAACGCAGCGTGCACCGCACGCGGGCGACGAAACAACCAGCGGCGTCCCTGGGCCACGCCCTCCGGTTACACCCATGTAGTTTCCAAGGTAAGCTATCAAATTCTAAGTTATAAGTTTTCACTTCTATCGGCAGTTCCTATGACTGCCAATTTTTATTTGGTTTTCATTTTCAGTAAGTGGAAACATTCCTTTTTCAAAATCAATCGAAACATTTTTGGCCAGATTTAAAAATAAAGTGGCCAAGTGCGAGTTGGACTCGCCCATGAAGGGTTCCGTTTTTGTAGTTCGTTGTAACTTTGATCGAAGTTTTAATAATAGTGTATTTATGACGTACAAAAAAAAAGTACTCATCAGATCGAGTTCAAACTAATTTTCGTTAGTAGTTTTCATGGTAATGTACATCATATATTTTTTTTACATTTTTGAAGACCTATCGATAGACACCCGACACGCATAGGTTTGATGCAAAAAAAAATTTTGAGTTTCAGTTCTCAGTATGAGGGCAGCCCTAATTTTTCTTTTTTTGTAAAAATCTTAATGCGGTTCACAGAATACATCTACTTACCAAGTTTCAACAGTGTAGTTCTCATAGTTTCGACATAAAGTGGCTGTGACATACGGACGGACAGACAGACAGACATGACGAATCTATAAGGGTTCCGTTTTTACGTTTTACTGAACCATAAAAAATGATGTGACAGAATTTATGACCTAAGTAGGTATACAAGTCCACGATGTAAAATTATAACTACCTACATACTTGGTATTTTAAAGAAAACAAAAACTAGTGTAATAACTTGTTTTATAGGAAATCTTTACTGTAACAAAGTTTCAAGTGATTTTGCATACCTATTATATCGGCATGTGACGATGCACAGCATCTATAGTGAGATTGCGCTGTTCTTCTTTCTGGCAACACACAGGAAATACGTCACACTTCTGGTAACTTTAGTCTATGAAAATGGCATGATGCTACCTGATTTCCGGTTCTGGTCACCTGAGCTCGAGCTAAGGCGATGTACCCTCATAGCGTCGTATTCTTTCGTTGAAGCAACAACTCAAGCCGAAACTCTCACCGATTCTGAGAAAAGAAAGATACACAAGCACGAGGTTCTGCAAATGACCAGCTTTCCATTCGGACTGTCATGTGCGCCAAAAGCACTTCGCCGCTCTCTCAAATCTGACGGCGCCGTTTCTTCGGAACAGAGGTATGTGGGTACTGTGTGTGTAGTGGGTCTATAAACTATGAGAAATCGGTCCTGCGACCATCGCGATTCCTGAAATCCGAATACCTCGATCTGGTTTAGGACACATGTCAAAATACCAAACCGGTCCCTGTACGGACTATCGTACAAAGGTGAAATTATGTGCTGCAAAGGGACAAATCGTCTCTGAAAGAAAGCCAGATTCTGCAGAGCTTTTGAAACTTCACAACTTTCGAAACACCCCGGCTGCACTGTCGTCACATGCAAAAACTGGGGAGGAGGCGCTTGGATCCCAAGCACAAATCTGCCCTGCAGCAGATGCAGATTCCACCAGCAGTAAGAACAGATCTATAATGGTGAATTAATGTAGCCGAACAATCGCTTACAACAGATTTTGTATCAATCTTGGCCGCCGATGCAGCAGACAACGATTAAAAGCTCTCTGATATACGGCAGGTGAGACCAGTCTCAACTCCATTGGTGTTGCATAATATCGCACTTCATACACAAATTGAATGTAAGGTAAGGTAAGAATGTCATGTAATTCTATAGACAGACAAGCAAACGATTGCGGCGTAGGGATGGGAGGAAGCCCGTTGCTCTACAAGACCTAACCTACCAACTGATGCACCTTCTAGAGAGATTGAGTGTAACTCTCTTAGCCACCTGGAGAGTAACCTACCAGGCAGACTAAACTTAGTTGCCGACGGGTTGTCCCGAGGGAAATATATATATATCAGAATGGCAATTACTATGGCCAGCTCTAGTTTCAGCGTCTCTGAAGTTCAATGTACATCAACCAAAATTGTGAGAGATTATGTCACCAAAAATCACTCGGACAAAACAGCAGTGTTTCATAATGCGCGTGTATTTCTTCCACCGTATCGGACTCTCCACGTCAGAGAACATCACTTGAAGTCTGCGAAAAATACGCGCCAAGCGCAGGTGCAGCCTTATAATTCAGGGGCACCAATAATAGGACAAGATGTGGAGTACAAAAGATTTTATTGGTGGCGCAACACGATTTTGCCTGTAAGTTTGCCGTTCCAGTTAAGTTAAACGTTTTTAGGGGGGGTCATGTCCTCGGACCGTGCCGGCACGCACCGCCGCCGAGTTCTCACAATCTGGCCGAACCCTTATTATTGGTCTGCCCCGCCTATTTTAAGTCCTAGTAGACGTGGATCATCCGCCAACCCGCACTGGGCCAGCGTGGTGGATTATGGCCTTAACTCTCTCCTTGCGAGAGAAGCCCCAGAGTCCCAGCAGTGGGAACGTTTAGTGGGCTGTTGATGATGTTGATGATGAGACGTGGATTGTAGAAGACTCTTCCACATATACTTATAGAATTACAGAATGTTGGCGATGGCGAACTAACTTACTAGAGTCTAGGTCCAACGTAGAATGAAACCTACTTAAGAGCGAGATGGCGAGATTCAACTCCTAAAACTTATGTACCAGCTTATGACCTTGGCATAGAGTAGTGAGCAGCTATTAATCTCAACTATAATTATAAACTCTTGGATCTAAACTCGTTGGGAAGGTATCTAGCACAATTACTTAGCCAGTCACAACACTCTGATCTGGGTGCTCATTTGCTAAACAAACATGTTTTATGAGGAAAAGTTTTGAAATGTATTTTCTGAATAGATAGAAGGAAAAACTCTTAGCTAGCCTAGATAATATAATAAATAATAATAATAAATATTGGTGGACAATTCACACACAACACCATCTGACCCCAAACTAAGCAAAGCTTGTGTGATGGCGGCCAGATAGCTGATATAATACTTATATAGTTTTAAATACATACTTATTTTACATAGAAACACCCAGACACAGTGCAAAAGATAGCTTGACAAAAGCCTTTTGCGACACAACTTAAGTTGGAACCCAAATGACATGTTCACATAGTGATACAATGATCTATCGTGTATCATTACTCTGTTTGAAGTATCGCATGCATAGTTGTCAGTGCCTGATTTAAGAGTTCTGACCGCCCTAGGCTAATTATGAAGACGCGCCCCTACCAGAGGGTCTACCGCCAAACGGAAAATGCTTAGCTTTGGTATTGCTATCTCTTTTCTTTTCGTTTGATATTATAGAGATGGCAATGGCCAAAACCGATTTAGTTTAGCAGTAGAAGGGCAGGTATCTTACGGTCGGCCTAAAAAGTACCTACCTAGTATATTAGTTGTGACTTTGCTTCCTAGTGTACAAATTAATTAAATTTAAACCTGATTTATACCAGGGCTTTTTGAGGAGGCACGCAAGAGCATACAGTACCCTCAAAGGATTCGAAAGTAAACCCCGGGTTTCTCCGGCAGTGATTTGGTGACTGATTCACGAGAGCGCTCTCACACTCGACAGCGACCTTATCGCTGACTCTATCGTAGAGCTGTCACTGACCCTGTCGCGGGGGACAGAACTCTTGCACACCAACCATGCAACGGAAACCAGCAGTACTTTAGCGTCACCTTTTCGGGAGGGCCACCACCTCACCTTCTGAAATAGGGTGCTGGGTGGCATTGAACGTCCGACACCTCGGGCTCTCTAAGTAGAGATGGTGTAGGTACGAGCCAGAGTGGCTCGCTCTCGTCACCACTTCCTCCTTCGCGGACAAGCGAGAGTCCACCTCCTTCTTGCTCCTCAGCTATCTTCATCTGCGACTTCTGCGATATAATGATTCCTCAAAAGGAGACCACCGCCTCCCATGACTTCTCACTGCTAAACATCTTGGCTAAGGTAGTAGGCAGTAAGAGGTGCGCCACTTATCCCGGGTACATCTTCAATGCGTGTTGATCGGTGTGATCTGCGCAATTGCACCGGTGACATACCAGCCTTTCTACCGCCTAACTACGTCGACTTTGGTTTTGCTATTGCTGTCTCTATAATTTCAAGCTAAAAGAAATAAGGTACCGTCTGATGCACCCGTGCCCTATAGTACCTATGTCGCTCACACTGAACCCACTCAGCGTTGGCCCTGAGACAGTTCGCTCTTCAAGTTGACGCAAATACGCCCCAAACTTCCATCTGATCAGCTGATCTGCTGTCAAATACCGAAATATTACAGTGTCAGCTTGCCAGCGACAAACACGCCACACACCACAATATTAGAGGCTAGAGCTTGCAGGTGCAGGTGAAGGTGTCCGTCAGAAATCACGGAAACAGAATAGATGGCCTCCAACTTGTGAAAAACCACCTCTAGGCCGATGCTCTTAATCCTGGCTACCACTGTCGCCAGCACCGCCACCTCGTGAAACCTCCGCCCCTCACAATAACCAGCGTGCCGTTGCCATAATAAGCGACACCGATGCAACGCAGTTTGCAAGTCGTAAGTCGGCCCACTACCACCCATACACTGTGGATATTCCCAAAATCCGTACAAAACGGTTTGAATCCACTTTTCTCGTACGTACAGCTTTAGAGTGGTATAAGTTGCCGGCCTCCTTGTTCCCTGAGAGATACAATCTAGAACTTTTCAAGGTCAGAGTGAATAGGTACTTTCTAGGTCAACGTGCGTCATCTTCGACCACACCGTCACTTACCATCAGGCGAGTTGGTGGTCAAAAGCGGACCTACACGCGATAGGAAAAAAAAAAGTTAGCGCTGCTTATTTGTAACCGAACAACCGAAGTGCCACAGGGGTAGCGTAAGAGCAAACTACTGTCGAACCCCACGTGACATGAGGATAAGCTCCCTCCCTTTCTAATGTTGGGAACATCACCTCTCTGTGAAAGAGGTAGTCTCTTACGATGCGCCATAGATATTGGGCTACTCCAGCACTTCTGTTGTGGTTGTGGTGGATTAGGATGTAGAACGCGTTTACTATGTTAGGAGACACCGTAAACAATACGCCGCCACTGGAGCACACCTTCCTTCGGACCTTCGGAAGAACGGCGTCGGTCGTGGAGAGGTCTTTCTGAAACCTGAACTGTCCCTTCGACAAACCCAGATGATTTCAGCGCGCCCCTCCGGATCCTCGCGCCCTAGGCTGCAGCCTAATTAGCCTAAGGGTTAATCAGGCCCTGATAGTTGTATAATTTTTCAGCATCGGGCACCGGGTCATACACACGTATGTGACTCTATTTGTTTAATGCATGACCTTACTCTTTTTAGAATATCTTCAAAACAGAGAGACGAGACGAACTTCTTAGCATTCCATGGATTCACCGTGCGGGTGCCGGGTCCATCGTGTGGCAGAGAGAGAAATCTCGAATAGACCCCAAGACTTGTGTGTTGGGATGGGGATGGGTAAGGCCGTAACATCATGGCCAGTTTTTTGGTTCAAAAACTGACACCGATACATGTATATTCAATCAGGTTGGGAAACTTTTGGAACATTCCAATTCTGTCAAAGACGTCTGTCCTATTTTGGAATAAGAAAATTTGAATTAAGAAAGATGCACACAGCTGATGGTAATCATTCCCTTTTCATGTCAATTTGCCGGTAACTGGGTAATGATAATTTATTCAGATGATTTATTCAATATGAAGGCTTCTCGTGGAAGTTTTAGTTCAACGGTAGCGCCTCCTAACTATTTCATCTGAGTGAATACCGAATCATTTGATTCAAGAAATTCCTGGTTTCTAATATATACATGATTTTCAATTATTAATAGTTATAATGCAAAGTTAACATTTTATTCTGTTTGTAAAATGAATTATAACCTAACCTAACTTATTTTTTACTCTTTTCTACACATAGCGTCGTCGTGGTCACCAGGAGCTAATAAACACATCTCTCACTATAGATGCTGTGCATCGTCACATGCCGATATAATAGTCAAGTTTTACATTAAATAAAACTTGTATTATTGAGCAGAGACGATGCACAGCATCCCTTTCAGGCCTCCTGTTGAGTGAGAGACTTCTATGAGGGTACATCGCCTTAGCTCGAGCTCAGGTGACCAGAACCGGAAATCAGGTAGCATCATGCCATTTTCATAGACTAAAGTTACCAGAAGTGTGACGTATTTCCTGTGTGTTGCCAGAAAGAAGAACAGCGCAATCTCACTATAGATGCTGTGCATCGTCTCTGCTCAATAATACAAGTTTTATTTAATGTAAAACTTGACTATTATCATTCTTGATTGGGCGCGGGAAGCTGTGTGTCATTTCAAGTGGCCTATATTTCTTGTTCTAGAGGTATAATCACCCACACCACATTGAACTGAATTTTGAAATGAATTTTCTCCAACACGTGTCAATTTATGTCTTCTTAAGTTTGCTGTGATGCCATATAATCACATTCAAATAGTTTTGTGTTATTTTAAAGTGTTTACTTGTGATGCTTTATAATCACACATCACATTCAAAGGGGTTTTCTCCAGTATGTCTTAATTTATGTCTTTTTAAATGGCTTGCTTGTGATGCTCTATAATCACACATATCACATTCAAATGGTTTTTCACCAGTATGTATGTGTTAATTTGTGTCGTTTTATTGAGCTTGCATCTGATGTTTTATAATCACACATATCACATTCAAATGGTTTTTCACCAGTATGTCTTAATTTATGTCTTTTTAAATTGTTTGCTTGTGATGCTCTATAATCACACATATCACATTCAAATGGTTTTTCTCCAGTGTGAGTTAGCTTGTGTTGTTTTAAAGTGTTTGCTTGTGATGCTCTATAATCACACATATCACATTCAAATGGTTTTTCTCCAGTATGTCTTAATTTATGTCTTCTTAAATTGTTTGCTAGTGATGCTTTATAACCACACATATCACATTCATATGGTTTTTCTCTAGTATGAGTTAACTTGTGTTGTTTTAAATTTTTTGCTTGTAATGCTTTATAATCACACATATCACATTTAAATGGTTTTTCTCCAGTATGTCTTAATTTATGTATTTTTAAATTGTTTGCTAGTGATGTTTTATAATCACACATATCACATTCAAATGGTTTTTCTCCAGTATGTGTTAACTTGTGTTGTTTTAATTTATTTGCTTGTGATGCTCTATAATCACACATATCACATTCAAATGGTTTTTCTCCAGTATGCATTAATTTGTGTCTTTTCAAGTAGGCTGCTTTCAATGCTCTATAATCACACTTATCACATTCAAATGGTTTTTCACCAGTATGTTTTAATTTGTGTTGTTTTAATGCACCCGCCAGTAATGCTTTATAATCACACATATCACATTCAAATGGTTTTTCTCCAGTATGAGTTAACTTGTGTTGTTTTAATTTTTTTGCTTGTGATGCTCTATAATCACACATATCACATTCAAATGGTTTTTCTCCAGTATGAGTTAACTTGTGTTGTCTTAATGTGCTTGTATCTGATGCTTTATAATCACACATTTCACATTCAAATGGTTTTTCTCCAGTATGTCCTAATATATGTCTTTTTAAATTGTTTGCTAGTGATGCTCTATAATCACACATATCACATTCAAATGGTTTTTCACCAGTATGTGTTAATTTGTGTCGTTTTAATGAGCTTGCATCTGATGTTTTATAATCACACATATCACATTTAAATGGTTTTTCTCCAGTATGTCTTAATTTATGTGTTTTTAAATGGTTTGCTTGTGATGCTTTATAATCACACATCTCACATTCAAATGGTTTTTCTCCAGTATGAGTTAACTTGTGTTTTTTTAAATTGTTTGCTTGTGATGCTCTGTAATCACACATATCACATTCAAATGGGTTTCCTCCAGTATGTTTTAATTTGTGTAGTTTTAATGCACCCGCCAATAATGCTTTATAATCACACATATCACATTCAAATGGTTTTTCTCCAGTATGAGTAAGTTTGTGTTTTTTTAATGCGTCTGCTTGTGATGCTCTATAATCACACATATCACATTCAAATGGTTTTTCTCCAGTATGTCCTAATTTATGTCTTTTTAAATTGTTTGCTAGTGATGCTCTATAATCACACATATCACATTCAAATGGTTTTTCACCAGTATGTGTTAATTTGTGTCGTTTTAATGAGCTTGCATCTGATGTTTTATAATCACACATATCACATTCAAATGGTTTTTCACCAGTATGTGTTAATTTGTGTTTTTTTAATGTGCCTGCTTGTAATGCTTTATAATCACACATATTACATTTAAATGGTTTTTCTCCAGTATGAGTTAATTTGTGTCGTTTTAATGTGCCTGCTTGTAATGCTTTATAATCACACATGTTACATTTAAATGTTTTTTCTCCAGTATGAGTTAATTTGTGTTTTTTCAAATGGTTTGCTTTCAATGCTCTATAATCACACATATCAAATTTAAATGGTTTTTCTCCAGTAAGTAACATGTTTTTTTTGTTTAACAAAATTTGTTTAGTTGGTTTATAATCATGTGTACCATCCCATTGTAATGATTTTCCTTCGGAGTGTATCTGGATCTGTTCTTTTAAACCACTGAATGACGATGTTGTGTCATCGGCCATGGTGTGGCTGTGTTCCTGTTCTAAAGCCAGGGGATTTACAGCCGCAGGTATGCTCTCATCTCTGATAGAGTTATGATTTAGCAAAACTTCAGCCTTGGTATCTCCTGTGTCCATTGGCTCAGAGTCGCTCAACATTTTGTAACAACGGTAGGTCAATATGAAGACAAATGTAATTTGTTCAGAAGTGCAGTTCACCAATGGCCGATTGGAGGCTGAAATGGAAATACAATACAATGTGTAAACTGCTATAAACTGTTATGTGCAAGGTTGATGATGTTATGGCTTACATTTGAAATTGAGAATCATGTAGTGGTTACAGTAAAGACATATAGGAAGAAAGACAGCGAGAATAGAGAATAATCACTAATGATTGGTGCCATCCACACAACTAGGTGGGAAGATACACTCAGACAGACATGTCAGGGAGATTGTGTGACTATTGTGGTATGGTCTAGTCAACAAGTTCAAAAACGTGCAAAATAAAGATAATGAGACGAACTTCTTAGCATTCCATGGATTCACCGTGCGGGTGCCGGGTCCATCGCGTGACAGAGAGAGAAAATCTCGAGTAGCCCCCAAGACTTGTGACTTGGGCGTAGGTTTAAAAGGGGCCCCTTTTGGTGACGTACGTCAACACTCTTATTTCCCTCCCTGCCCAGCCAAATCCGATATGATCCTGCTAATGCAGCTTTAGATACTCGTTCTAGTATAGAACTTATTGCACTTCTGGACAAGCCAAGGTCTTAAAGCAGGTTATAGAGAGATTTTGCTGGTATACCTCTCGCTCCTACTTCTACAGCGTATAAATTAACTACATAGCCATTTTTTGTTAATTCGTTTTGAAGGTCGTAATACTTATTTTGTTTCATCGCGTGGTCTTTAGGTATATTAGTTTCCCACGGTACGGTAAGTTCTACAAGGACTATGTGTTTCGTAGCCCTAGAAAAAAGGAAAATGTCCGGTCTGGATGACGAAACACCCACATCCTCTGGGATTTTGTAGTGCTTTTCATACGTGTCCATTAAAATAGTCCAATCAGGTGCTGAACCCAGGATTGAGTAAGGCTTGTTCTTGGAGTTTGAAGTTGAGCCCTCTTTTACAAAGTTAATTTGTCTTTTGTTTACCGTCAATCCCTTTTGGGCTCTAGCTACCTTCTTTCAAAGTAAGTGTCATTAATTAAGAAATCATTAAGAAATTTTTTTTTTTTTTTTTTTTTTTTTTTTTTCAATTGTTTTATCCATTTGCAATCAGCCCTGAGGCTATAATCAAATTTTATATTATTTAGTATGATTATCAAGATTTGCGCATCCTGTGATACGTCATCTCCTATTTTCAACTGATTAGATTGAGGCTAATCTTGATCTTTTCAGCCGGAATATGCTGTCATTTGTATTTAGCAGTGTAGCAGCTAAATGGTTTCTGTGTCTCGTTAGTCTCTGTTTATAGGTCATTGAAGACCTCTCTATTTCCTCTTTGATTGTAGTCATTTGCAGATACTCTTGTACTTCAGTATTCCGAGTAAACCATGGGGCATTGATCAGAGTCTTTAGCACTTTGTTTTGAAAGCGCTGGAGGATTTCTGTGTTGGAGTGACTTGTTGATCCCCACAGCTCTATGCCATACGTCCATATCGGTTTTATGATGCATTTGTATACAAGAAGTTTGTTCTCCAAGCTCAATGACGATTGTCTACCCAGTAGCCAGTACATATCTGTGAACTTTCTATTGGCCTGTTCCCTTTTGGCTTTTATATGATCTCGCCAGGTAAGTCTTCTATCCAGATGCATTCCCAGATATTTAACTGTAGAGTTTTGTGGCAACACAACTCCATTTAGTGTAACAGGGGGGCAATCGCCTTTCTTCAGAGTGAAGGTTACATGCACTGATTTTGAGGGACTGGCCTTTGTTCTCCACTTTTTCAGCCATAGTTCAACTCTATTGAGATGTTGCTGGAGCTGTGTAGAAGCTGTGTTCGGGTCTTTGTTACAGGATAGAATGGCAGTATCATCTGCGTAGGTTGCGGTTGTCACTTCTTCAGCAATGGGTAGATCAGCAGTAAAAATTGTGTATAGAACAGGACCCATCACAGAACCCTGGGGCACTCCTGCTTCTATTTCGTAGATGGAAGAATAACAGTCGCCATATTTGACTTGGAATACTCGATTTTCTAAATAGGACTTCAAAAGCATATATGCTGTATTTGGAAGGTGCAGTTTAAGCTTGTACAAAAGACCTTTGTGCCAAACCCGGTCAAAGGCCTGTTGGATGTCAAGGAATACAGCCGAGCAATATTGTTTCTTCTCCAATGTCTGTCGTATTGTGTGGGCTACTCTGTGTATTTGCTCTGTCGTTCCATGGTGTGCACGAAAGCCAAATTGGTGATCTGGTATTACTTTTTGTTCTTCAAGAACAGGTATAAGACGTTTAAGTAGCAATTTCTCAAAGACTTTTGATAGTAACGGCAGTAGACTTATGGGCCTGTAAGATGACACTTCTGTGGGCGGTTTCCCTGGTTTGGGAATCATATTGACAGTGGACACTTTCCACAGGTTCGGAAAATATTGGAGTCTCTGTATGGCATTGAAGAGAATCGTCAGCAAAACTATTCCTTTTTTTGGGAGTTGTTTTAGAACTTCTGCTGTTACTAGATCGAAACCTGGGGCCTTTTTTAGCTTTAGATGTGTTATAGTTCTCCTGACTTCTGCTGGAGTTACTAGTTTTAGTGGCAGGGACATTTGTTGGTCACTAAATAAGATTTTATCGATCTCTTCTTCTGTGTTCATAGCATCAGGTTCATTGGGTTTGAACACATCTTTTAAAAACTCAGCAAATAATTCAGCCTTTTCCTCAGGTTTTTTGGACCAATTGCCGTCGGATTTTCTGAGTGGAACTATATGTTCTGTCGGCCTTTT
The DNA here is from genome assembly GCA_963693475.1 of Ectropis crepuscularia. Taxonomy (NCBI): domain Eukaryota; kingdom Metazoa; phylum Arthropoda; class Insecta; order Lepidoptera; family Geometridae; genus Ectropis; species Ectropis crepuscularia. Next base: position 11,095,255 of record OY856369.1, on the reverse strand, counting down.
TAGAGTTTTGGTCATTTTCCAGAGTGAGTAATCTTCTGCTCTGTATGGGGATAACGTCTGTAATTTGTCTTGCAATGTTTTGTTTTCGTTTTCTCTAAGCATTTTCTTTAACTCTTTCTGCACTTTGTTCAGAGCCATTTTGTCTTGTCGATTTCTACTAGTATGCCACTGGCGTCTAAGTCTTCTTTTTGTAGATATCATCTGCTTTAATTCTAAAGTAGTATCTTGGTGTTGTGATTTCATTTCAATGTAGGGAGTTGATAGCCATGCTGCTTTTTGGATTAGATTAGTGGCACGCCAGACCGCATCTTCCACATCGTTTTCGCTTTTGAGTGGAATAGTTAGTTCGGCATTCTCCTCAATGTAGTCTCGGAAGGATTCCCAGTCAGTTTTGTGGTTATATAGTGACTCCTGTGGGTCTTTTAGAATTATATTGGTGCTTAGGGTGCATATCACGGGCGTGTGGTCGGAAGAGCCGTCCAGACATGATTCCACTTTTGTGTAAAGTCCCGAAATCCCCTTAGCGATGAAAAAATCTAAAAGATCTGGGATTTTGTTGGGGTCTGTAGGCCAGTAGGTTGGTTCTCCTGTTGAAATCACGTCGAGGTTATGACTTCGGAGGGCTTTTTTCAATTCTCTGCCTCTTGTTGTTGTCAGTCGTGAACCCCAGGACGTGTTTTTAGAGTTCCAGTCGCCTCCTGCTATATATCTATTTCCAAGAGTGAGAAAGAAATTATTGAACATTTGTTCATCTACTCTATGGCGTGGAGGGCAATAAACTGCGGCTACATTTAAGGATCCCTGCCAATCATCGATTGATACTATGGCAGCCTGCACATATTCTTGATTAACATGTGCTAGTGCATGGTGCTTGATATTTTCCTTGATTATTACAGCTGCACCAGCATGTGATGTTCCATCCGGATGGTTCGCATAATATATATTATAGCCTTTTATTCTAACCACTCTTTGATCAATCATGTGTGATTCGGAGACCAAAAGAATATCTACTTTATTATAATTTAGAAATAGTTCGACTTCATGCTTATTCGGTGTTAAGCCGTTTATATTCCATGAAGCTATTCGTAGGAATTTCATTTTTTCTGTTGGGCTATGAGTGTTGTTAAGAGACCCATTAGGGTACCCATTTGTTGTATAAGGATATCTATCTTTTCTGATTGTTTAATTATCACTTGCTCTAGTGAGTTTGTTGGCTGAGAATGTATTATATTCTCTGTTTTTCTGCTCCAGCGTCCATTATCCGATGGGTAGTGCATGCTTTCAGGTTTGTTGAGTGTGTTTCTTTCCTCATTGCTTGATGACTGTTGTCTAGTGTATCTGCTGGGTTTTAGTGGAGGGAAATTGTCTTGAGACAGGGTGGGTGGTGTTACTTTCATAGACTGCTTAGTGCTTATTGGTTTCTTGCTCACAATATGTGCTAGTTTTCGTGCTCTGATTTCTTTATATACTTGACAGCCTTTGTAGTTGGCTGGATGATCGCCATGACACAAAGTGCAAGTAGCAGGCGTACTTTTATCAGTTTTGGGGCAGTCTGTTGTTTTGTGCCCCTTAGCACATTTGACACATCTGTAGGGGCGCATGCAGTTATTTTTAGTGTGCCCGTATTGTTGGCACCTGGTACATTGAGGAATTTCAGTAGATTTTCTTGGATTGTCTCTCTGTCTACCCTCGGTTGAAGACACAAGTGTTGAAATATCGTCGTATTTTAGATTTTGACTAAAAATAGTTAAAGTGGTATTAAAGGACTGTATCAGTGTTAATTTGAGTCATTATTGCTTAAATATCGCATATAGTGTTTAATTTTTGTTAAATTATATCTCTGTTTTGAAGAAAATTGTGACAAAAAATCCCAACCGTTTTTCTTTGTCAATTTTAGTTTTTGTACTCTCAGCCAAAACTGTCAATTACTTACCTAACCGAAATGCAGTGTTTCAAGTGTGAAAGCCACTTAAATGACGACAACAATGTGCAGTGTGATGGATGTAAACGGCACATTTGCCTGCAGTGTAGTAACCTGACTAGCAGCGAAGCGCGCGTCATGGGACTAAAGGGCAAGCGGACGCTCCTTTATCTGTGCGATCCATGCAGGGAGGCCCTTTTTCAAGTGCCAAAGCTGATCAAATCCTACGACGGACTAAAAGCAGAGGTCGAAGAAATTAAAGCGCTTCTTACTGAAACGCGTAACGACAGGCAGGGTCCCATACCAGCGCCCGAGTCGGGAGGTCAAGATAGCTCGTCGGTAGCCTCGCTGTCGCCACCGCAATCGTCACCATCGATTCCTAACACCAACTCAATAGTCGAGGAACTATTGGAACGTGAGAGGAGATCAAATAACCTGATAGTGGTTGGCGTTAAAGAAAGTGCAGCTGATGACGGCGCGGCTAGGAAATCATTTGACGAGAAATGTGTCCACAAGATACTTCACGATGTCAATGGCAGCGTTTTTAACGAAAGTATAGTGTCTGTGCAGCGTCTCGGTCGCCGTGAAGAGGGGAAACAAAGGCCTATAAAGGTAGTGCTCAAGAGTCGGCAGGAGGCTATTCACATACTTAAGAATAAAGGCAAGGCCAGCCGGGAGGTAAGAATTTATGATGACAAAACACCTGAACAGAGGGCGGAGCTTGTCAAATTACGTGAGATACTTAGACATAGAGTTGAAAATGGGGACACTAATCTAACTATAAAATACATAAAAGGCACACATAAAATTGTTCCAAAAAACTAATTAACTGTAGCAATGGAAATCCGTACAGTGACTTTACAATAATGTACACAAACCTCTTCTCATTACGCCCTAAATTTGACCTTTTCATGGCCCGTGTCAACTGTTCTCAACCATCGGTAATAATAATTACTGAGACTTGGCTTAATTCTAATGACCGAAACAGCTCATATAGCATACCAGGTTACACTTTGTTTAGATTAGACCGTAAACACAAAAAGACCAAGTCTGAAGGTAAAACAAGGGGCGGAGGTGTAGCTATGTATGTGAGGGATCAATTAAATGGTGTTCCTATCATAGCGAAAAGGAACCGTAGATACATGTGTGATGAGGTAGAAGCACTTTACATTGATATCCAATATGGCTCTAATCATTTTTTGGTAGTGGGGGTCTATCGTCCAGATGATACAGAGGAAATGATTTGGAAGACTCGTGATGCCAAATTAATGCAGAATCTTTTATGTGCGTCCCAGCATAACACCATAGTGATAGCCGGGGATTTTAATTATAGGCACCTAAAATGGCCTATCACTGTAACTCAATATCGCATTGGCGACCAGATGTCTAAACCTGAAGATCTTTTCATTAACATGTATTTATCTAGTAGTCTGCATCAGTTAGTGAACAGTCCTACAAGACACCAGATTAATCAACAGCCATCAATGTTAGATCTTATCTTAGTGAATGAGGACACTCTTATACATGATATTGCTCATTTACCTCCCATAGGAAAAAGTGATCATTCTGTGTTACAGTTTACTATTCAATGCGTAGTGCATAAAAAGAATTCTACGCCAAGGTTGAGAAGGAATTACAATTGCATTGATTATGACAATTTTAACACTGACCTTAGCAACAATTTGGAAATGATAGATATAGGGAACAGCCCTGAACAACTGTGGAATGGTATTTTAAATGCAATTAACATCACTACTGATAGCCATGCTCCATTGCGGCAAGTAATCACCAAGCCAAAAAATAAACCATGGATTGATGTTAGTGTCCTTAAATTGATCTCTGAGAAAAAAGCATTGTGGGGGAAGTATAGGACTTCTATGAATGTAGATGACTATCAAAAGTTTAGAGAGGTGAACAACAGATGTGTTGCACTGTGCAGACAACAAAGGAGCAGTTATGAATCTAAAATTCTCAATAAGGGTGATAAGGCTTTCTACTCCCACATGAGACGATGTACTATGTCAAAAGTTAGCATTCCTCCGGCAATTAGGAATCACAATGGAGACCTTGTTACTCAACCTTGTGAGATAGCTGATGCTTTCGCTGATGAATTTGAAAAAGCTTATTTAAATGAACCTACCCTTGATCCTGGTGTGATAATTTCATCTGTTCCACGTGTAAATGATAGCTTGTGTGACATAACTTTCTCAGAATTGGATGTGATAAAAACAATTAAAAGTTTTAACACCCAGTCATCTCCGGGTCCGGATCAGCTTCCGGTGTGTGTTCTGAGGAATTGTGCTCACACACTTGCCCCTGCTCTCTCAGCCCTGATGAACGCGTCTTTCGAAGCTGGTCAGCTGCCTCAGGATTGGAGGCATTCTGTGGTCACTCCCATATTTAAGAAGGGGGACAAAATGCATCCAGAGAATTATAGACCCATAAGCCTTACTAGTATTGTAGTTAAAATAATGGAAAAGATTGTAAATAGGCAGCTGACGGTCTTCCTCAATAGGCATTGTATTATGTCTGCCAAGCAGCATGGTTTTGTTGAGAAAAGATCTACTATCACCAACTTGCTAGAGTGTGTCCATGCTTGGAGTAACGAAGTGGACGGACGGAGTCCTGTGGACATTATTTATTTAGATTTTCAGCGAGCTTTTGATAGAGTCCCCCATCAGCGTCTCTTGGGGAAATTAGACCATTATGGCATACGTGGCAAGCTACTGAAATGGATAGAGCATTATTTGATTGGAAGAACTTTTCAAGTTCGAGTCGGGGATTCCCTATCACAGCACAGGAACGTGTCCAGTGGTGTGCCTCAAGGATCGGTGACTGCTCCACAACTTTTTGGAATTTACATAACGGATCTAATTGAAACAATTGAAAGCCAATCTGCCTTCTTCGCTGATGATGGTAAATTTTTTGCAAACCCACTGGTCAGTTCTGGGCGTCTCCAGAAGGATCTAGATCTAGTGCAAGACTGGACCATGGACTGGGTTGTTAATTTGAATGTTGCGAAGTGTGGGGTCTTACATCTGGGTAAGAATAACCCACTAGTCACCTATTATCTCAATGGTGTAGCTTTATCTTCAGTGAATCAGCAAAAAGACCTCGGCGTTATAATTACACCAAATTTAAAATGGGAAGAACACATTTCTGCAATTGTAAAGAAAGCAAACTCTTTTCTTTATGTCATTCGTGGATCCTTTCAATCTATAACTGTAGAAATGTTTCTTAAAATATATAAAACTTATGTGAGGCCGCTACTGGAATATGGTTATCAAATTTGGAGCCCCTACTTCAAAAAAGATATTGATTTACTTGAAAGTGTGCAAAGAAAAGCGACAAAATGGCCATACGCCCTTCGACGTAAATCTTACACAGACAGGTTGAAAGCCCTACGTCTCACTACATTGGAAGAGAGACGGTTACGGGGAGACTTGATTGAGACATTTAAAATAATGAATGGATTTTATAACCTCCCCCACATACGGAACCTGTACAGATTGAAGGAGCATAAGAGAGACAGTCGGCGTCATAAGTCCCAGTTATCCCATACACCATCACTGACAAACACTGCACATCACATCCTCAGCAACAGAGTGGTTTACAACTGGAACAGGTTGCCTGAGGATGTTATTTCGGCAAAATCATTGAACTCTTTCAAGAACAAACTTGACAAATGGATAGCAAAAGACAATATCATTTTAACAGACAATTACCTGTAATTTTGTTACATATTTCAACACTGAGATATAGGCATATCAGCTAATGCTGCTCGCCTATTATTAAATAAATAAATAAATCTTCGATTTTGACTCTAGTGTGGTATATATAATCTATTGTCTTTATTTCTGGGTTGTTGGGGCCTGGCTCAATGTTCACAAAAAACATGTTCAGTGGCTTTTTGTTCTTTCTGGATATTGCACATATTATTTCTCCTCTAACCCTGTTACCAGTTTTCTCTATTTCTTCTACAATAGCCATCTTTGGGGTGGTGTGGTGCAGGTTTTTAATAACAACTCTGTAGCATTTGTTTTGCTTCGGTGTGAAAGTATTTCCAATAAGGCCATTGGTTCGAATTATTTCTAATAGCTTTTTGTATATTTCAGGTGTTTTTGTCATCAATCTTAGCTGATCTCTATTGATTATCTTATACAAAAAGCTATCAGTGGGAGCAGACCTACTTAGTAGTTCTGTAAGTTTAGACAGATCTTCTATACCATATAGGATAATAGGTGGTGGTTTGTTCATCTTTTTAGTTTGTGTGGATGAGCCTTCTATGGATTCCTCGGTCAGATCTACTGGTAATCCGGTGTATCTATTTGATGTACTGGTTTCCACCTGTGTCTTTTGGTTATGTTTTTGTGAGTATGGTGGACTGTCAGACATTTTCTTCCTTTTTGGGTTGCGGTCTGTAGGTACTCTTTGCCATGGTGGGGGACAAACATTGTGAGCATCATCATTGGTGTTGGTTGTTGTAGGCGAGTCGTTTGAATCAACGACTATTATGTTTCCTAAGGAAGATGATCTTGGTCTTGTATTAAACAGGCTTGGATGGAATGCCTGCTGAATTAGTTTTTTACACGTGCTGCCAGTAGCATTTACCGACACGGGGGCCTGGTCAGCCGCTCCCGCGCAGTCTTCGGTGACATATTTCTCACCCGCAGGCCCGGGCACCTGCGAGCGCCGGGCGTTAGCCGGATCGCATGACAAATCAATATTCGTATCATTCATATTTCCATTATTTAAAAGTGGGTACATACTAATGTTGCTTCCCCAAGGCTTCATCGCCACACTTTTAGAAATAACAAAATACCTTTTATTTTTGTAATCTTATTTTGTTAATAACTATTGCAATTTTTTATGTGCTAAAAACCCTTAAAACATTTTTTGTAGACGTCATTCCGAGTCGAATGAGGTATCACACAAATGTTCCCAGGAGCATAATTTTTATTTTGCACGTTTTTGAACTTGTTGACTAGACTATAGAGCTTTCTGTTATTTTATTTAACTACCTAGTTATCTTGGTGCGATTCAAAATATTAGAGTCTGAACTAGTCTTGATTACAGAGTACCACCACAGAGTATTCTTTGCAAAGAATGACCACTTCACAGGTAGTAGATCACATTCAGAGTACTTATTTTTCTCTTCCATTGGAAACGTATCTATGAGATACAAACAGTGCCCCGCAGGTTTACCCGCGTAGTTCCCGTTCCAGTTGTTATCCCGGGATAAAAAGTATCCTATGTGTTCTTCTAGTCTATTATCTGTGTTCTAAATTTCAGCCCAATCCGTTGTTAATACGTTTTACATTGTGATGGAGCAACAAACATCCGAACATTGACATATTCTATTCTAGGTAGGTATTCTATTTAATATTAGTAGGATAAGACGTCTTTTTCAAAGTAACTTTTACCTGATACCAACAAAGTATTACAAATTATTTATAGGTCATTGCCTGATACAAAAAAAAACATGATATCAATTCTAAGTAAGGTGCGAACAGTACATTTGCAGCAAATGAAGAACAGACTGAACAGTTATACGAATTATACTCCCACTCCCAGACTCCCACCCAGAATATCTACTACACCAACCTCCTCGGTTGACGGTCTATCTTTCTATGTGACACTGTGAGGCTAAACCACAAAACCCAAAGATTAGACAAAACTCACAAAACCAGAAATCCACAATAGAAAATAGAACAATAGAAGCCATGAACTCCACAGATCACTATAAATATACTTTACTAGCAGCGCCCTGCGGTGTTACCCGCGGAGTTCCCGTTCCCGTTGTTTTTCCGGGATAAAAAGTAGCCTATGTGTTCTTCCAGACTACAATCTATATGTATTCCAAATTTCAGCCCGATCCGTTCATATGTTAGGACGTGATTGAGCAACAAACATCCAAATATCCAAACATCCATACTTTGACATTTATAATATTAGTAGGATAGGTACTCACAGATCACAGATCACTATTTTATAGTTTACTAATGAATATTGAATACACAGATTACACGATTACAGAAATAAAACATAATGAACTTGAACTTTGAACTGCATAAAGGGCATAAACCATAAACCATAAACCTTGCATACACAAAGTAAGTTAAGTAACAGGGGGGTGACAGTAGTTTCCGATTCCATCATTATGGCGCTAGTGTTGCCGTAGCCATTTTGAACGCCATCTTGAAGCTGCCGTCATTTTCGAGACATTATTCAATGTCAGTGTCAGTGTATCAGTGACAAACATTACCGTTACGAACTGTGTTGCCAACCGATACGATTTAATACGATTTAAATTGTATTTATAAGATCTTTTTGGCTCATGTGCGATGGACGATTGCAAAGTCGAAATCGGACGCAAAACATACAATTTTTTGAATGGAATCTTACGAAATGAACAATCGCCCTAAATTCATTTTTTTAGTGTAAAAAGTAAAACACTTCTTTAACAGTTGAAAACTAGAACTTCTTTAACAGTTGAAAATTATAATTCAAGTTCATTTTAATCGATTTACGTTAGTTTATTGAAATTACATGGCACACTATTATTTCTGGAAAATACTTTCGCTTGTGGCAAACTTAATTTTTCAGATAATCGTAATTATCTGAAAAGTAATGTTGGCAACACTGGTTTTGAATCAAAACAATCAAAAGTTTTATTTGCCTTTCGAAATTGTATATTTATATTGTTTTACGTTATATTTCGCGTTCTGTTAGCTTGAATTCAGTTACAAACGTTAAGAAAACCTACTATGGCGTAATCAGCAATGACTGTTCATCACGGAATCGCGAGTGTTGTTTTAAGGACTGTGAATTAACTAGCCGTACGCATCGTCGTAAAGACATTCTAAAAAACTACAACTAGAGGAAATTGTGATTCTCCTTTCCCGTGAACGTCGAATTCAGTGGCCTAACAAAAGAGCAATTAGTGAATTAACGAGTTTGCTATCTATCGATCTATAACCTACAAATACACATCATATTGCGACAGATAAATATGTCACCCGACTTGTCTATTCATAGTAATACTATTTTCTTATTATGTACTGAGAAAGAAATAAAATAATATAATCGAAATTGTTGTTTTTTTCTGGTTTTTCATAAAAAATAATAAAATGTTATAATAGAACCTATTTGTCGATGTTTTCGTAAGCACATCACTAATAATCGATATCGATAATTTGTATTCTCAGCTATTCGTGAGACGTCACTATTGCGATTGCGACGCTAGCGCTTTTATGTTGGAATCGGAACTAAGGGTCACAATACCGAACTGTCCTATCTGTAGTATATAGTGATCTGTGTTAAGTAAGTAAGTAATCACCAGTATCACCAGATTCACCAGATCACCACAGAGTAGTATTTACATTCTCTTTGCCACAGAGTAAGTTATCACTACTGCTTGTGCTTGCAAGGCTTGCATCATACTTAGTCTGTGGCTTGCATAAACCAAAAGTTGAAGTTGAACTCAAACTTTTATTTTTTTTAATTTATCTTTTGCGAGGGATACTAGTCCTTCAGCCGAACAGGCCGAACTAATACTTCAACAAACAAAAAACCCAAAGATTTTAGCAATGTCGCTAACATTTTAAAGCAAAAAACAAGAACTACATAATATTATGCTTAGGGGACGAGCCTAGTTCTAACATACTTACCCCTTTCGTGCCCATAAGAGTGCCAAATGATCTTCATTCTTCATGGTCAAAAATGGTCAACCGTGTTTTATAAAGCTAGTTGATTTCGGGTTTGCGGCCATTTCGCACAGCACCGTCAGCACGTCTACTACGAAAACAAACTTTGAATGATCGGCTCCGACCGACAGCTGAATCGGATTGTAGCCTACCGCGAAAAACATTCGGATCGATACATCTCGGTCGGAAGTTATAGACTTGGTCGGATGAGGGTCGGATCGAACGAAACGGCTGATCCTATCAACCGACAGATTGTCTTTCGATGTAGGAAACGTCCATAAGTTTGAGCGATATATCGTTTATCGGACTTCGTAGTAGGCCTGCAGATCTTGGAAGTCATAGACTTAAATATAAGGACATGGAAAAAGGTGCGACAAAATGGCACAACCGCGAATGCTCTAAAATTGCATTTTTAGGGCCATTGCGAGATTGCGACAGTTCACAGCGGTCAGTGCGCGGGAGTGAACGAGTTTTTGCTGGCCATTAAAATGCCCAGTTGTGTGGTACAAGGCTGCAAAACCTAAGACACCAAAATGAGGCGTTTTCCGACGAGACAAAAATAGTTCCATCGCACGCACTAGATGGCGATAGTGTAGATTCAGCAAGATCTGTCTCTACCATAGACTCTCAAACGTGTAATCACTGTGGGTGACCCCACTATATTTACTTACTAGCTGTTACCCGCGACTTCGTCCGCGCGAAATAAATACTAAGGTAATTCAGTACCTATTTTTATACCCAGACACATTTACGGTTTCTAAGAACAACAGCGAATAAAACAATTCTAAACAATTTCATCAAAATCGGTTCAGTTGTTTAGATCTGAAAGCCTAAGAGACATTCGGTCCTCCATTTCAACTCCAATTTCATCCCCATACAGTTCGAAATTACAAAATTGCAAGAACAAACATTCGTTTGCTTTGTGTCAAGAGTCTCTAGACAGTTTAATGGTTTTTTCTTCAACGGTTGGGAACTTCCATATTGACATTCATACCCCATTTCAACCCTAATTTCACCCCGTACAGTTCCAAATTACAAAATTGCTAGAACAAACATTCGTTTGCTTCGTGTCAAGTGCCTATATACAGAGTATCATGGTTTTATCTTCAGCAGTTGGGAACTTTCTCATTGATATTCATTCCCCATTTCAACCCCAATTTCACCCCCGTACAGTTGGAAATTACGAAATTGATAGAACAAACATTCGTTTGCATTGTGTCAAGTGCCTATATACAGAGTTTCATGGTTTTATCTTCAACGGTTGGGAACTTCCATATTGACATTCATCCCCCATTTCAACCCCGTACAGTTTGAAATTATAAAATTGATAGAACAAACATTTAATAACTTCGCGTCAAGTGTCTAGATACAAAATTTAATAACTTTACAGATGGCGAATTTTCATACAACCGTTCATCCCTTGTTTCACCCTCTTAGAGGTTGAATTTCGTAAAATCCTGTCTTAGCGAGCGGCCGTAGCATCCACACACTGGCCGAGCACAGACAAAAACGAGGTAGGCCTATAGGAGAATAGGACGCTACTCGCCGAGCGCCTTTGTTTTGTGCACAAAAACCGACACCGGTCACGAGAGACGAGTCGAGGCAAAACAACCCTATACAACTATACATACTGACCACTTGCCGTCACTCGGCCAGCGAGGCGAGCGACGCGAGTGATCACAAAACAACCCTCCACACACTGGCGTTGGCCTGCACTGGACCAGTGTCTATAAGGTGGTTTTACATTATTATTGTATACTAGCGGCCCACTCCGGCTTCGCTCGAATAATAACCTAGATAAATACTGCAACGCCATCTGCCGGGCTGATTTGTAAATTTAAACCTTCCAGGGCCCAACCCAAACGTATACAAAAAAATAAATTCAAATCGGTCTAGCCGTTTAGGAGGAGTTCAATGACAACGAAAAGTGGCATTGATTTTTATATATAATTTCCCTATTTTAGATTCTAGCGTCACGCTCGGGAATTAAAGAAATCTTCGGGTAAACTCCATAGCCAATGGCCATGCTCATGGCAACGCCCTCCGGTTTCACCCGCGTAGTTCCCAAAGTAAGCTATCAAATTCTGAGTTATAAGTTTTCACATCTATCACCAGTTCCAATGGCTGCCAATTTTTGAAGTGATAACTTCTTTTGTTGCACCACAGACATAGTTTTCGTGGGCTGTGAATTGGATTCTACCGTCACGCTTGGGAATGATAAGAAATCTTTGGGTAAACGCGGGACCATGGCCATTGGCTTACACCATCTTGGTTTCCAAAGTGAGCTATCAAATTCTGAGTTATAATTTTTCACTTCTATTGGCAGATTCTATACCTGCTATTTTTTTTTAATTTTAATTTTATTAAAGGTATTTGGCCGAGCATATGGAGACGGCTGGGGTCGGCGCCTCGCTGGCCACGAACCTGTACAAGACTCATGATGTGCCTTCGCTGCTAGGGCACCTGCTACAGCTGCGACCCTGGCGCAGAACCAACGATAAAGAAGATCTCGAGACCTTTAACTGTGAGACGACACCTTTATTACAGGATTATCTGACTTAATATTTCCATATGTGAAAGATAACAAATAGAGTGAACATTGTAAAATATGGTTGAGGTTGACGTGTTCTAGAGCGGAGACCGCGTCGTGAAAACCGGCTCTAACTGAATCGGCATTGGCTTTGCTATTGCTGTCTCTTTCATTTCAAGCGAGAAGAAAAGAGACAGTAATATCAAAGCTATGACAGTTTTCGTTAGGCGGTAGACCCGGATCTGGGTAGCGATTCTAAATCAATTCGATTGAATACGACACGGAATCTCATCTCTCGGTCTATGTCTTATCTGTTTAACATGACAGAGAGACCAGAGACATGGATTGTCATTCCGATTCCGAACCATTCGGAATCGCATTTAGAATCGCTACTCTAATCGCTCCTATGAAAGTATCATACTGTTGTCGCGGCACATCACTATGTCGCCATAGCTAACATACACCTCGGTAGCGATTCTGGAACCATTCGGTTGCATCCGACACGGAATCTCAGCTCTCGGTCTTTGTCATGCTAAACAGATAAGACAAAGACCGATAGATGAGATTCCGTGTCGGATGCAACCGAATGGTTTCAGAATCGCTACCCTCATCTGCTTACGATTGGTATTAAAGCGAAAAACCTGATTATTTACTTATTCTTTACGTTAGGTTCACTCTAATTGTTATGTTTCAAATTTTCAAATATTTAGACAGTTGATAACTTACCACATAAAGTTTTCAAAAGATAAAAGGCTAATTTTGACATTTGTAAGTGAAATTTTCCGGTAATAATAATACGCGGGAGAACGTAGTAAGTAACAAACCGCAAAGCAATCGATTATACCAAATTAAGCTTGAAATACATACATTATCATCGTCTTTATGTAATATCATCACGCCCAATCCACAAGCGGGGTGCAAATTAACCAATGACTGGATTTTTTTAAAATATAGAGCGACGAGTCGAGCAGGACATGTGCCTGATGGTAAGCAACATGCCTGCCACATGACAGCACAGCGCAGCCATGCGCAGCTAACTTCATTGGGTCAACTTGTTTGCCGGCACCTATACACTGGAAGTGGGGTCTACGTTCGCGCTGCACGAAGCTGTATCGCTTGCGATCTTCGAAGAACTGAAGCATCAGCCAACAGGACGTCAAACAACTCTCTTTCTACGAAAACCGTAATTTCCAAATAAACTCGCGACTTTCCTACTCCGGCTCTATTTCGTTTCGTCCGATCAAACATCGGCTCTATTTCGTTTCGTCCGATCAAACATCGGCTCTATTTCGTTTCGTCCGATCAAACATCGGCTCTATTTCGTTTCGTCCGATCAAACATCGGCTCTATTTCGTTTCGTCCGATCAAACATCGGCTCTATTTCGTTTCGTCCGATCAAACATCGGCTCTATTTCGTTTCGTCCGATCAAACATCGGCTCTATTTCGTTTCGTCCGATTACTTATACTTAAATCTTATTAGAAAATGTGGTAGGTATTGTATTATTGTTTATTTCACACTTTATTTGCTGATTCGTTGCGATGGCTAATTTCGCTAACTTTTAACTGTGGCGTCGAGCAAAAATAACGTGACACTGATCAGTGCCTAGCGCCATACGATTAGATGACACGCATCTGTGTTTTCCGCCATGCGGAAAAGAAAACAGTATTTTGACCATTTTTTACACGTTCAAAGCTTGAATACTGTTAGTTTACATTCGAAATTTGACGTGAACGGACAGGCGCGTTGTTTTAAGTGATTAGAAGTGGCAAAATAAGTGTAATTTTGGAAATGGAAGGTAAGTGACTTTTTAATACAGTTGTGCTAAACCTTTTCAGCTTATTTCGCATTTCCTAATGATATTATTGAATATACAATATTAAATTAGGCCTAAAATATTGTTTTACTTATAAAGTCTCACTAACAGCAATACATATGAATACGCTAGATAAATTACAAAAACATATTAATTCTGATATGTATGTCACTTACAAGTGAGCACAACATTTAATAGGTAGTTTTTATTTAATTATAAATTAAATTTGAATTTATGGTGTTAACAGAAATTAGAATTACTACTCTAAGAAACTATGCTATGAAAACTGTTGGTGATCGATCAACAATCACATTACTTTTTTCCGAATTTTTTGTAACTGTCAGTAAAAAAAGCATTTTGAAAAGTACATACTGCCATATATTTGTTATTAATAGTGGATTTATTGTTTAAGAACTAAGGCGAAAAAGGAAGTACATTCCCGAAACAGAAATCGAGACACAATGTGACAGTGACGAAGAGACAATACCAAATTCACAAGACTGGGACCTACCACCAAGCTGGGAACGGGATTTAATACCGGACAAAAAAACAACTAGGGATACTGCAACAAATAAAGAAGAAAATATGATGGACAGTGCGACTACCACAGAAAAAAAAATGGTTGAAAGTGAACCATGCACAGAAACTTTAGTAATGGACAGTGTAAATAGCGTAGAAACTAAGGAATGTGATGTCCCTACCGTACTGGACATACATAGCTGTAAATATTTTGGCCAGTTGGTTTCCAACGAATTATTGCGATTCAAACCATACGAGCGAATTATGAAGATGCAGCAAATATTAGATTTATTAAAATAATCAAATGAATACCAAGAGTTAAATGAAACCAGAGTTTGAATTTAGATATTAATATTTATTGAAAAACATGACATAAGTGGATCCAATCAACCTAAATATACATTTTTACAGCATTTACATTTTCGCAGCAGTAACATAAAACATAAGACAATGACTCTTCCGAGGGTTTTAATAATTTGTTAATCTCGCTCACTGCGAAGCTAAGGTCTATTCTAATGACATTGATATCAGTATGTAGGTAAATAAGGATGCGTTTTATAATTTTGTATGACTTGTTTTATATTTATGTAAGTTAGGACTGATTTTTTAAATAATGTATAAGCTAGATTTTTATGATTATGTTAAGAGGTTAATTAATCTTGTTGAAATTGGCAATAATAGTCTTTGGTGAATGACGCTTTGATCAAACAATAAATATGTACCTGATTCTAATAAAAATATTTAAATTTACAAACAATTTATTTGTAGACCATTAGCTCGTAACTTACATAAATAAACATAATAAAAGGAAGTATTTTATTAGTAGGTAGGGTTATCCTGTATAATAAAAGTAGTACTTCCTTTTTAACAGTGAACATTTTTATCCCTTACGTAGTACCTACATTTCTCATTATTGACAACATACAAATTAGCTCGATTATGCAAAAAAACCAAACGAGTTAATCAAAAAATGCTGAACCTCAGACATCTCAACTTATTTTTAATATAAAAGAAGTACATGCATATTATACTTAATTATTAAAAATAATTTCGCGGACTATTTCCAAAAGTTTGCCTTTTTTTTCTTGTGTTTGAGTAGGTTCATTAATATTAACAGTTCGACCCCAAGCGGAAGCCCCCTAGACACAATTAAATTCTATTGTTATCTAAAATGGCCGCCGCTGATAGGTTAAAGGCTCTGATAATATGAAATGAACGGACACTGCTTAATTTAAATATGAAACTGAACAAACAAATTTCAGGTTTAGCGCTTTTTCATTAACACGTTGTACCTATACATAGTACAATCAGACGATACAAAAATGAAGGGATATAACTGTGTAGATGATTTAGTGATTTATATGTAAATATTCGTACGGTCGAAGACACAAACGGTGCTAATTTACAACAGACGCATGCATGATCACAAGGTTACAGAGAATTTCAATATTTATGAAATTCTCTGAAACAATCTTTAAGGCATAGGCCTGGGAATCCAGGGCAATCGGGACAGCCAGTTATTACAGCAACCCTTTTTTTAGTTTTGGCGTAACAGACCTTGCATCTTTTTCTTAAGGTATTATTACCTCTCTTTGGCAAGTTGGTCGGTAAATGTATTTTCCCCTCTGATAGAGGCCGAGAAAGTTCAAAGGTGTTGGGCATTGGTAACAATTCCTCCATGACACTTCTTCTAAATTGATATAATGTGGTTTTATTAGTTGCATTGTTAGCATTATAAAGTAAATACCCATTCACAAAACATATTTGTATAATATGTACGATGACTTTTTTATACCAGCGCAGGGTCTTGTGCTCACAGCAATAATAACTTAGCATCTGATCGTGACGGTCTATTGCCCGCATATATTGATTATATTTTATTTGTACTGCCGGTTTATATTTTATTGTGCGTACACGGCGACTAGTAGTCCCTCGATAGAGACTTTTATGTTCAGTACTTATAAATATCACCTCCCTTTTATCTTGCCATTTGGTGATTATAATTTTTTTATTATTATGTACTATATACGATTCGCCAGTTTTTAATTTGGTAGTTTTTAATTCCGATGGATTTCCGATGCGGTTTGCTCTTAAGGTACCAGTCACGTACGTCTTTTTTCCTATTAGCTCCTCAGCTAATCCCACGCTGGTATAAAAATTATCCAAATATAAAGCATGCCCTTTTTCTAAATATTTTTGCATTAGCAAATGTACTACTTTTTTTGTGTGATTTCTACCTCCTACTAGTACGTCTTGTGACCCTGCGTATACATGGATTTTTAAAATTATGCCGTTGGCGTCGGCTAAAATGTACAATTTAATGCCGTATCTATGAGCTTTACTTTTGATGTATTGGCGAAAAAATAGTCTCCCTTTCCACAGTATAAGAGATTCGTCAATTGTCAACTCTTTCACTGGGTAATACACTGCATTAACGGTGTCGTTGAATAAATCAATTAAAGATTTTATTTTATAAATACTCTCTGCCCTTTCGATGGTTTGCACATTCAAAGCTCTTAAAATTAAAAAAAACCTATCCCTGGTCATAAATAGGCGTGGACTTAAGCGGAAAAAATAATGCGTTGACCAATAATCTACCATTCTATTAAGTTTTATAGTACCCATTAGCAATAGTATGCCGAGAAAAGTTTTTGATTCGGGGACACTTAAATCGGTCCAGTTACTAAAGCGAGCACGTGCAGTAGTCGCTTCAGCTTTTAATTTGTTTCCGTACTTATTTGTACATTCCATTATTAATGTTAAAAAATGGGAATTTAAAAATAAAAAAAAATAGTCTAAATAACTATTGATGTCTGCGTTATGTGGCTCCAATATACCACTTGTTCCCGTAAATGATATTTTTGGCATATCACTGGGGTTACCTGGAACCCAACCAGTCGTTTCTTCTACAGAATCTTCCTCTTCATCATTGTTATCGGCGTGATAATCTTCAGCATTTGCTTCCACGTTAGGACTTGCACTGCTTAATTCATTTAATACTTCTTCGTTATTGCCGCTTAAAATCCCATACAATTCTTCGTCTCCATATAAATCTAAGCCTGGTATGTCGTATAACGGATCACTTTCTTGTGGAGACATAATTTGTTCCAATTCCACGCTTATGGGATCTATGGTGGATGATGGTCTAGGTATGGGTGAACTTGGGAGAAGAGCCATATATGGATCTATGCCAGATGATGGTCCAGGAATTGGCCAATCCAAAGGATCTATGTCACACGATGGTCCAGGTTCCGAAGAACTCGAAGAAGGGTATTCCATACCTACAAAAAGAAATATTCGAATGAAACTCCCGTATATAGTTTTATTTCGACAGTAAAAAGGCGAGACGCTTTAAAGGGGCATTTTTATTAGTCTATAAATCCTAATTGGTCTAAAAATATGTACTATGTAGGTAGTGATGTAAATTAGGTGTATTAAAAAAAGAGCTAGTAAGTAAGTAGATATCATATTTGGGATTTAGCTACTCTATTTTGAAGATAATGTATTTTTTTTACATAATATTTAGCAGCGGATACACTCTTGAGTGAGTAAGGTTCTCCCACGAGAGCGCGGATTAAAGAGCAAGCCAGTGAGTATGAAACGAGAGCGCATCTTTCCCGATTCTATTTTTTTTATTTATAGCGACAAGTGAAGTTGACTGCTCTTTGCCTGCACTAAATGGACGCGAACAGGGAAAATTTCCCCAAGTATGAAAATAATCTTACTTACTTGAATTTCACGGCAAACAGAGATTCGCGTGCACAGGCTGAAGTCGTCACGATGGTAGATCACGGAGTCCAGTTCAAAGCCAAAATCGTCGCAAGGCAAAATCACGATCCAGTAACACAAGCCAAAATCGTCACAATTGCAAATTACGGAGTCCTGTTCAAAGCCGAAATCGTCGCAAGGCAAAATCAGTAGAGTCCAGTAACACAAGCCACGGTCGTCACAAAAACACTTAGCGAAAGTCGGTAAGGTAAATAGGAACAAGTAGAGCACGCACGTCTGGTTACTAAGGATAGCAAACCAGAAGTAAAAGTAATTCAAAAAACAAGATGCGCTTACAAGATAAATAGGTTGTATCCTTCCGTGCAAAAATAAAACATACACGCAAGGCATAAGACCGAATATTGTAAATTGTACTTCGTAGGGTCACGCAACTTGCATCCCTCCGGCCGGGGCCGTCCATTGTTTACAACAACTCGTGGTATTTTTCAAACCCTTTTTTTTGCAAGAACTTAAAATTTCATGCAAAATGAACCTTATCGCAGAGTGATTACAGTCCTTGCGGGCCAACGGTAAACAATATCAACAAAACAGCTCTTTTCTAAGGAGTGACAGCACTTTTAGCAAATGCAACTCTCTGTCCTAGCGTTATGACTCATATTAACCATGTTGACCCGCGCAGTTTGAAGCAGCGTGGTATTTTTCTATATCAAGTAGGTACATACATATGATGCATAAATGTCTGATTTATTTGTATATCTATAATTTAGCTTTATATAAAGTTTAATTCTAAATCCTTTTTGTGTTTTAAAATAACGAAGAATGTAAATAGATTCTAGACGCCAGAAATATTTAGGTATGATGTCTTACTACATATTTTTTTGATTTAGTATTTGTATTTTCTTATTATTCTTAACATAGACGATTATAAATATGAGGACTATATTTTTGTATACCGCCAAAATTGTATGACAGTGACCTGCAATATTTCGAGACATTTTTACATTTTTATCAACACTTCAGGGACTGTGTTATTTCAACGTTATAGATAAAGTTGTCGTTACAATGGGAAAAGAAAATGTTATCGTGCGTTTTTAAAAATGTAGCATTTCATAGGAGACAAAGAAAACCAACAGAAGCAGTGTGATTTTCCCGCTTTAGGGAGTTGGTCGTTTACGCTGTAATAAATATATTATTTATATTATCAAATTCTGCAAATTTAATAAAAGGTTGGTGACTCCTTTTTTATAAAAATCTTACTAAATCCAGAAACGAAGTCTACGAGCTTAAAATACGTGAAAAATTGAAATAGTTTGGTTCTGGCTAATTTTTTTCTTAAACTGAATTGAAGGAGTTATTGTCGATTTTAAAATGACACATATCCGTGCCTAACGCCACACGCGAAAGAAAATGATGACACTGATACGTGCCATCCGCAACGAATCAGTTATAGCGTAGCCGAGTTAACGAGCAGGGCATGTGCCTGATGCTAAGCAACCTGCCTGCCACATAGCAGCACAGTGACACGCAGCTATTGGAACATGAAGAGTCCAACTCATTACCTAGCACTGCACTGCGGTCGTCACCCAGATATCTAAGATGTTAAATCTCTAAGCCCTGTGATTTTTCTGGAAACATTGCCCTTCAAACCGGAACACAGTAATATCTGTACATTACTGCTTGGCGGTAGAATAACTGGCAAAGGTGTGGTACTTCCCCAGGTAGACTCTGCCAAGAGTCCTACCACTACAAAAATGATTAAGTTACTTATTTATTTGAATAGAGTACCTATAGATGGAAATATTAAACAATCGCAAAGCGGCTTTGACCAAAAGATGGATCGTCACATGTATGGCAGCATTAGCAATGTACTTAATGCTTTGAACAATTAGGTTGCTTTTCCTAAAAATTGCGAATGCAAAGGCGGCTTTTGACAAAGAAAAAGCCGAACATTGGTTTGGCCTTTCGGCATCGGCAATATCATTCACAAACATACTTTAGATGCTGTTCAATAAGGTCTATTTTAGTTTTTGTTTAGTTCATCTGACGATGATTTTACAAAGGATTCCGAATCTTTTTTGAATTTTCAAGCGAGTCACGCGACCACGAAACTATTTTCTCATCTGTTGCAATTGTGAGTGCTTTACATAGGTACCTAGTCAGGTTTGTTTGTACATTAAGCATATGGTAAGTAAATAAAGTTTGAGCTAAATTTTGATATTCTGATATCTACTTCGAAATAATCCGAGGCGAATGTGGCCAAATCGATGCAATGTTCAAGTTCAAGGGAATATTGGGACTAAGTATCTAGATTGGATATAGGACTATAGGTGGATATTGAACCTACCCGCTTACATGATTTCAATCATAATATACTTTTTATTGCATAAATTTAGATCAAGTACTACTTGTTCGAAAATATTAACTAAAAGTAAAAGTGACAACCCTGGGGATGAACGCAAGAGTAGGCTAATAACCCGGTGGGCGGCCTTAGATAACCTACTGTTATGTATTTACTGTGCCTATACCTACTATAAAACATTGTTTTTTGCACAGTCGGTCGTTGGTCGTCTCCAACTCAGCAAGACCTGGCAGAGATGCACCGCAGTGAAGTGCAGCTGTGGCTCTGTCTCCGTCAGTTGCTCCTGGAGCCGCGTCTCAACCACTACTACACCATCGAGGAGAGCAGACGCACTCACTTCTGCAGGGTTAGTCTATTTCTTAAGAACTATACAATTTTCTGTTATGGATTCAATCTATCAATCAATAAGCCCTCTATCCTGAACTTCTGTCTGTTATGAGGTGTTTGTCTTCAAATTTAAGAGGATATCTCTTAGTTCAGTGTGCCTTTTGGCAAAGGCCTCCTCTAATGTACCCTATACACACTGGCCCAGTGGAGGTCAACGCGAGCGTCGACAAAACGCCACGAGACAAAAGGTAGCATCCACACACTCGCCGAACGCAGGCCAACGCGAGCGCCTTTGTTTTGTGCACAAAAACCGACACCGGTCACGAGAGACGAGTCGAGGCAAAAGAGCCCTGTACAGGGCCGTCTTTACCAGGGGGTGCAAGGGGTGCGGTGCACCCGGGCGCTCCGCGCCCGGGGGCGCCATTCGAGCGCTGAATTTTTGGATATTTCATTGAACTTAACGCTATTGCACAGTTTTATGTAATTGTTTTTAACGACAAATATGTATGCGCAAGCAAAAAA
This sequence comes from Ectropis crepuscularia, assembly GCA_963693475.1. NCBI lineage: Eukaryota > Metazoa > Arthropoda > Insecta > Lepidoptera > Geometridae > Ectropis > Ectropis crepuscularia. The sequence goes on along the minus strand of OY856369.1, from coordinate 11,073,827 downwards.
AAAGTAATCAGCAATTTTTTTTTACTTTTATTACGCTTTCGGCGCTTGTCATACCGCATTACTACACTACACATATAACAATTATTTTATTTAATAGTTGTATTAAATAAAACAACTTGCGCGGGTGTTGACCTGCGCACCAAAATCTCTAATCCAAAGAGAGTGTATGTATTAATGTACGTGTGACACGTCGCCGCCCGGTCGCTCGCACTTGCAGCAAAATGATCTCTAAGTCAATAGAGTGTAAGTTCATTTGAAATGGGCGCGCGGCGCGACACCTGTGCGTCTGTCATAGGCGAGTAATTGCGCCCTTTGACATTGCCGCCCGGTCACCCACACTTGAAGCAAAATTATCTCTAAATCAATAGAGTGTAAATTCATTTGAAATGGCCGCGCGGCGTGGCACTTGTACGTCTGTTGCGTTCCTTGACATAGCCGTCCGGGCACTCGCACTTAAAGATAAATGATCTCTAAATCACTAGAATATGGGGGGGGGGGGTCACAGGGGACATGACCGGCACAAGAAAGCATCAATCCAGTGCCAATGCTTGCCAGTGCCGATTTATATTATACCCGGCATACATTATTCCGGGCCGGATTTAGGGGAGGGCAAACGGGGCATTCATCCCGGGGCCTCCACAACAGACATTTCGAAAAAAATAACAATTTTAACATTAACAGTAAAAACTTTAAACTAGTTGTAGTCCGGGTTTTTGCTTGAGAAATCTTAACCTAGGGGGGGGGGGGGGGTGGAGAGTTCTGCCCCGGGGCCTTCACACCTCGAAATCCGGCCCTGGGCACTGGAAAGCATTGGCACGTATCAGTGTAAACAAAACGAGGGCGCAGGCAGGAGCCCCGCACCCCGGCGCAGAATAGACTTAAGACGGCCCTGGCCCTGTACACACTGGCCACTTGCCGTCATGTGATCATCACTTGGCAAGTGATCACAAGTCATGACAAAACGACCCTCCACACACTGGTTTTGGCCTCCACTCACAAAGGTACATAATTCTAAATAGTTTTTGATTATAAAGTCAAATTTGAATCCGTCCATTAATTGGTTCAACAAAAGTTAAAATACCAATAATTGAACGTCAGTTTTTTCATAGTCCATTCACTGGATTTTAAAAACCAATGAATGAACACCTATGTTCCAACACTAGCCATTAGATTTGAAATCATTTTTGAAACGTAACTTGTAAAAACAATCTTAATACAATCAGCCGAAGTTGGTTTATAAGCAAAAAATTAAAATAGGCAATGTCCCTGTGAATGAACGGCCGTTCATTCACTAGGATTTTTGCTATTTCTTGAGCTGGTGCATGAACACGTGTTTTATTCAAAATTTACTTACAAAACTGAATAAAATTGTACGAAAAAGCAAGCATTGATTCATATATTTATAATCTTTATTTTAGTAACAATCACAGTAAAATCTTTAAATATGCCTACAAATTTACAATAAGACTAGCAGAGTATCACCTGGCTTCTAAATTCCTGTTCATATAAAATATTTTTTCCTGCCTCACGTGAACTTTACCTCGACGGCATTTTGCAACTGAGCTATGTATCTCATCAGAATTAGTATTTCCATTTTCGAAATAGTGTTACCAATGAAACACATGAAAATATTCATAGTAGAAATTGTTTATTTTCTTATTTTTTGGAAATAACCACCTTTCTTTCATTCACTGGGGTGTGTTCATTCACTGGTACACTTACCCTATATCTTGAACCTTCTCTAGGTGCATAGGAAACCCAACTTTAGCTTTATTCAAAATCCAGCGTGCCGTGTTATATCGTCTTTGAACGATAATTCCAACATCGGTTGCCATAGAACTTTATTGTTGATTTTGTTGTGTAAAGTGTAAAGTTGACTTTGGTATGTTATATGCTTTGCTCGCCTTATTTATACTAGTTTTACCTCTGATTATAGCATTAAGTGCTTTCACCTGTGTCCTTTGGGTGTACCGAAATCTAGTACAAGTCTTTTTTATGGGCTCAATCGTACAGGACTAAAACAGTAGAAAATTATTTGTGTAAATATAATTTGAAGGTCCTTATGTCGACTCAGCATGAGGGGCCATGATGAAAGGTAAATAATTCTAACTAGTCTTTGATTATAAAGTCAAATTTGAATCCGTTCATTCATTGGTTCAACAAAAGTTAAAATACCAATAATTGAACGTCAGTTTTTTCATAGTCCATTCACTGGATTATAAAAACCAATGAATGAACACCTATGTTCCAACGCTAGCCAATAGATTTGAAATAATTTTTGGAAGGTAACTCGTAAAAACGATCTTAATACAATCAACCGAAGTTGGTTTATAAGAAAAAAAAAATAGGCAATGAACGACCGTTCATTGCGATCACTTGGCAAGTGATCACAAGTCATGACAAAACGACCCTCCACACACTGGTTTTGGCCTCCACTCGGCCAGTAGCTACAACAAAACCTCACAATACAACGTAACTCCCAAAAGTAAAATATAGTTTAAATAATATATAACAGTTAAAAAAATTCAAAAACACGCAAAGTCTGTATCTTGGATATCCGCCATGTTAGATTTAAGTCACATGACATTTTTTTTCGTATTTTTTAAAGCAAACCCTTTCATTTGATATCCATACCATGGGGGTGGATTTCAAACAGCCAGTCCTCCATCTTGGGGAGGCCGTCATATTGGATTTGTAATGACGTTTCTTAGCTAGTCATGTATTGTCATTAGAACTCAGAGCGTGTGCAAAATTTCATCCTAATCGAAGACCGGGAAGTGGGTTAAATTAAGATTCCAAGATTTTCTTATATAGGGTAAGTGTACCAGTGAATGAACACACCCCAGTGAATGAAAGAAAGGTGGTTATTTCCAAAAAATAAGAAAATAAACAATTTCTACTATGAATATGTTCGTGTTTTTCGTTGGTAACACTATTTCGAAAATGGAAATACTAATTCTGATGAGATACATAGCTAAGTTGCAAAATGCCGTCGAGGTAAAGTTCACGTGAGGCAAGAAAAAATATTGTATATGAACAGGAATTTAGAAGCCAGGCGAGACTCTGCTATTCTTGTGGTAGATTTGTAGGCATATTTAAAGATTTTACTATGATTGTTACTAAAATAAAGATTATATATGAATCAATAACTTAACTTAACTCTCTCCTTGCGAGAGAAGGCCCGAGTCCCAGCAGTGGGAACGTTTAGTGGGCTGTTGATGTGTTGATGTGATATGAATCGATGAAATCACTTTCGTACAATTTTATTCAGTTTTGTAAGTAAATTTTGAATAAAACACGTGTTCATGCACCAGCTCAAGAAATAGCAAAAATCCTAGTGAATGAACGGTCGTTCATTGCCTATTTTTTTTTTCTTATAAACCAACTTCGGTTGATTGTATTAAGATCGTTTTTACGAGTTACCTTCCAAAAATTATTTCAAATCTATTGGCTAGCGTTGGAACATAGGTGTTCATTCATTGGTTTTTATAATCCAGTGAATGGACTATGAAAAAACTGACGTTCAATTATTGGTATTTTAACTTTTGTTGAACCAATGAATGAACGGATTCAAATTTGACTTTATAATCAAAGACTAGTTAGAATTATTTACCTTTCATCATGGCCCCTCATGCTGAGTCGACATAAGGACCTTCAAATTATATTTACACAAATAATTTTCTACTGTTTTAGTCCTGTACGATTGAGCCCATAAAAAAGACTTGTACTAGATTTCGGTACACCCAAAGGACACAGGTGAAAGCACTTAATGCTATAATCAGAGGTAAAACTAGTATAAATAAGGCGAGCAAAGCATATAACATACCAAAGTCAACTTTACACTTTGTAAAAAGCCCGGTGAACTCTGTATTTAAATAAATATATATACATTTTATCCTAGTCAAAAGGCACGCAAACTTGTACTTGACCGGCCTACCTATAATAAACTTTTGCCTAAGTAAAGTGAACCTAGTTAGTGTAAAATGTAATGTGCTTTTAATCCTGGTTGAACGGGACCAAAAAGTACTAGCTGAAGGCTTTAAATAAGTCATCTAAAGTAAATAAGAAGTATAAGTGTAAAGTAACAAAATATGTAACAAGAAATCTAACCGACTAAGTATATTATGTTGTATGAATAATGTATGTATGTTGGTCCGGAGTAACAAACTAAGATTAAAGAAGTTAAATTGCAGAAATCAATTAAGATATAAAAGTAACTTACCCTGTAGTAGAATTAAAATCACCTTGTAGGAATTTGAATTGTGTTGTAGAAATAATTTACCCTGTAGTAGATATTTGAATTGGCCATGTGATCGTTTAGTAGTAATATAGGACACTACATTGTGATTCGAGATAACCCAAGCAAGGAATTTCTGTCAACCTAAGTAAGTATGTATAAGCCTAACAACTGCTACGCCTAACAGAAGCACAACCATTGAATTTATATTCCACATTACTCAAGTCTCCCAAATAAAGATCTAGGTACAACAAAACATCAGGCAGGTATTAAAACTTATCTCCCAGAATATTTTAAAAGTTATAAGTTAGTTGTAGTTATCTCTCATCAGTTTATTTAGAGACAATTACTATAATTCAAATACTTCGTTGTTATCAAGTCTTCTAGCCAAGATAAATATATTTTGGATATCCTTCAGTAAAATCATATTAGTTTTCAAGTAATAATATAGATGGCGTTAAATTAAAACATGTATTCATTTGAGTTACTTTCTCTGGCTAAATCATGGAAAACTAATAATACCAGCGTAGAGAAAAAAGCACTAGACTTAAATAAAATTATTTCTTATAAAAATGTAATATTGAGATAAAATATTCAAGTGTATTTTTGAGAAAGTGACTTGTATGAACATTAGCTTTAATTATGAGTTCTATAGAATCAGAATAATAGTTATAATTAACAGCATGGGATTTTATGAATCAAAATTAATTTTCCTTTCTACATATAGAGTATTACAAGCTTAGTTTTGAATGTAAATGTGCTGTTAATTAGAACATTGTCTATCTACTTGTGTTTGTTCTTAATAGTAGTAAAGAAAAGAGTTGTTAAGATTTGTTTTGAACGTTTATTTATTTAAAGTTTAATAATTTTGTTATGTATTATTATTGGACATAAATTTGTAGAGTTTCAAAGTTTTTTATTTTTATTTTATTTTTTTATGTTTTTTGTTATTTCAAAGGTTATTTATTGTATTTTTATATATTTTGTCCCTACAGAAGCGCTCCACGAGGATACCAACTTCCGGATTTCAATGACTCGACCACCCTTCTAAGCTAGACAACCAGAAAGAAGGGCAATAAAACTGGCGCCATCAAACGCGTATTGGAGCACGGGCTTTTTGTTTGCACGAATTATACAAATCAAGACCGCAATTACGACTGATTCAACTCAACTCCAACTCTTTAAACATTTAGAAGTATAATTTTAAAAATAATTCTTAGGGTTTAAGATATAAATCATTACTAGTAGTATTTTAATTTGTACTGTAAGCTTCAGTAAAAGTCATATATCAGTTCAACCCCTCTGCTAGTAAAGGTTTCACCAATGGACTCGGCACTGCTTGGTCCGACTGTTTCCAAATCTTACAGAACAATGATCTCTCTATATTGGAGATAAATGTCTGATAAGTTAAGAAACCCAGAAGAATTATACAGTTGCAAAACTCAATGTAGTCGTATAGTTTGTAAGAATTGGTATTAAGCTGATTATGGAACAACTTTATCTTCCAGCTCAAATGTACACAATTAGTATAAACGATCTCGTGACGTTAGATAAACTATACTTGTAGCAATTTACGTTCCATCAGATAATCAGTGGAATTCAAATTTAATATTGATCAACATATTTATCAATAGAAACCAGTCAAGCAAAATAATAATAATCTTCATCAATGTTTAACATCATTGAATATCACGTTATACCTACATGATATTTTAAAACAGTTCCTAAGTTAATATATCTTCTCGTCAGATATACAGAGCAAAAATGTATTACATTCAAAGTAGTAAAATCTCAAGTAAACGATTGTTATAAAATCATGAAACACAGTAAACAAGTTTTACCCACAATGGAAATCACGTATTGCCGTGTCTATTCTGTTCTGTGGAAGTATGCGCTATACATCAGGCAATAGCGAAATTACATCAATATAGTTCTAACATCAATTAATTTAGCGTTATGCTCTTATATAAAGTATATATCGCTATGTTATTTTAACCACTCTACATCAGGCAAATGTGGAAACAAGATATACTAGAATTATGACGACAGCCAGCGCTATACTGTTATATTATCTATAGAGTTCTCCATTGTACAAGGATCAGTGAAATATAATTATAGATTTTTCGGCATATTATCTAGTTAGACAAGGCATAAATCCAATGCAAATTATGAGTATATCACATTACAGAAGTGGAGTATATATCCAACTCACCGAAGTTCGCTTCTCCTTATAATTTCTCATGAATTTACCGTAATCCAGCAATATATTGTCAGCAAGGCTTATGGTAGGTACTTTTTCTTTATTCTCTTCAGGTAAAAATATCACTTTCTTTATCAATTCAAAAGCTAAAAATTTTCTTTGCTTCCATCTCATGTCGGGCTTTTTCTAGCATTTTTCCATTCTGTCGGACTTCCTTTTTTTTTCGAATCCCCCATAAAATTCCATGTCATCAGCCAGAAAAACAAAATCCGTCTTTTTTTTTTTCAGCCATACCATCATAGAGCAATACAGTAAAGAGGTCGGCATTCCCGTTCTACCGTGCTTCGTGAATTCTTACGCCCGTCTTAGCCATATATCTGAGCAAAGATCAATATCCAGATATCCAGAAAGATTTATCCAATAAAATAATGAATTTTATTCAAAATTCCACTAATTAATTCATTAGTTTTTCCAATCTTATATTTTCTAATTTTTTATTTCATCATACATTTTTAAGCTTGGCAATTCTCGTTCCGCTCTGTCATCTAGGTTCGCGCTATTATGTAAACAAACCCAAAATAAAATTTCGACGGGTTTTTTCTTTATTACAGGAATCAATCCGAATAAGTGAGATCTCCAATTTGTGAATAGTGCATAAATTGCTGCATTCTAAACTATGTACAGTATTGCATTCAGTGCTCATCAAATTCGCCAAGGACATCTCGCAAACTTCCTGGTGTTTTGTGAAACGTAAATACGCCGCAGATCAATTCGAAAAACAACGACGATATCTTCTGATACAAAGCAGGTACTCATCAGGATAATTCCTCCGTTATATAGCTCAAAGTTCTCAATTAGTTTCAGCAAAATACCCATTCCAATCATTTGTAATCATGAATCTAAACAATCATTGTATAGTCTGCCTTTGACTCCATAAATCCTCCCTAACAACTAACTACATAACAACAGATCCTTTACAATGTTACTCTTCAACGCATAATACAATAACAACTATTGTTAATACACAATACAATAGTTGGTTTACAGAACTTAATACATAGATCATTCCTTGATAATAATATATGGATTCAAATAAGATGCATTGCCTGTACATTACAATCTTTATACAATAAATTCAATCCAAGCTACTACAACAATTTACAATGAATTTCACTGAATATTCATTCAGTTTCTGCATGAACAAACTTCTTTTAAACAAGTATCAATAGATTTCCAGAACAGTTATTTTAAAATCACTAAAGTTTATACCTTTTGTGTCCACAGAATGACTGTTCAGACAGTCCCGACGTTACCCAGACAGTCTCACACCGCTCTTCATCCTGAGTCAGGCGGAAATCCATCCACTGGACTCTAGATCACTCAAAAGTCGCCGGGGACCCAGCCATCCTCTGGCTCTGGACAAGTCTTCATGCTAATATTATTATAAATCTGAGGAAAACAAATAATTTAAATATCACAGTATAAATATTATAAATATATTTATCTATTCAAAAAAGTGAGTAATTATTTATTGTTAATTTTTCTTAACGGAGCGTGAACATGATGATAATTACTCCGTTCTTGTGCTCTATGCCCCTCTCTACTGTTACGTGACCACCTGGTACCGTCACAACTTTACACAACAAAATCAACAATAAAGTTCTATGGCAACCAATGTTGGAATTATCGTTCAAAGAAGATATAACACGGCACGCTGGATTTTGAATAAAGCTAAAGTTGGGTTTCCTATGCACCTAGAGAAGGTTCAAGATATATAGTTACAAATGAAGCTAATATAAGCGTGTGTAAAAAGAAAAACAGTCACTTTTAACCAGCTAACTTTCAAATCAGCTCCAAGCCCAAATGACGGAGACGATGCTGGATCAAATCCCACCGCTGGGCGAGCTGAAGATGTTCTTGTGCCGACTGACGGTGGGAGACTACTCCAGCCTCCACAACAAGACCAACGGGGCCAAGAACCCGGGGTGCACGCTCATTGAAGTCGTGCCACAGGTAAAGATATCTTTTACAACTTTAGAATTAGACTCCGCACCACCACTCGTGACAGTTAGCGAAGGGAGTCACTGTCGTATTCCACAATGACAGATGAAACCTATGATATTATAGTGGCTTAGTTCAATAATTTCGCCAAAGGACTTCAGTGATGGCGCGGAGTCTATTATCAATTTGCTAATAGATCTGTCAAAAGATAATGGCGCGTTTTCGAGACGCAAAAAGACCTGTCAAAGACAGTTCCCAATTTCACCATAGGTGGCGCCAATGTTTTGATTTGTTGGAGAAATTTCACAAAAACAAACAAAGGTGCCACACTTGGCAAAATATATCTTTGACAAGTCAATTTGTATCCGAATGGGAAACGCTCATCGAGCAACTCGATCTTCCACGCAAGGGTGTAGCCTTAGCTAAAAATCGGTTGTCTGTAAAGTTACTGACGATAGTTGAACGTGACAACTTCAACTCCAAGCCTTAAATGGAACGCCTCAGAGCGAGGTAACGCCGCATGACGTCATGCGGCGAGGTAACACCGCATGACGTCATGTTTTTTCGTGCGTGCAGCCGGCTTCATCGAATTATAAGACGTTGTCACGTCAAAAATATTCTTCAAATCTTTCTGTCATTTCTTGCGGGAGGGGAAATTGCACACTAGCGCAAAGCCGCACTATAACATACAAAACATACCTGTACCGATCCATTGCCGATCATACTCACACAGCCAAATCACTAACACATAAAAAATAAAGCACCATTCACTGACTAGCTTCATATTCCACGCCACAGTATATTATCAAATTACATGGTCCACGCGGACTTGTGCTTTGACATGCCCCTTCCGTGTTGCTCGCTGGTAACGCCTCATTCTCCAAATGTAACGCCAATGTTGCAATTCGTGAAATTTTTCGAACAAAATGAAACATAAGCGTCGTGAATTTGAGAAATATCTGTGACAGTTCTATTTGCATCTTGAATGAGCCTCATTTAACAGAAAAACAAAGTTTTTTGAGTACAAAATTCACAGATCAAAATGAAATAGCACACAGTAATGTACTTAATTCATGAAATAATTATCATTGTATGCACACAATGAGGTGTTTTATGAATGCAAATATAAGAGTCAAAGATTTTCAATATCAGCACAGGTGATCTTTTTTTCAGGAATTTGTAAAGCATAAATGTGCCGATGTCAATTATTTCACAAATATTTTGACCCATTTATCATTGTTGTCCTGAAAATGCCTCATTCTCCCCTTAGACCTACGATTTCAGAATCCAAATATGCCCGTGAAAGTATGCCTTTCTATGTATAATAAGTATGTATTTAAAACCACCTCCATTAGTATGATATCAGCTATCTGGCCGTCATCATATAAGCTTTGCTTAGTTTGGGGTCAGATGGTGTTGTGTGTGAATTGTCCACCAATATTTATTTATTTAAGAAATATGCTAAATTTCGCCATATATTGCGCGAATGTTTCGTTTTGTGTGAAATGTTTCTACTTCCTTTACAAATACAGCTTATGTACAACAGTTGACGATTATTAATGTGCATACTTACAATTACATACAGCGAAAATTATATCACAAACGACTGGACTGTTGACGAAGTACGAAAACTAGCCTTTTCCTTATTATTACGTACCCGCAAGTATGTTTACCTACATGTTATTAACATAGGTTAGTTATCGTTACTTCGCTTAGTATACCTTAGATGGATAATTCTGTCTGTTATTTGTAGATAAAAGACGCTTACCTCAAACAAGTCCATAAGCGTACCAAAACGATCGCAAAGTCCCAACTAGAAGTTTTCAACATGGACGGTTCGGAGCAATCGAAGGAGATGGCGCGGAAGCTTCTGGAATCCTACACCAGTGACGCTGCGTTGGCCATGGATGGCGGCGGGGCCAAATGTGGCCGCTGTGGGGAAAATGCTAGCAAGAAATGCTCGCGATGTAAGACCGAGTGGTATTGTGGCAGGTGAGTAACAGAGTAAGTAGACATATATTTGAAAACAACACCAATCGCCAAGTTTAAGTCTACATGTAGGTATACCTACATGTAGAGAACAGGTGAGGAAACCTACTCGCAGTATAGATTTGAGTGAAGTTGACGACTAAGAATTGAATTCATCATGAGGCGTCAAAAGTCAAAGATAGTCATAAATTCAGCCATAGTGTGGCGCCAATGTTTCATTTCTCTAACAACCATTAGCGCCCTATATGGTGGAAATGTAAACTATTTTCGACAGTTCTATTTGTGTCTTTTAAACACCTCAATTTTAGTGTATAAAAAATTCAATTTAATCCGGTTACTCAACGATAGATTGCGCATGTAGTACAGTGAAATGCAATCTATTTCATTCAGTTGAAAAGTTCATATCAGGACGTCTACTCTGTTTCTACGAAAACGTAATTTCGAAATAAACTCGCGACTTTCCAACTCCGATTCTACTTCTATCCGTCGCGTCGTTTTGTCCGTGTAAATGTTCTAATTAGAGTATGCTTAGAACATTTAAACGTCAAACAATGTTGTATCGGACGAAACGAATTAGAACGAGAGTAGGAAATTCGCGAGCTTTTTTGAAATTACGTTTTCGTAGAAATAGAGTAGACGTCCAAAAACGTAACTTCGCAATAAACTCGCGATTTTCCAGCTCCGGTTCTACTTCGTTTCGTCCGATCGAACATTGTTTTACGTTTAAATGTTCTAAGCCTACTCTAATTAAAGTAATAATAAAAAATGAAACGGACGAAACGACGAATCGAAGTGGAACCGGAGTAGGAAAGTCGCGAGTTGATACTACGTTATTCGTATAAAGAGAGTAGACGTCCTGCTTCTGACATGTTCTTTACATTTTTATAAAAAGTTTTGTCGGAACTTTACTAAAACTGTATACTCATAATATAACTTGATATTGTTTCCCAGGGAGTGCCAAGTACAGCAGTGGCCTAAGCACAAAGACCTCTGCGACCAATTTGCAAATATCTGCATTTAGAAATAATATTAGTGTCACTTATTGGCATATTTTTATGTTAGCACAGAAATGATATTTTTATTTATGGTGTGCGCAGCCACATACAATAATTACGTTTTAAGACAAGAGAAACCTTGTTTCTTTGCTATTAAACTATTGGAATTACATAAGACTAGTCACGGCAGACTATTTAGGTAAAAGTACTGAAATATGTCTTAATCATCAGTTTAGAATCTCTTTGAAATTGCTTATCGAAACTGCTATAGTGGCCGGCAATCGGCAATCAAGTTTACCCAAAATTGACGTGGAAGGTTCGAAGAAAGTTCGCGCATGTACACTTTCACCAAAGAGAGCTTAAAAGCCATGCGCAGCTAACTTCATTGGGTCAACTTGTTTGGCGGCACCCATTCACTTCCAGTTAAATAGTTTAATGATTAATGCATAGTTGTTTAGTTATTATCTAACTTATTTCTGAAATAAAACGAGCTGGACAATTTTTTTGGATTTTTTATTTATTCGTAACTTATCTTAGACCTAGGGCTTAGCTCGAAGACTTGAGGTAGTCTTTGAGCACGTCCAACGCCGGCGTCTCTTCACCGAAGTCCTGGAAGATAATAATGGGATTAATTACATTTCTGTGTAAAGTTTCATTTGGAGTAGAGTATGATTAAAATTGGTCAGTTTGTTTAGAAGCTACAATATCACAGACCGGCACGTCACCCTTGAAACTGTGAGCAGACCTTCGTTATTGACGTGACAACGTCTTATAATTCGATGAAGCCGGCTGCACGCCCGCAAAACATGACGTCATGTAACGTTACCGTTAGTTCGTCGTCCGTGCCATGCGGACGAAGCTGAGCGCTGAGGGCGCCACCCGCCGAGTAGAGCGGTATCACTACTCGCGCTATCAGCGTACTGATTTCTTAAGACGTTGTCACGTTCAACTATCGTCAGTAAACCGACTTTACAGACAACCATTTTTTTTTATAAAAGCTGAAAACTTGTCAGCGCATGCTCCTAACACAGGTAAGAACGATGGACCATTATGAAGTATGGGTCATCCTGACTTTGGCAGATAAACAGTCCTGAAGGTGTACCTACCTATGAATAACCGATCAAAATTTGTCAAATATAAAGTCTGATATTTTGGTAAGCTCGGTTCGCGACTGGCGACCACAATAGGCACTTGGAACTTGACATTATATCTTTATTGAGTCTCCGGTCTAAAGTCGCGGTTGCGTTGCGAACTGGCGCCCACATAAATTTACCTAATGATCTTGGGATACAAAAACACAGCACAGGCAGTGCATCCTCACTCGCTCAAGGTCGCGCGGTTTTAGCCTACAGCTAGACCGTTTCTCACAGGGAACAAGTGCCAGTCGGTTGTCGGACGCACGGCTGAGCGCTCGCGCAACACGTTTCCCGCGCATATTGTTATTAGATATGTCGACCAGGGATGTAACGGAGGTGATCTTATCGGAACCGAAGTCGGAGTTGGAGTTTTTAAATTTGATTTATCGGAGTCGGAGTCGGAGTCGGAACCGGAGTCGGAGGTAGGGTCAGAAGTAGTGGTAGAAGAGAGATTTTTATTTTATGACAAATAAAACATTCATTCAAACTTTTCATTGTTTTGTTTCATGAAATATCACAAAAAATGAAAAAAAAAATGGAATATTCAAAAATAAACAAAAAATTCAATTAATTGAATCCCAAAGTGCCATATAAAGTATGTTAAATGAACAAAAGCTTTCATACAAATTAAATTAAATACATTGACACCAAAAGTGTGTATATGTACTTCGTGAACATAAGCTTTGAAGCTGTCTCAGTCTAAGATATTTCTTAAGAGTGCGCCTAATGCCAGGAATAAATCTGATTTCACCCGCGCGAGGCCCTTCTTAATATGATATGCATAAAGTCGAGAATAGCATGACACAGTTTGGAGGGGAAATCAATGTTAAATCAGGAGTCAATTTTTGACCAAGTTTTATTTAATTACTCAATAATTAAACATACATTTAAAAAGTGTTCGGTCATACTTTAATAGAACGTAAAATTATACATTTTATTATCAAAAAATAATGTGGGGTCATCGCTGATAATTTCGGTGGGTTCCCAACGAGTAATTTCGAGTGCATTAATTAAAACAGTTTTTTCAGGTGCCATTTTAATTTTTTTTCTGTAAAAAAATCTGGGTAGCGATTCTGAAACCATTCGGTTGCATCCGACACGGAATCTCATCTCTCGGTCTTTGTCTTATCTGTTTAGCATGACAAGGACCGAGAGATGAGATTCCGTGTCGGTTGCATCCGACACGGAATCTCATCTCTCGATCTTTGTCTTATCTGTTTAGCATGACAAAGACAGAGATATGAGATTCCGTGTCGGATGCAACCGAATGGTTTCAGAATCGCTACCCAGATCTATTTTTAAAATTCTATTCGGTTATTGTGCTTTTTCTTGATTGTACCCACACGTCAATATTTTTTTGTTATAGTTTTTAGTTTCTTAACATCAATGAGCGGCGTCGAAAATGTATTTTTTTCGTTTTCTGGCACTAGGCGCCCCCTTGTAGATTAAAACGACGCCACCAAAAAGGTATTCGCTCGCTACCGAGCCTAATATAAGGTGCCGGAATTTTGCGTTTTTCTATGTTGTGCTCATTTAGTTTACTTTTCATTACACTCGTGCGCGGGAGATTCCCTGCGCGACATCATGTTCCTGCGAAACTGTTCGTTACTGTCGGCGCAGGGCGCCGCCGCTAAGTTATGCTTCGACATCCGATTAAAACCTCCGATTCAAAAGTTTCGGAACCGGAGTCGGAACCGGAGGTTTAAAACTAATCGGAACTTCCCACATAACGGAGTCGGAGTCGAAGCTTCGTCATAGAATAAATAATACAGATAGAACGGACACTCCCCACCCCCCGCCAATTTCAAGCTTCCTCCCCCTCAAGTACGCGAGAAGCACTCAACGAAGGGTTGTATCGGACGATAATTTTCTATGAGAATACGACCATGATGCTGAGTTATTTACCAAATTGGTACCAAATTTTTCGTCTATTAAGTATACGAAACAAGAATAATAGATTTTTCATTTCATAAGAATTTCTACAAAGATTGAATCATTTTTATAAACTGTGTTAAGCTATTCTGGTTAGAAGTACGCGCCAACACTGAAGTCCTGTGACGAAATTATTAAACTCGTTGTTTTTAAACTGCGGCTTTCGTTAATCTTTGTGAAATACGTCAGTAGCGCCAATAACCTATGGTAACGAGTGATGGCGCGGAATTTACGAAGTCACTAGTCACTAGTGTTACCAATTTAGTGGATTTTTTTGCTAACATTGCTACTATTCAGATTTATTGGTAAGTGATAATTTCTTAGCATTCAACCGACTCAAATAAAAGAAAGAGGTTCTATATTAGACTATCTGTACTTTTATGTGCGTCCATGTATATATTATGTCGGTTAATAGTGAACAATGAATATAGGATTTCATCTAGTAGTATGCTTATTTAAGATTTCGCAACAACCGTTCATTAAAACCAGTAAGAGGATACGAGTACATTGACTATTGGAATGGATAGTTCCAAAAAAAAATTAACAATATTTTTAAACTAAAATTTATTCAGTAATTAACGGCTTTGACATTGACTTATAAACTTTACCGGTTCTAGTACTACCGGTACTACTACGATTTAGTTTCATTTTTAACCAACTTCAAAAAAGGAGACGGATCTCAATTCGTTTATGTGTTTGTTACGTGATAGCTCCATTTATTGTGAAACAAAGGACATAAGCTCAAATCACATTGAAAAAACCCAGGTGCCACACCTGGGTTTTTTGATGTACCTCGGATTTTAAGTTATTAGTAATAATATTCTAAACTATCATCATCATCCGTTTGAGTGGCTAACCTGCGTTATTTTGCCTGTAGAAGTTTTGTAGAAGTTCGTGTCAAAAGCTCGTTTTATGGAACAAAATATATTGTATAATTTGGTGTTAATGATATAAAAATAATATATACCGGCTGAGTCATAAAGATATATATCAAACAATGCACGAATATGCTTAGGTTCTTTTCGCGATGGGTGGCCTTGGAATTCAAATTTAACGAGTGTAAGTAAAATAATTCATGATAATACGCTTATTTTTGGTAATGTACTTTGGACTTTGTATTCAATTATCAGTATGCTTACATCGCGGGTCCAATCTGGACAAGTACTAGCACAAGCACAGCACTAGCATAGGCCTGGGATATGAGGCGTACTTGAAGAGAGGTATATGCTAAGATGTTATGAAGATGATGATGATGATTACATCGGATTGCAAACAGTATTGGTGAACTTTAAAAAAAAACGCCTACAAAACTACACTGATAAAAAAACATGTTAGCGACTAATTTGGGTTATGGGAGTGGTGTAATATTTTTTCCTAAAATATATTTGTATACAATTATTAGATTTTTTTGAGATTAGATACAATTATTTTGTGCCGAGGTCAGGGTACGATTTGGGCCATGTCTCCTATGATGTTTCTTTTTTTTGGTAGATCATAGTCTTGAAATATGAAAACAAAACTAAAAATTACTTTCGTTTATTTTTGTTCAAGTTTTTTATGATCGTCGTTGAATTTGGTCAATTAAGTTTCTGAATTTAATTTGAAATTAAAACTGATTTTTGTTTATTTGGCGCAAATAAATTACTAAGTAATGACTTCAACCTTAAAATGTGACTTGAGTATAATAGACTCACTCACTATTCTCACAATATTTAAAGTTTTATGCGATCCTTACTATAATGCGAATAAATAAATCACTATTTATCAACATACAAAAGTAATATTTTTTAAGCAATTAGGAATAAATTAAATCCGGAACTAGCAACATTATCGAAAAAGTCCCGGGCGGCCACCACAGTAACAACAATTCGTAATGTTTGTTTACAAAATTTAATTGGAGTTTTGCGTTGAAAAATAATGTACTTGTTCTTTACTGTGCTGACATGAGATGTAAATACTTAAATAATTAGTTTGTGCAGTGTATAATACTCTGATATAGTGAACTGTGATAACGCCTTTTAATGCATCTTATGAACGTAGTTTTACCTAATCTAATGTTCTGTGACTAGTCTATAATGAAATACGCGATATGTGGAGTGATTAATTAATATATTGTCAGAATAAAGTTTTCTCTTTGGGTAAGTGTACTTAACTTACTAAAATAATTAAGTAACCCTAGATGACATGCACACATGCGTAAATGTGTTCGAACGACATATGCGTAGTTGTGTGAGTGTAGGTATGTCAACTGCACCGTCTGTATAGATTTTAGGCCGAGTGTCCGGGGTGTGGCTTCGTAACATCCCTGATGTTGACAACCCTCCGCGCTAGACAGGGACAGAGTTACGCGTTAGAAAGAGCGCAAATGTTCATTCGAAAATCGCGAGCTGAATTGAACTTTGTTGTGTCCCAGCAAGAGTCGCAAGTATTTATTTAATGGTTTTTGCTAAGTGAGGCTTCTGTACTAATATTTATTCTGTGGCACAGGGCCATACTAACCTAACCTTCCCAACTTACACGTTACATAGAAACTAACTTTGACATGGGAATGTTTAACCTTTTGACCGCCAGAATCACCTATACTCGACAAGCGCTAGCGAGTCCTGTGCGCCAACGACGCGACGTCTATAGTTGACTAATATCATAAACGCACCATAACTATTTATTGGTATTTTTATTTAACCTCTCCTGAAATAGAAAATCCCAACGTGTAAGTGTACGAGTGTACACGTAAGTGTACATGTAACTAGTCCCTGAACACCATGGGTGCTGAGATATTATATACACGGTTATATACGATATACACGGTTCATGAGTACGTCAAAAATGACTATAATGATTTTAAATCTGCGTGTATGGACTATGGATAGTAAATGATATAATAATATGATAAAATGAATGGTAAAATTTATAAGTACCTAACTAAAAATGTATTGCTATTTTGGACATGCTTTAGAATTAATTGCGATATTGTAATTTGTCCTTCCTATATTTCACATGGAACTATTGTAAGTACTCGTATAAAAATTGTTACACGTCGATGTAATGACTGTTGTAAACTTACCTGTGTATTAACTTTAAAACCCTTTTTGTTCGAAAACTATTTATCTGACATGCTGTATAGCCATGTTAACAGCGAATTTTTTATATATTTTTATTATTATTGTTTTGGCTCCTTTACAGCCGCATAGTATTTTAGTGAATTTTGAATGTATAGCTATGTATTGTGTATTGTTTCAAAAAATAATATGAATCGGCATGCATGCCAGTGTATTCTAATTTTTGTTTTATAATTATGTAATCTATAAGTTTAATTTGGAAATGAGATTAAGCTATATTGAATTTGTAAATTTGACAATACATAAATGTATTTTCTAATTTTTACTTAATTTGTAATTTTGGAGTTGCATTTATGCTAATAAAATTTATCTTATCTTATCTTATTTTTGAAGTGAAAAATTGGCGCGCCACAGACAGATTTTACGTGGGCTGTGAATTGAAATCTAGCGCGTCACGCTCGGGAATGAGAAGAAATCTTCTGGTAAACTCGGGACCATGGCCATTGGTCATCTAGAAATGCGTCAGCATTTCCCATTGACAATGCTGACGCATTTCTAGATGGCCATGGTCATGGCCACACCTTCCGGTTGCACCCGCGTAGTTTCTAAAGTAAGCTATTACATTCTGAGTTTTAAGTTTTCACTTCTATCGGCAGTTCCTATGACTGCCAATTTTTTTTATACTATCTTATCCTGGCGGTCAAAATGTAAACAGGTATAAACATGTATGTTGGGGTGATAGGAAAGTGTTTGCGCACGTAGAGCGCTACACCATAGGGCACCCTGCCTGTTCTAGCGCTCTTTGTGCACTGACATTCCATCGCGGTATGAAAGTGTTCGTGTCGCGCAACTATAGGAATACATGCAGCTATATTTATTATGACAAAAGTAAATTAGGGGAAGAAAAATATGCGATTTAAACGGCACCTTAAAAAAAATTGAACAAATAAAAAAATGCCTAAAAACTATTATGCGTCTCATCAATAGTCGAATTAAATGTAGTACAATGGATTGTTATGCTTAAACACATAACGGCAAAAACCGATTATGTGAACGTTGCATTATGACACTATACATTATGCTACATTAATTATGACAAAGTAAATTAGGACCAAAAAATTATGCGTTCTAATAGGCTCCCCCCCAATAACACTTATGATCAAGTGTCAAGCCTGTTAAGTGCCTGTCGCGGTCTCGGCGCAAACCTGTACGACAGAATAAATATTAGTCCTGTACCGCAAATAATCATAAGACTAGTGCAACGTACGGTGTATCATACGTACACCGTAAAACTTTACATGGCCGGATTTAGAGGTGTGGATGCGCCGTGCCGGGGCTTCGTTGGGGATGTTCCAATATCGCAGCTCTAGAGTGGATGCTGCAGCAGAAGAGCACCGTTGGTATTACGGTTTACGGTGCGCCGATCTCGCTGGCCACCGCGGCCTTGACGCGGGCGACAGCGTTACATGGCAAACACGGTAGAGCTGCAGGGGACCTAAGATGTCCAGACGCGGAGTCGTCTGGCACCCATTTACTGGTTGGTCCCGGAGGTGGTCACGGCGTATCCTGGGTTCATGTGCGTCAGTGATGGAGTTGTGCTCCATAGGAGCGCCCAGAGACGGGCAAGCCGCAATTTCGCGGAAGAATGCGACAATAGCATAGAATAGATAATACAGATAGAACGGACACTCCCCACCCCCCGCCAGTTTCAAGCTTCCTACCCCGCAAGAACGCGAGAAGCACTCAACGAAGGGTTATATCGGACGATAATTTTCTATGAGAATACGACCATGATGCTGTATTATTTAACAAAATGGTACCAAATTTTTCGTCTATTATACGAAACAAGAATAAGAGATTTTTGATTTCATAAGAATTTCTACAAAGATTGAATTTTTAAAAACTATAAAAAGAAATTTTTATAAACTGTGTTAAGCTATTCTGGTTAGAAGTACGCGCCAACACTGAAGTCCTGTGACGAAATTATTAAACTCGTTTTTAAACTGCGGCTTTCGTTAATCCTTGTAAAATACGTCAGTGGCGCTAATAACGTATGGTAACGAGTGATGGCGCGGAGTAGGTACAGTTCGCAATTCACGAAGTCACTAGTCACTAGTGTTGCCAATTTAGTGGATTTTTTTACTAAGATTGCTACTATTCAGATTTATTGATAAGTGATTATTTCTTAGCATTCAACCGACTCAAAAAAAAGAAACAGGTTCTATATTAGACTATCTGTACTTTTATGTACGTCCATGTATATATTATGTCGGTCAATAGTGAACAATGAATATAGGATTTCATCTAGTAAGTAGTATGCTTATTTAAGATTTCGCAACAACCGTTCATTAAAACCAGTAAGAGGATACGAGTACATTGACTATTGGAATGGATAGTTCCAAAAAAAAAATAACGATATTTTTAAACTAAAACTTATTCAGTAATTAACGGCTTTGACATTGACTTATAAACTTTACCGGTTCTTATTCAGTAATTAACGGCTTTGACATTGACTTATAAACTTTACCGGTTCTAGTACTACCGGTACTACTACGATTTAGTTTCATTTTTAACCAACTTCAAAAAAGGAGACGGATCTCAATTCGTTTATATGTTTGTCACGTGATAGCTCCATTTATTGTGAAACAAAGGACATAAGCCCAAATCACATTGAAAAAACCCAGGTGCCACACCTGGGTTTTTTGATGTACCTCGGATTTTAAGTTATTAGTAATAATATTCTAAACTATCATCATCATCCGTTTGAGTGGCTAAACTGCGTTTTTTTGCCTGTAGAAGTTTTGTAGAAGTTCGTGTCAAAAGCTCGTTTTATGGAACAAAATATATTGTATAATTTGGTGTTAATGATATAAAAATAATATATACCGGCTGAGTCATAAAGATATATATCAAACAATGCACGAATATGCTTAGGTTCTTTTCGCGATGGGTGGCCTTGGAATTCAAATTTAACGAGTGTAAGTAAAATAATTCATGATAATACGCTTATTTTTGGTAATGTACTTTGGACTTTGTATTCAATTATCAGTATGCTTACATCGCGGGTCAAATCTGGACAAGTACTAGCACAAGCACAGCACTAGCATAGGCCTGGGATATGAGGCGTACTTGAAGAGAGGTATATGCTAAGATGTTATGAAGATGATGATGATGATTACATCGGATTGCAAACAGTATTGGTGAACTTTAAAAAAAACGCCTACAAAACTACACTGATAAAAAAACATGTTAGCCACTAATTTGGGTTATGGGAGTGGTGTAATTTTTTTTCCTAAAATACATACAATTATTAAATATTTTTGAGATTAGATACAATTATTTTGTGCCGAGGTCAGGGTACGATTTGGGCCATGTCTCCTTTGATGTTTCTTTTTTTTGGTAGATCACAGTTTTGAAATATGAAAACAAAACTAAAAATTACTTTCGTTTATTTTTGTTCAAGTTTTTTATGATCATTATTATTATGTATTGAGTACACTTTCGTGATCTCTCCATGCATGGAGGTTAATTTAGGCACGGGCCGAAGCCAAGTGCATATTTTTTATAATTATTATTTTTTTTTTTTTAGTTGCTAAGGAATTTACGTACAATTCTGCATGTGTTCAGAATTGAAGCCTTCTGTAAAAGTGTATAGGTGTTAGACGGAATACCTAGGGTGTGTAAACTCGTGTGCAGTGTATTTGGTATCACTCCTGTGGTAGATATAACTATTGGTATCGTTCTTGTGGTATTTACGTGCCATTGTGTTTTAATTTCTAAGGAGAGGTCGACGTATTTTGCAATTTTTTCGGAGTGTGTGGAAATCAGATTGTGTGTATTACAAACAGCAATGTCTATAAGAAATACGGATTTCTTTTGTTTGTCTAAAACTGTTATGTCGGGTCTATTAAAGTGTATAGTCTTATCAGTAACTATTGTCCTATCCCAATACAATTTGAAATTTAAATTCTCCAATACAATTTCAGGTTTATATTTATAATAGGGAACCTTTTTATCTCCTAGTTTGTATTTAAATGCTAATGATTGATGTACTATTGCAGCTACTTGGTCGTGTCTATGTTTATAATCCGTTTGGGCTATAGATTTGCATGCACCTGTAATATGTTGAATCGTTTCAGAGGCCACATGACATTTTCTACATTTGTCGTTATAGTTTGTGCGTCGGATGATATAGCGCTGGTAGTTGCCAGTATCAATCACCTGGTCTTGTATAGCCAGCATGAACCCTTCGGTCTCCGGGAAAAGCTCGCCACGCATCAGCCATGCGTTTGACGCGTTCTTATCAACATGTTGCTGTTCTAGGTCGTGACGATGCCTCCCATGTAGAGACTTCTGTTTCCATGCCGCTATTTTGTCTTCATTACTTGTTATGTGTTCGTTACGCTGTTTGTTGTTATTGTAAAGGTTGAGAGGAGTTATTCGTCTATCTGAATGTACTATTGATATGTGCAGTTGCGATTGTTCTGCTTTATTGTGGAAATACTCTCTCAAATTTGTGATCTGTTTATTGTGTAAGTTACTTATGTCGATAATTCCTCTACCACCTTCGCCTCTTGAGAGTCTCATGCGCTGAACACAGGATCGCGGATGATGTTTACGTTGGGAAGTTAATGTCGTACTAATTAAAGATTGAGCTTTTTTCAAATCTGTCTTTGTCCAGCTAATAATTCCAAAAGAGTATGTAAGAATAGGAATAGCAAATGTATTTATTGCATGGATTAAATTTCGTGAGTACAATTGGGTTTTTGTAAGTATGTTGAGTCTATGTCTGAATTTTTTGAGAATTTCAAATTTAGTTTCTTTTTGAGGTATACGATGTGATTGTTGAAAACCAAGATATTTGTAAGTCTCATTATAATTTAGTGGATCTATTTGCTCTCCTGTGTTCAGTTCGTAATTTATAGCCACTATTTGACCGTTACTAAATGTAAAGGTTTTGCATTTGTCAATACCAAACTGCATCTGGATGTCATTAGAAAATGCCTGAGTAGTGTCTGCTAAAAGGTGTAAGGATGGGGTGTCGTAATTTAATATCATCCATGTACATTAGTTGTGCCATTGATTTACTTGAGGTTTGGTTTGTAATTTTGAGACCATTTCCCGAGGCGTTAAGAATGTTGGACAGAGGGTTTAGAGCGAGGCTAAACCAAAGGGGACTGAATGCCTCTCCTTGAAAGATACCTCTTCTAATTGGTATTTCATCAGTCTCTATTGAAGTTTCTGAGTTCCTGATTTTTAGTTTTGTCTGCCACTGGTCCATTGTATCTGATAAAAAGATAATCAAAGTTGGATGTATCTTATAATGGAGCAATATATATTTTAACCAAGTGTGTGGAACTGAGTCAAAAGCTTTACGATAGTCAATGTACATAGTGTGCAATTCTCTTTTGTTATTGATTGTATGTGTCATGGCAATGTTATCTATGATTAACTGTTCTTTGCAACCTTGACTTCCTTTACGACAACCCTTCTGCTCCTCTGCTAAGATGTTGTGCGCGGTCACATGTGTATACACTAGCTCAGTAATACAAGCAGTAATTATTTTATATATGGTTTGAAGACAAGTGATAGGCCTGTACTTTGAGGGATCTGTTGAATTAATATCTTTTGGTATCATGTAAGTAATACCTTGTGTCAAAAATGGAGGTAATGTTTTAGGTTTCTGAATGAAGTCATTAATGTGATTGTATAAAATTGGGTGCATTATAGTAAGCTTTTTATAGAAGTAGTTATGTATATGATCAGTTCCGGGAGCTTTCCAATTATTTATTTTATTTAATATTGCAATGAATATGTGAATTGGGATAATTTCAAAATCCATTTGAGGGACTGCATCAAATTTTTTAGCATCTTCTGAAATCCATGGTGCTTCTTGATTATGGTTAACTGGTTTAGCCCAAATGCTAGACCAGAATTTATGTAGTTCGTCTGCAGGTGGTGTTAGCGAGTGATTGTTATTGGGCGCTGTGTTTGAATTTTTAGAAAGGTTCCTGTAGAATTTTTTCATTTTTGTTGAATTGGGCATTTTGATTTTTCCTTTTAGTGCAGTCAGTATATCGTCGGAGTCTACTACAGGTAGCATTTAGGTTTTGTTTGAGACTGTCAAGATATTCTTCGTCAGTCTTATTAGGATTTTCGTGTCTTGAGTGTATTTTGTATTTTTCTTTTATATCGTCTATATGCGCTAATAATCTATAATTTCTATTTCCTTTGATGTATTGTGTCATTCGTCCTATAGCCTGTCGCAGTCTTTTAATTTTATTTTCCAGTCTGATTTGTCATAACGGTTTTCTAGCCGTTCTTTCGACTTGGGTGCTGTTTGTATTTTGTGTTATTTTTAAGCCATTACAAGTAGCTGTGGTGAATGCTGCGCAATATATTAATGTATGAGTAGTTATAAAAGTGTCATTTGGTGTAATATATTTTGGTAAAATTTCTGAATTTAAAAATGTTACAATATAAGTCAGCCTCTTTGAAGATTTTTGCTTCGGTAAAAAGGGTCTATTATTTGAGTCTAACCTTTTGAAATTTTCGTAGGCTGTTTTGAATGTTTCTGATATTTTGTCATTTAAGTGATCGTTTGTCCATTGCTTTCTACTGAATTGTTCTTGATTTGTTGTATTATTTATTGTTTCTTCAGTATGTTGTGTTGAGTATTCACATTGTGTTTCTAGAAAGGGGTTATTTGTATTAATCTGTAGTGTGTCTAGCATGCTGATTTGTGTGTTTTGTTCTAGATAGATATTATGTTCCGAGATATCTAACACTTCTTTTACTTCTTGTCTTATCTCCTGTAATTTCTGATCTGAGATAAGCTTGTTGCTTACTATTACTCTACGCTGGTCTGCTATGCGCTGTTCAGAAACATGTGATATACATGGGAACAGTTCTATAATTTTAGTGTGCAGTTGTTTACGATATGCAGTTTTATTAGTTTCTAAGTGCGTAATTAAAAGATAGTTTTTAATTATTGCTTCATTAACATCGTCGCTCCATCTGATTCTAGAAGTTGTTTGCGGTTGAGTTTCGATAAAATCTGAAGTTGTAGTTGTGTATTGGTTTTCGACTGCGTTTTGAATTCGGGTTTCTAAGTGTCGTTCGACTTTTTTTTTAATTAATTGAATAGTGTTATCTGTTAAAAGCTTATTTCTGATAATCGCACGCCGTTGGTCTCCTACTCGCTGCTTTGATACTTCCATCTCTGGAAATTGGTGCATAAATTGTCTATGTAATGAATCTAAATATCCACGTGGCTTAGCTTCTAATTTGGTTACTATTAAGTATGTGCGCAAAATGAATTCGTTCATTTCTGATGTCCATTTTTTTCTCGCACGTTGGTTTCCAGTAATGGGTGCAAGGTTGTTGGCGTATGCCTCTTGTACAACATTTTCTGGAATTGTTGAAACAGATGTAGAACGGGACCTAAATTGATTCTCAAAGGAGAGTGGCGAGCTTAACGGAGATTCAAATAAGCTCTGTGTTGAAGAAGGTGATGGTGATTCTGATTGCACTGAATATTCGGCTGTAGCATTTACTCGTACACTACGCGTACAGAGTGTAGAGCTAACAGAGGCCCGCCTGCTCGGCTCTCTGCTACCGATGGTTCGCATGCTGTGGCATCCAGCATCGGCTCCAGATGCGCCCCGGCGATCGCCCCCGGGAAGCGGCCGTAAATTGTATCTACTATTGTTCTCCATCATAATCATCATTGGACATTAGGAGCCTACATCGTTTGTCCAGAGCGAGTAGACGCGCAGTAAGCTATCTAACTAAGCCTACGGTTGTCGCCGTTGGTGTTCTTAAGAGAGATACACTCTTCCGCCGCCAAACCAAAGTCAACATCCCGCGCTGATGTTGCCTGTTCTATTTAAGCCTCACGGAGACGTATACGCCTAAGAGCCTTAAATAGCTTACATACTTTTCCTACTTTTTACTTACTCCTACCTACTCCTTCCCTTCGTCCCAGAGCCACGTTAGCCGCACCAGTAACTTCTAATTGCGTATCCGCCCCCCACGTGATCAGGTAGTCGATCAGGACGTGTGGTTGGCCTTTAGGGGGCTTATTGTTATTATTATTAGCCTAAATTGTCCCACTGCTGGGCAAAGGCCTTTATTTTTATGATCGTCGTTAAAATTTGGTCAATTAAGTTTCTGAATTTAATTTGAAATTAAAACTGATTTTTGTATAATAGACTCACTATTCTCACAATACTTATTTAAAGTATTATGCGATCCTTACTATAATGCGAATAAATAAATCACTATTTATCAATATACAAAAGTAATATTTTTTAGGCAATTAGGAATAAATTAAATCCGGAACTAGCAACATTATCTTTCCGGCCAGTTCGTAGTTTGTTTACAAAATTGAATTGTAGTTTTGAGTTGAAAAATCATGTTCTTGTTTTTTACTGTGCTGACATGAGATGTAAATAATTAGTTTGTGCAGTGTATATACCTAGTGAACTGTGATAACGCCTTTTAAGCAACTTATGAACGTTGTTGTACCTAATCTAATGTTCTGTGACTAGCCTACCTATAATGAAATACGCGATATGTGGAGTGATTAATTAATATACAGGGTTATTGGTAATCAGCCTGCATCCTTTTAAGGGCATGTTAAGGACATTACATATGACAAACTTTTGTTCTACGGTTTTTAAAAATTCAATTTTTTTTTTCTCGTACAAAATAAAGAAAATATATTTGTCCTGTCTAAAACCATTTAACTCTATAAACACGTGCCCGCAACAAGCAGGCGCGCTCTCTTTAACGCTCGCCGACACTAGGCACGATGCTACAGATAGGATAATAGTTACTACTGTGCCGTCAAGGCATATGAAAGGGTAGCGGGGCCTGCACGGGGGCGGCTCCACGTGCCTACAAATCAAAACCTCTAACAACCAAATTTGTAAATTTGGCTGTTAGTAGTAAATCGAAAAGCGCGCGAATCGACTTGTTTTTGTTTTAATGGTTCGTTACAATGCCGTGCCAATACGTTAACATTGGGTAGGTACATACAGAAATGGTGTGAGTTTTGCTCCCACCATCACCACCACAACGACAATGTTCAATGTAGCCGTCGCTTGCGGTGAATACGTCAGGTTGTTTCGCAATACCTATCTAGTGTTTTGGTGATATTGATCATAATTAATATGAACATTTACTGAGTGACTACCCGTACTCTGCAATGAGGAGGGCTCCTTGCCACAACTCGCATAAAAGTAGGTACTAGTATTAGAACTGTTAAGGCGCTGAATAGAGCCAAATGGCACTTTTTAAACACATTTTTAGCAAAATGTATAGGGTTTGAGATGTTGAATAAAATATATGTTATTCTTGAACATATTTATAAGGGAACCATTGCTTTCAAAACACAATTTGGAAAAGATATCTTGACAAGAAAAAATCGTAAACTAACCTCTAAAATGAGTTTTAAACGTAAATATCTGTGTTATTAATGAACATACATTATTCAAATTTTAAAGATTAACGTATTATTTCTTAATAAAGGGCAAGGATGTTTTATATTTTAGATTAATTTGGTTAATTCGCATTAATTAATTGTTTTTTAATACGCTAACTCGACCGAACAGGCCTGAGTCTTGCTTCTCGCTCACTACTATGAAGTCCGGCAGAAAGCGCTGATGCGCCGTGCAGGAAGGACGCTACGTCGCGTCGCTTCGCTGCGCGGCACTCGCTATTCAGAAAAATAAAAATTCTCACAAATGGAATGCAGAAACGTCAAGAGAGGTCATATGATTTGAAAATTTGACGCGTTGGTTATTAGTAGGTTTAGCTCGATGGTTTAGCATGACCGTGGTGGACGTTTATGACCCTGTGTCCAAATCTTTGAACCGTGATTTTCTTTTTGCATATTTTTTTTCATATTGTTGTTGTATGTTTTCGCTGTAGTTTACAAGCTTTTATTTTTTATTTTCACCTGCCCTGAGGCACAGATGAGAATATAGTTATTATGGAACCCATGAATATCCGTGATGTAACGCGAGGCTTATCATGAAATCTTGCAAATTAAATCTACTTCCCGATTTACAGATTGCGTGAAAATTTGTATAATACTTGTGTAAATTGCAAGAAGACAATAAATAAATTGCAATATGATAATTATGATGCTGATCTGATGATGGAGCTGGAAGGTTGCCATGCCATATCATTGATGTTTAATTCAGATCAATCAATTGTTTTTAAAAAGCTAACTCGACTGAACGGCCCTTCTACCAGCTAACTAAATCGGTAAAAAAATAAAAATGATAAATTCTCACAAACGAAATGCGGAAACGTCAAGAGAGGTCATATGATTTGAAAATTTGACACGTTGGATATTAGTCGGGTTGGCTCGATGGTTTAGCATGATCGTGGTACGCGTTCATGACCCTGTGTTCAAATCTCAGAACCGCGAATTTCTTTTTGCATGTTTTTTTTCATATTATTGTATGTTTTCTCTGTAGTTTTTCAAGCTTTTACTTTTTAGTTTTACCTGCCCTGAGGCATAGGTGAGAATATAGTTACTATGGAACAAGACATTAAAACAAGACTAAATTGCAAGACAATTATATGATAATTAATTAATTATGATGCTGATCTGATGATGGAGCTGGAAGGTTGCTATGTCATGCAAAATGTTTAATTCACATCAATCAATTGTTTTTAAAAAGCTAACTCGACTGAACGGCCCTTCTACCAGCTAACTAAATCGGCAAAAAAATAAAAATGATAAATTCTCACAAACGAAATGCGGAAACGTCAAGAGAGGTCATATGATTTGAAAATTTGACACGTTGTATATTAGTCGGGTTAGCTCGATGGCATAGCATGACCGTGGTACGCGTTCTGACCCTGTGTTCAAATCTTAGAACCGTGAACTTCTTTTTGCATGTTTTTTTTCATATTGAGCCGGAAGGTGGTCATAGAAACTCAGTAATTAAACGACATAGCACAACCGAGCTTGGACTCGTTTTCTTTGTCTTAACGAGTACTTTGGTGCTAGATTATTACCAGGGTCTGATGATGGAGCCGGACGGGGGGTCATAGGAACTCAACAATTAAATGACATAACTCCATCGAGTTTGGGCTCATTTGATTTGTCTTAATGAGTACTTTGGTGCTAAATGGTAACAAGGGTCTGATGAAGGTGCTGGAAGATGGTTAAGGGTTGCCAGTAATTAAACGAGTACATTGGTGTTAAAGTCCAAGTCGCTGTTAAAGTCTACGTTATGGCTCATCTATTCGGGAGAACGGTGACTGCCGATTCGGAGCCCCACGCGCACCACTCGATGTTAGCATGTAATGCCACTAACTTAAAAACGATGAAGGAAAACATCGTGAGGAAACCGAAATGTACATGTAGGTACCTAGTGTTTTCACCTCATGTGACATTTACCAACCCACACTTGGCCAGCGTGGTGGATTATAACCTAGTCCCAGCCTAGATCTCTCCTTGCGAATGAATGCCTCGAGTCCCAGCAATGAGAACATATAGTGGGTTGTTTACGCAGATTGTAACCGGATCTGATGATTAAGCTGGAAGATGGCCCTACGTAGTTTAATTTCACAAGATACGTTATTTCTTTCATACTACATTTTTAGATTTGGCGATGAATTGAAAATAAATCGCTGCTTTGAGACTAAAAAGCCACAACTCAAAATTCAGTTATTTTACTTTTCTACTTCTGACGATTTTCTATCATTCTCTATGTATTTTAATGGGATATTACTTTATTATTTCTACGTTGTGTTAAAATTAATAATCATAAGAATAAAGTTAATGTAAATATGTGGAAGTAGGGTTCCTATAAAATAGACCTGATTTTTTGCCGTTTTCATAGATATTGGTACGGAATCCTTCATTCGTTCATTCGACTTGCACTTGGCTTATTTTAAACACATTTGATATTATCTAATGTTTTATGTAAAAATGCCGTATTAGTCTCTTACCCCTCGAAAGCCCATTAACTACATTAACTACTAAGCTTCGTCGAATCGACGATGCGAATGTGAAAAAAATGATGTAATTTTTAAGTGCGCTGTTGCACCCATTGCTGCTTCTGATTATATGGATTAGTGGCACCATTTCCTTTTTTTTATATATTTAAATTTACCACTCCACAGACTCCGGGGTCCGTAGCTTTCATCATTTCAAATCTTATTTATTTTTACATATTTCTTGAATAATCTGAAGAGGAAAATATGGAGGGAGCTGGGAACATTTTGAACCTAATACTAGTGCTCGTCTGTTGTGCCGATCACTATTGGTTGGGATTCCGCAAGTAATCGGCTCGACATCGATTTTTTGTCATATTACCATTTGCCTAAGCCGTCTCCTCCCGGCCCAGAGCCTCCACTACGGCTGCATTTCTGTCCCTGATGGCCATCTGTAGGTTGAACTCTCGGATGGTCTTCGGTGATGCAGCCAACGCTCGCCGCACGAACCGACCAATGGTGTCATGGGTGTCGTTAGCGTAGTACGTGAAGGTCCCCGTGTGCCGTGAGATTGCAACAACCGCATGGGGCACGCTCTCGTGCAGCTTCATGTTTGCCTTGGTTTTTATTGCGATTACCGACTCATATGTCAGTCCCTGAGCTTCATGAATGGTAAGGATACGTGACCCTGTGCCTGACCCATAACCCTGGTTTGTCAGGGCCTCCTTCTCCTCTTGAGTGTGAACTAAAAAGAGGGTGTTTGGTAGGGTGTTGGGTATTTGCGCTCCCTTGTACCTTTTCTGTTCTAGGGACTTTATACGGGGTGCTGAGGAGTACATATCTGAGTATATTTCCCTCAACGCATATGCTACATCCATCGGATTGCGATGTGTGCAACTCCTGGCTGATTTTTGTTACCAGGTTCGGGCGGTGATACCTCATTTCGAAGAGATTTTCCCTGGCGGAGTTAAGACCAATCAAAGTTATATATTATTTTGGATTTTTGTACGGGCTTAGTGACATCGTGTTTTTTTAGCGGTTAAGATTTATTATCGCTTTTTCGAAATATTACTTAACTTCTAGGGTAATTGTGCTATCAGATTTGTTGTAAGCTGTAAGTCATATCGAAGCTGAGTTATGGCTTTTCAAAGTTTTTTTTTTGGGTATTTTTGTATGGATTAGTGGCGTAATTTCCTTTAGCAGCCAAAGATCTGCTGTCACTTATTTGAAAGGGTATTACCCAAAGTACCCAAACGCCTTTGTTGTTGTCCAATTTCACTGATTATATTTTAATTTGAAAAAAAATATGAAAGGACATTGATCAAAATAGGCTATCCGTGGCCAAAATGTTCTTGATAATTAGAATTTGTAAAAAAAAATATGTATAATTAGGGCATTATTTTAGTACCCAGATAAATAAACTAAAAGTTCATTATACTAGTACATTATGATATAAGTGCGCTAAGTTGATAATTACAGCCGAAGCAATATTGCTAGCTCGAGCCGTAGGCGAGAGCTACATATAATTAGCAGAGGCTGTAATAATCAAAGCGCACGTATGTCATACGACGTTTTAAAACATATTTGCGAGGAAATAAATCAAAATTCAGATGACATTTTCAAATAAAAAAATTGGGAGTCATAGGAACTGCCGATAGAAGGGAAAACTTATTACACGGAATTTGATCCATCATGGCATGGCCATCTAGAAATGCGTCAGCATTTCCCGTTGGCTCACGCATTTCTAGATGGCTATGCCATGATATTCAGGCTACGCCCTTTCGGCATTTCCCATTGGCTGACGTATTTCACAGATTAACAATGCACGCGCATCAGCGCTTTTTTTTAAAGCAAGGGCACAAATCCAGCCAGTATGACATTACGACATTAGTAATAAAGTAAATGAATGTTTTTGTGTTTTTAAGTTTTGGTCAAAATTAATTAAATTAACAAATTAAATAATTTTCATTGTATTTTATCTTTCATAGTTAATTTTATTCATAAAATGTTTACAACTTTTCTGACATAAAAACTCTTTACTAAGATTTAAAAAGGTAGGTACCGTTCGTTTTAGACGGAGCATTTTGAAACCGTGCGTTTTACGTTACATTACCGCACAAGTACGTAATAAGCCACATTTCGATACAGAAATTTATATTATATATTATAATATTAATACACTATTATTAAAACTTCGATCAAAGTTACAACGAACTACAAAAGCTATGTATACTATGTCTATTCCATCATACAAGCCATTCATCTATATTCATCATGTCG
Source organism: Ectropis crepuscularia (assembly GCA_963693475.1). Lineage (NCBI taxonomy): Eukaryota > Metazoa > Arthropoda > Insecta > Lepidoptera > Geometridae > Ectropis > Ectropis crepuscularia. Next base: position 11,042,037 of record OY856369.1, on the reverse strand, counting down.
CCATCATACAAGCTTTGCTTAGTTAGGGGTCAGATGGTGTTGTGTGTGAATTGTCCACCAATATTTATTTATTTTATTATATTACTTGCTGCAACGGAACCCTTCATGGGCGAGTCCAACTTGCACTTGGCCACTTTATTTGTGTAATGGTTTTTCATCGCACCCGCTTTCACTTCACAACGCCACGAAAAACAAAATCATCTACTTGGCCAGTAAAGTTGTCCCACTGCCGGCGAGAAAACGAGTAACTATCGACTATTTTCTCGCTCAAGAAACGTACAATAGATATTATACATTCCATATACCTAAATAAAAGAGATGCATATATTCAGATACAGACAGTAGTTGATCGCTGACTGTTCATACTCCCGGTGAGTACTCGCTTCACTAGTTTGTCGCTGAGCGACAAGAGCTATGAAAGATAATACTCGCTAAGCGATTAGAACAATCCAAGAGAGCAACCAGCGGTTCATTTCTCTACAGTGCGGATCTGAAAGTACAGGTTTTTTTACGCCGCGAGCGAGTGATGCGAGTAATCGCTCATCTCACTCGCACACATTGATAATCATCTAACCACTAACTTGTGAATAATTTAGTTATTATTTTAAACATAATAGAATAGCATCGATTTTATCCAGACGGTCACTATCGATCTTTAGATCGATATTAAAAAATGTACAAAATGTTGTAGTTTTGTTTAAAAGTAACCACGTCAACGTTCGCATTACGAGTAAATAGTCTTTTTGCTACTACCAAAAGATAATATTCTGATATCAAGTGCTAGAAGCCATCATGTTTAATTTATGATATCAGTGACAGTCAACGTCCACGTTTAGCCCCATGTCCCTTATAAATGAACAATGTCCTTTCTCAGTAAAGTGACTTTTAGATGACATTTGGTTACATTGTATGCAATCATTTCATCTATGATTTGTTATGATGGTGTCATATTTAACTATTATCTGTAAACCGACTTAACCGATTCGTTGCGGAAAACACAGCATCCGTGTCATTCAAGTTTTTATTTTAAGGCGTATGACACGGAAAGCGTGTCATTTTTTTATAACCATCGTAACTCGCACAACTCAAATCAACTTTAAAATGTTGCTAAACAGTGTATTTATTATTTTTTATGTAGATTATGGTTGTATCCTTCGTTTCTGGATATTGATTAATTTGGATAGTTTCAAGGATTAGCTATCTTTTTCAACTGCATTAATATTTATATAAACTATTATGCAAAATTGACATTATGGCACTATATATTATGCTACATTCATTATGACAAAGTAAATTACGGAAAAAAATTATGCGTTTTCAAACAAAGTTAATATTAAAATAAAAAATATTAACTTAGGCATTTGTGACTCATATCCAGTTTATGTTATTTTTTGTACTTGTAGAAACTGTTTTTGTCGTGTTTCGTTTTGCTGACCGGTATATGATACGAACTTCTCTTTTTTCCTGCGATATAGTGAGCTGCAGCTTTATTCTCTCAATCTCAAGAATTATCTGTGTATTTCTGAGTGGTTGTTTTATTTTTGTATTATTTATATTTTATTGCATAGGTACTCAACACTAGTAAGTATAGGTGAAATTTATATTTTCAAATCATATGTCCGCTATGTCTCATATAATATGGCACCACTAGTCCATATAAAAACCCAAAAAAAAACTTTATCCATTTGACATTTTAAAACCAACTTTTTGCATAATATAAATTCCAAAACTTTTTCCATTGCAATTTATAAATGTTTCATTTTATAAACGTTCAGCATGGTTTAAATAAAAAAAAAATCTTTTGAATTTAAAATATTTTTGTAAAATGTTGTTTGTGGACCTTTCGTTACAAAGCAGCGAAATGGGGTTGTTTCAAAAACTTGTTTTTCGTGTTGTAATGAGCAATAGTTGGGGATTATTAACTTGCGAGCTCGTCTATTGATGATGATGATGATAACTATTATGTTTGTATTCATACACGTATTTAATATAATTGACGACGTGCATAGCGCATGAAAACACTAGTTCTCGTCCGATCACCGAAGTTAAGCAACACCAGGCGTGGTCAGTACTTGGATGGGTGACCGCCTGGGAACACCACGTAATGTTGGCTTTTTGCTGTAGCTACTTTAATGCAATTAATGTTTATGTCGAATGAATCTATTAGACTTCAAATAGATGAGTGAGTAGCGCTTACAATAATTAAATGAACTTTTTTTCGCTTTCGAGTGCCTATTTGTGATTTTGAAGTTGGTTTAATTTTCTGTATAAAAAGAGTTTGTTGTAATTGTAGACCGTACATTATTATTTATAAGCTTTACTAATAAAATTTCGATAATGTTCTTCACAATCTGCAAAAGTGCAAAAAGATATCGAAGGAAACAAAAAGTTATGTTAAATTAATTACAAAATATTTTAAAAGCGCCATCTATGAGCTTGGAGCGGTAACTTTTTGTTTCCACGTTTTGTTCAATACTAATAATGTCGCCGGCTGGATGCGGTTTCGTTTGGTGGCGCTGTCTTATCGAAGTAGTAAATAGGCGTGGCTTAATTTCGAATTCGTGAATTTCAGTTAGCTGTTGTCAGCACCTTAACAAGACGGACCGCCGGCACATTCATCGTACCGGGTGAAAGAGCTTGACAAAGAATTGGGCCGCTAGATTAAACGCGGTAGCGGTGTTGTTGTCCGAGCTGCCAGGTCGCCGGTCTCACATCACTGTGCTTAGTTCGCATTGTAGGCACGTTAACGCAATGGTCTACACCAGCACCAGCAACCAGGAACCTTTATTCGAAAAGTCACGTGCGGCGCTCAAAAATCTGCTCAACTAGCCAATAGCCTAAATACCTACATAAAAAAAACATAAAACATAATTTACCTACGTACCTACTTACCTAGGTACTCGTAATAGCCTACGTATACGTAGGTAAGTTTTAATGCTGATAGACGAAATAATAAGTAGGTACAATTCATTTTACTTTTGTGCTAAGTAATCAAGTTGAAGAACAAAATTTTAAAAAAAAATGTACCCCTAACTACCTCGGGTTTGTAATCTGTTCAAAATTCTACTAGTTAAGCCCTTTCATTTGATACCCATATTGAGGGATTTGTGAAAAGTTCGCCATTTTGTGGTAGCTATCCAAGATGGCCATCTTGGATTTGAAATTTGTCATAGCGCATAGTATTCTACTAGTCAAGCCCTTTCATTTGATATCCATATTGAGGTAGGTGTTATAACATCCCTTTTTTGGTAGGGGGTTAAAAACAATATTATTTAGGTATGTACTAACAACAGTCTACAGCAGCTGCGCTCGCTAAGTAGGTATCAACCAGGCACGACCGCACGACTGAGATGGGCAGAGCGATGCAGGGCGTCTACTCTCTTTCTACGAAAACGTAATTTCGAAAAAAAACTCGCTACTTTCCTCCTCCCGTTCTACTTCGTTTCGTCCGATACAACATTGTTTGACGTTTAAATGTTCTAAGCTTACTCTAATTAGAGTAGGATTGAAATATTTAAACGTACAAAACGATGGATCGAAGTAGAACCGCTGTTGGAAAGTCGCGAGTTTATTTCGAAATTACGTTTTCGTAGAAAGAGAGTAGACGTCCTGGGTAGCGATTCTGAAACCATTCGGTTGCATCCGACACGGAATCTCATCTCTCGGTCTTTGTCTTATCTGTTTAGCATGACAGAGACCGAGAGATGAGATTCCGTGTCGGATGCAACCGAATGGTTTCAGAATCGCTACCCTGGTATGTGCTTGTAGTTTCTGCGTCCACTGCGTGATCAGGTACATAAATACCAGGGCGTCTACTCTCTTTCTATTGAAAACGTAATTTCGACACAAGTTTCGCGACTTTGCTACTCTGTTTCTATTTCGTTCCGTTGTTCATTGCGATCGAACTTTTTTCAACGAAAACGTGTGCTAAGCTTACTCTAATTAACGAAAGTTAAAACGAGAATTTGAATTTGACAGATCATTTTTCTTAGTTTTAACCTCAAAATCGACGACATCAAAAGTGTTACCTTTTGTTTTGCGGATGATTGTTTTTTTGGCAAATTGTAACTTATTATGCCTGCAAAAATTGTGTTAATTGAAGCTGCTGTACGTAAAGATCGTTTGGAGCGTAAAAAGAACCGGTGTCGCCTGCGCAGTGATCAATTTCACTTTTCACAATGCCAATTTCCGACTTAGAATTTGGAGGAAATTATAAGCTTAGCCTGGAATTGTTTGACGAGTTTATAGTGCCTAGAAAGTTACGGCTGGTGTAGACGGGAGAACTGCGACTGTCAATCCGGAGACCTCGGGTTCAAAACCAAGCGCACCACAGTCTTCCCGATGTTATGAATTTAATGCCGGTTGATGTCCTAAGAGAAACAAATTCCTTCTTTCCCGAAACGGAAAAAGCATTGAAGATTTTGATCGCTTTACCATGCACGACCAGCTGGACAGTAGAACGATACATTAGCAGCCTCAGAAGACTAAAAACATACCTAGCTAAGAAGCACCATGGCAGAAGATCGCCTGAATACAAGAAATAAAAACCTGAATAATTTTAGTGATAAACTGGTTGAAAGTTTTGCAAAAATCCCTGCAGGTTATGTTTTAATTAAATAATATTTTTGTTAAAATAAATAATTATTACTGTGTTTAAAAGTTTGATTTAGTTATTATGCTGTCGAGGATTTGTGAAGTTTTATACATTGATAATTACAATTGTCATTGAGGCAAAGATTCCTAAGTGTAATATTTCATGCAGTCGACTCCATAATATTTATTGCCTCTCATTAGTTATAAGCTGGCAGCGCCCTTGAATGCCGCTAACAAAATGGTGAAGGTAAACAATGTGAAGAAACCGACATGTACCTAAAATCATTTGAAGTTATATGTCATCCACCAACCCGCACTAGGCCAGCATGGTGGATTATGGTCTTCTCTCGCAAGTGGCTTGAAGAAGGCCTCGAGTCCCAGCTGTGGAAACGTTTAGTTGGCTGTTTGTCCCTGATATGAAAAATGCTAGCATCACTGAATTGAGCCCGCTTCTAACTTAAATGTATAATAAACCTACCAGAAAAAAAGTGGGATGTTGTGAAATAATGTATGTGCCAAGCTCTCTTTAGTATAGCTATCAACGTAAGCCAATTGTTATGTACCTCATTGGTGTGCAATTATGTATATTATAATGATTTGGTTTAATGTTTATTGTTGCTCGTTCATCTATTTGAAATCGTTCAGCTATTTGAAAATAAACTTTTGTTGATGGGATTAAAGATATCTTCAAATCAATAGTGAAGCAGTTTCTTCTGGGTTAGCACACTCTACCATAGACTGCATTGTCGTTTAACATCAGGCAAATGGTGGTCAACTGTAAACCTATAATAGTATACAAAAATGTAATTTTAGAGTTATTACATCCAAACATCATAAAAATTCACCCAGCCATTTGGAAATTATAAATTATGTATTGGGGGTTTTTGTTTATGTAATAAAATAGCATTTTATCTTGGTATTGTATTAAAATTTATTAAGTATATCTTCATATTCTCTGAAATCCCCACACATGTCCTGCCAGGAAATTCATAATCATCTCTTTATTGCGATATGTAGGTACTTAATATAATAGATGACAATAGTTAGGTAGCAAAAGTATATCATATCAAGTCTTTCTGCATGTAACAAAAACATAGGTCAATAACAATAAACATTATTCTCATTGTATTCATATTTAAGTAATTATTATAAAATTCAGTACACATTACTTACAACTACATACTCAACAAATATAATCAGAATTATACTAACTAAGAACATGTCAAGTACAATGAATAGATAATGTCAAATAACAAATAGTAATTCAGTTTTTCTAGCATAAAACATAAACAGCCCACTAAATGTTCCCACTGCTGGGACTTGGGGCCTTTTCTCCTAAGGAGAGTTAATATCAGGCAAAATGGTGGTTAACTGTAAACATATAATAATAGTACCTTTACAAATAAGTAATTTTACAGTTATCTCATCCAAATATCATAAAAAGCCATCCAGCCATTGGGAAAGAAATTATACATTGAGGGTTTTTGTTTCTAAATTGTTCCTAGATTAAAATAACATTTTATCTAGGAATTATATTTAAATTTATTAAGCAGTATATATTCTTAGATATTATCTGAGAACCACATACATGGAGAGTTATCCTGCCTGTAAATTCAGTGTTTCTAACTCTCAAATAATTTTAAACGCTGCTCTTCAGTCTGAACCAATGTCCAACGCCAGCCAGCAGCCACCATCCTCTGTAAATTGTGAATCTGTAAAAGTAAAGAACATTTCTAACTCAAATCGACATTGTCACTATCATTATAAGCTAGTTCTAGTCTATTATCCAAAATTGAGCTGCAAAAGAGCTATAGAGTGTATGGCTGGCCTAATAGTCACATAACTACATTTTTTCGGTAATATTGTTTTCATTAATAATATTGTGCAACAATAATAAGTACTAGACCTAAATGAGGAATGCATTGGAGACACCGGGTGCTATGTGCCCATACACAGACTTTTGGCGAGACTAAGTGAACTCCAGAACTTGTTAGGAAAGCCCATGTAATAGGCTTAGTTGTTCAGAAGCTGGTTCTTCTCCATCGTGTGGTTGGAATATCATCAATGGAAATTGGTCGATAATCTGAAAGTAAAGAATGTTTATTTGTTAGAAAATTAACTGAAGAAAGTAGTAGTTATTATAGTTACAAATAATGTGGTTCTTAATAATAGTGGCTCTGCCCTATGGTTTCCATGTTGTAATGAAAATAAGCTAATATGCAATTTGAAACTACCTATGTCTATACACTGTTTCACTATTTTGTAGCTTTTAGTAGTCGAGATTTGGATGGATAGGTGATTACTGAGGGACGGATGGCTCCCATTATCAACTTTTAACTCCCATAATGAGAGTAGATCGGTCAGACTGGACGGTTTTACAATGAAAAGAGTAACAGGCAGGCAGAGTAGGTTACATCTGTATAGTACCTATTAGTAATTAGCTGAGTATTGAATTAGGTAATTTAAGACTTACATTTTACCATTGCTGCAGAGTGAGTCCAGCATTTAATCACGCCCTTTAAGGGCCTATTGACCATTTTGCTGACTTGATCGCATAGATTTGGACAAATCAAATCAAACTTCTCGGAGTTGCCGAATTCCAACTAGATGGTTCCATTTTGAAATGAAAATAGATGAATAGAGCAATTATTATGCATAAACCCAAGTTTTTATATAGAAAAACAACGAGAACAGCACGAATTAGCGAATTACAGCAAATTACAAAGTGTTTGTTTAGAGTTTTGATAAGTCTCGTATCAACGAGTGTTGCCAACTTTATTTTTCAGATATCCGTAGACAATACAAAAGTCATAGTACACAATGGAACTTCACTAAAATTACGTGAATCAATTTTAAATTATAAAAAACTGACTTTTATAATTATTGAATTCTTATAACTTTCAATAAATATTTATAGTCAATTAACACCATGTTCCGGTTTAACAAGCAAACTTTATTTTCGTAGTACAGAGTACCAAGACAAGCAAGACATGTGCTTGATAGTAAGCAAGTTAAATAACAGTGACACGCAGCTGCGTGTCACTGTTATTTAAACTAAAAAAACGTCAAGAAGAATCCAAATCATTACCTAGCACTGCATTGCGCTCGTCACCCGCTGATATAAGATGCTGCATCTATATACCATGTAATTTCTCTGGAAAAATTGCTCTGCAAACGAGAAAACAGTGATGTTTACACATTACTGCTTGGTGGTAGAATAATTATTCAAGAAGTGGTACTTTCCCAGGTGAACTCTGCAAAGAGTCCTACTACTTCATATGTACTTACTTCTAAAACTAATGTTTCCCGGTAAATTATTGGGCGTAAATTAGACTCATCTTATATCTGTAAAAACATGATACTCTAAGTGTGAAATAGTAGGTACTTTGCCATACATGAAAAAGTACATTACATTAATGCTAATAAATAAACAACACTGAAATTTATAAACAACAAACCTTACCTTTGTAAAGGTAAAGGTAAGGTTTGTTGTTGGTACCTTTTTAAATCTTAGTAAAGAGTTTTTATGTCAGAAAAGTTGTAACTATTTTATGAATAAAATTAACTATGAGAGATAAAATATAAAGAGCATTATTTAATTTGTTAATTTAATTAATTTTGACCATAACTTACAACAATTTATCTATAACAAAACACAAAAATATTAATTTGCTTTATTACTAATGTCGTAATGTCATACTGGCTGGATCTGTGCCCTTGCTTTAAAAAAAAAGCGCTGATGAGCGCGCATTGTTAATCTGTGAACAAGAAATACGTCAGCCAATGGGAAATGCTGAAAGGGCGTAGCCTAACCATCATGGCATAGCCATCTAGAAATGCGTGAGCCAATGGGAAATGCTGACGCATTTCTTGATGTCATGATGGATCAAATTCCGAGTAATAAGTTTTCCCTTCTATCGGCAGTTCCTATGACAGCCAATTATTTTATTTGAAAATGTCATCAGAATTTTGATTTATTTTCGCAGAATTAAGAAACATCCAAAAATCGTTTTAAAGTCCGGTAATATAACGCGAAAGAGAACTATGTGGGTGCTGCTAGTGTATAATACGATTATTTATCAAGCTACACGAAAGAAATTATAAAACATAACCAAGGCCTCAGCGCCGTTTGTCCGTAGTGTTATATCGATTAGCTTATAATGGCATAAAAAACTATTGTTTGCGAAAAGATTTCCGTAAAGTGGGTCATTAGTCATATTGAGAGGATAATACCACAGTATAAACTATACAAAGAAACTAGACTGTGCAAATACGCTGTGTACCTGTAAAGTGGGAACTACACAGTTCATAACACAAACTACAAAAAAATAAGTCGTTCAACTTTTTTAGTTGTTTTTTTTTAATGCAATTTGTGGTTATTTATTTAATTCGTAAGAGTCCTTTTAAAAGATCGTATATTTTGCGTACGATTTTGACTACCAAAAATACCGTATAAGTACAACTTAAATCGGACGAATGGCAAGTATTGTATGGTATGTGCACGTATTAAGCGGATATTTTTGACTGTCACAAGTTGTAGCCCAAACGAATGCATGCTGCAGTACTCCTATATTTAGCCGCATAAAAAGGTTTTTTGCATGCATCGATCATAATTACGGAAATAATATGATTTGCACTTGTTTCATTGAACCAATTGCTTTAATATTAAAACAAATATAAAAGATAACGTATCTAACATTTAAATTTTAAAAATACGGCATAACGCATCATAAATATGGTGTTAAAGAAAAACCGTAAATTACCGCAATGGAAATGAAAAGAACCTAATAAGTTAGTGATCTGTGACATTCGTTTTATCTTGGTTTTATCTGTGATTTCATCGTTCACGATGAGTTTGGATGGCCTTGAAAGTTCGTATGCCGAACCGCAAGAGAAATAGAGTAAGGTTGCAGCCATCGTTTCGTTTAAATGTTCGATCGTTAACGAAGTCGCAAGTCATAGAAAGAGAGTAGACGCCCAGAATGAGAAAGAAACATAACATGATCGTGAGCCAAGTTACTGAAGTGCAGCTGGTGTTTGACGTTTGTGTTTCGTTTTGTAAGTATCTACCTAATTGGAAATCATGGTAATGTTTTTTTTTATTACACAATTACTTATTAATAACTATCTACTTAAATTACTAGTACAGACACAGATAAGAAAATAGTAACTGTACAGATACGATTTATTAAACGATTTTAATGCTGATGGACTTGTTCGTAGTTACAATTAGGTAAGTATGTACTGTTTTCTGTTTTCAAACTTAAGTATCCAAATACTAATCGTATTTTTGTAGCATCTCCTAAGTCTGGTGAATTAGTATTAAACGATCATATCGTTTAATACTAATTCACCAGACTTTAATCCACTGATTAGGAGTTTTCCATTGATAAATGTGTCTTTTTTATTTGTGTCGTCCTCGACACAAGTAGGTACCACAACACGCCGCGTGCAGCGTGCAACTCAAGGTCACACACAAGGTACACCCCCGGGCCGGGGCTCTGGCACAGTAAATACATAATTCTTTACTGTGGCTCTGGGCTCTGCGCTCGCCGACACCGAGCCAGTGTTGCCAAGTTAGCTATTCTGTGGCTATATCTAGCAACTTTCTGTATTTGCCAAACATTTCATGGCCACAGATTTAGCAACTTTTAGCTATCGACGCTAATAAATAAGGCATAAACCACATCTTAATAATAACGAATTAGTTTGGTACGGAATATTTTTCGATTCCATAGCACAATATTGTCCGTAATCTATTTATGAATGAACAATATTGTCTATGGAGTCTTGCGCAAATACTCACCCGCCGGGTGAAACCGGGAACGTCTTTGATTTTTCGTTTACTGCCGTAATACTCACACAATTGCAAAATTACACAAAATTCCTTGTAAATAATAAGACTTAAAAAACTACTCGTACTTTGCGAACTTTAATTTAGGTAACTAATCAATTCAATCTCTTTATTCTTTTTGACCTAATGTTAGCTAGCCACTTTTGATACTACAAAATCTTAAACATTCTAGCCACTTTTGAAAGAGTTTGGTCATTTCTTATATCATTGATTTGGCAACACTGCACCGAGCGCGGCACCGTTAAAGAAAAAGGAAAGGGGTGGCGGGAGGGGAGGCGGGACACTGCGCGGGTGCGGCTAAAAGTATGTAGGAAAATTCAAAAATTCGACTATTAGTAGCGAATCGAAACGAGCGCGAGTCCGAGTCCAGTAACTTTCCACCAAGTTAGGAGAAGCGATGTTTTATCTCGAGTGAATGAACAATTAATTCATCTTTCGGTGTGTGTTGGAACTGCTACCTAGTGATTCTGAAAGTTTTGTGCGTGATTCTCACCGCCACCCGCGGACCCGCGGGGGGTCGGGTCTTGAATCGAGTCGCCTGAATTTGAGGATACTGCTAATGTGGAATGGTCAAGGGGCTTTGTCTTGACCCTCCCGATTCGATTTTAGCTGCCGGAGTTACGCGAAAATATTTTAAATTAATATTTAAAGTTTCTGTAAATTCACACGAAAAACACGTGGATGCATGAAATGGAACGCAATATCAGGAAATATTGCATAAAGAATGTCTGCTATGTCTAAGTTCGTGAAACGAAACGTTTTGATCGCAATTTTTGAGGTTCACTAAAGTAAAAAAAAACACCATTTTTTTTTATGTTGATCATGATCAGTATAAACAACTATTATAAATTAAAATAAATACTCATACATAGTTTTGTGAAAATTGTTTTCCTCCCTACAATATTTAACAAATTACCCACCCAGAGACCAACTCAGACCGGTTAGGTTGAAATTAGTCACAAAACCAACACAGAGCACCCCGACTCCACCTAGTCTTGTGGCTACTACCCCTAGAGTGTTTATAAATAAATAATAGTTTAAAAAAACTAAAAAAACACGCTTTCATAAAAAATCCAACTAAAAATCAGAAAATAAAATGTAATAAATTTGGATTAAGAATATTGTAAATTAGAAATGAATGTACATTTTTGTAAAAAAGCGTGGGGTGCAAAGTGACAATAATTATAAACATTTTATTGACAGGTAATGAGTAGAAGAATCATCACTTTTATAATATAATATCTTAAAAAGCGCTTTGAATACACCCCACGCTTTTTTACAAAAATGTACATTCATTTCTAATTTACAATATTCTTAATCCAAATTTATTACATTTTATTTTCTGATTTTTAGTTGGATTTTTTATGAAAGCGTGTTTTTTTAGTTTTTTAAAACTATTATTTATTTTTCATTTTTTAGTTATTTTATTTTAAACTATACAACGTGTGGCGGAAAGGTCCAACAATATTTATGGTACTTCATCTATACTAAGTATCGAATCACATATGTGAATATTAGACACGAAAGCACAAACATTTTTTTCCATACAAAGTTAATAATTCGTTGTTTATTATTTTTATTTGGCAACCCTAGCACGCGGCGGCGCAGCGGTCAGTGACTGCGCCGCGCTGCCGCACGCCGCGCGACCGCGACGCCGCGCCGCCATAGATCATAGAAACGCCGCCGTACTTGCCGCTCCGACGCAGGCTCAATACCTACTACTTATGTGTCGTTTGAAAAACCTACCTAAATATCTAGCATAGAAATCGAACAGGAATAGAAAGATTAGGTGTGGAAGCTATTGCACTGCAATATTCGATAAAGCCAGATATAATAAAAAGAGATGCTTTTTATTACCATTCAATAAGCTACGAGTCTACGAGTAGCATACTAAATTCGGAAGCGAGGATTGCTTGTCTAACTTGCTTCTAAATTCAGTCGACAAAATGTTGTCAAATGTAAGTAAGAAGTCTTCAAACAATATTAGTCAGGAAAGAATGTCAAATTAAATACAACTATGTAAGTAGGTAGGTACATGTTTGAGTCACAGTCGAATAAAAAGTTAAAATAATTAATTTGATTATTTAAACTCTGTAATGAGTTGGGAAGATACCTACACTAGCTACTTATTTTTGGCTAAATGAGCTTACCTTTTAATAATCACATAGTCGCACTGTAAGTACCTAACACAAAACGCCGCACAACAACACAAACATATTTATCCATTTCACACTGCAATCCAAGGTGCTTACGGCATAGCGCACATTCAGCGCACCGTAGGTATCAATTTCGCGATAAAACAAACAACTCACATCTGATCAGCTATGACGGTAGAGAGCGACTGAACTCAAAAATTAAAATCATAAATCTTTCTAAAAAATTCAAATTGAACAGTTAGGGTTCCGCACTTTAAAAACGACGAACTTTTTTTACAATGAAGAGTGACGAGACGAGAAGGACATGTGCCTGATGGTAAGCAATATGCCTGTTCTTAACAACACGCACGCAGCTATTGGAACACGAGTCCAAATTATTACCCAGCACTGCACCACGCTCGTACCGCATAGATATGAGATCTTATATCTCTATGCTCTGCAATTGCACTGGAAACATTGCCCTTCAAACCGGACCACAGTTATGCTTGCACAATACTACATGGCCGTAAAATAACTGGCAAAGTTGTGGTACTTCCCCAGACGGACTCTGCGAAGTGTCCTACTACTACTACTATTATCAGGTACTACATGTACCGATGTGTGATGATACCTATCCTAGGTAGTTACGTATCCTATGTGCTATTTCCTTTATCTATCTTTGTAAAAGCCATGTAAGAACTCCTCACAATCGTAGCTCTTCACTAGGTCGTTCTGTGTTGGGGAAGCTGTTTAGTTGTTCTTGTGAACTCACAAGGAAAACTAAATCTTAGACCCATAGAAGACAATCGAATTTATTATTCAAATATCGACCAAGCCGAGAACCGAACTAACGATTTCCCGTGCTCATGAGAAAACATATGTAAGGCTTACGTATGTTTTCTTTGTCAAGGTAAAACCAAACTTAAAAACAAATATCGCACTCTTAGTAAAATAACGACCTTATCTCAAATCATATATTTGTGGGTATCGTTAAAAAACAAGTCGGCGTGGGTGAGTTTTTTTTAAAGTAAGTGTAAAATTTATACTTGTAAAGTTAGCTCAAAAATGTAAAAGAACTTATGATCTTGGATATATTGACTACTCATTTTAATTCTTAAAATATTATATGGCATGCTAATAATGTATAAAATACAATAGGTATTGTATACTTTAGAGATGAGTCTTTATTCGTCAAAGAAAATAGGAAGTAAGTAAATATATCTCAAAATAAGTCGATATTTTACAAAAAAATAATAAACAATCAGAGTCACATTTTAACTAAAGTCGCTATTTTACTAGAAATTATTAAACTTGTAAGCCACAAAACCAGTTAAGTCTGTTTAATATTGAAAGTAAAAGAAAATGTGTGACTTATTTTGAGAATAATAGGATTCAAATTTTAGGATAGGAATAATTAAACAAAGATTTTGCAAAATTATAATCACTTTCAGTATTTATTTGAACTTTCAAAATGTTTGCGATGTTTCAATAATTGTTATAGCATATTTTATGCTTATGAAATACACTTATTATGTTAATCACTACTACTTACCTAATAATATAAAAGTAACACAATGTGGCGTCTAAACATTTAAGGCGTTAAATAGGAACATTTTTCTGGAATACTTAATCTTAGTCGCTAAACTATACTAACAAATGCTTCAGATAATGACTTAGATAACTATAGTTATTTATTGTGCAATATGCTTTATTTTATAATCATTGTAAAATGAGTATGAAACCTAAGTTTTAATCAAATTTAAAAATTAAGTTTTAATCAGTCTCAATAGTAGTGTTATCAATCTGTCATCAGCACCAAATCCAGTACAAATACATAGATGGGTAAAATATTTATTACTAACGAATCCAAAGTAACACTTTAAATTGCACATACTTAAAATTATAAGGGACAAAGCAATGAGTAACCCTCCGTACTTAAAACATTGTTATCATTTACCTAATATAAAAATAAAAAATATTAATTAGGTTTTATTAGACTACAATTTTTAATCATCTTCACAGCACAACTTCTATAATAATTATTCTTTGGACGGTCAATTATGTTAATTATGGGTTAGGTAACATTAAATATAAAATTATGGGTTAGGTAAAATTAAATATAAAATGATGGGTAAGGTAACATTAAATATAAAATATCTTAAAATAAACCATTATAGTAACTAGCAAAGTATGGAGGAATAACTTTGTTAGTGATTAGGTCTCTGAGATCATTTTTTAGGGTTCCGTAAAACGTAAAAACGGAACCCTTATAGATTCGTCATGTCTGTCTGTCTGTCTGTCTGTCTGTCTGTCTGTCCGTCCGTATGTCACAGCCACTTTTTGGCGAAACTATGAGAACTACACTGTTGAAACTTGGTAAGTAGATGTATTCTGTGAACCGCATTAAGATTTTTACAAAAGTTTTTTAAAAAAACAAAAATTAGGGGTGCCCCCCATACTGAGAACTGAAGCTCAAAAATGTTTTTTTCATCAAACCGACACGTGTGGGGTGTCTATCGATAGGTCTTAAAAAATGATGTTGAGGTTTCTAATATAATTTTTGTCTACACTGAATAACTTGCGCGAGAGACGCTTCCAAAGTGGTAAAATGTGTGTCCCCCCCCCTCTAACTTCTAAAGTAAGAGAATGAAAAAACTAAAAAAAATATATGATGTACATTACCATGAAAACTACCAATGAAAATTAGTTTGAACTCGATCTGATGAGTAGTTTTTTTAGTACGTCATAAATACACTATTATTAAAACTTCGATCAAAGTTACAACGAACTACAAGAACTATGTGTACTATGCATATTATGTTACTTGCTGGAACGGAACCCTTCATGGGCGAGTCCAACTCGCACTTGGCTACTTTATTTTCTTTGTTTCCAGTTCGAACCTTTGAGTATAAGCCTTTTGTATTTGAATCTGTTCAAAATTTGGCAAAATTTTTCTTATACCCGCTCTAACATTTACTTCCTGAAATAGAACATCTTTATAAGATGTTTTATAATGAAATTGGAATGTTTCAAATTTTCGACATTCTATTATTTTGATATCATTCCATGCCACTTGATGTCTACTAGTTGTTTTGTTGAAATTAGGCCCCCATTCTGATTGCAACTTTTTGATGTCAATGAAATCTTCATAAGTCAATGCTTGAACTTGAATTTTTTTTCCTGTTTTTTTGGCACTTTGTATCAATGTGATATATTGTAATGGTGTAAATATGGACTCCGCTTTTAAATATCTTTGGATATTTTTCTCTATTATGCTATGTACATTGTCGTTTTCATTTTGGGTGTGGCCTTTTATTAAAAATTTGTGAGTAATGCTGTTTATTTTGTTCAACTTCTGCAATGCGTACATATAGATAGTAGTGATGTATTTGTTTTTATTTTGCCCACAACAATTATCCGAATAGAATATTACGTTGACAGATTCGCTCGTGGTACGATTATTTATTATGTTTAAAAAATGTAGAATGCAAGTTCCAATTTCAGTAGAACCTTTTTGTCCCTGTGTCTCGTCCCAAAAGTAGCTGTAAACGTCAGTATATGCTTTATTGCTCTCTTCTTCAGATGTACTCTTTTTAGCCAATTCTGCAATTGTGAAATTGTAGCAATTCATCTTAGACTTGTAGTAAAAACTACTTGCATTTCCTCGAGGACTTTGTAAAATAGCCTCTAAATCAAATACAGCGCATACATTGTTTTCGTTGATAGCATGTCTGTCTTTTCTTTTTTCTTCTCTTGATAATTCTTTCTCTTCCAGGTGTTTTTCATATTCTTCTCTATTTTCTTCAATGGGTGTCAATTTATATTTTGTACATAAGTCGCAAAGATCTTTTTTTGGTTGATGAATTTTTATTCCACTATCTCTAAACAATTCATAGAAGTTACAGAATTTGCCCCATGTTTTTCCATTTTGTCTTTGCTCTTCAACAAAGTCTTGATAGATTTCAGATAAAGTTTTACCAGGCAATATATACTCACACGAAGACGTTGATCTAGTGTAGTGAGATTCTACTCGTGGTATAGAATCAATAAAGCTCTTGATGTCTTTGACTAATGTTTCACTGAGTTTACGGTGGTTACTATGCTTACCACGTCGGTCCTGATCCATAAAATCGTTTTCGTCGTGTTTTTCTTTTACTGTGCGTATCATTCTGTCCGAAATATCAAATGTGTTCAAGAAAAAGGTTTTACAAACTCTTTTTTTATCTGTCCCCAGCTTTAAATAAAAAGCATTATTTGCTTTTCTTGGATTTTCTGTCCGAGAGTATTTATATTTTGGTTCCACTTCGACCATGCATATTTTAATGAAAGATCTTTGCAAAGCTAAATCTTTTAAATCCCAAAATTTTCGGAACAGCGATTTTCTGTCTTCTTCAGTTACGTTATTAGAGCATTTCAGGCGACATTTTTCATTACATGGCGGCTTAATTGCACGTGCAGGTACATTTTTTTTTGTTCTAATAGATGTGTATGATTCACCTGCATTACGTTTACGCTTTGCACAATTGTCTCTCCAACTTTGCGGATTGCTTTTTCGCTTTTTTGGTTTATCTTTTGGCGTATCTTCTAATGTGTTCGTGTCATCACTATCAGATGAATCACTGGATGAAGATGAACTGCTGGAAGATGATGAACTTGATGAAGATGAATTGGATCGAGATAAAGCAGAAAGTAACTGTGAGGGTACGCGTTGGTTGCGGTTTGTTCTATTAATATTATATGTAGGATCTGTGTCGCTCAAATCCGGATCACTTTCTCCTGAATTCACTGGAGAAATTTCGTAAGTACCTTGATTATTTTCCGTAGCTTGACGACTATTAGAATATTGACGAAAAGTTGAACAAATATTGATGGACGACAAATTGATATGATCTGTCATGATTTCAGGCTGCAATTTTTTCTCCAGATCATTAGTAACAACAACTTGTGAATTTAATTCGGCTAATTGGTCCACAGGTGGTTCTGATATCGGTGCTTTAAAATTAGTTGTGGTCATTAAATTTTCGGGGGTTGCATTTACAGGCTCTCTCTCATCTCTTTCCAGAGTATTCACGAAATTAGAAATAACTGGGAATGTCGACAATTGGTCAGCAGGTGGTTTGTCACACTTTGAAGCCATATCGGCCGAACAATCTTGGCCAATTTCATTTTCAGATTCCGCGTTCTTCAAGAGAGAAGAAGTTACAACATTGAGAGCTTCATCATTTAAATTATTACACGTGGTTGCTATTGCGTCTCCAAAGTACAATCGTCTTTTAGCTTTCGTTTCTTTTCTCTGAACTTTCTTTTTTGCAACAGTGGAGATCTGTCAAATAAAACAAATACCTACGTAAGTCGCTAATTTACTTACAATCCTACTAATATTATAAATTTCAATGTTTGATTATTTGTTGCTCAATTACGTCGTAACGTATGAACGGATCTGGTTGAAATGGAATACAGGTAGTCTAGTAGAACACTATAGGCTATTTTTTTATCCCGGTAGGATAACGAAAACGGGAACTACGCATGTAAAACCATGGAGCGCTGCTAGTAAAGTATATTAATAAGTACACATGTAATAGTTGAAAATTGTTCTGAATATAATTAAATGTCTTATTTGGAAAGCACTAATGGTCGGTATTGAGTATTGATACTGGTGTAAATTTAAGCCAGTAAATTAAGTCAGTATTTAATCATAAATCTATTAAGATCAGAAAGAACTAACAAGACCGATCTAACTGTCATTAAATAATAGGACATTTTTGCTTTATAATTTTACTCATATTACAAACGTGAAAGTTTGTAAGTTTGGATGGATGGATGTTTGTTACTCTTTCACGTAAAAAACTACCAAAGGGATGAGATTTGGTACCTACATAGATAAATAATGGTCGGGAATAACACATAGGTTACTTTTTATCCCGGGAAAATAATGGGATAGAGAATTACGTGGGTGAAACCGCGGAGCGCTGCTAGCTTCTTAATATTTTACTTACCGAATGTGTATTAGACTGCATATTTTTCGCTTCGATGTTTTTAAAAATCATTTTTAACCGTTGTTTCTCCATAATTACACTGGATACAAATATTGAAAGTACTTGCAAATGTCTGAAACATAAAAAAATAATAAACGAATTAATTAGATTAACCAACACAATTCGCATTTTATTAACCATAACAAAGACTATTTTTGTAATATTACGCACATTATAGATTGTGTTTTAGTAAAAAGTTGGCTTATAATAAAATGTGTCATCAAAACCAAATGATATCGAAAATAATAAAGACCGTTTTGCTAATCGTTCAGATTTTTTTTATATATGTAAACATAATAACGACTCAAACCTAAAATGGTCACGCAAACTGTTTTGATGTTTAATGTAATACAGACGGATTAATAAATAAGTCAGCGAAACTTCTATAGCTTTTAGTAGAACATAGACTTATTTCAAAATGAGTCAATATTATTCATAAAATTTTATACAAACTTACCGTAGTCTTGGTAAAACAGCGACGCATCTCAAAATGAGGCGTTGTTGCGCAGCACCCTCCCGCTCGACAGTCGACGTGGAACTGAATAGGTCGGTGTTTGGCTAAGAAAGATCGCGGGGGGCGGGGAAGGAATATAGACTCAAATGATTGTGTACCCTAAACTAAACGTAATAAAGGTACTTTTTTTTTCCAGGCGATGCAGCTAGACATGTTAAGTCGTTATTTTACTAAAACTCATTTTGCCAAAATTTGGAGTTGAGTCTTTATTTTATTAAGAATGCGATATGACGGAACCCCCAACTTTAAAAAAATCATTCTTGACGATTTCTAAGTCCGAGCGGTGCGCTATGCCGAAAGGCGAAAATTTCCCTGCGCCTATTCTATGCCTGCGCTTCGACCGGCGCGTTCTCCTATTGGCCGGCGGCATACGGTCAAACCTATTGACGATGCCGACTTACCGACAATCTGATTCTGCCGTCGGGGACTTTTCGCAACTTCGCAAAGATTAAAAGTAAATTAAGAAGTGAACATTAGTTTGAAATTCTACGAAATGTATCAAAGTACTGGTAGTTGACATGGACGAAAAACTTTTTTTAAACGTCCTTGGGTAGTTGACTTCTTACATCTTGTTGAATGTAATCTTACTATCACAATCTAGGACTAGGTAGTAATAATCTAGTAGAGGTAGGACTTTTAGCAGAGTCCGCCTGGGGAAGTACCACACCTTTGCCTGTTATTCTACCGCCAAGCAGTAATGTGCAAACATTACTGTGTTCCGGTTTTAAGGGCAATGTTTCCAGTGAAATTACTGGGCTTAGAGATATAACTTCTGAGATATCTGGGTGACGAGCGCAGTGCACTGCTAGGTAATGATTTGGACTCTATGTTCCAACAGCTGCGTGTCACTGTGTTGTTATGTGGCAGGCATGTTGCTTACCATCAGGCAAACGTCTTGCTCGTCTTGTCACTCTTTATTAAAAAAAAACAATCAATTAAAAAAACATTACCAAAATTATTTATAACCCCCGGCCAAAAAAAAGGGTGTTATAAGTTTGTCGTCGATGTCTGTCTGTATGCCTGTGTGTCTGTCTGTGGCACCGTAGCGTAGAGCTCAATCGCATGGATCGATTTCAATGCGGGTTTTTATTTGAAGGTTAGTTTCCGTTTGGTGGTTCTTATGTTCTATGTTTGGTTAATCGATTCAAGATGGTCACTTCCACAAAAAGGCGGACAAAACATTTCCTCACAAACTCTCTCAATAAGGGTGTCAAATGGAAGTGATTGACTAGTAAAATGCTATACACCATGAAAAATTTTAAATCCAAAATGGCCGCCACCACTAAATGGCGAAATACATTTATTTTTTTACTATTCCCTCAATATGGGTATCAAATGAAAGGACTTGACTAGTAGAGTACTATACACTATGACAAATCCAAGATGGCCGCCATCACAAAATGGCGAAATACATTTATTTTTTTTACCACTCCCTCAATATGGGTACCAAATGACAGAGCATGACTAGTAGAAAGTTGTACAGTTTACAAATCCGGTACGAGGTAGTCGGGGTAAATCATTTTTTAATATTTTGTTCTTGTTCATTCATAAAATTGCTCGGTATAGTGATGAGCGACGAGAGACGTAGGTATAAGATATAAGTAGTCGATGTTGCATGGAACTTCTATTCTGGAAATTCGTGTGAAATGAAATGAAAAAGTTACGGCTGGTCTAGTCGGGAAAGTTACAGCTGGTCTAGTCGGGAGAACGGCGACTGCCGATCCGGAGATCCCGGGTTCAAACCCCACACGCACCACTGTCTTTTCGAAGTCATGTGCGTAATGCCGCTAACTTAAAACGGTGAAGGAAAACATCGTGAGGAAACCGACATGTACCTAGAATCTTTCGAAGTCATGTGTCATCCACCAACCCGCACTGGGCCAGCGTGGTGGATTATGGCCTGAACTCTCTCCTTGCGAGAGAAGGTCCCGTGTCCCAGCAGTGGGAACATTTAGTGGGCTGTTGATGATTTGATGATGAGGTATTGTAGTTGTAGACCGCCTGAATGGACTCTCAACTGTCAAACAGTTCTAGCCATTACCTATTAAGTATTAATTAATTAATTAATAATTTAACTTCTGTTTATTCCATTCACAGTTTCGAAGTAGGCAAAAAAATACCTTTTCTGCACAAAATTTAGTCTTTGACAGGAAAGGTCAACAGCAGTCAACAGCTGACAAACGTGTCAGCTGTTGACGTTTGTTGTACGTGCTTTAGGGTTGTAGCTCGTATATTTTACATCAAACTTTGACTCGTATTATCTCGTGATCTAACGTTTTGAGAGGGAAGAGACCTTCGGAGATGAAGTCCACATCAGTGTTGGAATGACCTGTTAAAATATTGTTGGACCTTTCCGCCACACGTTGTATATTATAGGTACACTTCCACCAAAGAGAGCTTAAAAGCCATGCGCAGCTAACTTCATTGGGTCAACTTGTTTGCCGGCACCCATTCACTTCCAGTTAAATAGTTTAATGATTAATGCATAGTTGTTTAGTTGATATCTAACTTATTTCTGAAATAAAACGAGCTGAACAATTTTTTTGGATTTTTTATTTATTCGTAACTTATTTATTTATTTTATTACGCCGGCGTCTCCTTACCGAAGTCCTGGAAAATAATAATGGGATTAATTACATTTCTGTGTAAAGTTTCATTTGGAATAGAGTAGAGAATCATTAACATTGGTCAGTTTGTATAGAAGCTACAATATCTCAGACCGGCACATCACCCTTGAAACTGTGAGCAGACCTTC
Source organism: Ectropis crepuscularia (assembly GCA_963693475.1). Classification (NCBI taxonomy): domain Eukaryota; kingdom Metazoa; phylum Arthropoda; class Insecta; order Lepidoptera; family Geometridae; genus Ectropis; species Ectropis crepuscularia. The sequence goes on along the minus strand of OY856369.1, from coordinate 11,020,151 downwards.
GTTATTTTATAAAAGCTGAAAACTCGTTAGCGCTTGCTCTTAACACAGGTAAGAACGATGGACCATTATGAAGTTTGGGTCATCCTGACTTTGGCAGATAAACAGTCCTAAAGGTGTAAGTACCCCTATGAAAAACCCAGTTGTTCGCTTTAGGACAGATTCGCTTTATGACAGATTCGCTTTACGGCAGAATCGCTTTATGACAGATTCGCTTTACGGCAGAAATTGTACAGTTAGGTACAAAATAGTGCCTAAGTATAAAAGGTATAGGTTCAAACACGAGAGGTATAGACGTTCTTTTAATCTATATAAAACGCAATTTATGGAAACGTTTTAGCAGATTTGATCCTAACATTTCTGTTGCCCTGGTACTTTCTTTTCAATATATGTTATGATTTTATTTTTCGTTGTTATGTCACTATTATCACATTTGTCAGAGATACTTCGATGATTTCTTCTTTGATAAAATTCTTGCAAAAAAGCGTAACTGAATTACAATGGATTTGCCTACACGCAGCATCGAGATTAACTTTATATCTAGCCGAAAAGGTAAGTCTGTCTAACTTAATTCTGGTTTTTGCTATATTTTCGTTAAAAAAATAAAAATGGTCATTCCATTTGGAGATGATTTAATAAAAATGGACTGCAACACTTCTGTTACTTTAGATATTGAAAATAAAATAGTAAAAGAGGCTGTGCATTCATGTATCCCTGATGTTGTTAAAAATTAAATAGACAGCCGAATGGACGAGTGTAAGAAAAATGCATGTATCAACCTCAAACCCATCCCAAACTTTTTCGAAAATGTTATAGAAAGTGCCACATGTGATCTGCCGGAAGACAATTTACCACATTTACAGAAAAAAATAATCATTGTACAGAGCTAGAAAGGCTTTCTTGAATTTGGAAACTTGTAAAAATCTAAGACTTCAAGTTGCCTGATCATCTAGTGGACAATTTTTTTTTGTTTGATGATGGGACTGTAGAAAAAAAATATTTTTTGTACTCCATTAGCTAAAAGCAAATTTAAAGTATATAAGGGCTATTACGGCGGCGGCACCTTCAAAGTTGCTCTTAGGCTCTTGTATCAATTACATTCTTTACACATTAATGCTTCACAAAACGATGACACCATAAATTTTGTTCCCTTCATTTATATACTCCTGACAAAGAGGTCCAGCGAAGAATCCAACTCGGATGGGCAGCGTTCGGGAAACTTCGGCACATCTTTGAGTCAAAAATACCCCAATGCCTAAAGACAAAAGTCTTTAACCAATGCGTGTTGCCAGTGATGGCTTATGGAACTGAGACGTGGTCCTTAACTGTGGGCCTCATAACAAAGCTCAAAGTCACACAGCGAGCTATGGAGAGAGCTATGCTCGGAGTCTCTTTGCGCGACAGAATCCGTAATGAGGATATTCGCACAAGAACGAAAGTGGCCGACATAGCTCAAAGAGTAAGCAAGCTGAAGTGGCAATGGGCAGGCCACATCGCTCGCAGAACTGACAACCGATGGGGAAGAAAGGTTCTCGAGTGGCGACCACGAACCGAAAGACGCAGTGTTGGACGGGACCGTTCGTTGTGGAAATCTAGGGGGGAGGCCTATGTTCAGCAGTGGACGTCTTGCGGCTGATGATGATGATGATATACTCCTGCCGAACAAAACGCAAGCTACATAGAAAATAGTTTTTACTATATTACGTGATAGATTTTCACTGAATATAGAAGTAGACAAATGCGAAATGCGATTACGAGTTAGCAGTAATTAAATCAGTTAATGTCGTTTGTCCTAATGCCAAAATAACTGGTTGTTACTTCCATTATTGGAAAGCGTTTTCGAAAAAAAGCAAAAATGTGGGTCTCAAGGATATTGATGGTGGAGACCTTATTACGCGGATGTATAAGTATGGAACTGGCATTGTTACCACCAATTATGATTCCCGAAGACATCTTAATCATTCATGAATTAAATAGCGATTCTGAGGTATGTACTGCGTTCAGGGACTATTTCTCAAAACAATGGGTTGGATTAATTACTACTTACTAATAATAAATTCAGTTGTTACAAAGAAATATTCCGAACGAATAACCCAGTTGAAGGGTGGTATGGCCGCCTCAAAAACAGAATTCCTGTCAAGCCGCCGTTGTATCGATTCACACAGTTACTCAAAAAGGAAGCCCAGTATCAAGACAGAAATTTAAAAAGGATAGAAATCTTGTGTAAATGGAAACGGCGTAGTTTAAAGTTAAGGGAAAAAGATATTAAAATTGACCTGATTATTACTAGTGCACTTAAAAACGAAATTACCCTGTTAGAACGCTTGTGCAGGGTGAATTTAATATGTTGACATGAACGTACCAAGAAGTATTAAATATCAATAATTAATATATTATAATTATTGTCGAGTTGTCTGTACTTTTGCCTTAAAGCGAATCTGTCATAAAGCGATTCTGCCGTAAAGCGAATCTGTCATAAAGCTAATCTGTCCTAAAGCGAACAACTCGAAAAACCGATCTAAATTTGTCAAATATAAAGTCTGATATTTTGGTAGGCTCGGTTCACGCTGAGACCGCGTATCTTTATTACAAGTGGGTAGTTGGGAATTTTTTTCCCAACGAGTCACACTAGCGTAACAGTGTGACTCGATGGGAATATATACCAGTAAAGAAAGTTGCAACGAGTCACAGTGTGACTGGTTGAGAAAAAATATCCCATCGAGTCACAGTGTGACTGGTTGGGACTTTATCATGCGGGAGAAGTGATCATATTGAAATTGGCGCGCCACAGACAGATTTTACCTGGGCTGTTAATTGAATTCTAGCGTCACGCTCGGGAATGATAAGAAATCTTCTGGTAAACTCGGGACCATGGCCATCTAGAAATGCATCAGCATTTCCCAGTGCCAATGCTGACGCATTTCTAGATGGCCATGGTCATGGCCACACCCTCTGGTTTCACCCGCGTAGTTTCTAAAGTAAGCTATTAAATTCTGAGTTTTAAGTTTTCACTTCTATCGGCAGTTCCTATGACTGCCAATTTTTTTATACTATCTTATCCTGGCGGTCAAAATGTTAACAGCTTAGAGAATAAATAACTAAAGTACCTACTTATATATACTCTAAGGTTAACAGGTATAAATATGTGTGTCGGGGTGATAGGAAAGTGTTTGCGCACGTAGAGCGCTACACCATAGGGCACCCTGCCTGTTCTAGCGCTGTTTGTGCACTGACATTCCATTGCGGTATGAAAGTGTTCGTGTCGCGCAACTACCTATAGGAATACATGCAGCTACATTCATTATGACAAAGTAAATTAGGGGAAGAAAAATATGCGATTTAAACGGCACCTTAAAAAAATTAGAACAAATAAAAAAATGCCTAAAAACTATTACCTATGCGTCTCATCAATAGTCGAATTAAATGTACCTAGTACAATGGATTGTTATGCTTAAAACACATAACGCCAAAAAACGATTATGCGAAAGTTGCATTATGACACTATACATTATGCTACATTCATTATGACAAAGTAAATTAGGACGAATTTTTTTTTAAACGTCCTTGTGTACGACAGAATAAATATTAGTCCTGTACCGCAAATAATCATAAGACTATAGTCCGTTCGCGTTAAGAAAATAGTGAGTCATCTGTGTCATGTCATGTCATAGCCAGTCATGAACTCTACTTTTTAATTTCTAGCATTCTAATTGGCTGGGGGGCGGATGACTCACTATTTTCTTAACGCGAACGGACTATAGTGCAAATGTAAGTTTTACCCTCGGTAAACTAGGTAATACTCAGATAACTGGCCTCGTGGTTTAGTTGGTACTAAGTCTGCCTGCGAAACCGAGGGTCTAGGGTTCGATTCCCACCCAGTGTAAATATATGTGTGATAAATATATTTTTAGGAACCAGAAGTGGTTTCATATTTTTAAAACAACATTTTAACAAATCACACCAGTTTCTATTATAAAACTATAAATTTTACACAAATCACAGTAATTACTAAAATAATAAATCTGTATTAAGCACGTCTACCCCTGACAAAAACAAAAGAAGATCAAGGTTCTAGGTTCCAACCTTCCAAGGAGGCGGCAGCTATCCTCATAAAACCTCTTTAGTTGCGTCACATCATGTTTGGCTCCGCCCTCTGCCTATAGTCCGTTCGCGTTAAGAAAATAATGAGTCATCCGCCCCCCAGCCAATTAGAATGCTAGAAATTAAAAAGTCGAGTTCATGACTGGCTATGACATGACATGACACAGATGACTCACTATTTTCTTAACGCGAACGGACTATAGGTGATGTTTCTAATAATATATATACCTATAGGTATATACTCCAAAGGTAGACTTAGCTTCGACTGAATTTCCCCAAAAAATAACTCCATAACATAAAAGAGGATAAACATAACCATAATATGCATTTATTACTATTTTCTTCGATGACACATTTGCTAAAATGTATATATATATATATATATATATATATATATATATATAATTTATATTAATTTATATATAATCCTCAAACAAACAAAGTATATGTATATATATATATATATACTGTATTAATGTATAGTATATATATATTTGACCAATAAATTATTTATTATATATCTGTTTATTTTGTTGTTCGTTTTAGTAATGTGCGCTTTCCAATTTAATTTTGTATTTTTGTAGGACGTTAACGTTTATTAACGTTTGTTAGGACAGTATTATGGTACACAACAGCACTGGTTTTCACACTTTTATCGCAGAAAAACACTTCAGTAAGGCCTGAATATGAGACCCCAAGCCAAACCATGGATGATGGATGATGCCCTCGCTGGACCCTCGGGATACGCGTGCTCGCTTTGTCTGATATAACTTTCTTCGATATTAAAAAAAAATTCCGTCCGAGAGGTCCGAAAACAAAATTTCGCGGTGTTTTTTTCCCGCGTAGGTACTGCCGCAACAAGGCTCGGGATCTTTCCCGCCTAATTATTTTTAAACGCTCGTTCAAAAGATGTCCTGTTTTTGTTTTAGAGATTTTCTTATAGATGTCGTTCTGCTTATCATCTGGAGAGCTAAGATTTTTGCTTACGCACAGGATTTCGCGCCTTAACTGGTTGGATGACCGCTGGTGTCCTAACAGTGCGAGGTCGGCCGCTCCTTTTACGATCTTCGTAGCTTGAATCATCAGTGTACCGTTTGATGGTGCGATAAACAAATCGTAACGTTATTTGTTATTTGCAATTTTTGCAGTATGTTAAAAATTTCTGTTGGCACGTAACCACAGCGGTGCAACGCGACAACCGCGACTCTGTTTTCTTTTAGCGTCCATTCCATTTTGACAAATGAACGTAAATGAATTATTTTTGAAGTGATAATTTCTTTAGGCGCGACGAGACAGCCTTTTCGTGGGCTGTGAATTGAATTCATTCGTCCCGCTCGGGTATGATAAGAAAGCTTCAGGTAAACTCGGGACCATGGCTATTGGCCATCTAGAAATACGTCAGCCAATGGGAAATGCTGAAAGGGCGTGGACAGGCTATCATGGCATGGCCATCTAGAAACGCATCAGCCAATGGGAAATGCTGACGAATTTCTAAATGGCCATGCCAAGATGGCGAGGCTACGCCCTCCGGTTACACCCATGTAGTTTCCAAGGTAAGCTATCAAATTCTAAGTTTTAAGTTTTCACTTCTATCGGCAGTTCCAATGACTGCCAATTTTTATTTTGTTTTCATTTTCAGTATAGTGCAGTAACTTTATACATTACCGTATGCGTTAAATCCGGTAGATCTGATTTTTTGCAGACTTGTTTATGATGTTGGCCTAATGATTGTCCCAAGTTTGTGTCCTCAAGCGACGAACGCAACTTTGTCAAAAATCGAAAAAACCGCGAAAAAATCGTTTTTTTTTCAAATTTTGGCGATTATAACCCTAAACGACTAGACTTTGTAAAAACTTTCTAATAGCGTTTATAAAGTAGACTAAATTTGCTACAATATGATACTAGAATTGTCTCTGTACACCCAATAGTTTCTGAGAATAAGTCTTTCAAAGTTTATAATTTTTTTCATACTTCGCAATTTTTAGCAATATTTTACTTGACCACTTTGTGGCACAGTTACGGCGGTTTTTAACCCCCGACCAAAAAAAGAGGTGTTATAAATTTGACGTCGAAGTCTGTCTGTCTATCAGACAGACATACATACAGGTCTGTCTCTATGTGTATCTGTTTATGGCACCGTAGAGCTGAAACGGATGGGCCGATTTCGATGCGGTTTTTTTTATTTGAAGATACCTACATTTTTGTGTTGATGTTTTAAGCTATTTTTAGTTAATATCGATTCAAGATGGCCGCCTCCACCAAACGGCAGACCAAATATTTAATCACGATCTACCTCAATATGGGTATCAAATGAAAGGGCTTGACTAGTAGAGTACTATACAGTATAACAAATTTCAAATCACAAAATGGCGAACTCTATTTTTTTTTCACTAATGCCTTGATATGGGTGTCAAATGAAAGAGCTTGACTAGTAGACTACTATACACTATGAAAAATTTATATTTATACCATATCGAGGTAGTTGTGAAAAAAGAAACATATTTCGTCATTTTGTGGTTGCGGCTATCATGGATTTGTCATAGTGCATAGTAGTCTACTAGTCAAGCCCTTTCATTTGACACCCATATTAAGGCATTAGTGAAAAAAAAATTATGGAGTTCACCATTTTGTGATTTGAAATTTGTTATACTTAGCGGTGGGCGATTATGAATGATCGGCATAATCGATTTATTTTGTATTACTAATGTTGATAATCGATTATCAAATCAGTAACTAATATGTTTTCATAATCGAATGATATTAGTAATTAGTACTACTAATCGTGTTTTATGAAGTCGACGACAGTTCTTCCGTGACTTTAGTAGTATCGACATACGTTTATTTGGTTTATTTTGTTTGTATTACGGTGCCGGTGAAACGTGATACTTTTTACTTATAAATATGTGGATTTAATTAACGGTAAGTTTACCGATTTTTGTATTGATAGTTTGTAAGTTTTAGGTAGCTTTTTCGCTCGTGGTCCCTCTTTTATAGCGGGCCGCTGAGAGACCGCATCGTGTTGTCCCTTTCTCACCTCACGCGGCTGTGCTGTGAGAAAATCGAGCCGCACGCGACTAGCGACCGTGCGTGCGTGACTGGCTACTAATTAGTAACTACAAACTGTCATAATCGAGACATTCTCATAATCGAATGATTTCATTAGTATATCTCATAATCGCACACCTCTAGCTTATACTGTATAGTACTTATGGGCGCAAATTGTTATGTATTGCCAGTAATTATCTAATATTGTTTTTATTTTATTATACTGTAACAAAAATATCTAAAACTCGTTATATTGATGTCCAAATGGGTATTAGTAAATACAAAGCCTTCTTTAGAATTTAATAGATGTTGTATTGATTATTTACTAGTATCGACTATTTTGATATTTTTGTTGCATCTCATTATTAGATTAGATATCTAATATACTCTGTAAATGTTTAAACATGTTTTCTATTGTAATTATTGATATTCTGAATAGTATTTAATATGTTTAAGCATAAATTAAACTTGTTGTTGTTTCATGCTTGTTAGTGGCGTCATCTATTTAGTGGTAACATGTGATAATATTAAATCAATAATGCATTTTAGGTAAATTAAATCATTAATAGTTGTTGTAAAATTCATTAAACTATTTGTTTGGAATATTAGACTGTATTTCTGTACTTGTTATGAAAGTATTTCATATTTTGTTGTAAAACAATTTGTATTTGCTATAGTTATGTCGTGTATTGTAAGAATGATATAAAAGCGGGTGATTTTGTAAAAGAGGGTCACTTCGATACCAACGGCGAGAAATAAAACTATCTCATTTACTTTGACTTTTTATTCTGATGGAGTCTGAACATGGAAACCCTGGCGAATCTCCGACAGCAGTGGTGGGATCACAGCCCCAATAAATCTACAGGACCTCCAATTGCGACAACCGTCGCTCTGGACCGAGTAATGGGTCTCCTAACACCCATTACGAAGACTGCAAGGAAAGAAGACAACAAGAACTGCAAGGACAACGTTATCTGAAGAAGCGGCGCCATTGCGGAAATAGCGTCTCAACTCGGAGTTTACTGCAAATGAGCCCTGAAGTCCTGACGTTTGACCAAGTAGAAGCAAGTAGATGAGCTGATCCACACGGCAAGGAGTTCCGGGACGACAGACGTGCAGAAGCGGCGCAGCAACATCTCGGACCAAGCGAGCGGCCTCGCCCAGGACGTTACACCGACCTGGACGCTCTTTGAGAGAGGACGACCAGAAGCTACTGAAGCCGAGGTGGTAGATGCGCTAATCACAGGTATTTGTCCTGAATTTATTCGATCTGAGTTGTTTAGAAATACCCCTGATTCAGTTTATTGCCCGTGTTAATTTACTTCCTAAATTATGCTATACAAATTTCGGAAACGTTAAATCGAATGCAAACTAAAAATCACGTTTTTGGGACTTTAATAACCGTGTGGTCTGTTTTAATTACATTAACTAAAGTCATATTGTCACAGGATTGCACGGACATAAATTACAACGCTCTTAAACCTAGTCCATTTTTACCGCAATAAAAATATCAAATAAATACGGCTGGTCTAATCGGAAGAACGGCAATAGCCGACCCGGAGCTCGGGTTCGAATCCCAGGCGCAGCAACTTTCTTTTAAAGTGATGTGTAAATGTTAAAAAAGAATGCGAAGGAAAACATCGTGAGAAAATCGACTTGTTTCTGAAATCTTTTGAGGTCGTGCGTCGTCCGTCAGCCCGAACTTACCCAACGCGGTGAATTAAGGCTTAATCTCTTTTTGTGAGAGAAGACCTTGAGTCTAGTTTTATCTATTACCTATATTATGAATCGAGTCCCAGCTGTGGGAATATTTAGTGGGCTGCTTAAGCATAAGCAGCACACATGCTCAACAGTGATATTATTTCCCGGAACAATTTTAGTAGGTTATTTAATGTGATTATTATCATCATGAGGGTAGTTCGAAGAAAAATTGGTACAGTGGTCAAAATGAAAAAAATAACGCACCAAATGAGCAGTCAATTGTCGTTTGACTATTCCACGTAACGCCTATTTTTTTGATAACAAATAAATTAGTCGTGGTATTGGCGGTCGAACATTTATCTCAACAAAGAGTCTCAGAAACATGGTTTACATTGACAACATTTAAGTTTACATATAACTCAAGTTTTATGTTTTATGGGATAACTAGCTTTTACCCGCGACTTTGTCTGCGCAAAATAAATACTAAAGGTAACTCAGGCAGTACCTATTTATATTTCCACACACATTTACGGTTACTAAAAACAATTTTATACAATTTCATCAAGATCGGTTTAGTTGTTTAGGTGAAAGCGTAAGAGACATTTGTTCCCCATTTCAACTCCAATTTCATCCCCGTACAGTTCTAAATTACAAAATTGATAGAACAAACATTCATTTGCTTCGTGTCAAGTGTCTATATACAGAGTTTCGTGGTTTTATCTTCAATGTTTGGGAACTTTCATATTAGCATTCATCCCCATTTCAAACAAACATTTAATTGCTTCGTTTCAATTGCTTGCATACAAAATTTTAGAACTTTAGAAATTGCGAATTTTCGTACAACCGATCATCCCTTGTTTCACCCTCTTAGGGGTTGAATTTCGCAAAACCCCGTCTTAGCGAGCGCCTACGTGCTAAAAAGCACCTTTAATGCAAAATTTCAGATTCCTAGCGTTTGTAGTTTCTGAGATTCCTTGATGAGTGACCTTTCGCTTTTATATATATCTAGATGAGACTCAAGTTGAATCTTAATGTTTCAATCTTTTAAAAATACCCGGTATTACTGTAACCCCAACAGATGACATAATTTGAACGGTTGATGAATGTCTCTTAGAAATTGGTATCCTTGGCACACAGCTTTGCTAAGATAAGATAAGATATTTTTATTGGCATAAATTGAATTCAGACATTACTACTGTTATAATAATATAAGTTACATTTATGGCCTCGTCAGATTTACAAATAATAACTTCATTCATTTGTACCTACTGTGAGTACTCCTGAAATACTCACATCAAGAGACAATTATTTTGAAATACATACATAAATTTTTGATCGTCATGATATTTAATGCATAAATTCCATACATTTTTAATAATCACTTTGGTTATAAAAGCTGTAGAAGGGCTTTCGGTGGAAAAAATATTTAACTTAGCATTAAAAAAAAAAATTAACATAAATTACCAGCGTAATCATCGTCAATGGACGTTTTATACAATAATAATCATAATAAAATTGTTAAAATGTAAACCCTAGAAAATGAATAAATGAGTGAATTATAATCATAGATACTCATTTTTCGTTAATAAAACAAACTACTATTTTATAGTCATCGTATTTGTTTTTCATATATTCTGCTACGTTATACAAGGTTTTAGACAGAAGCAGATTTCTTACATTTTGATAGAACGCATTGTCTGATGCACAATCTTTTATACAATTTGGCAGTTTATTATAAAGTTGCTGACCTATCACAATAGGATTTTTTGTAGACAAGTGCAACCTATGCTTCACATGTAACAAATTATTTTTATGTCGAAAGTTTAAATATGTGTAATCACCACGAGTCTGATAAAGATGGAGATTTGATCGAACATAGTTTATTACTTCATAAATGTATACCGATGCTGAAGTCAAAATTCCCAGACTCTTAAAAAGTTCTCGGCATGATTCTCTATATTTTGCTTGTACTAAAACCCTAATGGCACGTTATTGCATTTTTAGGATGCGCTCATTGACATCTTATTACTAGTAGATAGTGTTTATATGCGTTTTCCAAGTTAGAGCAGAATTTATCGCGAATCCAAGAAGTTTAACTAAAGTAGTGGTTTTCAACGACTTTGCATCATCTATTTGACGAATAGTTAGAATTACAACTAGCTGTAAACTACGTATTATCAAAATACAGCTAAAAATCCCTGAGAAATTAAGAAATTTTCATTGGAAAAAAGATGTTTCCTACCATCAAAAGACATCTTCTTCCAAACTATAATCTATGTTCCAAATTTCAAAAGAGTCAACGATCTCAAAATACAGATGTGTCCCAAACTTCAGGGCGTACGGAATCATGCCATCGTTGGGTAGAGTGAGCTCACTCTTTCCGTTCTAGTCGGTTGCAGGAAGCGGTGAACGCCGGACGTTTGTACCTATCACTATTCGTTGCTGACAACCAAAATAAGTAGAACCACAGCATATCGCGCCGCTAGCGATTTTAGAAGTCAAGTAAATCTACTTGACTTGGTTGTGTGTAAACTACTTAGGATACACATAGAGACGCAGTTAATTACTTATTTCAAGGTGCTCAAGGCACATCTATTGGTTTATATTGATGAAAAGATTACAAAAAATTACCTTGTTGTTGTTGTGTTGACCTACTAACAGATTTTAGATCGACTGCTAAATAACGGATGGACGAGCGGTCATATAAAAAGTACGTTTTAATAAAGGTAGAGTTGAAATACACCTTTTTAAGATAGGTAATTTCATGTTTATGCGACGCCATGAGCGACACCAATGTTGGTTGGTTGATGAATTTTTTGGTCTGGTGGAAAATTTAAAAATGTTGTCAAATGTTCCATACATCATACTTAAGCATGTTATATTGCGTGATTGTTCAGAAAAAAAAATCAAGTCACGGTGCATTACTATATGTTCCGACAGACCCTTTTCTTGATTCAGACAACTCAGACGATTTGACCGTATGGGCAGAGGAATGGTGGAGACTGATTTAGATGTCTATGCTTCTACTTCCTCGGCAAATAACATTTATTCTATAAATGATTGTATTGTGAAATTGTGATGTTTTGAATTTAAAATGACCTTTTTATTTTTTTTCACGATGTGATATGCGTGATTGTGTTGAGAAATTTATTTTTCCTATCCAAACATTCCTTCCTCAAACGCTGGCTGGCCACCATGCGTATCATGACACCTGGTCTTGTTGGCTAGATCCCAGGATGGGTGATGCCTTATGTTGTGGCTAGATCCGAGTGGTGATGCCTTGTGATGTGGCTAGATCCCAGTATGGGTGATGCCTTACGATGTGGCTAGATCCCAGTATGGGTGATGCCTTACGATGTGGCTAGATCCCAGTGTGGGTGATGCCTTACGATGTGGCTAGATCCCAGTGTGGGCGATGCCTTACGATGTGGCTAGATCCCAGTATGGATGATGCCTTGTGATTTGGCTAGATCCCTATATGGGTGATGCCTTCTGTATTGATAATTTGAAATTGTATGATAATTTAGAACAGCGCAAGAGACGCGCTGGAATCAGAATGGCCGTATGGGCGCAAATTGTTATGTATTGCCAGTAATTATCTAATATTGTTTTTATTTTATTATACTGTAACAAAAATATCTAAAACTCGTTATATTGATGTCCAAATGGGTATTAGTAAATACAAAGCCTTCTTTAGAATTTAATAGATGTTGTATTGATTATTTACTAGTATCGACTATTTTGATATTTTTGTTGCATCTCATTATTAGATTAGATATCTAATATACTCTGTAAATGTTTAAACATGTTTTCTATTGTAATTATTGATATTCTGAATAGTATTTAATATGTTTAAGCATAAGTTAAACTTGTTGTTGTTTCATGCTTGTTAGTGGCGTCATCTATTTAGTGGTAACATGTGATAATATTAAATCAATAATGCATTTTAGGTAAATTAAATCATTAATAGTTGTTGTAAAATTCATTAAACTATTTGTTTGGAATATTAGACTGTATTTCTGTACTTGTTATGAAAGTATTTCATATTTTGTTGTAAAACAATTTGTATTTGCTATAGTTATGTCGTGTATTGTAAGAATGATATAAAAGCGGGTGATTTTGTAAAAGAGGGTCACTTCGATACCAACGGCGAGAAATAAAACTATCTCATTTACTTTGACTTTTTATTCTGATGGAGTCTGAACATGGAAACCCTGGCGAATCTCCGACATACTCTACTAGTCAAGCCCTTTCATTTGATACCCATATTGAGGTAGATTGTGATGAAATATTTGGTCTGCCATTTGGTGGAGGCGGCCATCTTGAATCGATATTAATCAAAAATAGCTCAAAACATCAACACAAAAATTTATCTTCAAATAAAAAAACAGCATAGAAATTGGCCCATCCGTTTCAGCTCTACGGTGCCAAAAACAGATACACACACAGACAGATACACATAGAGACAGACCTGTATGTGTGTCTGTCTGATAGACAGACAGACTTCGACGTTAAATTTATAACACCTCTTTTTTGGTTGGGGGTTAAAAATCGCCGTAAACTGTGCCACAAAGTGGTCAAGTAGGAGTTAAAATATTGCTAAAAATTGCGAAGTATGAAAAAAATTATAAACTTTGAAAGACTTATTCTCAGAAACTATTGGGTGTACAGAGACAATTCTAGTATCATATTGTAGCAAATTTAGTCTACTTTATAAGCGCCATAAGAAAATTTTTACAAAAACTAGTCGTTTAGGGTTATAATCGCCAAAACTTGAAAAATAAACGATTTTTTCGATTTTTGACAAAGTTGCGTTCGTCGCTCGAGGTCACAAACTTGGGACAATCATTAGGCTAACATCATAAACAAGTCTGCAAAAAATCAGATCTACCGGATTTAACGCATCCTACTCCATACATTCAGGCGACAAAGTTACTGGACTAGTAAGTGGAAACATTCCTTTTTCAAAATCAATAGAAACATTTTTGGCCAGTATTAAAAAAAAATGATGAGACAGAATTTATGACCTAAGTTTACAAGTCCACGATGTAAAATTATAACTACCTACATACCTTGTATTTTAAATAAAACAAAAACAACAGAGAGGTGTACATCAGATGTGTTGCACTATGCAGACAACAACGGAGCAGTTATGAAACTAAAATTCTCAGTAAGGGTGACAAAGCTTTCTACTCCCACATGAGACGATGTACTATGTCAAAAGTTAGCATTCCTCCGGCAATTAGGAATCACAATGGAGACCTTGTTACCCAACCTTGTGAGATAGCTGATGCTTTCGCCGATGAATTTGTAAAAGCTTATTCAAATGAACCTACTCTTGATCCTGGTATGACAGTTTCATCTATTCCACGTGTAAATGATAGCTTGTGTGACATAACCTTTTCTGACACAGATGTAATAAAAACTCTTAAAAATTTTAACACTCAGTCATCTCCAGGTCCAGATCAGCTTCCAGTCTGCGTTTTAAAAAATTGTGCTCACACACTTGCCCCTGCTCTCTCGGTTCTGATGAATGCGTCCTTTGAAGCTGGACAACTACCACAAGATTGGAAGCACTCTGTGGTCACTCCCATATTTAAGAAGGGGGACAAAATGCATCCAGAGAATTATAGACCTATAAGCCTTACTAGTGTTGTAGTTAAGATAATGGAAAAAATTGTAAATAGGCAGCTGACACTGTTCCTTAATAGACATTGTATCATATCTACAAAACAGCACGGTTTTGTTGAGAAAAGATCCACTATCACCAACTTGCTAGAGTGTGTCCATACTTGGAGTAAAGAAGTGGACGGACGAAATCCAGTGGACATTATTTACTTAGATTTTCAGCGAGCTTTTGATAGAGTCCCTCATCAGCGTCTCCTGATGAAATTAGACCATTATGGTATACGTGGGAGGCTGCTCAAATGGATAGAGCATTACTTGACTGGCAGAACTTTTCAAGTTCGAGTCGGAAATTCCCTGTCACAGCACAGGAACGTGTTCAGTGGTGTGCCTCAAGGATCGGTGACTGCTCCTCAACTCTTTGGGATCTACATAACTGATTTAATTGAAACAATTGAAAGTCAATCTGCCTTCTTCGCTGATGATAGTAAATTTTTTGCAAACCCATTGGTTAGTTCTGGACGGCTCCAAAAAGATCTAGATCAAGTGCAAGTATGGACCATGGATTGGGTTGTCAGTTTGAATGTTGGAAAGTGTGGGGTCTTACATCTCGGCAAGAATAACCCACTAATAACCTATTATCTCAATGGTGTTGCTTTATCCTCAGTGAATCAGCAAAAAGACCTTGGTGTTATAATTACATCAAATTTAAAATGGGCAGAACATATTTCTGCAATAGTTAAGAAAGCAAACTCTTTTCTTTATGTCATTCGTGGATCCTTTCAATCTATAACTGTAGAGAGGTTTCTTAAAATATATAAAACTTATGTGAGGCCGCTACTAGAATATGGTTATCAAGTCTGGAGCCCCAACTTCAAAAAAGATATTGATTTGCTTGAAAGTGTGCAAAGAAAAGCGACAAAATGGCCATATGCCCTTCGACGTAAATCCTACACGGACAGATTAAAAGCCCTACACCTCACTACATTGGAAGAGAGAAGTTACGAGGAGACTTGATCGAAACATTTAAAATACTGAATGGATTTTATAACCTCCCTCAGATAAAGAACCTGTACAGATTAAAGGAGCATAAGAGAGACAGTCGGCGTCATAAGTCCCAGTTGTCCCACGCACCATCACTGACAAACACTGCACATCACATCCTCAGCAACAGAGTGGTTTACAACTGGAACAGGTTGCCTGAGGATGTTATTTCAGCAAAGTCATTAAACTCTTTCAAGAACAGATTGGACAAATGGATAGTTAAAGACAAAATCATTTTAACAGACAATTACCTATAATTTGTTATTTCAACACTGAGATATAGGCATATCAGCTAATGCTGCTCGCCTATTATTCAATAAATAAATAAATAAATAAAAGTAGTGTAATAACCTGTTTTGTATGAAATCTTTACTGTAACAAAGTTTCAAGTGATTTTGCACACCTATTATCATTCTTGATTGGGCGGGAAGCTGTGTGTCATTTCAAGTGGCCTATAGTTCTTGTTCTAGACTTCTAGAGGTATAATCACGCACACCACATTGAAATGAATTTTCTCCAACAAGTGTCACGTTATGTCTTCTAAGTTGGCTGTGATGCCATATAATCACATTCAAATAGTTTTGTGTTATTGTGTTATTTTAAAGTGTTTACTTGAGATGCTTTATAATCACATATCACATTCAAATGGGTTTTCTCCAGTATGTCTTAATTTATGTCTTTTTAAATTGCTTGCTAGTGATGCTCTATAATCACACATATCACATTCAAATGGTTTTTCTCCAGTATGTGTTAACTTGTGTTGTCTTAATGCGCTTGTATCTGATGCTTTATAATTACACATATCACATCCAAATGGTTTTTGTCCAGTATGAATGAATTTATGTTTTTTTAATGAGCCTGCTAGTGATGCTCTATAATCACACATATCACATTCAAATGGTTTTTGTCCAGTATGAATGAATTTGTGTTTTTTTAATGAGCCTGCTAGTGATGCTCTATAATCACACATATCACATTCAAATGGTTTTTCTCCAGTATGTGTTAACTTGTGTTGTTTTAAATTATTTGCTTGTGATGCTCTATAATCACACATATCACATTCAAATGGTTTTTCTCCAGTATGTGTTAACTTGTGTTGTCTTAATGTGCTTGTATCTGATGCTTTATAATCACACATATCACATTCAAATGGTTTTTGTCCAGTATGAATTAATTTGTGTTTTTTTAATGAGCCTGCTCGTGATGCTCTATAATCACACATATCACATTCAAATGGTTTTTCTCCAGTATGAGTTAACTTGTGTTGTTTTAAACTGTTTGCTTGTGATGCTCTATAATCACACATATCACATTCAAATGGTTTTTCTCCAATATGTCTTAATTTATGTCTTTTTAAATGGTTTGCTCGTGATGCTCTATAATCACACATATCACATTCAAATGGTTTTTGTCCAGTATGAATTAATTTGTGTTTTTTTAATGAGCCTGCTTGTGATGCTCTATAATCACACATATCACATTCAAATGGTTTTTCTCCAGTATGAGTTAACTTGTGTTGTTTTAAATTTTTTGCTCCTGATGTTCTATAATCACACATATCACATTTAAATGGTTTTTGTCCAGTATGAATTAATTTGTGTTTTTTTAATGAGCCTGCTTGTGATGCTCTATAATCACACATATCACATTCAAATGGTTTTTCTCCAGTATGAGTTAACTTGTGTTGTTTTAAACTGTTTGCTTGTGATGCTCTATAATCACACATATCACATTCAAATGGTTTTTGTCCAGTATGAATTAATTTGTGTTTTTTTAATGAGCCTGCTTGTGATGCTCTATAATCACACATATCACATTCAAATGGTTTTTCTCCAGTATGAGTTAACTTGTGTTGTTTTAAACTGTTTGCTTGTGATGCTCTATAATCACACATATCACATTCAAATGGTTTTTCTCCAGTATGTCTTAATTTATGTCTTTTTAAATGGTTTGCTCGTGATGCTCTATAATCACACATATCACATTCAAATGGTTTTTCTCCAGTATGCATTAATTTGTGTCTTTTCAAGTAGACTGCTTTCAATGCTCTATAATCACACATATCACATTCAAATGGTTTTTCACCAGTATGTTTTAATTTGTGTTGTTTTAATGCACCCGCCAGTAATGCTTTATAATCACACATATCACATTCAAATGGTTTTTCTCCAGTATGTGTTAGTTTGTGTTTTTTTAATGCGCCTGCTTGTGATGCTCTATAATCACACATATCACATTTAAATGGTTTTTCTCCAGTGTGAGTTAATTTGTGTTGTTTTAATGAGCCTGCATGTGATGCTCTATAATCACACATATGACATTCAAATGGTTTTTCTCCAGTATGTCTTAATTTATGTGTTTTTAAATGGTTTGCTCGTGATGCTTTATAATCACACATATCACATTTAAATAGTTTTTCTCCAGTATGAGTTAATTTGTGTTGTTTTAATGTGCCTTCTTGTAATGCTTTATAATCACACATATTACATTTAAATGTTTTTTTTTCAGTATGTGTTAATTTGTGTTTTTTCAAATGGTCTGCTTTCAATGCTCTATAATCACACATATCAAATTTAAATGGTTTTTCTCCAGTAAGTAACATGTTTCTTTTGTTTAACAAAATTTGTTTAGTTGGTTTATAATCATGTGTACCAACACATTGTAATGATTTTCCTTCAGAGTGTATCTGGATTTGTTCTTTTAAACCACTGAATGACGATGTTGTGTCGTCGGCCATGGTGTGGCTGTGTTCCTGTTCTAAAGCCAGGGGATTTACAGCTGCAGGTATGCTCTCATCTCTGATAGAGTTATCATTTAGCAAAACTTCAGCCTTGGTATCTCCTGTGTCCATTGGCTCAGGGTCGCTCAACATTTTGTAACAACGGTAGGTCAATATGAAGACAAATGTAATTTGTTCAGAAGTGCAGTTCACCAATGGCCGATTGGAGGCTGAAATGGAAATACAATACAATGTGTAAACTGCTATAAACTGTTATGTGCAAGGTTGATGATGTTATGGCTTACATTTGAAATTGAGAATCATGTAGTGGTTACAGTAAAGACATAATATAGGCAGAAAGGCAGCAAGAAAAGAGATTAATCACAAATGATTGGTGCCAGCCACACAACTAGGTGGGGAGATACTGTCAGACAGACATGTCAGGGAGATTGTGTGGCTATTGTGGTACGGTCTAGTCAACAAGTTCAAAAACGTGCAAAATAGAGATAATCAACATATTTCTTTTCCCGAGGTTTTGTATGTTTAAGTATCTAGATTAGGAACACTATTTTGTTTTCATATTTTCAAATTGTTATTTAATACTGGAAAATCAATGTTTTAGATGATATGCCAGTTTTTTAGATGCCACATCTATGACGTAGCGACCTTGCGGAGCTCTACTTTTAAAGTTAAGTTTTAAGTTAAAAAAAGTATATAAGTTAATATAAAAAGTCTGTTGGTTAAGAAATTATTAAGGAATAACAAAATACCTTCTTTTTACCCGACTGAGAGCAGGGTTGTTGGGAATGTTTTGAAATGTTATTTTGTTAATAACTATTGCAACTTTTTATGTGCTAAAAAACCCTTAAAAACATTTTTTGTAGACGTCATTCCGATTGAAATGAGGTATCGCACGTGTTCCTAGGAGCTTTATTTCTAGTTTGCACGTTTTTGAACTTGTTGACTAGACTATAGAGCTTTCTGTTATTTTATTTAACTATGTTGGTGCGATTCAAAATATTAGTCTGATTATAGAGTACCACAACAGAGAATTCTTTGCAAAGAATGACCACTTCACAGGTAGTAAATCTTTAGTAATAGTAAAGTAATCTTTAGTACTTATTTTTCTCTTCCATTGGAAACGTACCTATGAGGTACAAATAACAGTGCCCGCGGTTTTACCCACGTAGTTCCCGTTCCAGTTGTTATCCTGGGATAAAAAGGTAGCTTATGTGTTCTTCTAGTCTATAATCTGTGTTCTAAATTTCAGCCCGATACCATATCTGTATTATCTATTCTATGCCGATACGTTGTTAATATGTTTTACGACGTGACGGAGCAACAAACATCCGAACATTGACATGTTCTATTCTATTAGTAGGATAAGACGAAGTAACTTTTACCTGATACACATTCACTTGATATCAATCCTAAGTAAGGTGCGAACAGTACATTTGCAGCAAATGAAGAACAGACTGAACAGTTATACGAATTATACTCCCACTCCCAGACTCCCACCCACAATATATCTACTACACCAACCTCCTCGGTCCTCGGTTGACGGTCTATTTTTTTACGTGACATTGTGCGGCTAGCCGGCTAAACCACGGCTAAACGGGCTAAACGCTAAACCAACGCTAAACCACAAAACCCAAAGATAACCAAAGATTATACAAGACCAAAAATCTACAATGGAAAATAGAACAATAGAAGCCATAAACTCACAGAATACATCATTCAGAAGTATATAGTGATCTGTGCAGAATTCACAGATCACTTCACAGATCACTATATATTATCACTTACAATAAACTCAATAAAGCCAATAAACTGCATAAAGTGGTGAGTATTTCCGTGTAGCTATGGTCGTTATAACGCATAAAGTGTTGTATAACTATTTGTAAGACTTTATAACGAAAACACGTTATGTGAAAATCTCATAACAGCTTATATTTCAAGTAGCGGTATGCACTTTTAAAACTACATAACAACCATTGCTTGCTTTATCGCGCAACGAAATGTATAACTCTTTGCGTGCAACGCAATCGGTACCGATTTTTAGTTATTGCCATAACTGTATCGTACCGGTTAGAGCGAGTGAGATACATATGTAGTGGTATAAGTGTGAATGAGAAAGGGGTATAGATCTATTTGACGCATTCGGTTATTGAAAAATGAATCTTATCTTGTTATGGTGAAAAACGAAAATAAATAGTTTTGATACCGTTATTTGGATATCCGTAACAGTTGCGTTCCGTTATCTGAAAAACCCGTAACGACACATGGCTATTTCCGTGGACGGCGTGAATAACTTGACATCTCGAAAACAGTGTTGTCAGAAGACCAACACCATTTCCCCTCAAAATGATTTCGAAATCCCCCCAAAAACCGGGTTTTCTAGAAAAAAACCCCCAAAGTAAATTATGCATTAATTTGCCCCTAAAACACAATTTTACGCAGACGACCATCTCAATTTCTCTCCAAAATGTTCATGAAATCCCCCCAAAAAATATGTTTTCAAGAAAAAAACCCCCAAAACAGAAAAAAATCTCCTAACTCAGAAAACACAATATAACGTTATTCAGATATATCCATACATTAATAATTATATCGACAAGTTCACGTAATTAAGAAATGGCGATTCAAATTTTGTACTAAGTACACTGGGATAAGTGCCGTATTTGCTAAAAAACCACAAAATTGGGCAGTGAAAAATCCCCAACTTCCCCCCAAGCAACTTTTTTTCCCCCCGTAAATCCCCCCAAAGATTTTGTCCCCCCAAATTTCCCCCCGTGGCTTTTAAAAACCCCCAAATTTGGGGGGAAAACCCCCAATCTGGCAACAGTGCTCGAAAATGCCAATTTTACAGGGCAGCCATTTGAAAGTTTGACATCTTCTGTAGCGACAGTATTTGGAGTAAGCGTACAGGTCAAAACTGTTTTGATGGATAGTGAGTGCCCTTTTTCGAATGATGGCTTAAAATGTATGAAATCATTTATGGTTTTTGTGATAATCGACATATCAAATGTTGTTTTTTTTGTGTTTACATGAACAACTCGACTTACAGAGCACATTTTTCACTATTTCAAGAGTTATCAAGTTATTCACCACTAAATTTGTAAAAGTTTTGAAATTTATTTTTAAATTTTTAATAACATTAAAATTAAATGAAATTTAAATGATCAATTGTAAAAAAAAAATATATTTGAGAGTTATGAATTAGGTTTTATCTAATAATTTTCAAAGAATATGTAAAAATATTATAATTATTATTTTAAATCTTGCAAATTTTGGTTATCATCGTCCAGATCTGGGCCACAAAGCGCTTTATTAATAGTTTTGATATTAATTTTAAAAAATCCTTGAAAATCTCATCCCAAATTCAAGATCCATCATACTTTTATTTTTGTTGGAGCTTCCTGGATTGGGCCGGGTTCTTAAGTGGTAATAGCACCACCATCCACACGCTTGCAGATTCTACAGAAGACCAAAGAGTACAATCTGCTCCTTTGGTTAGCGTTGTGATATGCATTTGACCCCAAAACCTGGGCGTTTTTGTGATACTTACAGCGATCCCAGGTTAACTGGCGAAACATTGAGGTGATGAAGGGTCAATATGACGCCGCTACGAGGACGATTCAAGTTCAAAACCAGCAGGCAAAATATATTCCGCTGCATTGAGGCATGGGGATGAAATATCGCCAAAATTGTCCTCCAACGCAGTAGAAGATATGTTTAAGATGCTGGATTGCACTAGACGTGATAACAACATTTATAGTGAGTCCATCTCTCACGTCCGATTTGCAGATGACATTTTTATAATTCCTGAATGGCTGGAGACTAACAATTGGTGCTGGACGGCTTGGCTAACTTTTCTCAACGCAACGGTATCTGGATGACCTTGGACAAAACCAAAGTCATGTGCATCTAGATTGTTGCTCCTGAACCGATTACAGTCAATGGAACTGTGGATACTGTTCGAGATATGTTTGCCTAGGGCAGACGCTCGAACTGGATAGAAATATCTTTCAAAGTGAGGACATGAAGAAAATTCCATTGGGCTGAACAGCATTTGGAAAACTTCATCGAGTCTTCTATAACCCATCCCACGGTGTCTGAAGACAACAGTGTACAACAAGTGCATCCAAACCGCTATGACCTACGGTGCTGAAACGTAACCACTGACAATGAAAATAGTCCGTAAGCTCAAAGTCGCCCAGCGAGCTATGGAAAGTGCTATGCGGTCTTGAGGTTTTCTGAGAGATTTCATCCACTATAAAGTAATTTGTCAGAGAACTTTAAGTCACGGACACGGACATAGCTAAGCGTATTAGTAAAAGAAGTGGCAGTGAGCCGGTCACATCTACCACAGACCTGATAATCGTTGGAGTAGACGGGTTTTAGAGTAGAGATAGAGACCTAGAATCGGCAAACGTAGTGTAGGACGCCTTGAGACTAGTTAAAGGGACGGTTATTATACGGAAGAAAGCTGTTGGTGGTTGGAAACCTAAAGCCAAGCATCAGGCTTTGTGGCATATTATTGGAGAGGCCTATGTCCAGCAGTGGACGAACGTGGGCTGATTATGATGAATGCAGAAACATAACTTCTATTATTTTATTTTACTATTATGTCCCGCACAAACCTCCTTCGCTTCAACAGAGGCTAAATTGTGGATAGCATGATTAAAACTCCAAAGCGAAGTTGTTGGAAGTCAGGTGCATTGCATGCTTTTTCGCCCCTTTCCTTGTCAGCCCGTTTTTAAGCATGTTTTTTTCAGGTCATATGCTCTTTCAGGTTCCTATTGGTACTCACATACTTCTTTTTCAAGTGAGTTTCATAGATAGCGATATTCATGCTTTATTTTTTCTCTCCTGCTATTCTTTCAAGCTTTTTAATATCGTCTCAACTAGTTATATTATTTTGGTATGAATCTATCTGATAAATCTGTACTGTTTTGCGTTGAATCAAAGTGGGTATTTGATTCTTCTTTGGTGATTTCCTTATTTTTCAATTATGCAATCGGGATCGTGGATGTTGTCTTCGCCGTTACTTTGATAAAAATTGGTTTCAGAATCAATATTGGTTTTGTTCTGGTCTATGGCATGTCATCTAATAGTTTTGGGTATTTTATTAATACATACATATTAAAATTCTGCAGTTCCTGGCGTATCATCGTTACGTGGCGTATTATTGCCATATTATATGCCATATAACTTATAACACTATGTAATAATTTATATGGCAAAACCACGTTTGCGGGGTCAGCTAGTAGTCATATAAATTCCTATTGTAGTGATTACGCATTCTCAGTAAATTTGTGGAAGTTACAATCACACTTTAAATTACAACCGATTTGTTTGTAACTAAACAACTAAACTAAATACTCGGACATTGTTCCGTGTACAAAATGAAATATAAACATATCTTAAAAGAATGGACGAAGATATGGCTGAGTACAAGTTGGTATTTTGACGTATCAGTAAACTACCGGCATTAGTGTTTAGTGTGGCCGGCCATAACTTGACATCTTAACATGTCACAAGTTCAAGAACGTGTCGTGTCGTGTGTGAATAACTCAACATTTAGACATATCAGTTTTGTATCACACAGATAGGAATTCGTCAATTTTACAAGTCGAGTTGTAAATTTTAGCACGTAACGACTAGGATGGCACTAAGTCAATATATGCACTTGTCAACCTAAACACGCTAAAGTTGGAGCCTTCCAGAGATATCAACTTTTTTTGAAATGACATATCTCAAAAAATTATGTATATTTTGGGCTGTCTTTTTTTTGACATATAAAGAAAACTTGTAGAAATCGTTTAAGCGAATAAAAAAAAATCATGCATCTCGAGATGTCAAGTTATTCACGCCGGCCACGGATTTGTTCTGTGATAAAGTGGCATCAGTGTTGCCAACAGGATTTTTTTAAATTCGCCAAGTCAGTTGTGAATTTCCGTTATAAATCCGTTAAATATTTTTTATGAGCCAATAATAACCGTTTAATTTCGAAAAGTTTATATTTGCAGGTTTAGCTTTCAGTATCCTATTAATATTATAAATGTCTATGATTGTATGTTTGTTGCCCAATCACATCGTAACGTTTGTACAGATCGGCCTGAAAGGAGAAGGCCCATTTTCCATGGGGATTTGCCCCACAGCAAAAATGCAGGAGACTCGACCAAAAATGGACCATTGTATAGGATTTTTAATTTATTATAATCTTCTTCTTCTTCTTCTGCTCCTCTTCCCAGTTCATCTGAGGTCGGGCCTCCTCGTTGCTCGGCGCCAAGACGCTCTGTCTTGGGTTGTCGTTACTGGCTGGGTAAGGCTCCTTGGTAGCGATTCTGAAACCATTCGGTTGCATCCGACACGGAATCTCATCTCTCGGTCTTTGTCATGCTAAACAGATAAGACAAAGACCGAGAGATGAGATTCCGTGTCGGATGCAACCGAATGGATTTAGAATCGCTACCCTTATATCCTTTTCCACGTTTCCGCACCACGTAGCTAGGGGTTCACGCTCATCAAAATCATAGTGGCAACACTGACGGCTACCAACTCCAAAAGACTTTTCTTTTGGCGGGAAAACACGACGGGTGCTTTAAAATTTTCACAATCAAAAAACCTCGTTGTGATTACACTTTTGAGAGTCTATGGTAGAGACAGATCTTGCTGCATCTATACTATCGCCATCTAGTGCGTACGGTGGAACTATTTTTGTCCGTCGGAAAACCCCTCATTGAGTCTCATTATACCTACAAGCGCCTCCTCTCGTCGTTTTATTGAACCATATATATTTGTCTCGTCGGAAAACGCCTTATTATGTACCCTATACACACTGGCCCAGTGGACGCCAACGCGAGCGTCGACAAAACGGCACGAGACGAAAGGTAGCATCCACACACTGGCCCAGTGGACGCCAACGCGAGCGTCGACAAAACGGCACGAGACGAAAGGTAGCATCTACACACTGGCCCAGTGGACGCCAACGCGAGCGTCGACAAAACGGCACGAGATGAAAGGTAGCATCTACACACTGGCCCAGTGGACGCAAACGCGAGCGTCGACAAAACGGCACGAGACGAAAGGTAGCATCCACACACTGGCCCAGTGGACGCCAACGCGAGCGTCGACAAAACGACACGAGACGAAACACACTGGCCGAGCGCAGACAAAAACGAGGTAGGCCAATAGGAGAATAGGACGCTACTCGCCGAGCGCCTTTGTTTTGTGGACAAAAACCGGTCACGAGAGACGAGTCGAGGCAAAACAGCCCTATACACACTGGCCACTTGCCGTCACTCGGCCAGCGAGGCGAGCGACGCGAGTGATCACAAAACGAGCTCCACACACTGGCGTTGGCCTGCACTGGACCAGTGTCTATAAGGTGGTTTTACATTATTATTGTATACCTATTTACTCATCGAAAATACTAATATTTTTAAACAAAATATTTAAAAGTAATTCCGAAAAATTATTAATTTCCCGATTCTAGCGTCACGCTCGGGAATTAAAGAAATCTTCGGGTAAACTCGTGGCCATAGCCAATGGCCATGCTCAAGGCCAAGCGTTCATTTTACCCGCGTAGTTTCCAAAGTAAGCTATCAAATTCTGAGTTATAAGTTTTCACATCTATCACCAGTTCCAATGGCTGCCAATTTTTTAAGTGATAACTTCTTTTGGTGCTCCACAGACATAGTTTTCGTGGGCTGTGAATTGGATTCTAGCGTCACGCTTGGGAATGATGAGAAATCTTCGGGTAAACTCGGGACCATGGCCATTGGCTACACCCTCTTAGTTTCCAAAGTAAGCTATCAAATTCTGAGTTATAATTTTTCACTTCTATCGGCAGATTCTATGCCTGTGTTAGAATCGACTAGGATTCTGCGCTGTTATAACCTAATTTACATCAGGATAGCCTTAATTATGTGAGCTTAGATGTGAATGCTGTTGTTAATGACTTAAAAGATAGTAGGATTTTTGGGGACTGAGTCACCTCCGTCCGTGGGGAAGCACATATATATTGAAACCCCACACGTGGTCCCTGGGTGGTGCTAATCGGGTGACAAACTACCGGTGGTAGGCTTCGGCCGTGGTTGGTGCCCACCCACTAGACTTAGTCGCAACGCCAAGCGGCCTAGCCGTGTTCCGTCGTGTTGTCTAGTGACACCATTTAGGGAAAACGGGTCAGAACAGTTGCTGCATAACTGCAAGACCGGTCTGTCACACACCAATACTGTACATCGGGAAGCTAGTCATGGAGGGTAGCGGGATCCGAGGCACGGTTGCCTCGACCGACCGCAGATAGTTGGGGGCCCAAGTAGTGAGCTAGCCACTCATGAAAGGCTGCCCCGCCATCTAGCGAAAAATCCCGAGATGCGCTATCCTGCCGGTTGGCGACCGGATGACAAGGCCAGATAGACATCCCCGGGGGGGCTCGGGCGTTCCCGCAGTCTCCAGACTAGCTCCCCACTGGTGTATTCGTGTTGTGTGTTGTGACCAATGGCCAGTAGTGTGCGGCCTCGTTCTACTGCCGTTTTCCCACCGATCCCCTCTCAAAACCAACATGAAAAACTTGTTTCTAACGGAGACGCAGATAGGTTGTCCGTCGGACGTGGCGTACCTAACGTATCCAGGCTATGCCCTGGAGCACAAATTCCGGCCTCGTGCTGGAGTGTGGCTGTACGCCCGTGACCCGTGACGACATCTGCTGTCGGCGTCTCCGTAACCTTGAGGACACTAGATTTTCTGTTCTTTGGGCACTGATGGACACAGGCATAGATAAAATTATCTACGCCTGTGTGTATCGGTCGCATAGCGGAGATCTGGGTAGCGATTCTGAAACCATTCGGTTGCATCCGACACGGAGTCTCATCTATCGGTCTTTGTCATGCTAAAACATATACTTTTCTTATTTAGTTAGAGATTAAACAAATTTAAAAATCTTGTAAAAAAATAGGTTAGGTACTTACGTAGGGTCCGGAATGAGGCAGAACGTGTTCCCACTTCTATACCGCGCTGACAATTAGTGTGACGCAGACAGGTATAGACGAGCGGCAAATACAGGTTTGTTTGTGTGCGTGAGTGCAACACATACTATGTTATTGTACATTATCCACAGTGACCCGCGATTCACTGTGACCCAGTCTCCCTACCCTTCGGCTCAATTAGTGTTACTGGGGGATTTCAACGGCCATCATAAGGAATGGCTGTACCCATACCGGGACACTGACCACGCTTGGCAGGAAACGAGAAAGCTAGCTTTATCGTTAGACCTCTAACCCAGCTGGTCCAAGAGGCCACAAGAGTACCCGACGTTGAGTCGCATACACCTTATTGCTTAGACCTTCTGCTGAACCAACCAACACCCAACCAAACACCCTCTTTTTAGTTAACACTCAAGAGGAGAAGGAGACCCTGACAAACCAGGGTTATGGTTCAGGCACCGGGTCACGCATCCTTACCATCCATGAAGCTCAGGGACTAACATACGAGTCGGTAATCGCAATAAAAACTAAGGCAACCACGAAGCTGCACGAGAGCGTGCCTCATGCGGTCGTCGCAATCTCACGGCACACGGGGACCTTCACATATTACGCTGACGACACCGACGACGCCATAGGTCGGTTCGTGCGGCGAGCGTTGTCTGCAACACCGAAGACCATCCGAGAGTTCAATATGCAGATGGCCATCAAGGATAGAAATGCAGTCGTGGTGGAGGCGCTAAGCCGGGAGGAGGCGACTTAGAAAATAAAATAGTCCTAGAATTAGCAAGAAAATGTTCCCTACTCTCCCCTATTTCCTTTTCTTCTCCAATCCAAGATTCATGTAATAAAAAGAAAACGATTGACAAAGGTCACGGACCCCGGAGTCTGTGGAGCTGTAATATTTAAATAAAAAAAATAAAAAGACCTTCTGCTGACAACTGATCCAGACCGTTATTCGGTGGCGGTATCTTCGCCGTTAGGCAGCTCCGACCACTGTCTGGTGAAATATGTATCTGTCTACCATCCGCCTGATCCCAGCCCTAGAGGCAACCGGCGGTTGTGGCGATACAAGTCAGCAGATTGGGACGAGATGCGCTCTTTCTTTGCGTCTAACCCATGGCAGTCATTGTGCTTCGCTTCTGGTGATCCCTCAGTCTGCGCAGATGCTGTGACTAATGTAATACGAACGGCTATGGAATATTTTATTCCATATTCCGACGTCCCATTATCCAGCAAAGCTCGCCCTTGGTTTGGATCTCAATGCAAAAGTGCTGAAGCATTTAAACATGATACATTCCTAGCCTGGGTTAATGCTCGACAGCGTAAGGCAAGGGACATACACCAGAAAAAGCGTTCAACAAGGCTGCTAAGGCAAGCAAAAAGGTTCTTCAGAGGGCTCGTTTTGACCACATTAGTCGAATAGGGAACAAACTAGCTTCGTACTCTGCGGGCAGCAAAGCGTTGGTCCCTAGCTAAATCGGTCGAATCGAACTTCTCCCGCCCCTCACTGCCTCCAATGCTAAAACCTGATGGGACACTGGCTCACACTGCAGCGGAGAAAGCAAACTTGTTTGCAACTCAGTTTGCGGAATCTTCGCGTCTAGATGCTGGTAGCGCGACACCTCCCACTCCACCTGGCTGTGCGACTTTTATGTCAGAGATACGTATTCGCCAAATGGAGGTTCGCAAAGTGCTACGCAATCTGGGTAGCGATTCTGAAACCATTCGGTTGCATCCGACACGGAATCTCATCTCTCGGTCTTTGTCATGCTAAACAGATAAGACAAAGACCGAGAGATGAGATTCCGTGTCGGATGCAACCGAAT
Organism: Ectropis crepuscularia; assembly: GCA_963693475.1. NCBI lineage: Eukaryota > Metazoa > Arthropoda > Insecta > Lepidoptera > Geometridae > Ectropis > Ectropis crepuscularia. Next base: position 10,991,100 of record OY856369.1, on the reverse strand, counting down.
GGTTTCAGAATCGCTACCCTGGACGTGAATAAAGCCAGTGGCCCAGTTGGTATTCCTGCTCTGGTATTGAAGGCTTGTGCGCCGGAGTTGTCACCGATACTGACGCGCCTATTTAGACTCTCTCTCCAAACTGGGCTAGTACCGAAGTCTTGGAAGCTTGCCAATGTGCAACCAGTGCCCAAAAAGGGTAGTCGTGCTGACCCTGCCAACTACAGGCCCATCTCGGTCACGTCCATACTCTGCAAGACTATGGAACGTGTCTTAAACCATAGGCTCCTGACGTACCTAGAATCGAACGACCTCCTCAGAGACCAGCAATACGGTTTCGCCGAAACCGGTCCACCGGGGATATTCTAGCGTACGTCTCTCACATCTGGAGTGAAGCTATCGAGAAGCACGGGGAAGCACTTGCAGTCTCCCTGGATATCTCGAAGGCTTTCGACAGGGTATGGTATGACGGCCTTGTAAACAAGCTTTCTAGTTATGGTTTGTCTCCTGGGTTCATTGCGTGGATATCGGACTTCTTGAGGGATTGATCCATACAAGTCGTCATTGATGGCTGCTCGTCGGATCAAATGGCTATCAATGCCGGAGTCCCTCAGGGGTCGGTACTCTCTGCGACGCTCTTCCTGCTACATATCAACGATCTGTTGAAGCCCGGTATCTTGGGTACGCAGATGATAGCACCGTTGTAGAGAGTTACAAATGTAGCGCGAGAGCTAGCGGGCAGCAAATTCAGGTACTGAGAGAGAGTTTGATCGAGCGTTTGGGCTTGCCCCTTGAGGCGGTGTGTAAATGGGGCGACGCCAATCTGGTCAAGTTCAACGAGGGTAAGACGCAGGCGTGTCTGTTCTCTGCTAAAAGGAGTCCTTTCGAACTGACTCCAACTTTTAGAGGTGTATCCGTGCCGGTTTCTGACCGTCTTGAGCTTTTGGGCGTTACTTTGACCTCTACGCTCAACTTTGGCTCGTATATCGAGTCCAAGGCTAAACTAGCTGCCAAAAAACTAGGTGTCCTCTCAAAGGTGCGAAGGTACTTCAAGTCTGAACAGTTGCTTACATTATATCAAGGACAGATTCGCTCCTGTATGGAGTACTGTTCGCACCTTTGGGATGGATCGGCTAAGTATCAGCTGGAAGCTCTGGAATCGATCGAGAGACGTGCCAAAAGGCTCATAGGCAACGACACTCTTGTGCGAAAAAGACTCCAAAGTCTTGAACATCGCCGAAAAATTGCTAGCCTGTCGGGTTTTTACCGGATACACTTCGGAGAGTGTGCGACTGATCTGCATGATCTGATACCACCTTGTCCTTTTTTCTATCGGAATGCTCGTAGCTCGAAAAAGTGACATCGTTTCATGGTTGATGTTCCAAAGACACGAACAAAGAGATTCGACTCAACTTTTGTGATAAGAACGTCTAGGCTGTGGAATATGTTGCCTGAGTGGGTTTTCCCCGATAGTTACAATCTTTGTGTCTTCAAATCGAGAGTGAATCGGTTTTTTTCTAGGTAAACACGCTCCATCGTAGACCGCATCGTCGCTTAACATCAGGCGAGATGGCGGTCAAGTGTGAACCAATAAAAGTTAAAAAAAAAAATTGTTGTCTGTAAAGTCGGTTTACTGACGATAGTTCAACGTGACAACGTCTTAAGAAAATACTGATGGAATGGTAGCATTTTTCAAAAGAAAATTTTAATTTCATTTGTTTAATAGATTTGTATGTAAAAAGTAATCAGTAGAATTTAGTCATTTTCAATCAAAACAATGCAAAAAACAATGCAAAAAAGCTTTTAGATGCCGGGGATCGAACCCGGGGCATTTCACATGCAAAGCGAACGCTCTACCACTGAGCTACATCCTCGCTTGACCTACTGGTCGAAATAATTAATACAACTGTAACAAGGTAACGACCGTCGGTCGTTAGACGGTCGTTACCGTCGGTAACGTTACATGACGTCATGTTTTGCGGGCGTGCAGCCGGCTTCATCGATTTATAAGACGTTGTCACGTCAAAAAAAAGGATGAATAGAAACCCCAATAGATGGCATTTAAATGTTATTTATTTCCACTTTCGGTGCACCTATAGACTACAGAGAAAGAACGTGGTCAAGAAAACTCTGCGCCTTCACATACATAATCTGTACACGAGTAAACCTTAGACAACAGTTATAATACTTATCTTGGCTTAATCAATCGTTCGCTCGGGGACAAGAATAATACAGAACAATTAAATAAGAGCAACAGAGAACACAGTAAGTTGTAGACAACAATATATAAGAAAAGACAAGAGAACCGAACCAGAGCCACAATCATTTTTATACTCGTCGTTGTCAACCCCACTCGCCTATAGTCATAGCGCCGCCCCTCCAACCAAACAATAACAAGTTATAGCGGAATAGGCGGTGGATTTGACGACGTTGGTTTACTTATAATTATGTTTATTACACTTTATACAATAATACTTGCATATTATTTATTAATTATATTTAACCGTATTATTTATAACATGGTTATACTTATTATATAATTTCGGATATACATCAATTTCTTTCTTTTTGTTACAATAGCTCATAAAACATCTCATTAATCAGGATTTGAGATTTGACACGTATAAACTACCCATTTAGCCAATATTAACGTTGGATGAAGGGTTCCTTGGAATCCTTAATCTAACATCTGCTATTTCAATTTGATGAAAGGTATTTGGCCGAGCATATGGAGACGGCTGGGGTCGGCGCCTCGCTGGCCACGAACCGGGCGTCTACTCTCTTTCTATTGAAAACGTAATTTCGACACAAGTTTCGCGACTTTGCTACTCTGTTTCTATTTCGTTCCGTTGTTCGCATTCAACGAAAACGTGTGCTAAGCTTACTCTAATTAACGAAAGTTAAAACGAGAATTTGAATTTGACAGATCATTTTTCTTAGTTTTAACCTCAAAATCGACGACATCAAAAGTGTTACCTTTTGTTTTGCGGATGATTGTTTTTTTGGCAAATTGTAACTTACCTATTATGCTTGCAAAAATTGTGTTAATTGAAGCTGCTGTACGTAAAGACCGTTTGGAGCGTAAAAAGAACCGGTGTCGCCTGCGCAGTGATCAATTTCACTTTTCACAATGCCAATTTCCAACATAGAATTTGTAGGAAATTATAGGCTTAGCCGGGAATTGTTTGACGAGTTTGTAGTGCCTAGAAAGTTACGTCTGGTCTAGACGGGAGAACTGCGAGTGACAATCTGTGAATCTGTAGACCTCGGGTTCAAAACCAAGCGCACCAGTCTTCCCGAAGTCATGAACGTAATGCCGGTTGATGTCCTAAGAGAAACAAATTCCTTCTTTCCCGAAACGGAAAAAGCATTGAACATTTTGATCGCTTTACCATGCACGACCAGCTGTACAGTAGAGCGAAACTTTAGCAGCCTCAGAAGACTAAAAACATACCTAGCTAAGAAGCACCATAGCAGAAGATCGCCTGAATAGCCCTGGCCATGATGAGTGTACACAGAGCTACAAGAACTAAAAACCTAAACAATTTTAGTGATAAACCGTGAAACATGCCAACTTTGCCCGCTTTTAAAAAGAAATATTAATTATTTATTGTTTTTTCTATGAGCACTTGTGTATTTTTTTTTATTTGCTGCATCTCTGACTTCATGTGCATGGATTGGCTTATTAAGAATTTTAAAAAGTTCATATTTTTAGCAGCTTTTCATTGATTTTGATGGCGGGCAAAGTTATCTAGACTTTTAGCCAACATTGCCCACGTGGTTTTTTGGCTCAAATTTAGCCTTTATGCCAATGAGAAAGAAACTAGCTAAAGGATTAGAGCAATGACGACGTTACCTTTAAAAACCTTACCGATAACGATCCAAGTTTCCCTATTAAGTCAGTTGGCAAAATTACCCTGACATTTTTTCTATATTCCATACTAGACAAAAGTTGCGATGTCAAAATGTTAGGGCTGCCAAAAGCAAGTATTTTTAGACGGTACAAAAAAACAAAATTACAATATTAATGTTTATATTTTTTCAAAAATACAAACGTCCAGCCGTTTACTTATAACTCTAACTCTTATATACAAACGTATTATTATAAATACTAATATCAAAATCGAGATCAATCAACGTTCGAAATGAGGTAGATATTCGAAATATAAAAATAGTGTATATCGTACAAGCTTTGCTTAGTTTGGGGTCAGATGATGTTGTGTGTGAATTGTCCACCAATATTTATTTATTTATTTTAGTGATATAAAGTTTTTCCTTTCAATCAGTGGAGAATAGAGGTAGGCACTTATACGATAATTTCAGTAGGCGTATTAGGAACTTATTTAAAAAAAAAGCTTAATAATTTGTATTTCAGCCTGAGTTAGCTTACTGAAATTATCGCAGAAGTAACTAGACACTTAAATGCACATAAAAAAATATTTTATTATTTTTGCACGGTAGGATGACCAACAGAGTTTGTATGAACCTTTTTAAATTTATTAATTATCGTCCATCTAGGGATACCAAATTGTCGTTCAGCATCTCTGGAAGTGATTTTTTCGATTGCTTCACATGCTATTTCCAGCATTTCAACAGAATAATTTTTGTACATTCTGGAACCTATTTGGCGTCTTGACTTTCTTTGTCGGATCCGAGACTTGTGTTTGGTTTTCTAAAATTCAAAATAATAATGTACATTACTAAAGCTCATTTATCTTAATTTTATAATAACATAATAATGTGGCACGGAGCCCGGTAATTCCAGTATCAGCCTGGTAGTCAGTTACGGAACCTCAAGTTAAGTGCAAAGGAAGAACACACAAGTAAACACATTTTCACGTAAAAGTATAATTTTTTGTTTTTACTAATTCAATGGTTAATATAAGTTAATATTACTGACGCGAAATAATCACAAAAATAAACATTATTTTTTATACACAACTATTATAAAGTGACAACCCTAGTGCTTTTTCGAACTTGGGCAAAGTTGTCATTCTTAGATCGGAACATTACTAGGTAACATTGCCCATTGTCATAACTTTTGTTTTAATTAACCTTTAACACTGAAACTATGATTAAAATACACTGCAATTCGTTTGCTACAACATACAACTATATAAACTTACCTTCGTATTCGCCATGAATAAGAAATCAGTTCAACCTTTTTTCAAAAATTTGCCCGCAAAAACACCCACCACACTCAACAAGCCGCAACAGGATACTAAACGGAGTTGGCTTGATGCACGATTCTCAGAGATGCCATACGTAAAACCTAATTTCTTCCAAAGTTATCAATATTACCATAATACATAATATTTTTTCTACACAAACGGTTTTCCATAATTAGTGTATTTTGGGCAAAGATACCTCTGTAGGCAAAGTTGGCATATTTCACGGAACTGGTTGAAAGTTTTGCAAAAATCCCTGCAGGCTATGTTTTAAAATATTTTTGTTAAAATAAATAATTATTACTGTGTTTAAAAGTTTGATTTAGTTATTATGCTGTCCAGGGTTTGTGAAGTTTTATACATTGATATCTGTTCTTATTACAATTGTCATTGAGGCAAAGACTTCCAAAGTGTAATACTTCATGCAGTTGACTCCATAATTCATAAGCCTCCCTTCATTAGTTATAAGCTGGCAATGCCCTTGAATGCCGCTAACTTAAAATGGTGAAGGTAAACAATGTGAAGAAACCGACATGTAGGTACCTAAAATTATTTGAATTTATATGTCATCCATCAACCAGCATTAGGCCAGCATGGTGGATTATGGCCTTCTCTCGCAAGAGGAAGAAGGCCTCGAGTCCCAGCTGTGAAAACATTAAGTTGGCTGTTTATGCCTAATATGAAAAATGCATGTATCACTGAATTGAGCCCGCTTCTAACTTCAATGTATAATAAACCTACCAGAAAAAAAGAGGGATGTTGTGAAATAATGTGGCTCATGACTGGCCTCGTGGCTTAGTTGGTAGTAGCTCTGCCTACAAAGCCGACGGTTGTGGGTTCGATTCCCACCCAGTGCAAATATTTGTGTGATGAATTCAAATGTTTGCACTGTGTCTGGGTGTTTCTATGTATAATAAGTATGTATTTAAAACTATATAAGTACTAGTGGCCCGTTCTAGCTTCGCTCGGATATTGTCATATAATAGTTATTTGTTATACAAGAGTGCAAAGTGGCTTTTTAACCGCGTGCTCAATTTTGATGACCGAGCAAGCGAAGGATTCTAAAGTTGAATCACGAGCGTAGCGAGGGATTCAAAAATTAGAATCCTGAGCGTAGCAAGGGAATCAAAAGGGCACAAGGTGAAAAATCTTTGCACTCGAGTGTAACACGTAATTTTTCATCCCCCCCTAGCGAGGAAATTACTAAACGCTTTGCGCATTTTCAGTTTCAGTCGATTCTGTTGGCGTTAAATAAACTTCTTGGTCGCTAAAATCACTTATTGTTATGGTATTTCGGTTTTTCACTTGTATTCAATTTTATAATTTTTAAACTTAATTTTAAACTAAGTTTATTTAGCCATGGTTTTAACAATAACAATGTGACGTTATGACGTGAAAATATGGAGAGTTGACCGATTGAGGTAAGGAGTTTCATGTGTACATGAAAAAGTGTCCACCCAAATGCATTAAATTATAGTAGCGCTAAATTTGCATCAGGGTACATTTTAAAGGAAATTAATAAACGTACTATTCAGAATTCATGATTGAAAAATATTGGCAGTCATAGGCACTGCGCACTGCCGATAGAAGTGGTAACTTATAACTCAGAATTTGATTTTTACTTTGGAAACTACGCGTGTGAAACCGGAGGGCGTGGCTATGAGCATGGCCATCTAGAAATGCTGACACATTTGTAAATGGCCAATGGGAAAGGCTGAGGCATTTCTAGATGGCCATTGGCTATGGTTCCGAATTTACCCGAAGATTTCTTATCATTCTCGAGCGTGACGCTAGAATTAAATTGACAGCCCACGAAAAATCTGTCTTTGGTGCGCCAAAAGAAGTTTTGACTTCAAAATGTATTGTACCTACATGTTTTCTCAAAATAGTAATTATTTATTTGATGTTATATTTACTACATTATTTTGTACTGCACAATTAGTTGAAATTATCTATTAGTTACTATTTTAGTAGTCAATAATATATTTAATTATTTAACTCGGCAACTCGGCATACTTTAATTCGATTACAATTGATTCATTCATAGCATTTCAAAATGTTTTGCCATTTGAAATAACATTCTTTACCTCTATCCTCCATACGTGAAGAGAAAATTGCGCGCAAAGCATTTAAAAAAAAGAACACAAAAGAGGTTCCGAGTATGAGTTTTTAACAAATTAAAAATAAATGTATGATGATTTCGGCACCAAGGAGGTAGAAATAAATAGGTTAAATTATGTTTTGAATTCAAAACCTCAGTACACACGATGTTCTAAATTCAAATTTACTTTAACCTCTAGAGGGTAAAGACGACTTTTGCGCCCTGATATCGAGGAGCAAAAGTACTCTTTCCGAGCTGGTGGGATGAAAAGACTATTAATCGAAATAAAAACTGCACACGGTGTGCAAATTTGGTTAAAATCACTTAAGTAGTTTAGGAATCCATCGCAGACAAACATCATGACAGGAGATTTATATATATTAAGATTATATCAGCTATCTGGCCACCATGATACAAGCTTTGCTTAGTTTGGGGTCAGATGGTGTTGTGTGTGAATTGTCCACCAATATTTATTTATTTAATGTATGTGGCAAACTCTCTTTAGTTTAATAGCTATCAAAGTAAGCCAATTGTTATGTAATTGGTGTGCAATGATGTATATTATAATGATTTGTTTGAATGTTCATTGTTGCTTTTCAAGAGACTATTTTACTAAAATCATTCAACTATTTGAAAATAAACTTTTGTTGATATCTTTAATTCCATCAATTAAATTAAAGATATCTTCAAATCAATAGTGAAGCGGTTTCTTCTGGGTTAGCACACTCTACCATAGACTGCATTGTCGTTTAACATCAGGCAAATGGCGGTCAACTGTAAACCTATAATAGTATACAAATATGTAATTTTAGAGTTATCACATCCAAACATCATAAATCCACCTAGCCATTTGGAAATTATAAATTATGTATTGGGGTTATTGTTTACATTAATTGGGTATGTAATAAAATAACGTTTTATCTTGGTATTGTATTTAAATTTATTAAGTATATCTTCTTAAATATTCTCTGAAATCCCCACACATGTCCTGCCAGGAAATTCATAATCATAATCTCTTTACTGCGATATGTAGGTATTATACAAACTAAGAGCATGTCAAGTACAATGAATAGATAATGTCAAATAACAAATATAAATAATGACAAATAGCAAATTCAGTTTTCCTAGCAGAAAACATACAACAGTCCACTAAATGTTCCCACTGCTGGGACTCCTGAGAAAAGGCCCCGGCCTTTTCTCCTCAGGAGAGAGTTAAAGTCATAATCTACCATGCTGGCCCAGTGCGGGTTGGTGTAGTTTTCCTAACTCTAATAATTCTAAACGCTGCTCTTCAGTCTGAATGATTTACTTCAGATAGAGCCAGCAGCAGACTGCCTCTGATGTGTATGTGATTGTGAGTCTGCAAAAGAAGAAAGAATAATTCATTTTTGTAGGTACATATTTATATCTCTTAGGCCAGTCAGACATGGGCACCTTAAGCAGTCAGCATGACTGCTTCAAGCTGTGACTGCATAGTGAACTCTTAGTAGAGTCTGCCTGGGGAAGTACCACACCTTTGCCAGTTATTCTACCACCAAGCAGTAATGTGCAAACATTACTGTGTTCCGGTTTGAAGGGTGTAACATTACATATTGATTACAATATGTAAATGTACATTTTACCTCTATTTTCATCTCAAAACTAGCATCTATTCATAGAATTCTTAGATATTTACATACCAAAATTTTCATATCACTAATTTCCTTTTAATTGTGTCCATACGATAGATAATAATTTTCTTATTGTTGTGATATATTTCTTGTATCATATATCTTATTCTAAATCTATAATAATTACGTTTTTCCAAAAATTTAATTTGTTTACATAATGTAAATACTTCAAAAAACTATTTGTCACTTAGCAATTTTTACTCTTTTTCATAAGGTTGTATAGTTTTTTTAATTAATCCTCTTTGAATTGTCAATATTAAAATAAAGTTTATTTTCTCCAGATTCAAAACACTAAAAGTCTACATTTTTAAGCAAATCATTGAAGAGGGTCAGTGAGAATCCAGCTTCCAACAGAGGAACATTAACATACAAAAGACTTCCAAGCGATCAAGATCAGTAATAAACCTTGAAAGGTCTAAACGGCTGAGAGCCACTATCGTTCAACGATCACATCCCTTGGACTTACTTGGAAGTACTTACATCCTGTAAAACTGTTGGGAAGCAATTACATTCACGAGGACTGCTGGCAGAGAACTCTACCGTGCTAGGTGGAGCCCTCCTCGTTGGAAAACTACTACACTCACGAGGACTGCTGGCTGAAAACTCTACCGTGCTAGGTGGGACTACTACACTCACGAGGACTGCTGGCTGAGAACTCTACCGTACTAGGTGGAGACATCCTCGCTGACAGCTGCGAGCCCAGACTGATCAACAACTACATCCAGGAAACCTGTTGGGAAGCACTTTACTCACTGGCCTTCAAGACAGATAATTTTTTAAAATTTCTTTATTTTAAGTTACGTCTTTATCTTATTCATTTAATCTTTATTTATTTTCTTAATAAACTTGTAATCACGAACATCTTATTATTCACCTTCATCCACCTCTCCTCTGTTGTTCACTGACGTGACAAGGGCAATGTTTTCAGAGAAATTACTGGGCTTAGAGATGTATCATCTTAGATCTCTGGGTGACGAGCACATTGCAGTGCTAGGTAATGAATTGGATTATTCATGTTCCAATTGCTGCGTGTCACTGTGCTGTTATGTGGCAAGCATGTGGCATACCATCGGGCCAATGTCCTGCTCGTCTCGTCACTCTTTATTTAAAATAAATAAAATAATAAATCCGCCTCGGGCAGTAACAGCACTGAAATTTCACCTTGTGGTTGGACTGCAAAAGTGATCCATAGGTTCATGTATGTTGATTACTAAGTAACTGCTCGAGCTGTCGGTGTCTGAAAGTAAAGAACATTTATTTGTTAGAAAATTACCTAAAAAATTTAGTACTTATAGATAAAAATAATGCATATAAAAAATATAGTGCCTCTGCCCTATGGTTTCATCCATGTTGTAATGAAAATATGCTGATATGCATGTATTATTCACCTACACCTACCTAAGGCAGGTATTTCATTATTTTTTAGCGTTTAGTACAGTTGAGATTTGGATGTATAAGCCATCTCTCATCAACAACACTTTTAACTCCCATGAGGAGAGTTGGTTTTATTTAACTCGATTGATGTTCTACCTTAAGTAGCACAAGTGCACAAGCACTAGTAAACGCCCTGCGGTTTCACTTACTTGGTGAGAGAACATCCCTTGATGTTCTATTACTACACCACGTTCACACAATTGATTTTGCAATGAAAACAAATCAGACAGGCAGAGTTAGTTACTTTTGTATAGTATAGTAACTTACATTTTACCACTTCTGGAGACTGGAGTATGTCACACATGTCGCAGATTCGAGAAATCTGCAAACATCAAACTGAATCTCGGTGCTCGAAAGAAACTGGGGCTTTTTTCAATTTGTTCTAGAGTTAGGTACCGAATCGTAACAAGATGGAGCCATTTTGAACTGAAAATAAATGAATAGAGCAATTATAATGTATAAACGCATGATTTTATTCAGAAAAACCATGAGAAATGCACGAAATACTAACAGTTAACAAAGTCTTTGTTTTTGTTTTGAGCACAGACTAAGTTGAGACTAAGTAGAGAGATACGTTTTCAAGTTTTCATAAGATGTACTGATGTAGTATCAACCAGTGTTGCCTACTTTATTTTTCAGATATCCGTAGACAAGACAAAAATCATAATACACAATGGAATTTCAATAAAATTACGTGAATCAATCAAAAAAACTGATTTATGCAATAATTTTCAATCAATATTTATCGTCAATTAGCACCATGTTCCGGCTTGAAGAGCAAAGTTTACTTTTGTAGTACAGAGTACCAAAACGAGCAAGACATATGCCTGATAGTAAGCAAAAGAACAGTGACACGCAGCTATTGAAACACAAGAAACGAAATAAAGTGTCAAAATTACCTATTATCTAGCAATGTATTGCGCTCGTCAACCTTTGATATAAGATACTGCATCTCCAAGTAATTTCTCTGGAAAAAATGCTCTTCAAATGAGAAATCACGATATCAGTGATGTTTGCACATTACTGCTAGGTGATAGAATAATTAATCCAAGGTGTGGTACTATCCCAGGTGAACTCTGCAAAGAGCCCCACTACTAAATACTACTAAAACTAATGTTTCCCTATAAA